>JABWTJ010000319.1:0-637871 GCA_016801875.1 Solanum sitiens | reverse complement strand
CTTTGGGCATTTTAACCAGCTCCCAAGTATTTTTGGCATATATGGCATCAAATTCATGTGTCGTTACTACTTGCCAAGCAAGATTCAAAATTGCCTCTTCATAAGATGAAGGTTCAATATCATGTGAAACATTATGAATTAACTGCTAATTATTAGGACATAGTGTAGCGAAACATACATGATCAGGGTGAGATATGAATGATGTGAGTGAGTGTTGAGAATAAGAAACATCATTTATAGGTGGAGAAGGATGTATCTTGGGTAATGAGTATGTGTAATCTTTCAAGTAGCTTGGAGGGTGAAGGGACCTAGTTGTTCTTCTAGGTGCAAAAGGAGAATCATCAAGGTCAAATACATTTGGTTCAGCAGGAGGTATGAGGGTTGTAGGTTCAGTGATAGGTGGAGGTATAAGAGTTGTAGGTTCAGTGTTAGGTCTATTTTCAGGTATGGGAACTTGATCACAAGTGACTTCAACCAATGTGAGAGAATTCAACATTTCATCATTAACAAAGTTATTTGTTTTACTAGACATTCAAGCAAATTAGCAGAATGATGTACAAGGAACTGTAAGACAGAATTAAAATTGGAACCAACAGGAGCAATAACAAAAGGAAAAACAATTTCATGGAAAAGAACATCTCTCGACACATGAATTCTCTTGGTAGCCAAATTTAATACCTTGTAAACTTTTGTATTGAGAGGGTATCCAATGATGATGTGGGGTATTGTTCTTGGTTCAAACTTCTCATTATGGGTTTTCAAGGTAGTTGGAAAACAAAGGCATCCAAAACTTCTAAGGTGAGAATAGGTTGGTTTATTTTGGTATAATAGTTCATATGGGGATTTGTTTTGTAGTATCTTTGTAGGAAATCTGTTGATCAAATAAGTGGTAGTTACGACACATTCGCCCGATATCTCATGGGCATTTTTGACTGAAACAAGAGTGCCCTTGTTGTTCAAGAAGGTACTTGTGTTTCCTTTCACCACCCAATTTTGGTATGGTGTGTAGGGACATTATTTTTGATGTATTATGCATTTTTATTGAAAGAAACATGTTGCCTCAATGCTTGAAAATTCCATTCCACTATCAGATCTAATGGTTTTCAATTTGGTATGAAACTGGTTTTCTATGAGGATATGAAGGCTTTTATAGTAAGAAGTGCATTGCTTTTGCACCTAAGAAGTTGTGTCCAGGTTGATCTACTGTAATCATCCGCCATGGTTAAGAAGTAGTGATAGCCATCATGTGTTGGTACATGGTATGGTCCCCATAAGTCAATGTGAAGCAACTCAAATATTGAACTAGTTGCATTAATACTTTCTGGAAATGACATTCTAGTATGTCTGGCCATTGGACATATTGTACAAGTGAAAGGTTGTTTGTTGGAAATTTTTAGAGGAATGGTAGATATGCTCCTCATCTTTACAAAAGGCACGTGTCCTAATCTAGCATGACATAAGAACTCATTGTCATGACCAAGGGAAGAATTAACAGCTGAACATGTAACATGATCAATAGAACTAGCTTCTTTATTGATTTTATGACAGTATCTTACATTTGGTGGTGAATCTTGACATTCATTTCCAACTAAAAGTTTCTTACAGTAGTTAAAAAGAGAAACATGTTGACATTTTTTATGAAGAACAACATTACCATTTGTAGGTAGACTGTGACACTTTGGACAGAAGAAATACAGACCATTCTTTGCCTTATCAAGTGCCAGAGGGCTCTTAAGAGAAGGGACCTACAGTAAGCAATAAAAACTGTTAAAGCTAACTATTCCTTTGAGTTGAACAACTAAGCAATAAACTGAGATAAAATTGAACTAGAAGCTAGGTATAAATAATACTTTTTACGGAGTCAGTGTTGAATTCAAACAAACATCACCAATTTCAGTCACTTTAACTTTGCATCCATTAGATAAGGTGATTAAGAAAGGATAAGGCAGTGTTCTAAGGTTTGTGAGATTGTCTTTTGTGTAAGTCATGTGATGAGATGCTCCTGAATCTATGATCCAAGAGTCAACAGTCAATTTATCACATTTACATAACAAATCACCTATGTTAGTAATAGAAGAATAGCAAACAAGTATACATGCTAGGATTGCAGCTCCACTTGACATATTGCCTGAGCAATCATCTCCATTTCCAACATGCTGTGTCCTAAGTAGGTTGAGTAGTGATTCATACTGGCCTTTGGACAGATTCAACGGCACTTGCTTTCCATGCTCAAATTTTTTATCACATTGGCTTCCATCATCCTCAGAAGTATGCACATTTGCTGCAGATCCTTTACCTCTTCCTCTTGGGGTTCTTCTGTTGATTGGATAACCATGGAGTTTGTAGCATCTGTATTTGGTGTGCCCAGTTAGTTTGTAGTATTTATAGAACATATTTAATCTGTTTCCAGTGCTAGAGTTTCCCCTAAAAGTGTTGGTGTTGTTGGAACTACAAGTACCTCTATTTGTACCTCCTCTGTAAGAATTGTAGTTAGTATTGAATCCTGCATTGTTTTGAGGTGATATAGAAGCATTCAATGAGGTAGACTTCAAAGCCATGTAATTGAGGGGTTTCATTTCCCTTTGCCTTTCCTCTTGTGACAAAATGGAAAATGCCTGTGCCATTGTAGGCACATTAGACATCATGAGAATGTTCCCTTGTACAACAGTGTACATCTCATTCAAACCCATCAGAAAATTTATGAGTCTTCTATCCTGCTCAGCCTTATGCATTTTATTTTTTCCCACGAATACACACACAACTACACTGTGAATTAACATAAATAATATTCATTTCCTCCCATAGTTTCTTCATCTTAGTATAGTAACCAGTGACATCCAAAGTGCCCTGCACCAAGTCATTACTATTAGTCTGAAGTTGATACAATTTGCAACCATTAGTCTGATCATATCGATCCTCCAGTTCCTCCTAAAGTTCCTTGGCATTGTTAACGTATTGTAAGCTATCTCGCACATTTGGGGAGAGAGAATTTAGGATCCTAGAGGTAACCATATCTTCGCACCTTTCCCACTGCATGAAGGCTATATCTGTAGAATTTTGTTTCATAATTTTGCCATTGATGAATCTAGATTTACTTTAACAGATAATGCCCTAAGAACTACTCGTCTCCAAGACCTGTAGCTAGTTCCATCAAAGACATCATGAAGTAAAGTAGAACCTGCATTTTCAGAGGGATGCAGATAGAAGGGACTACTAAAATCTAGTCGAGTTGAAGTGTTGGTAGCAGTCACATCAGCTGGAGCATCATCATGAAACAAGATAAAAGTGATTGTGAGGAAGAATGCGATTACAATCAAATTGTGGAATAAGAGCTCACAGTGATAATGAGCAAACAAAAATGAAAACCAGAAAAACAATGGTGAGATCGACGCGGAGTACAAAATTGAAGGTTCACAGTGCAGACGCAGAAGGAAACCTCAATTGCAGATTTGGGATGAACATACAAAAGAAAAACTTGGAGAAATCGATGGATCGATTGAAGGAGAAATGATAGATCGGTTGAAGGAGAAATCGATGGATTGATTGAAGAATAGATCAAGGGATCTAATGAGAGCAACCTTGCTCTGATACCATGATAAAACCAGCAGTACGAGCTGGAAAACAATTACCTTTCTCCATTAATGTAGGTTAAGCTCTCACCAACAATCAGAGAAAAGAGAAGATATTATTGAGAATGAAAAATTTGCTTGAATCAATACAATGTAAATGTGTATATATACACACAGATAGAAAGCTAACAATCCTAACAACTTCAACTGATTGTGAAAGTACAAATCTGCAAATTCCTAACTGACTATGTGAATGAACAGTAATTAACCAATTCTGTGAATGAAAAGTTTTTAGTAAACTAACTAACTAATAATTAAGCTAAGCTAATCTTGTCAATATATATGTAACTACATCATATTACACATGTGTTTTAAATTATTTTCCGACAATATAATTGGTTTTAGTCTTCTCTTTTGCATGTTTTACTCGTTGCATATATTTATTATTAGTATTATGTTTTCTTTTAGTCATTGCCTACATATGTTTTAAAAAGTTTGAAAGTCATGGGATAAAATAATAGAGAATAAATGCAAAGTATTTCTTTCTGTAATCAAATTATAGCGATGTAATCATTTTTAGGTATTCATATTTGTTCAAATTAATATATCACATGTTTGGACCTAATAACGTAAAAATATAAATTAGTACTAATTTTAATTACCCAACCAAGTTGTGTTGTCCAAATTTTACAGGTTGATCAAATGTCTAATCATTTGACATGCATACAATAAAGAAGTTATTTGAATAGGTTGATAGTTAATCTAATTGAAATTATATTTTTTTTGTTGAATAGTTTGAAATTAAGATAAGATATATATACCACCTGAAGGCTTCCTAAGCATACCTGTTATACCACCCCCAATATCTGATAAAACCATAGCCCTCTTATCACCATGATTCCCAAAAACAAGCTAAGTTCACCACCATCCCTATCAACCAACCTATTACTCGATCTCAAGTTCTCATGCCCACACCCTAGTCCTTTCGGAACAGTACCTGAAATAAGCTCCTTAGATCAAATCACCCATATTAATTCACATCAACATTATCATATATGTTCAAAATGCTGGACAACCATAACCAATCCCAATACTTAAACCATGCACCAGACCACTTGGCCATATGCCTAACTTGGTAACCACCACTTCGATAACAAATAACATACCAATATTACCACAAGTGTAACATATCCTGGACTTTCAATCTTTATCCTGAGTTAACATTCACATGATAACATGCCCCACATGATCATATAAAATCGACACATAGTTTATCACACTTTCAAGTAACACTGACCACTAATGATCTCTAAAACATTATCATAATATTTAACATGCAAATCTAGTCTATACAAGAACCATATCCCAACAATTAAACACAAATCCAAAAATTCATAGACCAATATGTGACAAATATAAAACAATAAACTACCTGATTCTCTCATAGAATCCACACACAAATAATTAGTATACCAGTGTGGAACCAAAGTCAACCAATGTTAGTATTATATCAAATGTAGTATTCAAGCCATCCGTTAGTAGTCATACCATTGTGGTATTTGTAGCCAACTGTTCGTATTCCTATACTTGCATGGTAACATAGCATATCACAATCATAAATACTCATGCACAACACCATCACAATGAACAATAACACTTGAAACTCACAGTTAAAGTAAAAGGGTTCATTGCATGAGATTACCAAGACAATGTCAAATACATATCCTTCCCTTTGATTTCTCCTATAGGAATTACAAGTGACATCCTAAAGCAGTACAAAAGCACAACACACATATATAAGACAACACAAATCACCTCAATATAAATGGCCTTATACTGAATCCATTAGGAGTACACAGTTGTTCCCTTTATTACCACAAGTAAAATGGTTATAACCCAACAATTTCATAACTCCTAACCTTTCAATTACCTACAACCACCTGATCAACAAAACTCAAGGTTAAAAATCAAGACTTAAAGGACCTCCCTTTAGCCATTCTCTTTTCCCCCACCTTAATAGAAATATCAACAATGTTTAACCATTCAGACTCCATGTACGAAGGACTATACATGCAATATTCGTAAAGCAACGATAAATAATGCGGTTAAAATAGGTCTATTTTCTCAATTTATAGAAAAACTAGCCTATCTTGGTTCTACACATCAACTGATGAACCTTGTCCATGAGCTCTGATTCCGTGATAGCAACAGTGATGAAGGAGCTCCAAAATTCCTTCGGCTTTCAACTCCCTTGAATTGCAATATATATGATCCATCTCTCTCATTGCCCATATGACTTTGGAGGGTTTTAGAGGAACCCTCGTGTGTTTTCTTCTTTCAAAAGAGAGAAGAAAAATAATAATTTTATATAACTAGGTCATTAAATTCCCTTCATTCCTCTATTGTGGTCGAGAAGTGCTATAGAGGTACCACAATAGTTTGAAGCCTCCCACTATGGTAGGTTGATGTCAGTCCAATCAACTTCTAAATGAGCCAAATTCATCATGCGCTCAAATTTTACAATTCTTTCACAAAATTTCTAGAGTTCTGAAATTTTGCACTAGATGACCTTGATAACGACAGATTGTGTCATTACAACTACACTTCTATATAGGGCTATACCTCAATGACCCTACAACGTAACCTACTTTACATGGTTAGGATCCTCTAGTGCCTATGCAGATGGATGGTTACAAGTGGCTCACCACAATAGTTTTTTTTCTAATTCATGAATCTGACCTCCTAAAATTTTAATCGTTATATAGCAGGTCTAATCCATGTCAAGAGACTGCAAAAGTCATTACATATACTATTGAAATGTTTTTTGATGTTGCATACTTGATTTAATCCACGTCAAGTGATTGCAAAGGTCATTACATCTACTATTGAAAAGCTTTTTGATGTTGTATACTTGACCTGGGGTGAGATTCCACAAATATATATATATATATTATTATATAAATTTAAACTATACGTATTGTGATTCATTCCTAATGTGATATATTCTAAAAACAAATCTAGGAAAGTGTATGGCTTCCCCATCATGATAAGAAGATCACAATTACTTTGAGAAAAGAGCGTGACATAAAATAGCAAACTCATTTTACAAAGGTCACATAAAAGGTAGAATTCTCAAGTGGTGTAAGCCAAATATTTGGAAAGATCTATGCCAACATTGGAGTAATTACAAGTTGTTTTAGAAGAGGAACATATATCTGGTTAATCTTTATGCTCTCCCTTGTTGTTTCTCTATTTTTACATATTCAAGTTCAAGTACACTGGTTCCTTTTTATTCTAGTTTGAGACACTTAGTATTTCCAATGAAGCTTAGCAAACTGTACACTAATAGCAGTGGAGCCTTTACTCTTTCCATTTTTTTCTTTTAGGTATTGTTGGGTTATGTCCCTAGACTTGTGTATTTTATTTGAATAAGATACACCTTCACTAGATTTTGAGATTATGATATCTTACTGTTTTTGCACATATAGTCATTTTCGTGCTATTATTGTTCATTGCGGATATTCTAATTTTGTTGGTACATTGTTTGATGGAATACATAATTATTGGGATGCTTCTGCTATTGTAGATTCTTAGAAAAACATTCTATTGATATTTTGTATCGAATAAAATGAATGTTGGTTCACTTGACATGGATAGGTGCTTGTTGAGTGTCAAGCACGGTTGGGAATTTTTTTTAATCTATTTTCTTTTTCATGATAAAGATTAAGTTTAAATATTCCTTGCATACCATGTTCATAAAGGTTGAAAACATACCCCGCTTTCACCATTCAAAATTCAAATGATTAATAATTATATCCCAAAATATTAAATATAGAATAAAATTAATGTTTCTCCATAAAAAGGTGAAAATATCGATATTGAAACAATAATTATGGCTCTAGTTTTCCTCTTCTCGATTATGCAAAAAAATTTTGATATCAACTATCATATTTCATTTATATGTTATTAATGATTATCCTATTGAATTACCTGATAATTGTTCATCATAATATTCTCCTTTCGACAAAGCTAAAATCACTAATAAAGGTAGAGACAAAATCATACTTGAAGCTCAAATTGAAAGATGACTTCGATGTGCTACAATACAAACCCCCTTGAGTATTTATTTAATATATTAAAATTAAATTATATTACCCTAATTTATATGAAACTCGTTAAAATTAGTAAACAACAATTAGCATAAAAATTCGAACTTCACTTTGATATAAATAAATTTGTTTGTTCTACTACAATGGAAACACTTCATGTTTGCTAGGATCCCCCTGTCATAAATGCTTAAGTTTTGTTTCTCTGTTTGTGCCTCTTCTTAAAAAAAACATATGATTACTTCACCGTGGGAAAAGATCTTCTCAAATACTTGGTTTACACCACTTAGAATCCTACCTTCCTTATAAACAAGTCTGATATTCTGTGACATACTCTTTTCTCAAAGTTAGTTGTGATTTGCTTGTCATGACAGGGAAAACACTACACACTTTTCCTAAAATTATTTTCAAAATATCTCAGATTAGGAAGATATCACAACACATATAGTGCTTTAATTGAAATAATAAATTCATTTATTTCTTAAATTAATCAAAGATTTATTGCCTGACTGATTAAGGAATCTCACCCCATGTCAAGTATGCGACATCAAAAATCTTTCCAACAGAAGATTGTAATAACCTTAGTTTTCTTGTGCAGCGTGAAATAAATCTACGATATAACATTCTCATAAGGTGTAAAAATAGATAAATTATGTTGGAAGATATTGAAGATCAAGAAAATCTCCTCGTTGAATTTGAGTCCAGCCTATGACACTCTCCTTAAGGATATTTCACTAGTTAATGTATAAATCACATGATTCAGCAATCTCTTCTACTATTAAAACTAGGAGCCAGAACCAAAGAAAAATATTTTACTTACTGAAAATCCAGCAATACAAAATAAGAAAACATGTTTTTCTTGTTACTCTTTTTTAGTTTCTTAGTTAAAACCACAAATTTACTATTTATAGAGATAACAAATTGAGAGCTCCAAATCTTTTGCACAAAATGACATTCAATGAGTAGTAATGAAAATAAATACTATTGACTTAATTACAAATATTCCTTCAAATATGTGCACAATCAATTTTAAAAATGCCATAAAGGCAATTAGTTCATTGTCATATTAAACCAAATATTTATTTTTAATATTTTTAATAAAAATACCATTAAGGCTAATATAATCATATCATATCATATATTTATATAAAAGAGAATTCTAGGCCCGCCTACGTGGCGCCACCACAAGCAAGAATTTCCTTTTAAATTTATTTATTTCCAAAACTAGCCTTCCTTTTTGCATGAAAAGATGTGACTTTCATATATTTATATATTAGAGAATCCTAGGCCCGCCTACGTGGCGCCACCACAAGCAAGAATTTCCTTTTAAATTTGTTTATTTCCAAAATTAGCCTTCCTTTTGCATGAAAAGATGTGAATTTTATGAAAAGTTGTGACTTTAATGAAGAGTTGGATTTTTTATGAAAAGTTGTCACTTTAATGAAGAGTTGCAACTTTTATAAGATGTTGTGACTTTTATGAAAAGTTGTGACTTTAATAAAGAGTTGCGACTTTTATCAAAAGTTTTGCCAAAACTAGCCCTCCTCTTTCATGAAAAGATGTGACTTTTATTAAAAGTTGCGACTTTAATGAAGAGTTGCGACTTTTATCAAAAGTTTTGCCAAAACTAGCCCTCCTCTTTCATGAAAAGATGTGACTTTTATTAAAAGTTGCGACTTTAATGATAAGAGTTGCGACTTTTGTCAAAAGTTGTTACTTTTCTGAAAAATTGCGACTTTAATGAAGAGTTGCGACTTTTATGAAAAATTTTGACTTTTATAAAAAGTTGCGACTTTATGAAAAGTTGTGACTTTTATAAAATGTTGTGAAGTTTCTGAAGGGTTGCAACTTTTCCAAATAGTTTTACCCTTTCTGATAAGGCACAATAAATATTTGTTCACACTACCCTTTGTTGTCTATAAATAGAGGGATTTTCTCTCATTTTAAAACAACCAAAATTGTGATCTTCTTCTTCTACTTTCGCAAAATTAAATATTCGTGTACTTTGCTAATGTAATTCTTTAAACATTTGATATTGAAGGGAAATATTTTTTGTAAGGGGACAGTGGACTCCATTTTTTCCTTTCTATTTCATTCTATTTTTACATATCCTGGTGTATTTTCCTTACACTCATTAATTTATGCTTATGATATTAATTGTTGTTTTTGAGTACATGTTTTAAACTCTGTTGTTTATGTTTCTGCAATGTTATCGTCTCCTGTTATATTGAACATATACACATATAGTACATACATTCACTGTGCGAAAAATAATTATGGTATTGAGTTCCAAGCATTCATGTTTTGATATTCTATATCAAATTCTATAACTTAAAAGTATTATATATAAGCTTACATATTATCTATATTTACATAGATATGAAATTTTTCACTTATCAATTGAAGAAAATCATTCTGCAAGTTCAAAAGTTATAATTTCTTTCATATTCAAGCTTAATTTTTTTTTTTTGAATATGTTAACAATTTTTTGATTTTTTTCCTAAGACATAATCATAATTCTATAATCTATGCAACTTAAATGTTTATTTTTATTACGAAATGTCTTTGTATATATTCTTATTTTCTTATTTATTTTCCTTTTAATGTTGATTAAAGAACCAATGATTCATTATTTCATGAATAATTAGTTCATTAGAGGTTCTTGAGTTTTGTGATAATGACAAATAATTAAATTCATGTTGGAATATTGTAAATAGTTTTTTAAGAACTTAGTATGGGGAAATAATATATAATTAACTAGTAAAATTATTCGCGCTTCGCGCGAGAATTTTGTATCAAAGAACTTATAAAACAATAGTTTAGATCTATCAGTTATTAAAACTAAAACACTATATTATCTCACATAAAAGATTACATCGTAACAAACATTAATAATGTAAAGAAAAATGAAATTTGTTACGTCTTTTCATTTATCCTTACTAACACAAGCATAATTTAATGACTAAATAAATTATTCCAAGATCTGTAACATAAGCAATTATCAGTAAGCCACTCAACAACAACAAAGTACACAAATATTTAGTAGTGAAAAGAAGAAGAGGTTTAGAATTTTCGTTATTTTAAAATGAGAGGGAATCCCCCTATTTATAGACAACAAAAGGGTTGTGTGCACAAATGTTTATTGTGCCTAATCAGAAAGGTTAAAACTATTTCGAAAAGTTGCAACCCTTCAGAAAGGTCACAACCTTTCATACAATCAAATCTTTTCATGAAAGTTGCAACTCTTCATAAAAGTCACAACTTTTCATTAAAGTCGCAACTTTTCATCAAAGTCACAACTCTTCATAAAAGTCGCAACTCTTCATTAAAATCATAACTTTTCATAAAAGTCATAACTCTTCAAAGTCACAACTTTTCATGAAAGGGGAAGGCTAGTTTTGGAAATAAATAAATTTAAAAGGGAATTCTGATTTTTGGTGGTGCCACATAGTAGGGTCTAAGGTTTTCTTTTATATATATATATATATATATATATATATATATATATATATATATATATATATATATATATATGATTCTTTCGATCAACTTCAATAGTAGATATACAGAATCCCAAAAATTATTCTTGTACTTTCTAATATAACAACGATAGTTTATCAATATTCCCCGTAGCAATAAAAAATTGAGAGCACTTGATCCTTGCACAAAATGACATTCAATGAGTAGTAATTAAAATGAAGGTTCTTAATCCAATTATCAAATATTCCTTCAAATCTACATACAATCAATTTGATAAATGTCATAAAGACAATTAATTCACTGTCATATTAAACGAAATAACTGTGTGAAAACTTCTTAATAGAATACTATTAAGTCTTATATAATATGGGACAACAATGTAGAATTAATTCTTTTGACCAACTTTGATAATTGATATAAAAAATCTCAAAGATTAGTCTTATACTTTTTAATATAATAAAGATATTTTATCTATGTTTCCTAAATATCTTAAGAAGAATATTAATGAATACTATATATCAAAAAATAAGTATTGTTTAGTTTTTCTAAAAAAAGAATAATGTGTAGAGTCTGGTGTCTCGTGGACTATGAATCACACCTTGAAAAAATAAGACTAAACTAATCAAACAAATGATTAAGTGTAGAATGACTATGAACCAAAAACTCTTTTGTAAGCTTAGAGTTTTATTCTCTCAGATTATACTTGCATAATCTTTGACGCTATCACGATTTTACACGAAGAGCTCATGCGAGTCTCCCGGTATTCATGAGTGCTTTAGAAATGTATCCCAATTTTATTGAAGTGCGCCAATTCATACTCACATAGGTCCATCCATCAAGTGTATTATGCAGGGCAATACACCACCTTTAAAGGATATGATAATGGATTAAGATTTTACAATTAAACCTCACATTCCTTACACATTTGCACTAACTGGACACCATAATAGATTATATATTAAAGGAGATTGAATATAATATATTTCATCAAAATTCTTCTTGTTATTCATGATCTTCGAAGGAAGGATTTAATATCTGTTCAGCACTCTGTATTCACCAAGGAATTATCGACTTAAACATTTGAAAAGATGAGATATAACATTCGAATGTATCATCTTCAAATTGTTAAATGATGTCTTATTCAGGGGGAGTGTTAATATGCACTGCAAGGTTTTCTTCCACCGGGATTTCCTAGTATATTTTTTAATTAGGCATCTATTAATGTGTATTATAAGATGTGTGTGTTCTTTTTCCTTCAGTGAGATTTTTATTCCCATTGGATTTTCTTAGTAAGGTTTTAACGAAGAAGACTATCTATTAAGAAATGAACATCAAGGGGCAGCGTTGTAAAACTATGTGGATGACCATGTGACTATTCAATGTACCTAACTATTGTGTGCAAGTAATGAGACCAACACATTATATGATATTTGTATGGCGAAGTAACTTGAATTCATGAGGCTTATAAATAGCCTATTAGTTACTCATCTTAAGTATGCGAAAAACACAAAAACGTGAAGATAGAGTTAATTACTAGATACTAGTACTCTTTCTTATCATTTTATTATACTACACATGTTTTATTTATAACAATTTGTTCTATTACATGATCTTTGTAGACAAAAAGACTTGATTTAATGAAGTGGGTATTCCAGTAAGTAGTTTTGAGATGTCGTGGGTCTTGTCACAAAATCCCTCTTTAATAGTACATGTTTAATAGATAGAATAAGTCGATGAGTGTCGCGATACTTTCTTTCCTTTAAAAATGTTTTGCAAAATATTATAATTATTGCAATGAGTACTTTCAGATATTCGAATTGAGTTTTATTTTGAGATCAAATTTGTTTTTAAGGAGTCATCTAAAAAGTATGATCCTTTACTACCCATGATAGCTAGATGGTTTATGGAGACTTGAGTTAATTTGAATTCGCATCCCTATATTGGTGCTCAATACTACTCTAAAAAATATACTTAAATCATATGTTTTTAAAACAACTTCTTTCTTTGGTTTGAGATAATTACTCAAAACTTATCTTAAAAGCTCTCTTGCAAATCGATATTCCCTTTTCTTGCTCAAATGTGAAAACATTTTGAACTCTTTGGGAATACATAGTCCCAATATACTTCTTTGAAGAAATGACCTTCAATAGCTAGTATTTACTTAACTTGAACTTTAAGTCTTAAAACAAAGTTAAAACGTTTGTGAAAGACTTTTGAAAACTTTAAGAACTTCCTTTGACTTGATTCTTAACTTCTAGACTTGACTCTTAACTTTCCTTGACTTGAATTATGGATTCAAGGTTCATGATCTCATGTTTATGGATGATTTCATGATGCTTAGATGTACCTTAGTGTGTTGGAATCAACTATAGAACATAGGTATGTTGCTAAGGAACTAGAATAGAAAGGTGGGAAAGAAATTGGAATAACTGGCGTCCCTGACACTTTGAGAGGTGCGAGCGCTAGCCCTTGAAATTCAAAGACCAGGTTGGGGCGCTCTGGCCAGAACGATGACCAAAATCCTAACAGTCAGAGACCCCTTTTTGGGGCACTGAAAGGGCGACGTGCCAGGACTTTCAACATCTGCTCCCCGACTTCTCTTCTTCATTTTTTAACTCTAAGCCCTCCCAGTCAACTTATTTGTTTCCTCAATCACTTTAATATATTATATCCTCAATATATATTAGATTCAACTCGAAATTATATCCAGAAACATGAATCAAACTCAAGAAATTTTCAACAACGCAACCCACAAGAATTCAAACGAATTTCATCAAGAATTCAAAGGATTTACTTTCAAAATTATATGACTTCGCTAAATTGAATCATGATTGACGCGTGGGTAAATGAATGCAATGCTATGTGATTTCACATACCTCTTAGGGATCATCCCTTGACTAAATCCACAAGGTAAATCCTTACGAACGATGATCTTGACTCTTTTCTCCTCTTGTGTTCTTTCTCCAAAAAACCCTAACTAATTTCCAAAGCGTAAAATGACCAATTTGAGTTTAAAACCTTAAACATAATTTCCAAAAACGAAATTAAAATAATATAGTAAGGAAAAAACCAAACTACCGTTCAAAAATCTGGTTTTAGACTTTCCTTATTTGAATAATCCAACTTCCAAAGGGCATATCTCACTCATACGAACTTGGAATCGCACAAACTCGGCTGAGTTATAAAGATAATTCAACGATCTTTCCTAAAGTATCTTGAAAAACGCCTAAATTATCTTGATCTAGTAATTATGGTCGTTTGAAGTTGGAAAAAACTCATTCCTTAACATAACTAAAACAAATATCCAAATTTTCATTATTTCCAAAAATCACTATTTCCAATTCTTAATTTCTTCCTAGTTACTTCAATTTGTGAAATGTTATAATATCTTCCCCTGGGAACATTTGTGCTCGAATGATATTATTCTTACTAGGCTAAGGGTGTAGTATTAAAAATGCAGTTCAAATACCCAACAAGCACAATGCAACAACGACATGGCAATCTATAAATTAAAGAGTACTAATAAGAGAATTAGTACCTTGATCTACAATTTATCTGGGCTTAAAGATATGTGGATATCTCTTCTTCATATCTTCCCCAGCTTCCCAAGTAGTTTCCTCAATAAATTGGTTCCTCAAAAGAACTTTGACTAATGCTACCTCTTTCGTCCTAAACTTGCGAACTTGGCGATCTAGAATTTGAATCGGAATCTCCTCATAAGACAAGCTATACTTGATCCAAATATCTTCAGTTGGTATGATAAATGAAGGATCACACATTCACTTTCTCAACACGTAGATGTGAAAAACCGAATGAACCACTTCTAACTCGTGTGGTAGCTCCAACTCATAAGCTATATTACCAACCCTTTTGGATATTCTGTAAGGGAAAATATACCAGGTTCTAAGCTTCCCCTTCTTACCAAATTTCATAACACCCTTCATGGATGAAACTTTCAAATAGACTCAATCATCTACTTCAAAATATAACTCCCTTCTCATAATATCAATGTCAGATTTCTGACGACTTTGCACCGTTTTTAACCTCTCTTGAATCACTTTCATATTTTCCATAACTTGATGAACTAAATTTGGTCCTATAAACCCAGCTTCACCAACTTTGAATCATCCAATAGGAGATCTGCATCTTCTCCCAAAAGAGCCTCATAAAAGCCATTTTGATGCTAAAGTTGTAACTATTGTTGTACGCAAATTCGATAGGAGGTAGGTGATCATTCCAATTACATTTAGAATCAATCGCACAAGCCCTCAACATTTCCTATAAGGTCTGAATTGTACATTGTGCTTGCCCATAGGTCTGAGGATGAAAGGCAGTACTTAAGTTCACCTTTGAACCCAAGCCCTTTTGGAATGACTTATAAAACTGTGCAGTAAATTACGCACCTTTGTATTACATAATGGAGAGAGGAACCCCATGGATTCTAACCACTTCTTGAATATATAACCTAGAATAATCCTCTATTGAATGGTTCGTCTTTACCGACAAAAAGTGGGTTGATTTTGTCATTCTGCCATCAATCACCCATATCGAATCATGCTGCCGCGAGACCTTGGAAAACTGGTTATAAAATCCATATTGATCATCTCCCACTTCCATTTTGAAAGTTCTATATTCTTAGCCATACTGTCTGGCCTTTAGTGCTCTACTTTAACTTGTTGGCATTTTGGACACTTAGCATCAAATTCTACAATGCCCTTCTACATACTACTACACCAATAAACTTCTTTGAAATCGCTATACATCTTTGTGGAACTTAATGAATGGAATATTTCCAACTATGAGATTCCTCCATGATCCTCACTTGTACTTCATCAACCCTAGTACTGACAATCTACCTTGGTACCTCAATACATCACTCCCCCTTGTTCAAAAGCCATTACTTTTTGTTTATGAGCATTTTCCTTCAATTCAAGCAAAATAGGGTCTTGGACTTGCTTTTCTTTCACTTCAGACACTAAGGATGATTCAGCCTCATTCGTCACCACTACTTATCCTTCTGTGGAATCCATTAGGCGAACTCCCAGGCGTGCAAGTCTGTGCACATCCTTTGCTAGTTCTTTATTATCTTCTTCAAAATGGGTGGTGCTACCCATAGACAACCTACTCAAAGCATTACTAACAATATTAGCCTTACCAGAGTGGTAAAGAATACGCATGTCATAATTCTTGAGTAATTCTAACCACATCCTTTGTTTGAGATTAAGCTCTTTCTAACTAAACACATATTGAAGACTCTTTTGATTGGTGAACACATCCACATGAACACCATAAATATAATAACACTATTTTTCAAAGTAAATACTACGACAACCAACTTGATATCACACATTGGGTAATTATTCTCATGAACTTTCAATAGTTTGGAGGCATAAGCTATAACCTTTCCATTCTGCATTAAGACACAACCCAAACCAACTTTGTAGGCATCACAATATACAACAAAGCCTTACGTACCTTCTGGTAAGGTTAATATTGAGAAATATTCAACCTCTTTTTCAATTCCTAAAATTGTTTCTCACAAGCTTCAGACCATTGTAACTTCACTGTTTTCTAAGTCAACTTGGTCAAAGAAGACGAAATGAATGAGAACACATCTACGAACCTTCTATAATAGCCAGCCAAATCCAAGAAACTCCTAATATCCTTTGGAGATGTGGGTCAAGGTCAATTCTCCACTGCCTTCATTTTCTGAGTATCAACTTTAATTCCCTCTCTAGACACAATGTGGCCTAAGAATACCACAAACACAAACCAAAACTCACATTTAGAGAACTTGACACATAACTCTCTATCTTTTAGAGTTTGGAGAACTATTTTGAGGTGACTAGCGTGATCTTCTTTATTCATTGAATAGATTAGTACGTCATTATTAAACACGATATCAAACATATCTAAATAAGGTTTGAATACTCTATTAATAAGATCCATGATTGTCGCAGGCGCATTGGTCAAATTGAATGACATAACCAAAAACTCCTAATAGCCATAACAGGTTCTGAAAGCTTTTTTGGAATATCACATTCCCTTATTGTTAATTGATGGTAGCAAGATCTGAGGTCTATTATTGAAGGTGACACCCTGAAGCAAATAGAAAAGATCATCAATTCTCAGGAGATGATACCTATTCTTGATCGTAACCTTATTCAACTTACGATAATATATACATATCATATGGGAATTGTAATACCTCAAACACAATACCCAGGACTTACTTAATGGAGTGGGCCACAACAAAGGTCACGGACCGTAATAGGGTCCATGGTCCATAGATCTACCCGTGGTCATGACTTGGAAGTCACCAAGTGTAACATCCCACAAATACACCTTAGAATATAGAGTATCCTTGTGCTGTCACACGGAAAATGAGACTTCAAGAAGTCTCATCTAAGCCTCTCGTATCATTCATTGCATAATAACATACTAAAATGAGTAAGAATTTAAAACTTTCTTCACACACGAAGAACTCTTTTCATAAACAATACACAAGCGGAAGACTTTCATTAAAACATTAAACCTTTACAATAACCCCTTGAACCATCTAAACTTTAAAGTATACAACACTTGGGACTAAACCCATACAAGACATAAAGTAAAGACTTAAGACATAAACGAACATGTGGATATTGTCCTCAAATCGATGAGGACTCACCAATACTTAATCTTCAACCCTTAGAAACCTATCCATCCTCCATGGAACATTGAGACTTCAATTCCCTACACTTCAGTCAAAAAGGGAAAAGAAGGGGTTAGCACATTAGATGTACTAAGTATGGAAGCCATGCAAAAACCATAAAAAAGGGACATTTAGTTAATAACATGCTTTTCATGAATTTTGATTAAAACATCATAATATAATCATAAGAACAACATTTATCACTTTAGAAATACATAACAAATCATTTAAACAAATAATCACAATTTAAGGCTCACTTTCCAGTGAACCACTTCACTGTACAGTGACATCCCTTCACTGTTATGTGAAGTGCTTAACCTTCACATTTCACATCTCCTAGCGTATAATCATCCCACTAAAAGATATCCTAAGACTCACTTAAGTCACACAAAGAGAGACCGCCCATACACCCTCTCAAAGCATGCCTAAATGATCCTTAAGACTACTTAGAATGAGACACATACACACTTACACTACATCAAACACATGAAAATGAGATCCTCCTAACAAAGGTCATTCCAATGTTCACTTGGGTGAGGGTGGAGAGACCGCCCATACAATCCCTATCACACACACACAAGGGATCCTATAGACTACCTAGGATACAATCATTCTCACTTAACATAATAGCATACATCAAACATTACAGTCTTCTTTCAAAGGTTATTCAAAGGCCTACTCAAGTAACTCAAGAAGAGAATATCCATAATTGACCTCTTCAAGATTACCTAAGTAGTCCTTAAGACTTACCTAAGTTAGGATAATCTCCACATAATCAATCACAATTCCTTAACTAGAATCATTACTAAGACTTTTCTAATTAAGAGATGAAGTGACCATTCCATTACCCACTTCATACCTTAACTAGACAACCCTTAACTACTCTAGATAAGTACTTATTCATTTAACATTCTTTCTTAACTTAAGTCATTACATTACTTAGTTTATTTAAGATACATTCATCACATAAGGACATTCAAGTAATGGTCTTGAAGAAGACCTAGGGACTCCAACTAACACCTTCAAAGCCTATTGTGCAATGTCTATATAGCATCCCATACCACCACCTAAACTTCATAGAACTTCTCTAATGCTATTAAGTATCCTATATGATGAGAATAGGCAACAACCAACATAGACCATGGTAGCAAAGCATGGAATTTGGAGTTGTAACCTACTCCGATGGAGGGTGTTCTACTTGCCAATGGTAGAACATAGACACATCCCATGTAGGCACATGGTTAAGAAATATGAAGGGCATGCTTTGTAATCTAGTATCATTATTTAACTAGAACTACTTCCCCTTACCATACTCACTCGGTGCTAGCCTTCGTTCTCATAGATTTAATCATACTAAGGTTCATACAAAAGAGTTCCATAGCAAGTTCATAACCCAATTACATTTACCCTACCAAAGCAAGGTCCACTAGGTCTATCTCACTATGGCGACAAGAAGCTCATCATGACTTTCCTAAGGATTAATATGATGTCTTTCTAGCCAATCAACCTTAAGTCCATCATTCATTACAGGAAGGATACCATTACGGCTTACGACTTCAAGTTTCATAACCTTACCACTAGGTTCAAGGTTTCACATAAAGGACCTTCTTGTCATCATTCAAGGTCTTACATAACATTCATACATTCAAGACTAAGACTCTTTAGTTCCTAAGTCAAGATATCACATATTCATATTCATACAAATATCAAGTAAGGGACACAAGTCTACCTAAACAAGACACAACATACTTCACTTTAGCACATATAACATACATTCTTTAAACACTTAGGAATGACCCTTCAAATCATTTAGTCAACCTATTCATTACCTTAATCATCAACATAATCATTATAGACTCATATAGCCAAGTTAGGAACAACCATATATCACTCTAAGACTACAGATATAAGCACATAGTCATAATATAACATGATCACCTAATAACTTCAATAAGATAACACATACTTTTACATTACTTCACATATAGGTAGATATGATCATACTTCACATAATCAACTACAAAAATTAACAAAATACTTCAAGTAGTGCCGACAAGTCCATGATCATCAATATAATTAAAATAACTCCGACAACGCCACATCAATTCACATAACACCGCCACCATAAGTGGACCATACCAATCAAACATAATCCAAGAGCTAAATTACAATAGCTATACAAAATTATAATAGAGTTAGGGAAGCGTACCACCCAATTCATCTCACCACTTCAATCCAAAACTAAACCATCCAATTCAATACCATAAGGCCCTTACCCATGACCATGAACATCAATTCAATACATAAATCATAATACTCAATGAATCTAAGTCAATTCAATATAGATTTACCAATCTAAGACCAATAGATATCAATTGAATACAATCCTTTCATCATTAGAAATCCCATAGAAAGCTACACTAGAATCTACAAGCATTAAGTTCATATTAATTCAATAAGCATAATAGTCAATAGATCTAAGAGTATTCTTTACTCAATTAATCAAATTGAAACAGCGTATACATCATACATATATAATCTATACATGAATCAAAAGCCCATAACAATCTACACATGAATTCATAAATCTCAAAGCATAATCAATTCACCCATATTTTAGTGAAATCAAGAGATTTGAGAAGATCAAGGGTTCATGGAGAATTTTATTAGAAAACATCAATTATACATCAATAACATCATAGTTTAAGCTTTGAAAACGTTTCATGCAAGAACCCAAGACTTAGAGTAGAAATTGGACTTTTTCATCTTTTTGAAATCCTTTGAAAATCATCTTTAAAATTGGCTCTAAGGTGATAGCAAGCCTTAGATGAAGAACTCCCATACCTTATTTGAATAACCCAATGCTAATTGAGAATAAACTCCATTGAAGACCCATCTTCAAGCTTCATCTTCACTTTGAACTTTTATGGAGGTTTTTAGAGAAACTTTTGGAGGAAATGTGTTTTGATCTTAGTGTTAGGGTTTAATTGAGAGTTTAATGACTTATATACTCTTAAAATACCCATAAACACTCAAAAGAACCTTCCAAAGACTTATATGGGCGTGGGGTGAATTTACAACTTCACCCCTCAACTCAACAGAAAGCTGGCAGAAAACACACAGCACCATCGACGAGACCATCGACAGTCTGTGGTCTCACCCACGCCCCGTCGATGGGGTCTCGTGGGTAGCACCTGCAACTCCTAAACATTCAGGCATGTTGGATCCATCGACTAGACCCATCGATGGGCCGTAGTCTGGTCGACTGGCTGTCGTTTGGGTGGTCAATTGGACACTGCCTGGTAGTGTTAAGCTCTAGGTTGGGGTCCTCCTCTAGGGCCCCTTGCAGGTCCTACATAGAGTCGTACCCGGAAATTTCCAACCCAAACATGTACATATACAAGTTTAGAATCTACCACATGAGTTTCATCCAAACGAACAAATAAAACTCGACGAAACTTGCTTAGACACACAAGGTCATTTCAAGGCACAACTTTCGAACATCATGGACGTTCTTGAGCGTTTGACCTCCAAACTTCACGAAACTTGACACACTACCTATTTACACCATATACACTCAGTTAAGGACAATATAATCTATTTAATCACATAAACACATAGAACCACACATAACCACATATGAGGCACTTAGGTAACTTAGTCGTCGAACGTCTTGGTCGTCCCTTGACGTTTGACTTCCAATGCACCTAAACTCTTAGATACTGCCTCAATAACACTTTATAGACCATTTTAGTACTTTAGACCACCATGACAACCACGTTAGGCTCTAGCTTCACCTAAGTCATTTTCGGGATCTTACTTTCTCCCCCACTTGGACAACATTAGTCCTTAAATGACACTTGTCATTCTCCGAACACTTCCAAGTATAGAGGTTCAATTAGCAACTCATAATCATACCATGTAACACTCAATCAAGGAGAAAACATCATTTTCACATAAGCAAGAAATTCACAACACAACAACAAACTAGAATAGATTTTATAACTCATCATGCTACAAAACTCACATTCTTTTATTTCAAATAGAAAAAAATCATTTTATATCCATTAGCATGCTCATATACATCAGTCCTAACCATACAAAAATAATTTTAGACCAATAAATCAATTAGTCATTTTTTGAAAAATCTTACAGTGAACTGGCAGTGCATTACGGTGAATTATGCAATTTTTTCAAAAATGAAACTTTTAGGCAATTCATGATATAGACATGATAATATGCAAAGTAACATCATATAAACACCTTTTACAAAATGATCATGGCTTCATAACATACATAATGCAAGAAGTTAATGAAATTCAATTTCAACCAAGCATGCATATCATAAGGAGAATGTTTGGAACTCATTTTCCATAAAAACTCCTACACAAATCAAGTTACTAAGAACTCTTTGTTTTAGGATTGAATAAACACCTATAGAAAGGTTAAGGTTACCTCACTCCAATAACCATACTCTTCACCATACTCCCCCACTTAGGAGAAACCCATTCTAAGGTCAACATAACATCTACCTCAAGGAACTCTCTCAAGGCACCTTAAACCTTACTAATACTTCCTTACCAAAAGTCTAGCTCATGAAAACTAAAGTCTCTCAAAGGTTCAACCATCTAACCATTACATCCCCCCTTACTAGGTGAAACTTACCATTACTTTTTCAAATCTCTTCAACTCCCTTCAATGGTTGGGTCTCAACCAACTTCAAACCACCTCAACAACCACTCCTTCACATTTCTAACTCTATACCTTACCATTCTTGAAAACTATACTACCTTTCAAAGGCAACCAAACCAACCTAGGATCATCAATACCATCTTTCACACCTCATCTAGCAAGACACATCTCATTTTTTTCTCTCCCTCAACCCAAACTTCATAAAGTCACACTCTCATGACAAAACACATAAGGGAGACAAGGGAAAGACACCATATACCAAGCTATTAGACACGATTAGATGAATGAAGGTTCATGAGACAACTACGACACTCCCAAACCTTATACTCTGATACCAAGTTTGTAACATCCCACAAGTACACCATAGAAGATAGAGTATCCTTGTGTTGTCACACGGAAAATGAGACTTCAAGAAGTCTCATCTAAGCCTCTCGTATCATTCATTGCATAATAACATACTAAAATGAGTAAGAATTTAAAATTTTCTTCACACACAAAGAACACTTTTCATAAACAATACACAAGTGGAAGACATTCATTAAAACATTAAACCTTTACAATAACCCCTTGAACCATCTAAACTTTAAAGTATACAACACTTAGGACTAAACCCATACAAGACATAAAGTAAAGACTTAAGACATAAATAAACATGTGAATATTGTCCTCGAATCGATGAGGACTCAGCAATACTTCATCTTCAACCCTTATAAACCTATCCATCCTCCATGGAATATTGAGACTTCCAATTCCCTACACTTTAGTCAAAAAGGGAAAAGAAGAGGTTAGCACATTAGATGTACTAAGTATGAAAGCCATGCAAAAACCATGAAAAAGGGACATTTAGTTAATAACATGATTTTCATGAATTTAGATTAAAACATCATAATATAATCATAAGTACAACATTTATCATTTATAAATACATAAGAAATCATTTAAGCAAATAATCACAATTTGAGGCTCACTTTCCAGTGAATCACTTCACTGTACAGTGACATCCCTTCACTGTTACAGTGAAGTGCTTAACCTTCACATTTCACATCTCCTAGCATATAATCATCCCACTAAAAGCTATCCTAAGACTCACTTAAGTCACACAAAGAAAGACCACCCATAAACCCTCTCAAAGCATGCCTAAACGATCCTTAAGACTTCTTAGAATGAGACACATACACACTTACAATACATCAAACACATGAACATGAGATCCTCCTACCAAAGGTGATTCCAAGGTTCACTTGGGTGAGTGTGGAGCAGCCTCCCATACAATACCTATCACACACACACAAGGGATCCTATAGACTACCTAGGATAGAATCATTCTCACTTAACACAATAGCATACATCAAACATGACATTCTCCTTTCAAAGGTTATCCAAAGACCTACTCAAGTAACTCAAGAAGAGAATGTCCATAATTTACCTCTTCAAGATTACCTAAGTAGTCCTTAAGACTTACCTAAGTTAGGATCATGTCCACATAATCAATCACATTTCCTTAACTAGAATCATTACTAAGACTTATGTAAGTACGAGATGAAGTGACTTATACACTTAGCATTCTTTATTAACTTAAGTCATTACATTACTTAGTTTATTTAAGATACATTCATCACATAAGGACATTCAATTAATGGTCTTGAAGAAGACCTAGGGACTCCAACTAACACCTTCAAAGCCTATTGTGCAATGTCTATATAGCATCTCATACCACCACCTAAACTTCATAGAACTTCTCTAATGCTAGTTAGTATCCCATATGATGAGAATAGACAATAACCGACATAGACCATGGTAGCAAAGCATGAAATCCGGATATGTAACCTACTCCGATGGAGGGTGTTCTACTTGCCAATGGTAGAACATAGACACATCCCATGTAGGAACATGGTTAAGGAATATGAAGGGCGTGCTTTGTAATATAGTATCATTCTTTAACTAGAACTACTTTCCCTTACTATGCTCACTCGGTGCTAGCCTTCGTTCTCATAGATTTAATCACACTAAGGTTCATACAAAAGGGTTCCATATCAAGTTCATAACCCAATTACATTTACCCTACCAAAGCAAGGTCCACTAGGGCTATCTAACTATGGCGACAAGAAGCTCATCATGACTTTCCTAAGGATTGATATGATGCCGTTCAAGCCAATCAACCTTAAGTCCATCATTCATTACAGGAAGGATACCATTACGGCTTTCGACTTTAAGTTTTATAACCTTACCACTAGGTTCAAGGTTTCACCTAAAGGACCTTCTTGTCATCATTCAAGGTCTTACATAACATTCATACATTCAAGACTAAGACTCTTTAGTTCCTAAGTTAAGATATCACATATTCATATTCATACAAGTATCAAGTAAGGGACACTAGTCTACCTAAACAAGACACAACATACTTCACTTTAGCACATATAACGTACATTCTTTAGACACTTAGGAATGACCCTTAATATAATTTAGTCAACCATTTCGTTAACTTAACATCATCAACATAATCATTATAGACTCATATAGACAAGTTAGGAACAACCATATATCACTCTAAGACTACACATATAAGCACATAGTCATAGTATAAAATGATCACCTAATAACTTCAATAAGAGAACACATACTTCTACATTACTTCACATATAGGTAGATATGGTCATACTTCACATAATTAACTACACAAATTAACATAATACTTCAAGTAGTGCCAAAAAGGTCATGATCATCAAGATACTTAAAATAACGCCGACAAGGCCACATCAATTTACATAACACCGCCACCATAAGTGGACCATACCAATTACACATAATCAAAGAGATAAATTACTATATCTATACAAAATTATAATAGGGTTAGGGCAGTGTACCACCCAATTCATCTCACCACTTCAATCCAAAGTTAAACCATCCAATTCAATACCAGAAGGCCCTTACCCATGGCCATGAACATCAATTAAATACATAAATTATAATACTCAATGAATCTAAGTCAATTCAATATAGATTTACCAATCTAATACCAATTAGATATCAATTGAATACAATCCTTTCATCATTAAAAAGCCCATAGAAAGCTATACTAGAATCTACAAGCATTAAGTTAATATCAATTCAATAAGCATAATAGTCAATAGATCTAGGAGTATATATTACTCAATTAATCAAATTGAAACAACCTATACATCATACATACATAATCTATACATGAATCAAAAGCCCATAACAATCTACACATGAATTCATAAATCTCAAAGCATAATCAATTCACCCATATTTTAGTGAAATCAAGAGATTTGAGAAGATCAAGGGTTCATGGATAATTTCATTAGAAAACATCAATTATACATCAATAACATCATATCTTAAGCTTTGAAAACATTTCATGCAAGAACCCAGAGACTTTGAGTAGAAATTGGACTTTTTCATCTTTCTGAAATCCTTTGAAAATCATCTTTGAAATTGGCTCTAAGGTGATATCAAGCCTTAGATGAAGAACTCCCATACCTTATTTGAATAACCCAATGCTAATTGAAGAAGAAACTCCATTGAAGATCCATCTTCAAGCGTCATCTTCACTTTGAACTCTCATGGAGGTTTTTGGAGAAACTTTTGGAGAGAATGTGTTTTGATCTTAGTGTTAGGGTTTAATTGAGAGTTTAATGACTTATATACTCTTAAAATACCGATAAACACTCAACACAACCGTCCAATGACATATAGGGGCGTGGGTTGAATTTACAACTTCACCCCTCAACTCAACAGAAAGCTGGCAAAAAACACAAAGCACCATCGACGAGACCATCGATGGTCCGTGGTCACACCCACGCCCCGTTGATGGGGTCTCGTGGGTTGCACCTTCAACTCCTCAACCTGCAGGCATGTTGTATCCATCGACGAGACCCATCGACGGGCCGTAGTCATGTCGACTGGCTGTCGTTTGGGTCGTCGATTGGACACTGCCTGGCAGTGTTGAGCTCTAGGTTGGGGTTCTCGTCTAGGGTCCCTTGTGGGTCCTAAATAGAGTCGTACCTGGACTTTTCCAACATAAACATGTACGTATAGGAGTTTAGAACATACCACATGAGTTTCATCCAAAACGAACACGTAAAACTCGATGAAACATGCGTAGACACACAAGGTCATTTCAAGGCACAACTTTCGAACGTCATAAACGTTCTTGAGCGATTTACCTCCAAACATCACGAAACTTGACACACTACCTATTTACACAATATACACTCAGTTAAGGACCATATAAGCTCATTAATAACACATAAACACATAAATCAACACATAACCACATATGAGGCACTTAGGTAACTTAGTAGTCGAACGTCTAGGTCGTTCCTTGTCGTTTGACTTCCAATGCACCTAAGCTCTTAGATACTGCCTCAATAACACTTTATAGACCATTTTAGGACCTTATACCACCATGAAAACCACGTTAGTCTCTAGCTTCACCTAAGTCATTTTTAGGATCTTACACCAGGCCCAGACATTAGACTAGGGGCACATTTACGGTTTGCATTCTTGACGATGGGCCATGGTGGCGTCTATGGTCATGAACCAGTAAGTCCCCACAATACTAGCCTCATACCCCAAGCCTATGTGAGGACCATGAGGACTTTCACGGTCCGTGATCCTCCACACGGGCCGTAGTAGCATTCGTGAAGGATATCTAGTAAGGTCCCTAGTCTTGCTTCTGACACACCTCATAGAAGTATGGACATGGGGAACTTCATGGTCTGTGGTACTCAAAACGGGAGGCATCCGTACAGGTTGGACCAATGAGCCTCCTAGCTATCCCCCTCCAAACAATAGCCCAAGTGAAGACCACAAATACCTTCATAGTCCGTGGTCCTTCACATGGGTCGTGGTAGCGCCCGTGAACTTAGACCCTTAGACCTTTAGTTGAAGTGAAGACCACGGACGACTTCACTGTCCTTGGGCCCTTTCACGATCCGTGAAGATGGTCGTGGTCAGCCCGTCTGCAGCTTTAAGTCAGAGTTATTTCAGCCTTTTCTTATTTATTTAGATTTCTAAACCTTGTTGTTTTTACATTAAATGTCATGGTTTTGGCAAGTTTTAGCCTAGAAACATAACTAGAACTTACCTAAAACATTAATCAAATTAGAGAAATTAGAGCTTGAGAGGACAAAAGAAGTTAAGCACCCTAGTTCAAAAACAAAACAAGTTTCCATTAGTTCCAGCTCCAAAAAATGAATGATTTATCGGTGGAATTCATCACTAGGTATGTGATATTTCACTAGTGGATTCCCTTCATCCATTAGGTCTCTAGAATTCAGTAAATTTCTTGATTCCCTTAATATGAATAAACCTAGCATTTCTAGAATTTCAGCACATTATCATGAATTAGTTATGTATATGTTCCAAAAAATATTATTTTGTTATTACTCAGTTTATTGCCTGAATTTCAGAACCCTAGCTTTTTATTTCTTTAGTTATTAAATTACACATGCTTTGTTAGATATTTTAGTTATTCAGTTATACATGCATCAGTTATTAATGCATCATTATCAAATTATTGTTGCATTCACACTTTGCATGTTTAGTTTTGAATTATCCAGTATTACAAAAATGCAGTCACAATGGGTTAAACATTAAATTCATTGGGAGTAGCATAATATCGAGTTTGACTAGGGTTTAGCGCACCCAAATAGTCCCATAACTACTAGCCACATAGGTTGTAAGTCCTCTTGAGGGCATCATTTAAGTGATCATGCTAGGATGCCTCTACACCTTTGGACGGGTGCATTAGGTCCTCTAGATAAGGCGTATACATTAGAATCCACATTTAGCTCATTTGGTTTTAGTATCGGTTATTAGTAGCTCCTACGGTTCAGTCATATTCTATTGCATTGACCTCATTTACAGTCAGTTTTCAGTCTCAGCATGTTATAAATTTTGTCATTGCGTCCATTTATCTCTGTATTCAGTATCTATATCATGTTCAGAACATTATACTTGCTCTAGTGCTTGTTCAGTTATGTGTTATATCAGCTTTACTCTATCCCTCATGCTCAGCACCCTTTAAGTACTAACACATACTATGTTCTACATCTTCTCGTGATGTAGGTCTAGGTTCTCAGAATCCATATCACGCATAGATCAGTTCCCAATTTTCAGTTAAGCAACACCGGTGGTGAATCCTCATTCTTTGAGGACTAGCGACATTTATATTTACAACTTTTAGTCTTTTAGTTTCACTTTTGTTTGATTTACCTGGGGGCATGTCCCAAAACTTCTAGAAATTTTAGAGGCTTATTTCATACATAATTAGATTCAGCTTATTATTTGAGTTTTATATCTCTTTGTATTAAAACTCTCAAATTTTATCTATTCAAACAGTATATGGGTATTCCCTATCTTTTTCATTAAAACTTATGATGTAGCTTCTGCACAGTTTGACTGCTCAGTTTATCTTTAGTATGCTCATGATTATGCCAACAGGGTTATCTTGGGGCCTAGGTATTGTGTCCATGTCTAATGAGTAGCCTCGAGTTATGACAAAACCATCTTTCTTCCTTAAAAATAAGACCGAAGCGCCCCAAGGTGAGTCACTTGGTCGAATAAAGACCTTATAAAGTATATCTTATAATTTCTCTTTAAGCTCTTTCAATTCTGCTGGTGTCATTCTATGTCTGAATAGATATAGGACGAGTATTTAGAAGAATGTCTATCCCAAAGTCTATTTCTCTCTCTGGAGGGACTCCGAGTAAATCATATGGAAAGACTTGTAGAAACTCTTTTATTAGTGGAGCTAACTAAATAAGAGGTATCTCAACACTAGAGACATTAACGCAGAAAAAGTGATAGACACAAACCTTGGAAACTAACTTTCTTGCCTTAAGATACAAAAATCAATGACACTTAGGCACTGTTGAACTACTTTTCCACTCTAATTAGATTGTGGAAACTGAAACTTGATAACTCGAGTTCTACAATCAATTGAGGTATAACATGCATGAAGTCAGTCCATACCTACAATGAGATCAACCATGGTGTCCTTGTGATTGATGGAAATAACATAATCACGATATTTTTGCTCATTTAGAATAGACTCCCCAACAGGTTTAGAAATACAAAAGGGTTCACAGAGTTTCTCAAGTAGAACATCAAATTTAATTACAACGTAAGGAGTCACAAAAGATATTCTTGCTCATTCGTCTAGCAAAGAATAAACATTAAGAGTATAAACATTGATCATACTAGTGACAACATCTGGAGTGTTCTCTTGCTCTTGGAGGCTAGTAATCGCATAAAGACGATTTTTTACTCCGTTAGTGCCAGATGTTGCTCCTCAAGGTGCAACCCTATCTGGTGAAACAACTAATGAAGATTGGGCTATATTTCCTTGATTTCCACTGCATTGCCGGTTCTTAGGGAACTCTTTCATGACATGACCCTCTTATACACACTTGAAACAACCATACTGGCCATCACAACACTTATTTGGGTGGGTTCGATCACACATAGCACATGCAAGAACTCAGTTACCTTTTTGCGCCACACTACCTTTAGACTTTGTAGGTTTAGCTTTGTAGTGCTGAGCATTTTGGCTATTATACTCACCTTTGTTTCTCGGTACAGGTGCACAAATAGATGATTGAGAAGTTCTCTCTTGCTTTTACTGAAAGGATGAACAATTAACATTACTTTTCTGCTACCCGGACTCATTCCTTGTCTTAGCTTTCTTGTTTTTAAACTCCTCCCTATCCCTCAACTTCTCTTCCTTAACCTGCTGCACATAAACCATCAACCATGATATATCCATGTCCATAAATTAGCATCCCTTCCCTTCCCTCTTTGCTTGATAGATGGGAAAACTCAGCAACAAAAAAACTCAGCCTGCTTCTCATATCCGCAACCATCTCCGGAGCATAACAAGATAGTTCGGTGAACTTTAACCCATACTCATGAACACTTAATGTATCCTACTTAAGAGTAAGATACTATCATACCTTGGCCTCTTTCAGTTCGTGGGGAAAGAAACACACCAAGAAGGCCTCCTCAAAACAATCCCAACTTGCAAGAAGTGCATCCTCAACTCGGTTATTCTTCCATTGATCAAAACAAGTCATAGAAGCATTCTTTACTTAATATGCAACTAATTCAACTCACTTAGCATCGACAACGTGCATGACCTCAAACAATTTTTTCAATTCCTTAATAAAGTTCTTTAGATCCTCAATAGTGGTTGAACCAGCGATACTTGGAGGATTCATCCTCAAGATTTCGCGGATCCTCAAAGCGTCAACATCTTCTTGTCGAGACCCTCTTTGTTGCCCAACCTGGTTAGTCATTGATTGGCTTAGTATCTATATTGCTTTCCTAAACTCAGCAACAGTGACGTCCCCTTGAGGTTGCACTTCACGTGCATTTGGTAACCCTTGCTCCTAAACATTACGCCTAGCAAGACAACCTCTGGCAACTCTTTGTGGAGGCATGATAAACTTAAAACACGTGTAAGTACGAATTTGAAGAAACTTTAATTAGAGATCAACCCTAACGCGAGAAATGAGTGTAAAAGTAGTGGGAAATTTTTGTAAGTGTTGCAGTCTCATAATTATAGATTTGGCGCGCTTCACACCGATAACTAGGACTCTACAGACAGGCTTCATAGACTCCCTAGGACTTTTGAACTCTGTGCTCTGATACCAAGTTTGTCACACCCCGAGCCTACACCCTAGGCGCGAATGGTACTCGAGAACCATTACTGGACCTAAGAGAACCCTCGGTTTGACTTACTTACTCAGCAGAAGACTTAAACATAACAAAGATAATCACTTAGCCAAAGTGAAAACTCAAGTCTTAAACATATAAAACTGAAATGAATAAAACTAAAGAACTATAACTATATGTCTATGAAGCCTCTAAAATAAATAAGGATGTCAGGACAAGACCCTCGATAATCCTAAAAACTGAAAACTAGAAAACAATTTAAAAAGGAGCCCTTCGAAAAGCAAGGATGCTCGCCAATTGACTCTCGGCGCTTAACCTGAACAATGAGGCATTGGATGTTAATCTTAGTTACCTATATCTGCATCATAACATGATGCAGGACAACTGGCATTAGTACGGTGAGTGTATGAGTATGCATGTTTGAATGCTAACCATAACATAGGTTTGAAAAGAATGTGAATGAAACGCTTACCTTGGCTTTATCCAACTCATTGATAAATCAACTAAATATAAAGAGAGAAAATAGATGCAATATATAGAAAGCTTTTAAAACAGTAGAAAGCAACTTAGTTCATTAAAGAAAATGTGATGACAAACTCAACTTTACTCATATAATACAGTAAAGTAGCTTCTGTGGGAGTTTGTCTAACCGACAACCACCACTATGAGACTAAGTTGTGATACACCGTCTTTTCCACACTGCCCGAACTGTCCTATACTTTGTCTTCATATAGGACGCCTTAACTAAGTTAATCCACCAGTCTTTTCTGAAAAGCACTTTAGGAGTCATCTAAAAAGTATGATCCTTTACTATCATGATGTCTACATGGTTAATGGAGACTTGAGTTAAAATGAACTCGCATCCCCATATCGCTTCTCAATACTACTCCCAAAAATATACCTAACTCGATTGTTTTCAAAACAACTTATTTCTTTGGTTAGAGATAACTACTCAAAACTTAGCTTAAAAGCTCTCTTGGAAATTGGTGTTCTATTTTCTTGCTCAAATGTGAAAACATTTTAAACTCTTTGGGAATGCATAGTCCCCTTATACTTCTTTGAAGAAATGAAATTCAATCTTTACTCTTTACTTAACTTGAACTTTAAGTCTTAAAAGAAAGTTACAACGTTTGTGAAAGACTTTTGAAAGCTTTAAGAACTTCCTTTGACTTGATTCTTAACTTCTAGACATGACTCTTAAATTTTTTTGAATTGAATTATGAATTCAAGGTTCATGATATCATGTTTATGGATGATTTAATGATATTTAGACCTACCTTAGAGTGTTGGAATAAACTAGAAAACATAGGTACGTTTCTAAGGAACTAGTACGGAAAGGTGGGGAAGAAAAGGGAAGAACTGGCGTCCCTTGGCGCTCTGAGAGGCGTGGGGCACGAGCCCTTGAAATTCAGAGACTAGGTTGGGGCGCTCTGTCTAGCATGGCCCTAGAACCCAACATTCAGAGACCTCTTTTAGGGTCTGTGAGAGGGGTGACGCGCCAGGACTTTCCCAAGGTGCTCCCCAACTTTTCTTCTTCATTTTTCAATTCTAAACTCCCCAAATCAACATAATTTTCCCACCAAACACATTATATAATTGATATATACTAGTTTCAACTCGAAATTACATCCGAAAACATGAATCAAACTCAAGAAAATTTCAACAACACAACCCACAAGAATTCAAATGAATTTCATCAAGAATTCTAACTATTTACTTTAAAAACTGTATAACTTTGCTGAATTGAATCATGAATGCCACGTGTTTGACCGAACCCAACACTATGTGATCTCACATATCTCATAGGTATCATCCCTTGACGAAATCCACAAGCTAAATCTTTACGAACGATGATCTTGGCTCTTTTCTACTCTTGCGTTCTTTCTCCAAAAATAATACCTCTAATTTCAAAAGCATAAACTGGATAATTTAAGTTTAGACCTTTAGATAATTACTTAAAATGAAATTAAAATAATAGGATAAGGAAAAGACCAAACTACCCTTCAAAAATCAGGTTTTAGACTCTCCTTATTTGAATAGCCCACTTGCCTAATACGATCTTACAAAACTGTGTTTCGTCTTTATATGTCTAGATTTACCGTGGTAATAACAGTTTTGAATTCTACCTATTGCAGTAGTGCTATCACAATGAATTAAAATAGGAGAAATTGGTTTTTCAAAATAAGGTATTTGAAATAATAAATCCCTTAACCAATTCTCTTCCTCACTAGTTGAAGATAAAGCACTTAGTTCAGCTTCTATGGTAGAGTTAGCAATTATAATTTGATTTTTTGATCTCCAAAAAATATCACCACCACCCAAAGTAAATACATAACCAGTGGTAGAATAGGAATCGCCTGATAATGTGTTTCAATATGCATCACAAAAGCCTTCAAGTACATCAGGATAATTTTTATAGAAAAAAACACAACTTTTTCTTCCAATTAAATAACTCATAACTCTTGTTATATTATGTCAATGTTCATTGCCTAGGTTGCTTGTAAACCTGCCAAGTACTCCTACTGCATATGCAATATGAGGTCTAGTTCAATCAGTCACATGTCTCAAACTTTCGATTATGCTAACATATTCCTTTTGATTCATTAAATCATTTTCACTTTCAATAGGAAATAAGTGAACACTTGAATCAAAAGGAATTACAACATGCTTGAAATCAAGAAAATAATGTTTGTTTAAAAATTTATCAATATAATATGACTGGTCAAAGAAAATTTCCTCGAATAAAATTTACCATACCAAGATCTTTCATATCAAAATGGCTTCTACGAATATTTTTAGCTTCATCAATAAGATTTATGTTAGAGTTAAAGATAAATAAATCATCAACATATATGCAAATAGTAACATGAGAATTATTCCAAGACTAATGATAAATGCATTATCACACTCATTTGTTTTAAAATCATTTTCAATCATGCAGGAATCGAATTTTTTATTTCATTGCTTTGGTGCATGTTTCAAGCCATTTAGGGATTTAGTGAGTTTACATACTCTGCTTTTTTTATATGCTTCGACAGAAGACTCGGGTTGATCCATATAAATTTCCTCATTTAGGTCCCCATTTAAAAATACAGTTTTTTACATCCATTTGATGAATTTGCAAATAAAAATTACAGTCATAGCAATTAAAAGTCTTGTGGATGTAATTCTTGTTACCGGTGAAAAAGTATCAAAATATTTCAGGCCTTCTAGTTATTTAAAACCTTTGACAAATAGTCTAGCCTCATATTTATCAATAGATCCATCTGCTTTCAACTTTTTTCATAAGACCCATTTTTAACCAATGGTTTTACAACCCGGTGCTAAATAAATAACTTCCATATTTTATTAGAAATTAGTGATTCCATTTCATCATTTACAACCTCTTTTCAAAAAATAGAGTCATGTGAAGATAAAACTTTTTTCAAAGTGAGAGGGTCATCTCCAACATTAAGCACATAAAAATCAGGTCCAAAATCTTTTTCTACTCAAGCTTTTTTACTTCTTCTTTACTCAATATCATCCATTTCTTTATATGTAAAAGTAGAAGTAGAAGAACTAGGTAGTGACAAAATATTTTGTTCAATCCTTTGACCCAAACTATTTTTAGAATCAAAAGGAAATTTATTTTCACGAAAAATAGCATCACCTGATTCAATTATAACATTATCTTCAAGATTAAAAAAATCTATAGGTTGTACTATTTGAAGCATAACCAAGAAAAGCACAAGTAGTAATTTTCTTACCCAATTTTGTAATCTTGGGATCCATTAGCCTCACAAATGCCAGAGAACTCGAAACTCTTAGTTATCCCAAACTTTGCTTGTAACCTTTTCACAATTCAAAAGGTGTCAATTTAGATTTTTTCTGAGGCACACGATTCAGCACATAACAAGTAGTTAAAATAGTTTGACCATATAAATTTAAAGGTGCATGTGACTCAAAGAGCATGACATTAGTCAATTCAATCAAAGTTCTATTTTTCCATTCCCTTACTCCATTAGATGAAGGATATTAAGGAGGAGTAGTTTCATGAATTATTTCCAATGATCTAACAAAAGAATTAAACTCATTTGATTCCTATTCACGGACTCTATCACTTCTAATCATTTTTATTTTTATTTCAAACTGATTTTCAACCTCATAGAGATAAGTTTTACAATATTCAAAAGAATCACTTTTATTTTTCATCAAGTAAGCTGTCACATCCGGGGAATACCCCCTAGATATAACCGGCATCGTCGTCCTCGGAGAGGACTAAGACTAGCCTCTTAGCTTACATCATTACATTTATAGGTCAAATACGGAAAATTTAAAACTTTTCTTCTATCTATCATGAGGTTTACATAGACCTCTCGCATACAAGTAATATATTCATATCGAGTATACATAGACCCTTCGTATAAGAAGATTACATAGTCTTCTAATTTTATTGCACATAGATATATATAAGATATATAATAGTCTTAAAAGTATGTCTCATCTCATAACTATCTAACAAGAGTATAACAATTGGGCATATCCCATACATCAATGTAATAAAGCCACATATAGACTATACAATCCTTAGTACTCAAATGAAAAGAAAAGAACTAGTAGTCTTATAACTAGAAAAACATCAATAGCTTGATAGTGGCATTGCCCTCGGAAAGTGATGACCTACCCAAATTGGATGAGTGAGAATTCCAGGTCTTCCTTCAAAGTCGTCTCAAAATCCCTTTAACGATCGAAACCTAAAATGTTGGGGAAAAGGGAGAAAATGGGGTTAGCACATCACATGTACTAAGTATGAGACCTTATACACACAAATCATAGAAATCATGCTAAAAAGGGACATTTCATCAAAGCATGCTATTTTACATTTGAAAAGCCTTATGGACATTCAAGAACCAATACAAGTCATTAATGCATATTCATTAAGTCAAGACCATGTTCATTACAAGACCAACCATTCTAAGTCTAATCAAGTGAATCATGCATACCCACATACTTGAACACATAACCAAGACAACTGTATCATCAAGTTATAACATCAACAAGCATAGATAAGAGTTCACAATAACATAACCAAATTAAGACAATTACGCATGAACCCTCATTAAGTCTAGTAGTGCAATGACTAAGCAAAGCCCCATAACCTTACTCAATCAAGTAAACCTAACAAGAATCATAACCAATGTCCAACTTCACATATCATATCATTAAGAGTACATAACATCATACTTTAGCAATAGAGACCAAACATATATTCATAAGTGAATTGAACATCATATGGTGCCATCAACATGTAAGATCATCATATATATATCATTTACATTTATAAGCATATACATATATAATAAAATCCTCCTAAGACTCCCCTCAAGTCTAACTAGTGCAATGTATAGGTAGAGTCTCATACCTCTACTTAGACTAAGCTAAACCTCTTAGGTTATCCTAGTTAGAGTTCATTTATTACTTCATTTTACCTTTTGGGAACATCTTGCCTTAACCGACATAGACCACATGAGCTAATGTGGAATCCGGTGTCATGGAACCCTACACCAAAAGAATTGCCAAGGTAGTACCAAAACATGAACATAGCAACTACGTGGATCCACTAGCTAGTATTCCTATGGGGGCAACATAGTTCAAGAACTAGGAGATATAGTTGGGACCCTCTTTATGCTACATGCATTATAGTCTCCAATATCATAAGTACGTTAGTGATCCTACCTCCCCTATGTGGGAAGGGACACTCCTCACTCTAGTTCACTCGGTGCTAATCTAAAGTCCCTTTTTGAAATGTCTTTAATGACTTTATTAATTATCATAGCTTAATGTAAGTCATAGGGTATATCCCTTATATAATCATCATCATAGCTCAATAAGAATTGTATGAGTATTTTCCTTTCATTACAATTCATACATGTGAGGTTAGCACATTTACATAATCACATCATGATAAGGCACATTGGTAACTTATCGCCATCCATATAACATTTACATCTTACCCAAAATCTCACAAACCATAGTTAAGATATTTCAATTCAACATCATACCAACCCTATAAATCTTAACATAAGGTATACTTCAATACAACATCGTCACTTAATCACAAGTAACCATAATTGAAGTAAAGAATTGAGATCACAAGACATACCCCAATCTCCTTCACAAGCCATCATCAAGGTCTTACCATCAACCATTCTCAATTCAACCCAAAAACGGTTGTAATACCATCACACAATAGTAACCAACATAATATTGAAGTCAAATGAAACACTATTCAACAATCCATCACTAATTCATAGCCTAGATTAGAGACTTAGGTCAAATTCATGATCTACTTCACAACCTAGGTCAATTACTAATGAACTAGCATAATAGGATGACAATAAATCTCAATATATTCATAAATTGGCATAATAACCACATAGGATAGTAATTCACACATTAACCAAGCCAATTACATCAATACTAGATAATTCAATTTAAGATCATAACCTAGGGTTAAGGGGAAAAGGTCACCTTCTACAAACTAGACCAATACATCAATAAGTAATATAATTGAATAATAATACATGTTAATCTACTCATAATAACCAAAAGTAATCATAAACAAATCAATTCACAAGATAAATTTTGTATTGGAAGAAAACCCACTTAAATTTCATCTTTTGAAAACAACTAGAGGAACCCTTTGGGGAAAGAGATCCCAAAGGTTAAAGGAATCTCATACCTTGTTAATTGATGAAGTTTGATGGAGAAGCTTGACATTTATAATCCCTATAACCCCCTTGATCTTGTCTTCTATGGTGTTCTTCTACTTGGGAGAGACAAAGAAGAGAGAAGGAAGAGCAATTGGGTTTTGGGAATTATGAGGGTTAGTTTAGTTTAATTAGGTTAGGGTCATTATATAGGTCATTAACTAACTTAATTAGACCTCCCTTAACCCCTAAATAATTAACTAACCACCTAATTAATTAATTTAGCTAACTTAAAAACGTGCAGCAAAAATAGTCTTCACAGACGAATCCCTGACCCACGCCCCGTTTGTCAATCAACGGCCAAGGGAACAACCATCTTGTTGGTCCGTCGTTTGGGACAGAGACTTGTCAAAATGACCACTTGTCCAAATTGACTAAGTGTCCATCGACGGTGTACATCGACGCCCTGTCAATTGGACCACACCTCATCAGTTTCCTTTGTCTGTGGATACTGTCTCTAGACAGCTTTTGCCACAAATTGCAAGGGTCCTCCTCAAGGGCCCTTGGTTGGTCCTTGGGGAGTTGTACCAGGAAGTTTCTACTATAAACTAACTCTAATACGTGTTATACACCTTACCACCAAATTTCATCATTTTCCGACTCTTAAAACTTAGTCAAATAGGCTAAGGCACACTAGCACCTCGTTAAACTAGTTTTCGGACGTCATGGACGTTCCTTGATGTTTTGATTATAAAACTTCCTAAAGGACTTATATACATTAAAATTGACCTTTAAATAGTGACACAACCTTTAGACACTCATGTTAGGCTCTAGAACACGTCTTAGACTTTCGGAGTGTTACATAAACATATGTACACTTAGAAAAAACATCAATGAAAGTGATAAAATATCTATTACCTCCACAAGTTAAAATTCCACCAAGTTCACAATATTAATATGAACTAATTCTAACAAATCAGTTTTTCTTTGAACTTGAAAATGAGTCATTTTAGTGATTCTGGCTTTACTACGAGTCTCACACTTTTCAAAATTATTTTTAACGATTGGGATTAATCATAAACTACTAATGATTACAACAAGAATGATCATTAATATGATACAAACGAGCATGCCAAAAATTGGTAGAAGAAAGCAAGTAAACAAAAGTGGACACTTTTTTCATTTCAACATTTAGTTTGAACATCCCATCACAGGTGATACGCTCAGATTACACCTCCATAAAAAGTATAAGTGATCGTTCCAAGTAAAGAACCAAACTTGTAAATTGGGGTCGATTCCACGAGGAATACTTAACTACCGATTATTTCCATTTAGTCAACTACTTCAAAAAACAAGTAAGTAAAAGGGTGAAGAATGTGTTACAAATAACTGATTATTATGTAGAGAACAAGTGAGAAAAATTCAAACTTTAGTTGTTATCAATGTGACAAAGTAACAAGGGTGTACGTGTTCCCCATAAGCTCATAACACGGTAATCCTAGTGATAGCAATCCCTTCCTAGTGTAATACATGCAAAGTGATAAGTTATGTATCTTTAATTCCTTGGTCCGACAACTATAGAGTTTCACCTGCACCTTGGTCTGGCTACATGTGAATAATTTGCTAACCCTTACCTTTACCTCGTATTAGACATCACATCAATGTATGACTTAGTTTTTACCCTTGCACTAATTGACATTAGACAATTTGATAGTATCGTACTAAATCTATGTTGATAATTCTTTTCTAATTAACTACCTCATTGGTCTGACAAGTAGCAACGAGGAAGTTCTAATGGTTGTAACTGCTAAAAAGACTTCTAAACAGAAGAGTTATCAATGCATGCAATAAAAATATTTAAGACTTACTTAGTTACTATTCATACTTTGGTAATCACTCATGGTTCCCACAACCTAGTTGTAGCTTAGTTACCCATAATAGCAAGAAAACAATTCATATTTTTAGATGAAGAAATCATGAACTTACGTAATGAATAGAAGAAACTAGAATCTCCAATTGAAACATAAAGTAACAATCTTCAAAAGGAACTTAGGAACTAAAGAATTGCTAAAGTTGCAAGCTACTCTCCCTAGCCAAAAACTATAACTAGAATAATAATGTCTAACCCCCAAAAATGAGGTTTACATGCCATATATATTGAAAAACAAGTCCTAATAAAAAAGGAAACGAAATAAGGAAATAATGTTTGTGAATGTGGTTGTCATTGACGAGACTGACCAACGGACCATGGTCAGACCTACGGTCTGTAGGTCACATTTGTGGTTTGGGACTTTAGGCAAATTTTAAGAAGCTTGAATCTCCATCTTTCAGTCACAAATGACGGCTTCACCACCATGGACGATGATTGGATTCACGGTCCGTTGAACTTCCTCCATGGTCTCATACTTAGTTTCTTAAAATCAGATATTGGTACACCTTCTCTGAATCATTTGGCGGACCTGCAGTACGGCCCGTAGTCCAAACTATTGTTCGTTAATAGTGTTCATGGTTCCACACTTGGTCAATAATTCCCTGTTTTTCGCTTAAAGCCTTGACCATCAATCTATCCCCTTCACTTATGGACCGTGAATGGATCTACGATCTGTAGGTGGCTTTTTTGCACCATTTCTTCAGTAGTCTCCTAACTCCCACGTCCGCACTTATTTACCTCAAAAAAGATGAAAACCATTATTACCATTACAGTATGGACCTAGACACACAAAAATCTTATGTGAAATATATTAAAATACCGTAAACTCATGGTATATCAGCACCCTCAACTTAATTCGTTGTTTGCCCTCAAGCGGCGCACTAAGACTCTAAACGACAGTTGTATAGAAGGAAACACTCAAGCACAAGCAATCACATGGATTTCTTTCCCAAGTCCCTCTTCAAGTGAAAATCACTCAACAAGCTAACTCATGGGAATCAAGATATGAGAAAGGTAGACCAATAGACCCACAACATGCACTACTTCACTATCACCAATGTACCAACTCTCCAACAATGCCACTAGTGCCCTTACTTCAAACGAAATCCCTTTTTCACTCAATGAATATGATTTTGATTACAAGGAGTCATTCAACGCTCACACTTAGAAGTAATTTTAAATATAGTTAGTTCTCAATATCATAGGCTTACCCTTATTTTCACTGCTTAGACTCTCCAAACTAGTCGCTACGATCACTATAGGACTTTCATAGCTGTAACGTAGGCTCATGGTTAGGTGTGGTAGATTTGGGTATTCTTTAGTGACTTTCTGCTCTCCTTAACATTACATAAGGATTTTTACCTCTTTTTCACATCCTACCTTTTTACATTCTTTCCCTTTGACTCTTTTTTACCATGGATGTGACTTTCAACTTTGAAGTTTTTTATTTTTCACTTTCTTCTTTTTCTTGCATTTTATTCTCTTATTTAATTTTTAACACTTTTATTCATCATCTTTTGCTTCTTTGGAACAAATTCACATCCTCTTCTCACTTTTCTCTTTCTCTTTTCAACACCCAACTCTTTTCATACCCATTTTTCTTTCGGTTTTTTCTTCATAGCCCCCTTCAACTTATGGATTTTCCATTAGTTTAAGTGCACAATGTACGATTTGATCAGGTCCAAGACTGAGTTCACTTTTGCATTAGCCACCCTTAACTTAGGCTTTTGGCCTAATTTAATGTGCACCTGTCCAAGAAGGGACCGGGTCCAGAACAGTAGACTAAGGGAAGTTGACTTAGGGGTTCAGAAAAAAATGGTATATTTTAGGGTAAAAGCATTTGGATCAAGCAGAACATTTATTTCATTTGGTTGGATTCTTTTAGGCAATAAGTGGACTTATTAGAACAAGGGTCTATGATCACTTCATAGCCTCTAGCGTAGATTATCTTAGCAGGACTAACCGGAGAAGTTCTAGATTGACACAAACTTGTCAAAATAGTTCAACTTATCTCACCCTTTCTTGGCACATTACATTATAAGATTATCAGTAACCCAGTTCAAGCTTAGCCTAAGTGATGAGGTCTAGTTGGTTCATAAACATGTCATATTAAAAGCCATCACATTCAACTCATTTTAGCCTACAATTTTTTGCACATTTCACAATATCAGAATTTTTGGATGAGTATCATTTTTCATTCATATTATGACATCATGCTCTATTCTTTCTCATGTTTCTGCACATACAATCCTAACACATGTCGGTTCAACAAATATTTAAACAGTCTTTAAAGGGAAAAGAACACAAGTAAGAAAATCCCAAGAGAGGAGTATGAGTTTGGTTACTCAGACTTCATCCTATCACTCACAATCCATTTACCCCACCCCCAACAAAATATGGTGCAATTTTTCCCAATGCACAAAAATTAAAGAGTAAAGGATCGGGTGAAGAAAACCTGTGGCGCGAAATGCTGAAGAACCATCAACAAGCGGATGGGTCTAGTTTCCCAAAGCCCGCTGGATCAACATGGGGAACATCACCAGTAGTGATCCAATCTATCATCTAACACTATCAGTAGTGCCTTAATTATCTGTCAGTAACAATGGCCTCCGAAATGGGCACAGAACTTGAGGCACCAGCAGCACTCTCACGAATCTTCTGTTGGCGCAATGCTTCATGCACTATAGAGTCTCTCCTTGCCTGCTCATGCTGCTGACGCTCTTTTTTTTTTGCCCTTGCAAATTCAGTAGAATTAGAGGTGTGTCTACATCATTGTCTCTTTCTCAGGGACGGGCGGACATAAACTGTGGTACATCCACATTTTATAGAGCCTCAAGAACTGTATCATTAGCCAGTGCAATAGGTGGGGCAAGGATGGCATGAAGGTCAGCTCGGAGACTGTCTAACACGGTGCGTAATGAGGAGAGATCTATGGCGAGGATTGGTCGTGAAAGGACTCTCAACTCGATGGCATTCATGCGCTTATGAACGGCCCGGACCTTCCGGTCCATCATTGTCCCTATTCTAGCCTCGAAATCAGCAATAGATTGTTGCATCCTTGGCTTCACATGTTGGAGCAGCCTGGCCATCTCAGCCTCTAATTTTGGAATTCAAGCAAAGGGCACAACAACAGCTTCTAAATATGGGGTGACACAGGATGAGTTAGGGGCCCGACTGGCGACCTAAGGTGGGGAGGTGGGGGCATCATTAGTGTGGGCTGGAGGGGCAGGGTCCTCACCATGCATCTTCTCTACATCAGCAACTTAGTCTGCTACCAATGATGTCACCTTAATCTATGGACCACGAAATGGGGTCGCTACGTTGGCCGCATCCTAAATAAGGCCAACGTTTAGGGTTCTGATCGCCTTAACCAATATGTCAGAATACTTGACAGGCACGTCAAAATCCATGAACAATTGGAAGATCATACACGGAAAGAGTTAAGTTGTGGTAGACCTGAACGCCCTCTCATGGATCTCTACCAACAACGTGCGGAAAAAGGTAATCTTGAATTATGACTCAATGCCCGGCAACGGCGCCTAAATTTGATACACTCAATTGACACCTCCGTAAAGAAGTATAAGCGATCGTTTCAACTAAAGAAACACACTTGTAGGTTAGGATCGATCCCAAGATAAATATGGTCTAGAATTAAACTTAACTACCGATTATTTATTTTTAGTCAACTACTTCCAAAAGCAAGTAAGTAAGAGAGAAGAGGGGGTTTGTGTAACAAATAACTGATTATTGTGTAGCAAAATTCAAACTTTAGTTGTTATCAATGAGACAAAGTAACTGGGGTATACGTGTTCCTCATAAGCTCAGAACGCGGTAATCCTAGTAATAGTAATTTCTTCCTAAAAGTCATATGTTATGCATCTCTAGTTCCTTGGTTTGACAACTAGAGAATACCACCCCGCACCATGGTTCGGCTACGTGTGTATAATTTACTAACTCTTACCTTTACCTCTTATTAGACATCACATCAATGTATATCATAGTTTTCACCCTCGCACCAATTATCATTGGACTATCAGATAGTATCACACTAAATCTATGTTGATAATTCTTTTCTCATTAACTACCTGCTTGGTCTAGGAAGTAGCAATGAGGCGAGTTCTAATGTTTGCAACCGCTAAAAATACTTCAAAACGAAAGAATTATCAATCCATGCAATAACACTAATAAAGAATTACTTAGTTACTATTCATACTTTGTTGATCACTCATGGTTCCCACCACCCTAGTTGTGGATTTAGTTACCCATAATTGCAAGAAGACAAATCATATTCTTAGATGAAGAAATCATGAACTAACATAATGAATAGAAGAAACCCGGAATCTCCAATTGAAATTTAAAATAACAATCCTCAAATTGAACTTACGAACTCAAGAATTACTAAAGCTGCAAGTTAATCTCCCAAGCCAAAAACTAGAACTAGAATAATAATGTCTAACCCCCAAAAGTGAGGTTTACATGCCCTATATATAGAAAAACAAGATCTAATTAAAAAGGAAATGAAATAAGGAAATAAAGTTTCTGGATGTGGTTGTATTGACGAGACTGACCCTGGACAGTGGTCTGACCTATGGTCCGTAGGTCCCTTCGGTGGTTTGGGTCTTAGGTAATTTTTTAGAAACTTGAATCTCCATCTTCCAGTCACAAATGATGGCTTCACTAGCACAGACCGTGACTCGATTCGTGGTCTGTTGATCTTCCTCCGTGGTCTCATATTTAGTTCCTTAAAATCATGTACTGAAACACTTTCTCTGAATTATTTTATGGATCTACTGTACTTTCCGTAGGCTGAACTACAATTCGTCGACCGTGGTCGTAGTTCCACACTTAGTCAAGAATTCCTGGATTTTCTCTTCAAGCCTTTCTCATCAATTTACACCTTTCTCCAACGGACCCGTGAATGGACCTACGATCTGTAGGTCATGTCCTTAGGTGGCTTTTTCAGCCACATTTCAGCATTCTCGTAACTCCTACATCCGAACTTATTTCCTTCAAACAAGATAAAAGCACATTAATACCAATGAAACAAATTTCCCTAGACACACAACTCTTTGTTAAAATATATTAAAAATATCGTAAACTCACGATATATCAACAAGCATACCCATTCCCCACAAAAATACTCTTCTTCACAAAAACGTATTGATCAGATTTAATAATATGTTTAAAATTTGCTTTATTAAAAAGAAAACTAGAAATCAAATTTTTTCTTATTGAAGGAGTATAAACTACATCTTTAAAAGTTAATACCCTTCATAAGTAAAACACAATTCGACATCTCCCGTTCCAAGCACTTGAGTTGTGTGAGAATAACCAAGCATGATGGTTTTGGGCTCCTCAAAATGAATATATTTTTAAAACCAGTCTTTGTCATAACTAACATGAAGATTTGCACCAAAATCACCCCACCATCCATCAACAAACTGAACCATATTTATGTCGGCACTGTCACAAAAGTTTCTTCGGTAACGTTTGCATGAGGCTTACGACTACGTTTGCGGAATCCAAAAAATCGAGTAATAATCTCACTCCCGCCACAAACAAAGCATTGTACCATATCTCAAATTTGTTGATGTTGTGCTTGGTTATTTTCACCATTTTTTTTCTTTTGAGGTCTACAATTATTTTTCTTGATCTTTTTCTTCTAAGGCTTTAAAGAAGTATTTTTGTGAGATTCAGAAGTAGCATTATTTGAAGTAATTAAATTTACCTTCATTCTGATGTTGTTCTCTTCAGTTTGTAAAACTGCAACTTGACCTCTTGCCTCTTATTCCATACGGATTTTCATTATCAATGTCTCAAGAGAGGTTTCCTTTTGCCTGTGGCGCATGTTTTTTTGAAATTCCTTTCAAGAAGGTGAAAGTTTATCTACTATGCCACAAGCAATAAGGTTATCTCAAATTTTGACCTCCTCGGACTTGAGTTCTCCAACAACCATTATAGAGTCTTGAGATTTATCTACCACTGATTTATTGTTCACCATTAGAAAACTAAAAAAATCTACTAGTTGCATATATATTTATCGCTCCAGCCTCTTCAGTATCATACTTACTCTGCAATGCTTTTTAAATTTTCTCTGCACGAGCGTAAATTCGATTATAATAATCATAAAATTATCACATAGACAATTAAGAATATAATACCGACACCTAGAGGAATTACCATCCTACTTTTAAACTTTCTCTAGATGAGAAATAGTTTCATCATCATTCATAGAGTTGATGTCTACATTATTAGGATTCTTCTCGGTGAACACATAAGAAACATTGAGAAGACTTAAGTAGAAAAGTACTTTACCCTTACATCTCTTGAAATGGTTACCATTGAACCGAAATGACTTGATAAGGTGTTCCATGGTTTTTTCAACTGTAGCCATTATGAATCTTCTTAAAATTGTTAGTGAAAAATTACAAGATGATAAAATTTCAAGATTACAACTGGAAAAAAAAATGAAGAAATAAAATGTCTTTCGGCAGAGGCACGAATATCTTGCTCTCTTTAAGGAGATTCAATCCCACTGCAACAAATGTTTTTCGCCGGTCCAGTAGTAGTCCCTCTTGACTTTTCTCCTTCACGATACAACAGTCATAACACAAAGTATAACTCAACAACTCTGGAGAAGATTTGAGTCCAAAGCTCCACAAAAAGAACACCTCCCTTCAACTAATAAAAACTCTCTTTTTTACTAACTTTTTCCTCTCTAAATTTTTCTTGTGCATCAAACTAAATGAAGAGTACCACTATATATAGTAGAAAAAGTCTTCCTAGGAATAATAGGAACATATGGGGTGGTAAACAGTGAAGATTAATGTCCTTAGGAGTGACATATGTTACATAGATTACAAAAAATAAATGAGGAATAAATAATGAGATAATGAGAGGGGTAACTAATGCCATCAATGGCTGATGAAAGAGCTTCCAGGTTTTTCTTGACCCCAACGTTTACTGAAACGTTTCAATGAAGTCTGCCAATGTTATTGGCATATGACCAGTGAGTCAATGAGGCAAAATTATGTGATTAAAGAAAATGAACTATTTTAACATACAACCAATATTAAAATGCTAACTAACCAACCTGATAAGACGTATTTCCACTTTGACTTTCTAGGCAAAGTACAATAGTTAAATATCAACTATACCTAAACAAACATGGGACACATATTTCGTGTGAGTAATGTACAACAACAATATACATCCAGTAATGATCAACGAGGTTGCAGAGGATGTAGCATGTCATTTAGAATTATATTGAAGAAGTAAGATTGTTACAATTGTGGCCATTTTTCTGCAAGGTCTTATTGATTGCGACATTCACAACATGGATGGGTTATTAAGGAAGAGATCCGTACCAGTGAATCACAAGTGAACTCATATTGAACTATGAATATCCATCAAACAAAAACAGAGTCATTTTAATAACAATATCAATACAGCCCTCATGCAAGAAAGAATATAGAAGAGAGCCTTGGAATATGTACAACGCTGCATCAATGAATTCCGTATGAATCCACTGATGAACAAAATCACGACAAATTATTGCACTTAGATTCAGGATTTTTTTCTTGTTGAATGCTTTGTGCAGAATCTGGTCCAGGTTTGAGATACTTTAATGTGACATATACAGAAAAGAGAAGGTTTTCAGTGACGGATTAAAAACATGTGTAGTGCATAGCAGTGAAGAATATTCGTTGGTTCAATTTGTAAGATGCTAGCGTTCGTGTAAATAGGCACATCGTTTAGGAAGAGAGCTAATAGTTGTAAAACAAATGAAGGTTAGAAGCTGATGTTGAATGTTTATGAGGGTGAAGCGTTGTTTGAAATTGGAATTTAGGGAAAGGGTACTTGTGTAAATATATATAAAAGAGAACGCTCAATGCGGTGACGTAGCACCACCACAAGCAAGGATACACACATATATATATATATATATACAACCCTAAGGCTTCCAAAGCATACCTGTTATACCACCCCCAATATCATGTAAAAACATAGCCATCCTATCACCATGATTTCCATAAATAAGGTCACCACCATCCCTATCAACCAATCTACTACTCGATCTCAAGTTCACATGCCCACACCCTAGGCCTTCCAGAACAGTACCTGAAATAGGCTCCTTAGATGAACTCATACATAATGACCCATGTCCCAATTATCATATATTTTCAAAACACTAGACACCCATAACCAAATCCCAACACTTAAACTATGTACCAAATCTCTTCGTCATACGCCTAACTTAATAAGCACCACTTCGATAACAAATAACATACCAATATAATCACAATTGTAACATATGTTGGACTCTCAATCCTTATCCGGAGTCAACATTCACAAGATAACATGCCCCACATGATCATATAAAATCCATGCATAGTTTATCACACCATTCAAGTAACCCGGACAACTAATGATCCCTAAAACATTATCATAATGTTTAACATGCAAACCTAGTGTATACAGGGACCATATCCCAACACTTAAACACAAATTTGGCCATTCATAGACCAATATGTGACAAATATAAAATAATAAACAACCTGATTCTCTCATACACCCCACACACAAACAATTAGTATACTAGTGCGGTACCTAAGTCAACCAATGTTAGTATTTATGCCAGATGTAGTATTCAAGTCATCCGTTGATATTCATACAATTGTGGTATTTGTAGCCAACTGATAGTATTCCTATACTTGCATGGTAACCGAGCATATCACAATCACAAATACTCATGCACAACACCTTCACAATGAACAATAACACTTGAAACTTACAATTAAAGTAAAAAGGTTCATTGCATGAGATTACCAAGACAATGTCAAATACATATCCTTCCCTTTGATTTCCCCTATAGACATTACAAGTGAAACCTAAAGGAGTACACAAGCTCACACACATATGAGAAAACACCAATCACCTCAATATAAATGGCCTTATACTAAACCCATTATGAGTATACAGTTGTCCCCCTTATTACCAAAAGTAAAATGGTTATAACCCAAAAATTTGATAACACCTAACCTTACTAACAACCTCAGCAACAAAACTCAAGGACCTCCCTTTAGACATTCTCTTTTATCCAACTTAAGAGCAATATCAACAACCTTTAACTATTTAGACTACATTCCCTAAGGACTATACATGCAATATTCGTAAAGATACGATAAATAACGTGGTAAAAATAGGTCTACTTTCTCAATTTATAGAAAATATAGCCTATCTGGGTACGACACATCAACTGATGAACCTTGCTCATGAGCTCTAATTCTGTGATAGCAAATCGTGATGAATAAGCACCAAAATTCCTTGGGCTTTCAACTCCCTTGCATTGCAAGATCTACACTCCATTTCTCCCATGACCCAAATGACTTTGGAGGGTTTTAAAGCATCCCTCGTGTGTTTTCTTCTTTCAAAAGTTAGAAGAAAATAATAATCTTATATAACTAGGTTGTTAAATTCCCTTCATCCCTATATTGTGGTCGAGAAGGAAGTGTAGAGGTACCACAATAGTTGGAAACCGTCCACTATGGTAGGTTGATGTCAGTCCAATTAACTTCAAAACGAGCAAAATTTATCGCGTGATAAAATTTTAAAGTTCTTTCACCAAATTTCTAGAGTTTTTGAAATTTCGCATGAGATGACCTTGATAACAAAGGATTGTGTCATTACAACTACACTGCAATATAGGGCTATACCTCAATGGCCCTACAAGGTAACCCTACTTTACATGGTTAGGAACCTCTAGTGCCTAGGTGGCTGGATGGTTACCAGTGGCTCACCAAAATAGTATTTTTGTCTAATTCATGAATTTGACCTCCTAAATTTAATTGTTATATTGCAGGTCTAGTCCATGGCAAGAGACTGCAAAAGTCGTTACATCTACTAGTGAAAAGTTTTTTGATGTTGCATACTTGACGTGGGGTGAGATTCCACAATCATTCAGGAGACAAATTTTTAATGAGTTTAAGATATATATGAATTTATTATTTAAACTTAAACTATACTGTGATTCATTCCTGATGTGATATATTCTTAAAAAAAATATAGGAAACTGTGTATGCATTTCCGTTCATTATAAGAAGATCACAATTAACTTTGAGAAAAGAGCTTGTCATAGAATAGGAAATTCATTTCAGAATGTTCTCATAAAAGGTAGAATTTTCAAGTGGTGTAAGCCAAATATTTGCAAAGATATATGCCAACATTGGAGTAATAATAAGTTATTTAAGAAGAGGAACATAGATACGGTTAATCTTTATTCCCACCCTTGTTGTTTCTCTATTTTTACATATACAAGTTCAAGTACCACACTGGTTTCTTTTTATCCTAGTTTGAGACACTTAGTATTTTCAATGTAGGTGAGAAAATCGTACACTAATCGCGGTGGAGCCTTTACTCTTTCCTTTTTTTTCTTTTAGGTATTCTTGGGTTATGTCCATAGATTTTTTTTTTATTTGAATAAGATATGTCTTCACTAGATTTTGAGATAGAGTATGATATCTAGGTGTTTCTGCACATGAAGTCAGTTTCGTGTTGCTATTGTTCATAGCAGATAATCTATTTTTGTTGGTAGATTGTTTGATGGATTACATAACTATTGGGATGCTTATTCTATAGTAGATTCTTAGAAAAAATTTCTATTGATATTTTGTATCTAATAAGATAAATATTGGTTCACTTGACATGAATAGGTGCTTGCTAAGTGACAAACAAGGTTGGGAATTTTTTTTTAAAGATAAGTCTCAATATTCCTTGCATACCATGTTCATAAAGGTTGAAAACATACCCCGATATCACCATTCAAAATTTAAATGATTAGCAGTTATATCCCAATATATTAAATATAGAATAAAATTAATGTTTCTCCATAAAAAGGTGAAAATATCAAAATTGAAGCAAAAATTATGTCTCTAGTTTTCCCCTTCTCGATTAAGCAAAAAATTTGAAATTAACTATCATATTTAATTTATATGTTATTAACAATTTCCCTATTCAATTACGTGATCATAGGTTCATCATAATATTCTCATCTCGACAAAACTAAAAATCACTATAAAGGCAGAGACTAAATCATACTTAAAGGTCAAATTGGAAGATGACTTTGATGTGCTACAATGCAAACCCCATTGAGTAGTTCTTTAATTTAACAAAATTAAACTATATTACCCTAATTTATATGAAACTCGTTAAAATTAGTAAACAACCATTAGAGTCAAAATTTGAACTTCACTTTGATATAAATAATTTTCATTGTCCCACTATGTTGAAAACATATCATGTTTGCTAGGATCCCCCTCTCATAAATGCTCAAAGTTTTGTTTCTTTTTTCTTATTCTTCCTCTTTAAAAAAAACTTATGATTACTTCACTGTTGGCAAAGATCTTCGAAAATACTTGGTTTACACCACTTAATAATCCTACCTTTTTAGCGATCTTTATAAACGAGTATGATATTCTATGAATTACTTTTTTCTCAAAGTTAGTTGTGATTTGCTTGTCATGAAGGAGAAACAATACACTTCTCCTAAAATTATTTTCAAAATATCTCACATTACGATCAAATCACAGTGCATATAGTGCTATAATTGAAATAACAAATTCATAAATTTCTTAAGCTTATCAAAGATTTGTTGCCTGACTGACTACGGAATCTCAACCCATGTCAATTATACGACATCAAAAATCTTTCCAACAGAAGATTGTAATTAGAACCTTGGTTTCTCATGCAGCATGAATTGAATCTACAATATAATAATTAAAATATTGGGAATTCAAATTCATAAATTAGAAAACTAACATTATCATAAGAGGTAAAAATAGATAAATTATGTTTGAAGATATTGAAAATCACGAAAATCTCCTTGTTTAATTTGAGGCCTGCCTATGGCACTCTCCTTGAGGATATTTGACTAGTTAAGGAGTGTTTCACAGGATTCAACAATCTCTTCTAGTATTAAAACTAGGAGCCAGAACCTAAAAAAAATTACTTAATGAAAATCAAACAATACAAAAAAAGAAACATGTTTTACTTGTTATTCTTTTTTAGTTTCTTAGCTAAAATTACAAATTTACTATTTATAGAGATAACAAATTGAGAGCTCAAAATCTTTGCACAAAATGACACTCAGTGAGTAGTAATTAAAATAAAGGCTATTGACATAATTACCAAATATTCCTTCAAATATGGGCACAATCAATTTGATAAATGACCTAAAGTCAATTAATTCATTGTCATATTAAACCAAATAATTGTTTGAAATATTCTTAATAAAATACCATTAAGTCTAATATTATATGGTACAGTAATATATAATTAATTCTTTTGATCAACTTTAATAGTAGATATAAAGAATCCCAAAGATTTTTCATGTACTTTCTAGTATAACAACGATATTTTATCAATATTCCCTCGTAGAGATCACAAATTGAGAGCTCCAGATCCTTGCACAAAATGACATTCAATGAGTAGTAATTAAAATAAAGGTTATTAATCCAATTATCAAATATTCCTTCAAATCTGTTTACAATCAATTTAATAAATGTCATAAAGACAATTAATTCACTGTCATATTAAACGAAATAATTGATTGAAAAGTTCTTAATAGAACACTAAGTCTAATATAATATGGGACAACAATATAGAATTAATTATTTTGACCAACGTTGATAACTGATATAAAGAATCTCAAAGATTAGTCTTATATTTTTAATATAATAAAGATATTTTATGTATATTTCTCATATATCTTAAAATAATATTAATGAATATTATATAAAAAATATAAGTATTGTTTATTATTTTTTTAAAAAAAAACAGAATAATGTGTAGAGTCTTGGGTCTCAAAGGCTCTCAATCATACCTTAAAAAAAAAAAACTAATCGAACAAATAGTGAAGTGTAGAACGTCTATGAACCAAAAATTCTTTTGTAAGCTCAGAGTTTTATTCTATCAGATTATACTTGCACAATCTTTGACGCTTTCACGGTTTTAAATGAAGAAATCATGTGAGTCTCCCGGTATTGATGAGTGCTTTATAAAAGTGTCACAATTTTATAGAAATGTTACAAATTCACACTGACATAATTCCATCCATCAAGTGTATCATGCAGGGCAACACCACCTTTAAAGGATATGATAATGGATTAAGAGTTCACAATTCAACCTCATTTTCCTTGCACATTTGCACTAACTGCTTACCATAATATATCATAGATTAAAGAAGATTGAACAAAATATATTTAATCAAGATTCTTCTTGGTATGCATGATCTTCGAATGGAGGATTTAACATATGTTCGACACTCCGTATTCACCAAGGCATTATCAACTTCAACCTTTATGAAGACGAGATTTAAGATTGGAACACATCATCTTCGAATTGTTAAGTGATGTCTTAATTAGGAGGAGTATTGATATGAACTCAATCTTTTTTCCTTAACCAAGGTTTTCTTGTACTGGGTTTTCCTAGTAAGTTTTTTAATGAGACAACTAATGCTATTATAAAATGTGTGTACTTTTTTTCCTTCACTGAGATTTTTTTCCTATTGGATTTTCTTCGTAAGGTTTTAACAAATCACACTATCTATTAAGACATGAACATCCAAGGCTAAGTGTAGTAAAACTATGTGGATGACCATGTTACCATTCATTGTACCTAACTATTGTGTGCAACTAATGAGACCAACACACTATATGATATTTGTATGGCCAAGTAACTTGAATTCATGAGGCTTATAAATAGCCTCTTAGTTACTAATCTTAAGTCTGTGAAAAACACAAAAAAGTAAAGACAAAGTTAATTACTAGTTACTACGACTCTTTCTTCTCATCATTTTATTATACTACACATGCTTTATTTTAGAATTATTTGTTCTATTACATTATCTTTGTAGACAAAAAGACCTGATCAAATGAATTGGGTATTCTAGTAAGTAGTTTTGAGATGTCGTGGGTCTTGTCCCGGCATCCTTCTTTAATAGTACATGTTTCATAGATAGAATAAGTTGATGAGTCTCTCAATAATTTCTTTCCTTTAAAAATGTTGTGCAAAATATTATATTTATTGCAATGATTACTTTCAAATATTTGAGTTGAGTTTTATTTTGAGATCAAATTCTTTTTTTAAGCCTATTGTTGCTTGAGTGAGTCTTCCGCCAAGTAATCAGTCAAGCCAAGGGTTCACTTGGGAATCAGAGATGGTTTTCGAGTGTTGGACACATCAAGGGTGTAGGCTCGAAACGTGACACCCCCCACCTCCCATATTATTTAAAGTTTAATTTTTAAAAAAATACCAATTATCAATTTTTATTTATTAACCACACATGACCCCATATCTCATACCCCTGACCCCTTACCATACCCCCCCCCCCCCCCCAAAAAAAAAAATAATGACTAAAGTGTGTTTTGAAAAATATTAACAAATTTTAAAATTTTAAATTTTTTACCCCACCCTATGTAACGCCCCGAGCCTTACCCCAATGTGAGACGCCCCAAGCGAACCCTTGACCTTGCTCATTTACTCAGCAGAAGACATAGACATAAGAAACAAAACTCATGCAATAACTTAAGAGAAAATAACTTAGCCAAAATGACAACTCAAGTCTTAAATGTATACAACTGAAATGAATAAGACTAAAGAACTATAAATATATGTCTATGAAACCTCTAAAACAAAGAGGGATTTCGGAAAAAGATTCCCAATCATCCTAACAAATGAAAAGTAGAAAGCAATGTCAAAGGGAGCCCTCTAGAAAGCAAGGAGGCTGACGAACGGACTCTGAGTGCTCAACCTGACCAACGAGGCGCTGGATGCTGATCCTGGTTAAATGTATGTGCATCATAAAATGATGTAGACCAACTGGTATCACTACATTGAATGTATGAGTATGCGAGTTGGAATGCTTAACATAACATAGGGAAAAGAATCTCAAAAAAAGACTTACCTTGGCTTTTGTCAACTCATGGATAAATCAATAAAACACATACAATATATAAAATGTTCTTGAAAAATATAAAGAAACTTAGTTTGTTAGAGAAAATGCGATAACAAACTCAACATTACTCATATAATAAAGTAATATAGTTTTTGTGGGAGTTCCTCTAACCGACAACCACCACAATGAGACTAAGTGGGGATACAACGTCTTGCCCACGCTGCCAAAACTGTCTTATACTTTGCCGTCATATATATTGGAAGCCTTAACTAAGTGGATCCACTAGTCTATGCTAAAAAGCACTTAAGGAGTCATATAAAAAGTATGATCCTTTAATACCCATGATGGCTACATTGTTTATGGAAACTTAAGTTAATGTGAACTCGCATACCCATATTGGTGCTCAATGCTTCTCCCAAAAATAAACTTAGCTCATATTTCTTAAAACAACTTCTTTCTTTGAATTGAGATAATTACTCAAAACATAGTTTAACAGCTCTCTTGAAATCGGGGTTCCTTTTCTTTCTCAGATGTGAAAATATATTAAACTCTTTGGGACTACATAGTACTCATATACTTCTTTGAAGAAATGAACTTCAACCTTTACTCTTTACTTAACTTGAACTTTATGTTTTAAAACAAAGTTAAAATGTTTGTGAAAGACTTTTGAAAACTGTAAGAAATTCCTTTGACTTGATTCTTAACTTCTAGATTTGACTCTTAACTTTTCTTGGATTCAAGGTTCATGATCTCATGTTTATGGATGATTTTATGATGTTAAGACGTACCTTAAGGTGTTGGAATAAACTAGAAAACAAGGTATGTTGCAAGGAAATAGTAAGGAAATGTGGGGAAGAAATGGGAAGAACTAGAATCCTTGGCCATCTGAGAGACGCGGGGCTCCAGCACTTGAACTTGAGAGACCAGGTTGGGGTGCTCTGGCTGGCATGACGCTCAAGATCTCAACATTTAGAGACCCCTTTTTGGGGCTCTTAGAGAGGCAACGCTCCAGGACTCTCCACAAGTGTTCCCTGACTTTTATTCTTCATTTTTCAACTCTAAGCCCTCCCGTTCAACTTAGTTCTTTCCCCCAAACATTTAGAATCGATTATATCCTCAAAATACTAGATTCATCTCAAACTTAAATCCAAAAACTTGAATAAAATTCAAGAAAACTTCAACAACACAACCTACATGAATTCAAACGAATTTCGTCAAGAACTCAAAGGATTTACTTTCAAAACAATATAACTTTGATGAATTGAATCATGATTGCCGCATGGGTGAAAGAATTCAACGCTATGTGATCTCACATACCTCGTAGGGATCACCCCCTGACGACATTCACAAGCTAAATCCTTACGAATGATGATCTTTGCTCTTTTCTCCTCTTGCATTCTTTCTCCAAAAACCCTAACTCTAATTTCAAAAGAGTAAATTAACCAATTACAGTTTAGACCCTCAGAGAATTACCAAAATCAAAATTAAACTAATAAGGTAAGAAAAAGACTAAAATATCCTTCCAAAAGCTTATTTTAGACTTTCCTTGTTTGAATAACCTAAATTCCAAAGGTCATATCTCACTACAAACTCGGAATCGCGCAAACTCAGCGGAGTTGGAAAGATAATTCAACTATCTTTCCTACGGTATCTGGAAACATGCCTAACTCATCTTGAGCTACAATATATGGTCATTTGAAGTTGACCAATAATCAACCCTTAACTTAACTTAAACAAATTTCGAGATTTTCATTATTTCCAATTCTTAACTTCTTCCTAGTTACTTCAATTTGAGAGATGTTACAATATCTCCCCCTTGGGAACATTCGTCCTCGAATAAGAGTACTCTTACTCAGCTATGGGTGTAGTATTAATCATGCTTGAAATACCCAACAAGCACAATTCTATAACGACATACCAACTAATAAATTAAAGAATACTAAGAAGAGAATTAGTACATTGATGTGGAATTTCTACGGGCATAAAGAGATTTGGATATATCTTCTTCATAGCTTCCTCAGCTTCCCAAGTACCTTCCACAATAAATTGGTTCCTCCAAAGAACTTTGACTGATGCTCCCTCTTTTGTCCTCAACTTGCGAACTTGGCGATCTAGAATCTGAATTTGAATCTCCTCATAAGAAAAGCTATCATTAATCCCAATATATTCAGTTTGTATGATCAATGAAGGATCGTTCATGCACTTCTTCAACATGGAGATGTGAAACACCGGATGAACCACTACTAACTCTTGTGGTATCTCCAACTCATAAGCGACATTACCAACCCTATTGTATATTATGTAAGGGCCAATATACCACGAACTAAGCTTCCCCTTCTTACCAAATCCCATGACACCCTCTATGGATGAAACTTTCAAATAAACTCAATTATCTTCTTCAAACTGTAACTCCCTTAAACTAATATCAGTGTAGGATTTCTAATGACTCTACGCCGCTTTCAACCTCTGTTGAATAAATTTCACCTTCTCCATAGCATGAACTAAATTTTGTCCTATCAACCCAGTTTCACCAACTTCAAACCATCCAGTAGGAGATATGCATCTTCTCCCATAAAGAGCTTTATAATGAGCCATTTGGATTCTAGAGTGGTAACTATTGTTGTATGCAAATTCGATAAGAGGTAGGTGATCATCCCAATTACCTTTAAAAATCAATCACATAAGCCTTAGACATATCCTCTTAGGTATAATTGTACTTTATACTTGCCCATCGGCCTGAGGATCAAAGACAATACTTAAGTTCACGTTTGAAACCAAGCCTTTTTGGAATTACATGCAAAACTATGCAGTAAATTGTGCACCTTCGTCTGAAATAATAGAGATCGAAACCACATGAATTCTAAACACCTCTTGAATATATAACCTGGAATAATCCTCTTCTAAATGGGTAGTGTTAATTTTGTCATTCGATCAACAATCACCCACATCGAATCATAATGCCCACGAGACCTTAGTAAACCTGTGATGAAATCCAAATTAATCATTTCCCACTTCCATTTCAAAAGTTCTATATAATAGAGTCATACCACCTAGGTGCTCTAATTTAACTTGTTGGCACTTATGACACTTAGCAACAAATCATGTCATGCCCTTCTTTATACTACTCCACTAATAAACTTCTCTCAAATCGTGATACATCTGTGTGGAACCCTGATGAATGGAGTATTTGGAGTTATGAGCTTCTTAGATGATCCTCTCTTGGATTTCATCCACTCTTCATACACACAATCTACCTTGGTACCTCAATACACCATCTCCCCCCAGTTCAAAAGCCATTACTTTTTGCTTATGAACGTTTGCATTCAATTCAAGCAAAATAGGGTCTTGGTCTTTCTTTTCTTTCACTTTTTACACTTAGGATGATTCAACCCCATTCATCACCACTCCTCCTCCTTCTGTGGAATATATTAGGCATACTCCCAGGCGTGCAAGTATGTGCACATCCCTTTCTAGTTCTTTCTTATCTTTCTCAAATGGGCAGTACTACCCATAGACAACCTACTCAAAGCATCAACAACAACATTAGCCTTACCAGGGTGGTAAAGAATACTCATGTCATAATTCTTGAATAATTCTAACCACTTATTTTGTCTGAGATTAAGATCTTTCTAACTAAATATGTATTGAATACTCTTGTTATTTGTGAACATATCAACATAAAAAACATAAAGATAATGGCGCTATATTTATAAAGCAAATACTATGATAGCCAACTCTAGATCATGAGTTGGGTAATTCTTCTCAAGAACTTTGAATTGTCTGGAGGCATAGCCTTGCCATTCTGCATTAACACACAACCCAAACCAACTATAGACACATCACAATATAGAACGAACCCTTGCATAACTTCTCGTAAGGTCAATACCGGTCAATAGTCATCCTTTTTTTTCAATTACTGAAAGATTTCTTCACAAGCTTCACACATTGAAACTTCACTGTTGTCCAAACCCAAGACACTCCTAATATCAGTTGGAGTGGGTCTGGGTCAATTTTGCACTGCCTATATTTTCTAAGTATCAACTTTAATTCCCTCTTCAGACATAATAAGGCGTGAGAATGACACAGATTCAAGAAAAAAATCGCACTTACAGAACTTGGCATACAACTCTCCATCTTTTAGAGTCTGAAGAACTGTTCTGAGACGACTAGCATGATCTTCTTCATTCCTCGAATATATTAGTATGTCATTAATAAAGACGATAACAAACATGCCTAAATAAGGTTTGAATACTCTATTTATAAGATCCATGAAAGCCATAGGCGCATTGGTCAAACTCAATGACATGACCACAAACTCGTAATGGTCATAAAGGGTTGTGAAAGCTATTTTTGGAATATCACATTCCCTTAGTCTTAAATGATGGTAGCCAAATCTGAGGTCTGTTATGGAAAAACAGGTGGCACCCTGAAGCTTATAGAGAAGATCATCAATTCTCCAAAGATGATACTTATTCCAAATGGTAACCTTGTTTAACTGATGGTAATTTATACACATCCTTAAGGAACCATCTTTCTACCTTAAAAATAAGACTGGAGCGCCCCAAGTTGAGACACTTGGTCAAATAAATACCTTATCAAGGAAATCTTTCAATTGCTCCTTAAGCTCTTTCAACTCTACTGGTGTCATTCTATATGGAGGAATAGATATAGGATGAGTATCTCGAAGAATGTCTATGCCAAAGTCTATTTCTCTCCCAGGAGGGACTTCAGGTAGATCATGTGGAAAGACTTCTGGAAACTCTTTTACTAGTGGAACTTAGTGAATAGGAGGTATCTCAACACTAGAGTCATTAAGTCAAACCAAGTAATAGACACAACCCTTGGAAACTATATTTCTTCTATTAGGTATGAAATAAAACGACCCTTAGGCACTGCTGAACTACTTTTCCACTCTAATACTTGCTCACTTGGAAATTGAAACTTGACAACTCGAGTTCTAGAATCAATGGAGGCATAACAGGCATCAACCAAGTCCATACCTAGAATGACATCGAAATTTGTCATGTCTAACTCAATTAAAATAGCCATGGTGTCCTTGTGATTGATGGAAATAATACAATCACAATATACTTACTTAGCTATAATAGACTCCCCAACAGGTGTAGAAACACAAAAGGGTTCACAGAGTTTCTCAAGAAGAACATCAAACTTATTTGAACAGAAAGAGTCACAAAGGATAAACTTGCTCCTAGATCTAGCAAATCACAAACATTAAGAGCAAAGAAATTTATCATGCCAGTGAAAACATTTGGAGAGTTCTCTTGCTCTTGGAAACTAGTGATCGCATAAAGAAAGTTTGTTCCTCCGCCAGTGCCGGATGTAGCTCCTATAGGTGCAGCCTTGTCTGCTGGAGAAGCTAATGAAGATTGGGCTCTATTTCCCTAATTTTCACTACCTTGTCAGTTCTTAGGTCACTCTTTCATGAAGTGACCCTATTGTCCAAACTTGAAACAACCTGAATGGTCATCATGACACTTACTTGGTGGGTTCCACCACATTTAGCACATGCAAGAGCCCAGTTACCTCCTTGTGCTACACTACCCGGAGGCTGTGCAGGTCTAGCTCTGAAGTGTTGGGAATTCTTACTATTAATCTCACTTTTATTTCTCAGTGCAGGTGCACTAGCAGTTGATGGAGCAGGTCCCTCTTGCTTTTGTTGAAAGGACGAATGATTAATATTACTTATCTGTTGTGCGGAATCATTTTGTGTCTTAGCTTTATTGTTTTTAAAATCCTCCCTATCCCTCAACTTATTCTTCAACCTATTGCACATAAACCATAAACCTTTATATATCCATGTCCCCAATTAGCATCGCTGCCGTTCCCTCTTTTCTTGATAGACGGGACAACCCAACAACAAAAAGACTCATCCTATTTCTGATATCCGCAACCATCGTTGGAGCATAACGAGATAGTTGGGTGAACTTCAACCCATTTAGAGTGAGAAACTCTCATACCTTGTTTTCTTTCGGTTCTTAGGGAAAAAACACCCAAGAAGGCCTCCTCAAAACAAGCCAAACTCGAAGGTGGTGCATCCTTAGCTTGGTTTTTCTTCCATTTATCAAATGAAATACTAGCAACATTCTTCAATTGATATGCAACTAATTCAACTCCCTTAGCATCAACAGTGTGCATGACCTTACACACTTTTTCCAGTTCCTCGATAAAGTTCTCTGGATCTTCATAGTGCTTGAACCAGTGAAATTTGGAGGATTCATCTTCAAGAATTCACGGATCCTCAAAGTGTCAGCATCTTCTTATCAAAATCTTCTTTGTTTCCCAACTTAGTTAGTCACAGCGTGACTTAGCATCCTTATTTCTTTCCTGAACTCAGCCTTAGTGACTTCACTTTGAGTTTGCACTTTAGGTGCATTTGGTAACCCTTTTCCTTAACATTATGCCTAGAAGGACGACCTATGACTGCTCTTCGTGGAGGCATGATTAACATTAAACATGCGCAAGCACAAATTAGAAGAAATTTTTTTAGAGATCAACTCTAACACACAAAATGAGTGTGAAAGAAGTGAGAAATTTTCCTAAGTGTTGCATCCTCCAAATTATTAATGTGGCGCACTTCACACCGATAACTAGGACTCTACAGACATGGCTTCATAGACTCCCTAGGACTTTTGAACTTTGTTCTCTAATACCAACTTTATCACACCCAGTCCTACACCCAGGGCAGGTCTAAAACTCGAGTACCATTATTTGCCTAAAGCAAACCCCTGACCTGACTTACTTACTTAGAGGAAGACATAAACATAAGAAACATAACTCTTGCAATAATTTAAGAGATAAAAACATATCCAAAATGGAACCTCAAGTCCTAAACGTATACAACTGAATGAATGACTAAAAAACTATAATTATATATCTATGAAGCCTCTAAAGCAAATAACGATGTCAGGAAAAGATCCTCGATCATCCTAACAACTGAAAACTAGAAAGAAATGTAAAAAGTAGCCCTCCAAATAGCAAGGCGGCTCACCATCTGAATCTTAGTGCGCTGATGCTAATCCTAGATACTTGTATCTGCATCATAAGACGATGCACTCCAAATGGCATCAGTACTTTGAATGTACGAGTATGCGAGATGTAATACTAAACATAACATAGGCTTGAAATGAATCAGAAACATTTACCTTGACTTTACTCAACTCATGGATAACTCAACTCAATATAAAGTAATAAAACATATGCAATATATAAAACAGTAAAAAGCGACATAGTTCATTAAAGAAAATGCATAACAAACTAAACTTTACTCATATAATAAATTAATATAGTTTCTATGAGAGTTTCTCGAACCGACAACCACCACTATGAGACTAAGGTGATACAACGTCTTGCCCACACTGCTAGAACTATCCTATACTTTGCCATAATAAAGGACATTGTGACACCCTGAAGCACCCTTTAGACGTGACATGGCTCACTTGAAAATGCATAAGTAGCTTCGAGTCATACTTGTGCCATGTATGAGTGGTATCCTATACTACCATTCACACTAAGTACTCCTTTAGGCTAACTTACTCAATGCTAACTATATTTCATTCAAGGATATCAAAGAATAGCATAATACCACCATATACCTATCTACCATGGAAAATATCATATCAATCCAAGCTATCATATAAAGGATACAAGTATACCGACCAAGACACCATGCAACCACTCATTAAGATGCAATATATCCTTAGAGGAATATGATTCCTCAAGCCTAAGCTATCCTTAGGAAAGAATGAGATCACAATCGTAAGCTACCATCAAATGGTCTTGACATAACCAAATAAAGCTACCATGAATATCTTTCTACCGTGATAGTTCAAGCAACCTATAAGAGAGCATAGGCCCTCAATCCTAGGCTACCATGCCTATACTAATGCAAGCTACCATGAAATGCATCCTACCAATGCAAATTCAAGCAAACCTTAGGAGAGTTTAATTCCTCAATCCCAAGCTACCATGAGATCAACCATCCCAAGCTACATAATTCAACTACCCATGAAGGAATCATAAGACTCAACCTCAAGCTATTCTATTATATCAAGCATGATTCATTTTTGGTAATTAGCCTTTCATATTCCACATCTATGCAAGATATCTCATCATAATAGACTTACTCTTTAATCCCTAGTGATCAACATTATGAATTCAAGCCCTATTCAATCTTTACTCTACAATCATTATACTAGTCTAAATCATAATACATGCTAGTTACAAGCAATATACATAGGTAATCCTAACTATAATTCATCAAAGGTCCTAATTCTAATCATATCAAGTCATATTCTATTATACATGCATAAGTCTAGTTTAATTCATGATCTCATATTCACATTCTTTGATAAGCTCTATACATACCAACAACCCAAGAGAAACTAGGCAAGAATCATCAATTCATTATCAAAGACACAAACCCACATACTTTGAAAATTAGGGTTAGTTAAGGAATTCACATAAATTCTTAATAATATCATGAATCAACACCACATTAATCATATATGATTAGTATCCAACCTTTTGGAATTATACCCACCTAAAACCCATACATTAGAAGCAACCCTAGATTGATTGGGGTTCTTCTTCACAATTAGGGAAATTTCTAGGGGACTTTATGGGTGAAAGAACCAATAGATGAAAATATTGCCATACCTTAAACAAATACCTAGCACAAGCCTTAAGCAATGGAGCCTTTGAACTTTACATTTGCTTCAACCCTAGCTTCTTCTTCAATGGAGGTTCTTCTTAGAGAGAGAAATATTTTAGAGAGGAGTGATTTGGGGTATTTAATTGGTTCTATTGTAAAATGACTTAAATTTGGGGGCTAATGACTTAAAATAGTCTAATTGGGTGAGTAAAATACATACCAAATGACTCCCACTAAAACCTAGTCGAATAGGAATTTACCCAAATGCCCCTCACTTAACAGCCCCATCCCAGGCACCACTACCACTTGGACGGTCCGTGAAGGTCACCAAGGTCCGTAGTGGGGTACGCGTTCCATAGGCCAGTATCTCCTCCAACTTTATTTGGCCCTCAAACACCCTAAAATACTATGGCACCTTCACGGGCACTTTGATCGGTCGTGGTCATGCCAACAGCTCGTGAAGTGCCTCGTGAACTTGGGGCAGTGACTTGAATTCTTGGCCTAGACTCCCAAGTGCCTAAGGAATCTTCAAGGACCCCTTCACTAACAGTTGTCCACACCACTGGTCGGTAAGGTGGTCGTGAACTGTCATGCCTCAAGCTACCCACGAGATGTAGACACGGGACCTAGGATCACAAGTGATCCCAAACTAACCATGTTGGCATGATAATGAGCATACTAAAGATAATAAAATGATCCAAAGTCTACATCATAATTAAAATGAAAATATGGGGAATACCCATATACTATAATTGAGATATATGAAAACTGATGAGTTTAATACAAAGAAGATACTAACTCAATACTAAGTTGAAACTAAATATGTCTGAAGATATCCTCTAACTGACTAGAAATACTAGTTTATGCCCCAACTAGGTCTAGCAAAACTGAAACTAAAGGACTAAAAATATCAAAAAGAAACTCATGATTATTGTCCTCAGAGAATGAGGACTCACCATTGATTTTGCTGAACTGGAGATCGCGAATATATGTAAGTGTGATGTGAATGCTCAGAACCTGAACCTACATCACGAGAACATATAGCACACGTATGTGTTATTACTTGAAAGGTACTTAACATGTAGGATAGAGTAAAACTGAAATAATACATAACTAACCAAACACAAAAGCAAGTGTAATAATCTGAACATTATATACTGAATGTTGACCTAACTTGATGCAATGACCAAATTTATAACATGTTGAGACTAAATACTGACTCTGAACAGTAAATATGGTCAATGCAATAAAGTCTGACTGGACTATGGGAGCTATTAATAACCAAAAATAAAACCACATGAGTTAAATGTAGAGACGATGTATACGCCTCATTGAAAGGACCCAATATACCCTGCCAAAGGTATAAAGATATGCTGGCGTGATCACTAAACGGATGTCCACATAGGGGACTTACAACCTACTTGGATAGTAGTTCTAGAACTATTTGGGTACGTTAAACCCTAGTCCAAATCATTTTTTATGCTACTCCCAATGAATTAATTATTGTGACTGAGTTTCTGTAATACCGGATAGCATAAAACTTAACATGCAATCTGGGAATGTAGCAATTAATCTGATAATTATGCATTAATAAATGAGGCATGTATAACTGAATGAATGATATATCTGACCTAGCATATGTAATTCAAGAACTAAAGAAATACAAAGTTAGGGTTCTAACTTTCGTGTAATAAACTTACTAGTAACATGATAATCTGATTTGGAACATATAACTAACTAATTCATGATGATCTGATGTAATTCTAGAAACCCTAGGTCTATTCATAATAAGGGAATCAAGAAACAGACTGAATTCTTGGGACCTAATGGGAGAAACGAACCCACTAGTGAAATCCCAAATACATGGTGATGAATTCTACGGAGAAATCATTTGATTTTGGGGCTAGAACTGTTGGAAACTTGTTGCATTCTTGAACTAGGATTCTTGACCTTTTTCTCATCTCTTGTTTCTAATTTTCTAAATTTTGATTAATGATTTGAGTTAGGTAAGTTCTAGTTATATTTCTAGGCTTAAACTGATTAAAACCTTACGATTAAGGGTCTAAACGACGTAGCTTAGGGGCCAAACGAACATGAAAAAGACCAAAAGACCCCTGACTCAAAAGTTGTCCGAGTCGACTGGCGGATCGTAAGTCGACTAATGATATGTAGAGGTCGACCGTCATTCGCGATTGAGGACTGAAAGTCAGCTAGTACATCGATGGAGTCGACTAACAGACCATACATTGACTGACTTTTCGTATTGGTCGACTGTCATTCGTGACCGAGGACTGAGAGTTGGTTGGCCCATCAACGGAGTCAACTAGTTGTTTGTACTGATTGACCGTCATTCACGACTAAGAGTGAAAATTGACTGGCCCATCAAATGAGTTAACTAATGGACTGTAAGTCGACTGACGGTCCGTAGTTTGCTCCATTGCTGGCACCGATAACTTTTGAAAATCTGTATTTTTTATCTATTTTAGATACGGGGTGTTACATTATCTCCCCCTTGGGACAATTCATCCTCGAATGAAGACTAAAATAGCTGAGTATGGAGGGAAGGATCTACAATCCCTACTACTAAGAACTGAGAGCTGAATTTCTGACTAAACTGAGTTTCGTAAACATGCAAATACGCTGAAAATGCAAGTACAAACTGAACGAACATTATACTAAGACTGAATTTGCGCATGAATGACTGAAAAACTGAAGAAGAACTATTACCTCAAGCTGGAGTGGAATTAGAAAGAAAGAGGTAAGGATACTTGGCTTTCATGTCTGCTTCTGCTTCCTATATGGACTGATTCCTCCATCAAACCTTAATTGAAGCGACTACTTTATTTCTCAAACTTCTAACCTGACGTTCAAGAATCTCAACTGGTACATATTCATAAGAAAGACTATATTTTACAGCCGCACTCTCTAATGGCACTGTGGAGGATGGATCACTCACACACTTCTTCAAGAGCGAGATGTGGAAGACAAGATGCACTGCTGCTAGTTCTGCTAGAAACTGTAACTCATATGCCACCTTGCCAACCCTTTTCAAGATCTTGTAAGGGCCTAAATATGTAGGACTGAGTTTCCCTTGCTTGCCAAATCTTATCACCCCCTTCATAGGTGACACTTTCAAGAAAACCTAATTATCAACTTGGAACTCTAATTCACTTCTCCTCATACTTGTGTAAGACTTCTGACGACTCTGGTCTATCTTAAGTCAATCTCTAATGAGTAGCACTTTCTCCATAGCGTAATGGACTGAATCTGGTCCTATCAAAGTTGCTTCACCTACTTTGAACCAACAAATAGTACATCTATATCTACACCCATATAGTGCCTCATAAGGGGCCATCTGAATGCTGGAATGGTAGCTATTATTATAGGAGAACTCAATAAGAGGAAGGTGATCATCCCATGAGATCTCAACATATCCTCTAGTGTCTGAATAGTATGCTCTGCATGTAAATCCATCTGTGGATGAAATGTTGTGCTAAGATTAACTTGAGTACCAACACCTTTCTTAAATTACTTCCAAAAATGAGAGGTAAATTGAGGACCTCTATCTGAGATGATAGACAATGGAACCCCATGCAACCTTAATATCTCATTAATGTAAAGCTTGGCACAATGCTCTATCGAATATGTAGTCTTGACCGTCAAAAAGCGAGAATACTTAGTTACTATATTAACAATTACCCAAATGGAGTCATGATGTCTTCGAGTACGAGGTAAACCTGTGATGAAGTCCATGTTGATCACTTCCACTTCCAAGTAGCAATCTCAATCTCTTGTGTCATACCTCATGGTTTCTAATGTTCTACCTTCATTTGCTGGCAATTGGAGCACTTAGCCACAAAATCTGCTATATCTCTTTTCATACCATTCCACCTATAGACTTCCCGCAGATCTCGGTACATCTTAATGGAACCTGGATGAATAGAATATCTGGAATTATGGGCTTCTTCAAGAATGTGTTGTCTCAATTCACCCTATAAGGTACATACAATCTAATTTGATAGCTAAGTACACCATCTCCCACTTGAGAGAAAACATCCACTCTTTTATTGTGGACTACAACCTTAAGTTCAAGAAATATTGGAGCACTATCTTGATTTTCCTTAACCTCCATTACCCAAGAAGATTTTGCCCTATTCTGAACTGTTACACCACTGTCTGATATCCTCATCAGGCGAACTCCCAAGCGAGCAAGCCTGTGAACATCCTTCACTAGTTGTTTTCTTTCTACCTCTACATGGGCTACACTACCAATAGATAATCTGCTAAGAGCATCTGCTAATACATTCGACTTACCAATATGATAATGCACACTCATATCATGATCCTTAAGTAACTCAACACATCTTCTGATGCAAAGATTCAACTCTTTCTAGGTGAACACATATTGAATTCTCTTATGGTCAGTGAACACATCTAACACCATACAAGTAGTGTCTCCATATCTTTAGTTCAAACACCACTGCTCCAAGCTCGAGGTCATGAGTTGGATAGTTCTTCTCATGCACCTGAAGTTGTCTAGAAGCATAAGTTATAACCTTACCTCGCTGCATCAACACATAACCTAGGCAAACTATAGATGCATCGCAATAGATCACATAGCCATCTGAACCCTCTGGTAGAGTCAAGACAGGAGTTGTAGTCAATCTACTTTTCCATTCTGCAAAGCTTTTCTCACAATTATTTGACTATCAAAACTTGACCATCTTCTGCGTCAACCTAGTCAATGGTGAGGCTATGGATGAAAATCCTTCCACGAACCTTCTTTAATAACCTGCTAAACCAAATAAACTTCTAAAATAGTAGAAGAGATAGGTTTGGGCCATTGTTTCACTGCTTCTATCTTTTGTGAATCCACTCAGATCCCTTCACTAGATACAATTTGACTAATAAAAGCAACAAACTGCAACCATAACTCACATTTGCTAAACTCAGCAAAAAATTGGCGATCTTTGAGGGTCTGCAGAACAGTTCTCAAATGACTGGCTTGTTCTTTCTCATTTCTAGTGTAAATGAGGATATCATCAATAATGATGATTAAAAATAACTCCAAGTACTGCTTGAACACTTTGTTTATCAAATCCATGAAAGTTGCAGGAGCATTGGTTAGTCAAAATGACATAACTACGAATTCATAATGATCATACCAAGTTCTGAAGGCTTTTTTAGGAATGTCACTATATTTGACTCTTAGCTGATGATAACCGGATCTGAGGTATATCTTTGAGAAATGGCTAGCACCATGAAGTTGGTCAAACAAGTCATCAATCCTGGTATGGGATACTTATTCTTTATTGTGACCTTGTTCAGCTGCCTATAGTCAATGCACATTTGTAGAGAACCATTTTTGTTCTTTACGAACAACACTGGTACACCCCATAGAGAAATACTAGGTCTGATGAAGCCCTTATCTATAAGGTCTTTCAGTGGTTCTTTCAATTCCTTAAGCTTAGATGAAGTCATTATATAAGGAGGAATTGAAATAGGCCGGGTATCTCGATGGATATCTATTCCAAATTCAATTTCCCTTTCGGGAGGAACTCCGGGAAGATCTTTTGTAAACACTTCTGGAAATTCATTGACTACACAAATTGACTCAAAAGTTGGGGTTTCGGAGATAGAATCCTTAATCCAAATTAGATGATAGAGATAACCCTTAGAGATCATATTTCTGGCCTTAAGGTAAGAAATGAATCGACCCATAGGCGCTAAGCTACTACCCTTTCATTCTAATATTGGTTCGTTTGGAAATTGAAAACGAACAATCCTAGTTCTACAATCAATTGAGGCATAACAGGAATGTAACCAATCCATTCCTAGAATGATATCGAAGTCTACCATTTCTAAATCTACAAGATCTGCTTAGGTGACTTCCTGAGAGACTGTGACACAATAATTTCTGTATACCCATCTAGCTATAACGGGGTCACCGACTAGAGTGGAGACTGAAAAGAGTTCTGAGAGAGTTTCTAGACTAACACTGAATCGGACTACTATATATGGAGTTACAAAGGAGAGAGTAGACCCTGGATCTAACAATGCCTAAAAATCAAGGTCAAAGACTCATAACGTACTAGTGACTACATTAGGAGAAACTTCCTGATCCTAGCAAGCCTGAAAAGCATACAACATGTTCTGGCGTTGACCGCCACCTGTACGAGATGAGTTACCCTGCTGAGTCGGGTAACCTGCTAGTGTCGCTGATGTTGTAGACTGAGCTCTACCATTACTACCTCCTTGACCCTGTCTAGAAGGACAATTCCTCAACATGTGACCAGACTGACCGCATCCAAAGCATCCTTCCTTTCCTGCAAGGCACTCGCTCGGATGGTTCTTACGACACTTAGGGCAAGTGGGGTAAGTCTAGGTGCCTGAAACATTTCCCTGAGACTTAGAGCCTGGTACCCTAACCTTCTAATCGTACCTATTCTGGGGAGATGGAACACTAGCTGACGAAGGGGCTAAGGCTGAAAACTTCTACTGACTCTGCGAGCAATTCCCACTACCCGATTTCTGCTGAGAATAGTCAAAGTTCAAAGTCCTAGACTTCTTATTCTCCTTGGCATGTTCCCTAAGCTTATCACCCTCAACCTGCTGAGCATGAGTCATAAGCCTAGCAATGTTAATATCTCCTAGTAACATAGTATTTCTGCACTCCATTTTCACATAATCTAACACTCGTTATTCATTTGATCTCTGGAATCAGCAACTATATCAGGAGTATACCTGGATAATTGGGTAAACTTGATCCCATACTCTTGGACTGTCATGTTACCCTGCCTTAAGTTCATGAATTCCTAGGCCCTAGCTTCTCTCAACTCTATCGGGAAAGACCTGTCCAGAATGGTTTCACTAAAACATTACCAAGTAATAAGGGTTGCATATGTACCCCTGTTTTCCTTCTACTGAGTGTACAAGATATGAGCCACATCCTTAAGTTGGTAAGATGCTAGCTCAACCTGATAATTCCGAGTGACCTGCATCACCTCAAAAATCTTCTTGATCTCATCGAAGAAATTTTGAGGATTCTCACCAGTCTGTGGTTCTAAGAACTCATACTTATTAAACCTAACAAAGTTACTGACCCTAGTTGCGGTTGATCCACCATTAACATTCACAGGAGCTTGAACCAGCTGATTGTTCTGGTTGGCGACACTCTGAGCTAACATTTGAATGGCATTCCTGAATTCACCATTGGAGACTTCTTGATCAGGAATTGGAGGAGCTGTGTTAGCATTCCTGGCGTTAGCTCTACGAAGAGGCATGATCACACTGAAACGTAGAATGTCGAATTAGAATGGAATTTGATCATACCTTACACACGATAAGAGTAACAAGAAAATGAAGATTTTTACTAAACACATTGTAACCTCCATCTCATTTGATGTGGTGCACTTCACACCCATGAAAGGGACTCTACTTATTGCGGCTTTTTAGACAATAAGCAGATGTGGAAGCTAAATCATAATTAAAAGTAAAAGATGGGGAATACTCACATACTATAACTGAGATATACAAAAACTGATGAGTTTAATACAAAGAATAAATTCACTCAATACTAAGTTGAAAAACTATGCATGAATATAGCCTCTAACTAACTAGAAATATTGAGACATGCCCCATCTAAGTCTAGAAAAATTGAAATTAAAGGACTAAAAATACTGAAAAGAAAATCATGATTATTGTCCTAAGAGAATGAGGACTCACCACATATTCATAATCGATCTAGGCATGATCTGGATGCTGAGAACCTCAACCTACATCACGAGAAGATGTAGCAGACATATGCATCAGTATTTGAAAAGTACAGAGTATGTAGGATAGAGTAAAGTTATAATAATGCATAACTGAACAAGCACAAAATCAAGTGTAATATTCTGAACATGATATATTGAATGTTGAGCAAACTGGATGCAATGACCAAATTTATAACATGTTCAGACTGAATAATAACTGAACTGTAAATATGGTCAATGCAATGGAGTCTGACATTTCTGTGAGCTACTAATAATCGATAATAAAACTGCATGGGCTAAATGTGGAGTTCAATGTACACGACCCATCGAAAGGACCCAATATACCCTGCCAGAGGTATAAAGTCATACTGGCGTGATCACTAAACTTATGCCCACGGAGAGGACTTAAAAACTATTTGGCTAGTAGTTTTGGGACTATTTGGGTACGGTGAACCCTAGTCCAAATTGGTATTATGCTACTCCCAATGAATTAAGTGATTAACACATTATGACTGAATTTTTGTAATACTTGATAGCTTAAAACTCAACATACAATTTGAGAATGCAACAATTAATCTGAAAAAGATACATTAATAACTGAGATATGTATAATTGAATGACTGATATATCTGACCTAGCATGTGTAATTCAATAACTAAAGAAATACATAGATAGGGTTCTGAAATTCATTCAATAAACTTACTAGTAACATGATCATCTGACTTAAAGTGACTAGGCTTAAAGTGACTAGAACCTCATGATTTAGGGTATAAAGGACGTAGCGTAGGGCCAAACAAACAATGAAAAGACCAAAATACCCCTGACTCAAAAGTTGTCGGAGTCATTGAAGGAGTCGACTAACGGACCATAAGTCGACCGACGGTCTGTACTGATCGACCATCATTCATGGCTCAGGACAGCTATTCAGTTAGCCCATCGATGGAGTCGAGTGACGGACCGTTAGTTAACTAACACTTCGTACTGGTCGACCGCCGTTCATGATAGAGGACTGAAGTTGACTGGCCCATCAACGTAGTGGACTAACTAACTGTAAGTCGAAAGACGGTCCATACTGGTCGACCTTCATTCGTGAGTGAGGATTGAAAGTGTACTGGCCCATCGACAGAGTCGACTGACGAACCATAAGTCGACTGACGGTCCGTAGTTGGCTCCATCGCTGGCACCTACAACTTCTGAAAATCTGAATTCATGGCCTATTTTGGATACGGGGTGTTACATGAACCCTTGGGCAGTAGCTACCAAGGTTGGGCATGCTTTGCCCTTTATCTTAGGCTTGCTCTTTTTCCTTGGTGGTTGAGATTCTCATGCACCACGTACCTCTTAAAGTTCATCTGGGATACTAGGTCTAAGGCATACCTTAATATTAAATCATTAAGCTCCTCATTCTAAATATATAAAGTCTCATCTACGACTCTATTACGCAACCAACACACCTTAGAACCTTAGCTTCTCGCTCTACCTTGGCCTATTAGTTTTCGGGGTATTGCAATATCTCCCCCTTGGGAACATTCATCCTCGAATGACCTTTATAAACACTTCATAAAGGAAACAACTCAAGACTAGCAGCCCATCATGCACGAACTACATCTACATGCATACTAACAACCAAGGAAACTTCCATTCCAAGCTAAATATACCTAATGCAACTCAAAATGCATGAAAGAGACATATGTACTCATTTCCAAGGAGGAACTATCATCTCCTAGATACAACATTCTCAAGATAAACTCATGTAGCCTAAAATGCATATTTACTCAAGGATTCTACAATAAGAGGCAACACAATGAAATTATGTAAATTTTAAAGACCTACCCAACTTCATAAACATATATAAAGAAATCATAGCAACATATAATTATGTAAAGACCTTATGAAATAGGGACACTATCTCCCCCTTGGGAGTAATACCACACAAGGACAACTTCAAGTCCAACATAACAAGTCATAAAAGATAAAAATCTGGAAATTTTCTAAAATATGAAACACATATAAAAAGAAACATGAAGAGATCACTCTTGATCTTGTATAGATTGTAGAGCATAGAATTTATTCTTCTTTTGAGCACCATCATCCAAACCTTTAGGGGCAACCTTTGGACAATCCTTCTTCATCTGGCCACTCTCTCCATATCCATAGCAACGATCTCTACCGGCCAAACATTTACCATCATGCGACACCTAGAACAAGTGTACCATAGGGACTCACTATTTTACCCTTGAGACCTATGGGTAGACATTGTATCATCTTTATACTTAGGAGCATTAGTATACCCTTTCCCAAAAAATGTTTTTCACTTCTTAGAATGAGCATTTCCATCGGACCCATCATTTTCCACCCTAAACCTCTTTTTCTCCCTAGCTTTCTGTTTCTTGAGTTTTGACTCCTCTATTTTTTGGGTAAAAACCATGAGAGGTGAGATATCTATCCATTCCATCAACAAACATTGTCATACGACATTCTTATTCTACTAGTTCGAACACCCCCGTCATGAACCTATTCATCAAATCCCTTGGACTTACTAACAAAGATGGAGAAAATTTAGACAAAAATGAATTTCAAAGGCATATGCATTGACACTCATGTTGCCTTGCTAAAGATTATGAATTCCTCCAACTTAGCCTCCCCCATCTCCCGAGGAAAGAACCTACCAAGGAAAGCTGACTTAAAAGTTTCCCACTCTATAGGACCTGCCTTTACCTGCCTAGAATCTTTCCATTGCTCATACCAAATTTGGGAAACATCTTTCAATTGATAAGCCGCTAACTCAATTTTATCCCTAGAAGTAACCCCCATGATAGCAAGTGTCTTATAAACCTCATCTATGATCCCATTTGGATCATCTTCCACTTTGGAGCCACTACACTACGGAGGGTTCATCCTCAAGAACACCCCAATTCTATAGGAATTCATTCCCCCTATAGGGTTTAATTGAAACACACCTCTCTATTGGCTTGTGTCGTCAAGGCCTGAGCCAACAATTGCCTGGAAGACCTAAACTCTACTAGAGTGACATTCCCAATTACAGGGTCATTAGGAACATTAGGAGGAACTTGATTTTGGACTTGGGGAGGAATCTCTTGATCCCCATTGTCTTCTCTTTCCTTCCTAGCATTCGCCCTAGTGTTAGCCATAACTTGGAGAAATCATAAAGGAAACATTATAAAAGGGCCTACTAAATCTAAACACTATGACATGACTAAGAAAATGAAGAAGTGAAACATTTTCCTAAGCATCCTATAGCCTCCTACTCATATGTGTCGCGACTCACACCGATAAATAAGACTTTACTAGACGTGGATTGAGACATCCTAAAATATACCCAAAACCTTATGCTCTAATACCAAGTTTTTCATATACCGAGAGCACCTCCTAGACGTGACATAGCATACTTGACCCCGAATGGGTCGCACACAAGCCCTTAGCATACTCATAACATAAAGTCATAGAAAAATGAGAGAATTTAAAACTTCCTTATAACAAGAAGTCTTTCTAACATCATTGTCTCAAACCATCTAGTAATAAAATGAATAAAATTCTTTGAACGCAGCCCATATAAAGTCTTAGAACATAAGAAAAAGACATAATTGAAACATAAGGGGTTTGTCCTCGAAGTTATGAGGACTCACCAATCTTCACACTTCCTATACTTAGGACTCTAGCCTCCAAGTCCCAACACCCTACATTTGATTAGAATGTAGGCAATATGCATTAGTACAAGATGTACCAAGTATGAAAGCTATCATACTAATATTAACATCTCAAATGGTTAGTCAACATAAGACATACACACAAGAGACAATAACACAATCATAAGATAGACATCATAATATCAATTCAACATAATCATAAGTTCATAATCAACCCTTAGTCTTTCATATTCAAGTGAACCACTTCATAAGCCACCTCCAAGCATATTTGTGCAAGGCCAAGGTAGCATTCCATAATACTACCTAATTTAAGTACATCTTTTTGGTCATTCTTTATCAAAGTCCACCCTCCTATTTAAGACCTAGGTTTCCATGTCATAAGAGCACTACACCCCTAAGTACCCTTAAGACAAACTTGTGCAATGCATGTGGGGCATCCCATAATACCACACACACTAAGCATATCTAGAAGTCACTCTATTCACATTTACCATTTTTAGGTGTCACTATTGACCTACTTCACATTGACAAGGAACTGTCAACCAAAGTCAATCATATCATGGAAGGCAACTATATCAACTATCCAATCTAGACATACATCACATAAGAGGACACTTCATAAGTAGCTTCAATTCATACATGTTCCATGTATGAACGCATCCCATCTCATACTACCATTCACACTAAGTACTCCTTTAGGATAACCTATTAAATGCTAACTATCTTTCATTCTAGTCTATCAAAGAATAGCATACTACCATGCTAGACCTATATACCATGGATAATATCATATCATACAATCCAAGCTATCATAGGAATGATACAAGTATACCTACCTAGCCACCATGAAACCACTCATTAAGATGCAAGCTATCCTTGGGGGAGTGTGAATCTTCAACCCTAAGTTATCCTTAGGAGAGAACAAGGTCTCAATCCTAAGTTACCATGAAATGATCTTGGACTAACCAAATCAAGCTACCATGAATAGCATTCTAACAATGCTATTTAAAGCTACCCAAAGGAGAGAAGGAGTCATCAATCCTAGGCTACCATGCCTATACTAATGTAAGCTACCATGAAAAACATCCTACAAATGCTAGTTCGAGCTAACTTTAGGAGTGCATAATTCCTCAATACCAAGCTACCATGAGATCTACCATCCCAAGCTACATAATTCAACTACCTATGAAGAAATCATAAGACTCAACCTCAAGCTATTCTATTCTATCAAGCATGATTCATTTTAGGTAATTAGCCTTTCACATTCTACATCTATGCAAGATATCTCATCACAATAGACTTACTTTTTAATCCCTAGTGATCAACATTATGACTTCCAGCCCTATATTCAAGTATTACTCCACAATCATCATACTACTCTAGATCACAATACATACTAGTCACAAGTATTAGGCATAGCTAATCTAAAGCATAATTCATCAAAGGTCCCAATTCTAATCATATCAAGTAATATTCTATCATACATGCATAAGTCAAGTTCAATTCATGATCTCATATTCATATTATTGGATAAGCTCTATACATACGAACAACCCAAGAGAAACTAGGAAAGAATCATCAATTCCTCATCAAAGACACAAACCCACATACTTTGAAAAATAGTGTTAATCAAGGAATTCACATAAATTCTTAGTAATATCATGAATCAACTCCAAATTAATCATATAGGAGTAGTATCCAGCCTTTAGGAATCATACCCACCTAAAACCCATACATTGGAAGCAGCCCTAGCTTTATTGGGGTTCTTCTTCACAAATTATGGGAACTTATAGGAGACTATATGGGTGGAAGAAACCATATATGAAAATTTTAACATACCTTAAACAAAGCCCAGCACAAGCCTTAAGCATGGAGCCTTTGATCTTGACCTTAACGTCAACCCTAGCTATTTCTTCAATTGAGGCTCTTCTTAGACAGAGAAATATTTAAGAGATGAATGATTTGGGGTTTTGAATTGGGTCTAATGTAAAGTGACTTAAATTTGGGGGCGAATGACTTAAAATAGTCTAATTGGGTGGATACAAGACATACCTAACGACCCCCACTTAAACCTAGTCGAATAGGAATTTATCCAAATGTCTCTCACCTAATAGCCCTATCCCGGGTACCACTTGGATGGTCCGTGAAGGGAACCACGATCTGTGGTGGTTCCCGTGGTCAATATACCAGTAGATCCCCAACTTTATTTGGCTCTAAAACACGCTCAAATACTAAGGCAGCTTCACGGGCAAATTGACGAGACGTGGTCAAGCCAACGACTCCTGAAGTGCCTCGTCAGCTCGGGGAAGTGCCTTCGTCTCTTGCTCTGGCCTCCCAATTGCCTAAGGCATCTTCAAGGACCCCTTCACTGATCGTGGTCCATACCACTGGTCGTGATGGTTGTCGTGAACCCTTGGGCAGTAGCTACCAAGTTTGGGCAGCCTTGGCCCTTTGGCTTAGGCTTGCCCTTTTGCCTTGGTGATTGCCCTTCCCATGAACCACGGACCTCTTAAAGTTTATTTAGGCTACCAGGTCTAATAGATTGATCTTCAACCATTAATATCCTGATTCTAAACACATAAAGTCTCATCTGTGACTCTATATCGCCATCAACACTCTAATTTGGTCTATTAGTTTCCGGGGTATTACAGACGCCATAACTAAGTGGATCCGCTATTCTATGCTAAAAACACTTAAGGAGTCAGCTAAAAAGTATGATACTTTACTACCGTGATGGCTATATGGTTTATGGAGACTTGAGTTAATATGAACTCGCATCCCTATATCGGTGCTCAATACTATTCCAAAAATATACTTAGCTCATATGATTTTAAAAGAACTTCTTTCTTTGGTTTGAGATAATTACTCTGAACTTAGCTTAAAAGATCTCTTGGAAATCGGTGTTCCCATTTCTGTCTCAAATGTGAAAACATTTTAAACTCTTTGGGAATGCATAGTCCTGATATACTTATTTGATGAAATGAACTTCAGTCTTTACTCTTTACTTAACAAAGTTAAAACGTTTGTGAAAGACTTCGAAAATCTTTAAGAACTTTCTTTGACTTGATTCCTCACTTCTAGACTTGAATATTAACTTTCCTTGAATTGAATTATGGATTCAAGGTTCATGATATCATGTTTATGGATAAGTTCGTGATTTTTAGACGTACCTTAGAATGTTGGAATCACTAGGAAACATAGTTACATTTTTAAGGAACTAGTACGGGAAGGTGGGGAAGAAATTTGAAGAACTGGCGTCCCTAGAGCTCTGAGAGGCATGGTGCACCAGCCCTTGAAATTGAAAGGCCAGGTTTGGGCGCTTTGGCTGGCACGACCCCCCCCCCCCCCCCCCCCCCCCCGAGCCCAAAATTCAGACATCCACTCTATGAGAAGGGCGACGCGCTAGGACCTTCCCAAGGTGTTCCCCTACTTCTTTTCTTAGTTTTTCAAATCTAAACCCTCCCAATCAACTTAGTTCTTTCCCCAAACACTTAGAATCGATTATATCCTTAATATATACTATATTCAACTCGAAATTACATCCGAAAACATGAATCAAACTCAAGAAAACTTCAACAACACAACCCATAAGAATTCAAACGAATTTCATTAAGAACTCAAAGGATTTATTTTCAAAATTAAATAACTTCACTGAGTTGAATCATGATTGTCACGTGGGTGAATGAACCCAGCGCTATGTGATCTCACATACCTCGTGGGATCACAAGCTAAATCCTTGTGAACATTGATCTTGGCTCTTTTCTCCTCTTGCATTCTTTATCCAAAAACCCTAACTCTAATTTCAAAAGCGTAAACTGACCAATTTCAGTTTAGACCCTTAGATAATTACCAAAAACAAAATTTAAATAATAGGGTAAGGAAAATGTAAGGACCCGAAAGTACACCCTAGAAGAAGGGCGCACCCTTAGGTCGGAACAAGGCGTACTTGACCTTTCGTAGGTCTTGTCCTAGTCATTTGCTATCATTCATTACATAAGACATGAAAAGTAGTGCGGAATTAAAACTTTTCACGACATTTATAATAAAAAAGAAACTTCTTTCATAAATACTAAGAATAGTCTCATCGTTACAAGCCAACTTAAAGACACGGCATAAAAATCTTAGGGACACACCCCTTTACATTTAAAGAAATACATAATAAGTCTTGAAATAAGAAACTAAGAAACATAGACTATGTCCTCGAATATATGAGAACATACCAAGTCTTGAGAGAGTCGATTCTCAAGCTTTGCCTTCTAGACTTCTTCTTGCCTCCAACCTATACTTATAGAGTATAGAAAAGTATGGGGTTAGTTCAAAACAATGTACTAAGTATGACATATGCAAAAACATGCAAAAAGGGATGTTTTAGTATAAATATAACTTTCATGCCAAATAAGTAAAACCTTCATTAATATAGAATTAAAATAGTATAAGAATCATAATTTAGCACATATTAGAAGATTTTCATAATTTTGGCACAAAGAGTCACTTTACAGTGAACTCCAAAAACATTACAGTGAAACCCATTTACAGTGAACTCATTCATACCACAACACAGTGAACTCATTTCCTTTGAGGTTTCCCTAACCAAGTTATCCTAAGACTCACTAAGGTAAGACATGAAGGAACTGCCCATACACCCCCTTCAATACACACCTAAGTGATCCTTAAGACTATCAACCATAGGCTTACCTCACACGGGAAACAAGTCCACACTCTATAACTAGACATTAAAAGAACATTCATGCATTAAGGACTTCACATGGGTGCCCTACTCCAATGGGACTTGTAAGTTACACTAAGTGCAATGTGAGAGTAGCATCCCATACTACTACTCCCATTTAGTGCCCCTGAAGGATTCTCTTGGATCAAGCACATCATCCTTCATAACTTCATTATGTAAAACCTAACTTTAACACGCTTTCTTAACATTAGACCTTTAGTCATATAACTTCATTTACAACATATGATAACTCATTCATACACTTCATATAAAACACACCAAGACTCCCCTTTCGGAATGTCTACTTTGTGCAATGGATAAATAGCGTCCCATACCACCACCTACCCTAAGTAGTACACTCTTTCAGGAGACTTAGTTCATTCATTCTTTTGTGTGGGGGGGTGGGGGGGCTAGTTTAACCTACATAGACCATGAGAGCTAGACATGGAATCCCGATATTAGCCCTTATAGGATGAGGGATCCCCACTTGCCTAGAGTAGGGTCATTCTTTTAGCTTTTACGTGGCTTCTCCAATAGCTACACCTATGAGGGAGCATAGTTAAGGGATAAGGAGATTGCTACTAAGTAACTCATTCTCTACTAACGAGGATTACTCATCTCAAGATGTACATTGTAATACAACATCTCAACTAATGAAGTGTAACCACCCCTTCTTCATATCCTCTCGGCACTAAGCATAACTTCCCCACGGAGTCTTAAACATTTATTACTAAAGGTTAAGGATAACTAGTGAACACCACATTTCAACTCACGAAGGGTATCCATCCTCCGACCTATCTTAGAAAGCTCTTGGGAGATAGTGAGGTTGATACTAAACACATCATCTCAACTCACGAAGAGTGTTCACCCCAAGACTCCCCTTATTTACATTCATTAAGTTCATTCATTCATTCAAGTGTGGGTGTGTGTACATGTGAGCATTTCATTAACATTGAATTCTAAATATGCTTACACCTTCACTCATCATATCTCACACTAGCATGCTCAACATATACAAATACTTTATTTAGACATAATCTAAACAAGCCATACAATTCCAGCTTCACAAGATATATCAACAAGAACATCACCATTTCCACTTCACTTCATATATCAAGCCTTCAAGGACATACTCATACTACACATACAAATACAATATACTCAAGAACTTCAAGTAAATGCCGCCACCAAAGATGGACCATAAAACTCAAGAGCATTTCACAATAAGAGTTAAACAATATGACCAACTTACCATTCATCCAAGCTTTCACCACCTATTCACAATTTCTCCAATAATTCTTCGCCTTTAGGAAAGTAGCTAAATAACAATATCATCATAAGGAAACCATAGTTCAAACATTGTATAATCATGTTCATTCAACCCATTTCTTAAGCTAAAAGTTGAATATATGCATAAGCATGGATTCATTAGGTTTTTGATGTTAAAATCATCAACTAATACTAGAAACAACATATTTGAATCATTAAAACTTTTTTATATGAAGACCCACACTTAGAGTCAAAGATAAAAAAAGATAGAGTATGAAAACCCTTTTGAAATCTTTTAGAAATGACTCCTTGAATGGAAGAGAGTTCAAGGATGACTACCATACCTCAATGAGAAGAAACCCACGAAATTTTGATGAAAATAACGTCCAAATCCTTCAACCCAAGCTCAACCTTGAGTTCTAGCTTCAATGAGGTTTTGAGAGAGTTTTTCTTGGAAGAGGGGTTCTGATTTGGGGTTTTCGAAATAATGAGTTCGAGGATGGTTTTAAGGCTTAAAACTATTATATTCAATGATATAAACCTTTTAAAGTCAACCCCAATTAATAAAAACTCGAATAGGAATTATTTGGAAATCACATTTTTGGACAGCCCGCCCAGTGACCACGGCCACCTTCACGGACCATGAAGGTGTTTCACGACTCCTTGACGGTCCGTCTTGGGGCAGTGGCTTCCTTGCCTTTCCAAGCCTCCAAGTGGCTAATGAAGGTCGACAACCATCTTCACGGACCGTGGTCCACTCCACTGGCCATGAAGTGGTCCGTGAACACTGAGGGAGTAAGCTGTCAACTTGTCCGTAAGCTGCCAACTTGGGACAGCTTTTGCCCACAAGTTGGGTCCTTCTCAAGGACACTTTGGTTGGTCCTTGGGGAGTTTTGTCTGGACGTTTCCAACAGAAATACCTTCATACACATGTTAAGGACCTCTCACATTAATTTCATCCAAAATGAACACGTAAAACTTGGCGAAACACACTAAGGCACGCAAGGACGTTTCAAGGCAAACCTTTCGAACGTCATGAACGTTCTTGGACGTTTGACCTCCAAACAGCACCAAACTTTAGACACTGCTTATAAACATCATTATTAACCATTTTAACATAAAATTACCTCATCAGACACAATCGAAGATCTAGTTCATCTTAGTTCGTTTTAGGGTGTTACAGAAAAGACCAAACTACCCTTCAAAAATCTGGTTTTAGACTTTCCTTATTTGAACAGACCAACTTCCAAAGGGCATATCTCATTTATATGATCTCGGAACCGCGCAAACTCGGTGGCATTGGAAAGATAATTCAACGATCTTTCCTACAGTATATGCAAAACACCTAATTCATCTTTAGCTAGGAGTTATAGTCATTTGAACTTGACCAAACTCATTCCTTAACTTACCTTAACAAATTTCTAAAATTTTCATTATTTCCAAAAATCACTATTTCCAATTCTTAACTTCTTCCTAATTACTTCAATTTGCGAGATGCTACACCCTACCCCAACCCTCCTACAAAGCCAATCCCCCTCCCAATTATTTTTAAAAGTTTGTTTTTAAAAAAAATCAATTTAAAAATTTTATTTTTTTAACCCACCTGACTTTATACCCCATACCCCCTATTACCCCTCCCCACCCACCAAAAAAATTAATTTTAAATTTGAAAATTTTTAGTTTTTACCCCACCCTACCCTTACCCTCCTACCCCCCCCCCCCAAATAAAATAATTTAAAAGATTATATTTGAAAAATATTTTAAAATTTTAGTGTCGGATTTTGAATCGATCATCGGGGTTGTGTCCTAGTTCATGTGGCGGGGTTATGTCCTAAATCGATTATCTAGGTTGGTTTCCGAGTTAGAAATTATTTTCGTAAAAAGTAATTTCTCCTGTAAAAAGTAAAAAATATTTTCTTGAAAATGTTTTTCATTCACAAACAAAATGCTAAATGATATTTTTTGAAAGATTTTCTACTTACCGACCAAACATAAGAAAATAAATTAGAAATTCACTTGTTTTTCAAAAATCTTTTTCATGGAAACATTCATACCAAATACACCCTTTATATAGACCATGTGGGGTTCTTATAGTTTTCGAGCACATCAGTTATGTCCTCGAAAATCTGTTGGTATATATTATCAAAATTTGTAAGCATAAAAAGTTAACAGGATTTACACTTTACCGTATACTATGTTCTTTTACGAATCATCCATATTCATATATTTTAATTTAGGTAAATATAATATTTATTAAAATATAAATTACATTAAAAGATCATAATTTATATTTTAGAAAATTAAATAATATGGTTTGCCCAAGCAATTTGTTTGTTCTATTGTATTATCTTTTGTAGACAAAAAGACATGATCAAATGAAATGGGTATTATATTCCAGTAAAATCAATATGAGGGACATAAAAAAAACACGAGCAAAGGTCAAATACGACACCGTTCAGTTTGTTTGTCAAGTTCTCCAACTTTTTTCTGTCTCTCACCCAGTGTATGGAGCTTGGAAAAAATTTGAATTGCTAATGCAATGCCCAATTGTGGGTCACGCTCCCAATAAAAAACTTTCTTCAGAATTTGAACCGAAATCTGTAATTAAGCGTAAAATAGCCCTATTAGTGCACCACAACCTACCTTGCTTAAGTTATCCAACTTGATTCCAAGAAGCTTCAATCCAAAGTCTCCTTGGAACCTCACCTATATAAACCGCTCATAAGTATAAAAATCAATCCACCTAACCTAACCCTTGATTTGATAGGGTTGGACTAAGATTTTTGAAGTCTATTTAAGTAAAAGATATTTTAGCCCGGCCTAAATAAGTCTAGTAATTTTTGGGGTTTGTAAGTTACCTTCCCACTTTTACTCTTTAGTATAATATAATATAATTATTATTTATTATTCAATTAATTATACATTGGAGTAAGGATCACAGATCCAATACGTGTTACATCGCTCCAAAATAACTAAGTTCTTTGTGTAATTTTATAGTCGAATTTAGTCCTGGTCAGTGATTTTTCCGTTTTCTTTCACGTTTGCTTAGTTCTTTGTGTGTTTGTAAATTTGGTTGAATGTGATGAAATTTTTAAGGACCGAGAATCATAAATAATCTTTGATCCTAAGTAGTGGTGGCAAATGGGCGGGTTAGGTCAAATGTGGGCGGATTGAAAAAGGATAATATAAAATGGGTAATAATTCAACTAGCCATATTTGATATGGGTAAAAATTGATTCGGTAATAAATGGGTCGGGTAAAATACTAGTTTACCCATATTTTCATGAACAAATAGTATTTTACTTAAGAATTCAAAATGGAGAAGATATTTTAGTTTTTTCTTAGATGAAAAATGTTGAACATGCTTCATTTAGATTTATTGTATCATAAAAAAAATATAACTTTTCAATATAAAATAAATTATGTAATATTTTTCATTTCAAAGCAAATGAATATTTGCATTTTAGGACTAAAACATGCTTAATACACTTTAAGCAATGTCAATACTACTACATAATTTGCTTATTTAACAGTATCATTGATTATCCAATGTAAATTTAAATAAATAAATAAAATGTGATTATAATTAACAAAATAAATGTACATTTGAATCATATATTTTTGGAGGGTCAAAGACTTCACCTTTTCAATTATCGAGAAGAATAGTTAGTTCTATAGAATAATATAAAAAGGAAGAGAAGTTACACTATTTTTTGTGTATCATGAATTTTGAGTGAATAAAAGTTAGAACCATTCAACTTCAATTGAAGTTCAAGTTAATGAGAAGAGGTTTGATAAGTTTTATATATATGGGGGGTTTAAATAATCAACTTACTTTAAATCCGAGCCATAAAGAGTAATACACAAATAAGTTTGACGAAGTTCTAGTTCTTTCAAATTCTAATATCCTTCACTTTCGGCTAACTAATTCGAATTTTTTCCTCCCAAAATGCAGTGACAATGTTTATCCAAACTTGTGAAATGTTAGTGAAAAATAACAAGATAATAAAATTGCAAGATTACAATTGAAAATAAAATGAAGAAATAAATATATCTTCAGGCTAAGGCGTGAATATCTCACTCTCTTTAAGGAGACTCAAGTCCACTGCACCAAATATTTTTCATCGATCTAGTAGTAGTCCTTCTTGACTTGTCCCCTCCAGGATATAACAACCTTAACACATAGTATAACTCAACAACTCTGTATAAGATTTGAGTCCAAATCTCCACAAAAAAAATACCTCCCTTCGACTAATAATAACTCTCTTTTTTGACTAATTTTTTCCTCTCTATATTTTTCTTGTGTATCAAACCAAATGAAGACTACCACTATTTATAGTAGAAGAAGTCTTCATAGGAATAAATAGGAAGATAATGGGGTGGTAAATAGTGAAGATAAATGGATTAGGAGTTACATATGTTACATAGATTACAAAAAATAATAGAGGAATAAATAATGAGATAATGAGAGGGGTAACTAATGCCATCAATGGTTGATGAAAGAGCTGCCAGTTTTTTCTTGACTCCAACGTTCAGTGGACTCCAACATTCACTGAAACGCTTACAATGAAGTCTGCCAATGTTTTTGGCATATGACTAGTGAGTCAATAAGGCAACATTATGTCATTAAAGAAAATGAACTATTTTAACATAAAACTAATAATAAAATGCTCATTAACCAACAATCCCCACTCATTTCCATATTAACCAAGAGAGTCTATCAGCTGAAGTAAGACTACTATGCATAATGACGGTATGCTCTATATTGAACCTCCACTAAGTGAAACAAAAACTTTTACTTCAGAGTCATAGTGATCTCACACTTGAACTATGGCTGCTTGAGAGAAATAAAATATCACTGCTCATACATAATAATCAAGGTGTTTACATGAGCTTTAAAGTCAACATGTTACGACCTTGTGCTATCCCGGTTTCATGAGTGCCTTTGAGAATAATCCCAATTCTCATAGGAAGCGACCTACTTCCACACTCACATAGGTGAAATCTGCCGAGAGTGTTCCCGTAAGTTTAACACTCCACCAATCCGGGCTACACATTATTCATTAAGAGTTTTTGAAACTTAACCTCCACAATTTACCTCAGGAAATAATGCATTCACATCATAGGGAGGGAATAAAAATCTAATGCATTTTTTTTCTTACCAAATCGTCATTTGATTAGTTTTTCCTTCGAACCTGTTTATCGTTATAGGATATCTAGGTTGGGTTTTCTCATTTATGACTCAAGGATTTATAGGCTTCAATCTCATCCCCCTTGATGTCCTGCATACATTTTCTCAAGTTAAGGACTTAGTAAGAGAATATGCAATATTATCACAAGATTTGACATAATCAACATTAATTGTACCACTTGTGCCATATGATCTTACATTCTTGTGTTTCCTCCTTATAAGTCTGAATTTACCGTTGTAATAACGGTTTTGAACTCTACCAATCACAACAGTTCTATCACAATGAATTAAAATAGGGGGAATTGATTTTTCAAAATAAGGTATTTGAAATAATAAATTTCTTAACCAATTCTCTTCCTCACTAACTGAACCTAAAGCAATTAGTGCAGCCTCCGTGATAGAGTTAACAATTATAGTGTCCTTTTTTGATCTCCCACAAATAGCACCACCACCCAAAATAAATATATAACCAGTGTTAGAACAGGAATTACCTGATAACGTGTTCCAATCTGCATCACAAAAACCTTCAAGTACATCATCATATTTTGTATAGAACAAATCACAATTTTTTATTCCAATTAAATATCTCATAACTCTTGTTATAGCATGTCAATGTTAGCTGGCTTGCTTGTAAACCTACCAAGTACTCCTACTGCATATGCAATATCAGGCCTAGTGCAATCAATCACGTATCTCAAACTTTCGATTATGCTAGCATATTTCTTTTGATCTATTACATCATTTTCACTTTCAACAGAAAATAAGTGAACACTTTAATCAAAAGGAGTTACAACATGTTCGCAATCAAGAAAATTATATTTTTTTAGAATTTTCTCAACATAATGTGACTGGTGAAGGAAAAATACCTCACATGTTCTTGTTATTATTATTCCAAGAATAAAATTTGTCTAACCAAGATCTTTCATATGAAAATGGCTTCTAAGAATATTTTTAGCTTCATCAATAACATTCATGTTAGAGATAAAGATCAATAAATCATCAACATATATTCAAATAATATCATGAGAATTAATCCAAGACTTGTGATAAATAAACTTATCACACTTGTTTGTTTTAAAACCATTTTCAATGATGCAGGAATCAAATTTTTCATGTCATTGTTTTGGTGCATGTTTCAAGCCATGTAGGAATTTAGTAAGTTTACATACTTTGCTTTCTTGGTCTGCTTCAAAAAAAAAGTCGGGTTAATCCATATAAATTTCCTCATTCAGGTCCCCATTTTAAAAAATAGTTTTTACATTCATTTGATGAATTTGCAAATAAAAAATTACAGTCATAGCAATTAAAATTCTTATGGATGTAATTCTTGTTCCCGGTGAAAAGTATCAAAAAATTATAGGTCTTCTAGTTGTTTAAAACATTTTGCAACTAGTTTATCCTTATATTTATCAATAGATCAATCCGGTATAAAAAAAAATCATAATACCCATTTGCGACTAATTATTTTACAACCCGATGGTAAATCAATTAACTTGCAAATTTACTTAGAAATCAAGGATTTCATTTCATCATTTACAACCTCTTTCCAAAAAATGGAGTCATGTGAATATAAAACTTCTTTCAAAGTGAGAGGGACATCTCCAACATTAAGCATATAAAAATCAAGATCAAAATCTTTTTCTACTCTAGCTCTTTTATTTTTTCTTAACTCAATATCATTAGTTTCTTTATTTTTCAAAGTAGAACAAGAAGAACTAGGTTGTGACACAAAATTTTGTTCAATCCTTTGACCTCCACTATATTTAAAATAACAAGAAAATTTATTTTCATGAAAAATAAAAACACCTGATTCAATTATAACATTATCTTCAAGATAAAAAAATCTATAGGTTGTACTATTTGAAGCATAACCAAGAAAAGTACAAGTAGTAACTTTCTTACCCAATTTTGTAATCTTGGGTCCATTAGCCTCACAATGATAGACAACCCCAATCTTTTAGATATTTTAAATTTGGCTTATAACCTTTCCACAATTCAAAAAGTGTCAATTTAGACAATTTATAAGGCACATGATTCAACACATAACAAGCTGTCAAAATAGTTTCACCCCATAAATTTAAAGGTGCATGTGACTCAATAAGCATGTCATTAGTGAATTCAACCAAAGTTCTATTTTTCCTTTCCGCTACTCCATCAAATGAAGGAGAGTAAGGATGAGTAGTTTCATAAATTATTCTCAGTGATCTAACAAATGAATTAAACTCATTTGATTCAATTCACGACCTCTATCACTTCTAATTCTTTTTTATTTTTCTTCCAAACTGATTTTCAACCTTAAAGAGATAAGTTTTAAAATTATCAAAAGTATCACCTTTATTTTTCATCAGGAAAACATATGTAAACATAGAAAAATTATCAATGAAAGTAATAAAATATCTATTACCTCCACGAGTTAAAATTTCACCAAGTTCACAAATATTAGTATGAACTAATTCTAACAAATCACTTTTTCGTTCAACTTGAAAATGAGGCATTTTAGTAATTTTGGCCTTGCTACAAGCCTCACATTTTTCAAAATTTTCTTAAACTACTCATGATTCCAAAATAACGATCATTAATATGACAAAAAAGGAGTATGCCAAAAATCGGTAGAAGAAAGCATGTAAACAAAAGTAGATGCTTTATTCATTTCAACATTTAGTTTGCACATCCCATCACAAGCATAGCCCTTCCCTACAAAAATATTCTTCTTCACAATTAAATATTGATCAGATTCAATATTCTGTTTAAAGTCTGCTTTATTAAGAAGAAAACTAAACATCAATTTTTTTCTTATGGAAGGACTATAAAGTACATCTTTCAAAGTTAATACCCTTCCAGATGTAAAACACAATTCGACATCTCCCGCTCCAAGCACTTGAGTTGTGTGAGCATCACCAAGCATGATGGTTTTGGGCTCCTCAAAATAAGTGTATTTTTTAATCCAGTATTTATCATAACAGACATGGGCCCATCATCCATCAATACTCTCAATCATATTTATGTTGGTAATCACCTCCACAAAATTTTCTTCAGTAACATTTGCTTAAAGGTTAGGACCACGTTTTAAGAATATGCAAAATCGAGCAATATGCCCACTCTTGCCACAAACAAAACGTGTTTCCTTGTCTTGAATTTATTGTTTTGTGCTTGGTAATTTTCACCATTATTTTTCTTGGGAGGTCTACCATTATTCTTCTTGAATTTTTTCTTCTTAGGATACAAAGAATTATTTTTGTGAGATTGGGGAGTAGCATTATTTGAAGTAATCAAATTTACCTTCTATGTGATGTTGATATCTTCTTTTTGTAAAAGTGCGTCTTGGCCCATTGCCTCTTCCTCCATACGGATTTTCATTATAAGTGTTTAAAGAGAGGTTTCCTTTTGCTTGTGGCACATAGTTTTTTTAAATTCCTTTCAAAAGGTGGAAGTTCATCTACTATGCCACAAAAAATAAAGATATCTCCTATTTTGACCTCCTCGGACCTGAGCTCTCAAACAATCATTGTAAAGTCTTGAGCTGTATATACCACTGATTTATTCTCCACTATTTGGAAATCAAAAAATCTACTAGTTGCATATTTTTTTGCTCCACTCCCTTCGCTATCATACTTACTCTGCAATACTTTCCGAATTTTTTCTTTGCACTAGAAAAAGTACTATCATATAATCAAAAAAATTATCAGATAGACAATTAAGAATATAATATCAAAACCTATAGAAATCACCATCGTACTTTTCCACTTTCTCTAGATGAGAAATAGTTTCATCATCATTAATAGAGGTAATGTCTACTTTATTTGAATTCTTCTCGGTTAACAAATAAGGAACATTGAGAAGACTTAAGTAGAAAAGTATTTTATTTTTCCATCTCTTGAAATTGTTATCATTGAATTGAAATGACTTGTTAAGGTCTTCCATCTTGACATCCCCAGATTTTTCGATTGTAGCCATTATGAATCTCTTTAAATTTTGTTAGTGAAAAATTACAAGATAATAAATTTGCAAGATTACAATTGAAAATAAAATGAAGAAATAAAAATCTCTACAGGCTGAGGCGCGAATATCTCGCTCTCTTTAAGGAGATTCAAGCCCACTGAAGCAAATGTTTTTCACAGGTCCAACAGTAGTCCTACTTGACTTTTCCCCTTCAGGATACAACAACCTTAACACAAAGTATAACTCAATAAATATGGACAAGAGTTGAGTCCAAAGCTCCACAAAAAGAACACCTTCCTTCAACTAATAAGAACTCTATTTTTTGACTAACATATTTCCTCTCTATATTTTTTCTTGTGTATCAAACCAGATGAAGAATACTATACTTATAGTAGAAGAAGTCCCTAGGAATAAATAGAAAGATAATGGGGTGGTAAATAGTAAAGATTAATGGTCTTAGGAGCTACATATGTTACAAAGGTTACAAAGAATAATGGAGGAATAAAGAATGAGATAATGAGAGGGGTAACTAATGCCATCAATGGTTGATGAAAGAGTTTCCAGTTTTTTCTTGGCTCCAACGTTCAATGAACTCCAATGTTCCCTGAAATATTTACAATGAAGTCTGCCAATGTTATTGACATATAAAAAATGAGTATAAATTGTTGAACTACTTTAATTATGAACTGTATATATAGAGATAAACCTAAATCTTGTTGTTGATTAACATTTTCGTTGTATTCAAATCCCACTGGTAAATTGTTTCTGCAAGGCCTCAGTGATTGCGACATTCGCAGCATGGATGGGTTAGAAATTATGGAAGATATTCATAGCAGTGAAACACAAGTGAACTTAGACTGAATTATGAATATCAAACAAACAACAAAAGAGTCTTTTTAAGAACATTAACAATATAGCCCTCATGCAAGAAGAATATAGAAGAGAACCTTGGAATATGTACAACATTGCATCATATAAATTCCGTATGAATCCACGGATGAACAAAATCATGACAGTAATTGCACTCATATTCAAAAAAAAATCCTTTCGAATGCTCTGTACAGAATCTGGTCTGGGTTTGACCAGGTTTGAGATACTTTAATGTGACAAACGTCGAAAAGAGAATGTTTTCAGTGACGATCAGAGCAATCGCAGGTATAGTGCATAGCAGTGAAGAATAGTCATTGGTTCAATTTGTAAGGTTGTAGCACCACCACAAGTATATATATAGCACCCTAAGGTTTCCCAATCATACCTAGTATACCATCCCTAATACCAGGTAAAAACTTAGCCCTCCTATCACCATGATTCCCAAAAACAAAGTCACCATCAGCCCTATCAACCAACCTACTACTCGCTCTCAAGTTCTCATGCCCACACCCTAGTCCTTTCGGAACAGTAACTGAATAGGCTCCTTGGATCAACTCATTCATATTGACTCATGTTTAAAACACTGGACAACCATAACCAATCCCAACACTTACACCATGCACTAAACCTCTAGATCATATGCCTAACTTAGTAAACACCACTTCGATAACAAATAACATACCAATATAATCACAAGTTTAACTAGATTCTTAATCGCTATCCTGAGTTAACATTCACATGATAACATATCCAATATGATCATTAAAATCCATACATAGTTTATCACACCTTTCAAGTAACCCATGCCACTAATGATCCCTAAAACATTATCATAATGTTTAACATGCAAACCTAGACTATACAATAACCATATCCCAGCACTTAAACACAAATCCGGCCATTCATAGACCAATATGTGACAAATATAAGCAATAAACAACACGATTCTCTCATAGAACTCACACAGAAACAATTAGTAGACCAATGCGGTACCAAACTCAACAATGTTAGTATTTATACTAGATGTGGTATTTAAGACGACCATTAGTATTCATACCATTGTGGTATTTGTATACAACTGTTATTATTCCTATACTTGCATGGTAACCGAGCATATCACAATCACAAATTCTCATGCACAACACCATCACAATGAACAATAATACTTGAAACTCACAACTAAAGTAAAAAGGTTCATTGCATGAGATTACCAAGACAATGTCAAATACATTTCCTTCCCTTCGGTTTCCCCTATAGGCATTACAAGTGATATCTTAAAGCAGTATACAAGCTCTCACACATATTAGAGAACACGAATCACCTCAATATAAATGGCCTTATGCTGAACCCATTATGAGTATACAGTTGTTCCCCTTATTACCACAAGTGAAATGGTTATAACCCAACAATTTTGTAACACCGAACCTTAGAATTACTACCAACCACCTGAGCAACAAAACTCAAGGTTAATGATCAAGAACTAAAGAACCTCCCTTTAGCCATTCTCTTTTTCCCACCTTAAGAGCAATATCAACAACTTTTAATCATTCAAACTCCATGCCCGAAGGACTATACATGCAATATCCGTAAAGCTACAAAAAATAATGCATTAAAAATAGGTCTATTGGCTCAATTTGTAGAAAAGCTAGACTATTTGGGTGCCACAGATCAACTGATGAACCTTTCCAATGAGCTTTGATTCCATGATAGCAAACCATGATAAATGAGCACAAAACTTCCTGGGGCTTTCAACTCCCTTGCACTGTAATATACATACGCTCCATTTCTCCCATACCCAGATGACTTTGTAGGGTTTTAGAGCATCCTTCGTGAGTTTTCTTCTTTCAACAGTTAGAAGAAAATAATAATTTTACATAACTAGGCTATTGAATTCACTTCATCCCTCTATAGTGGTCGTGAAGGCGCAATAGAGGTACCACAACAGTTGAAAGCCTCCACTATAGTGGGTTGATGTCAGTCCAATCAACTTTAAAACGAGCTAAATTCATCTTGTGCTCAGATTTTAAAATTCTTTCACCAAATTTCCAGAGTTTTTGAAATTTTGCACAAGATGACATGGATAACGACGGATTGTGGCATTACAACTACACTGCTATATAGGGTTATACCTCAATGACCCTACAATGTAACCCTACTTTACGTGGTTAGGATCCTCTAGTGCCTAGGCGGATGGATAGTTACCAATGGCTCACCACAATAATGTTCTTTTTTCTAATTCATGAATTTGACCTCCTAATATTTTAATTGTTATATTGCAGGTCTAATCCATGTCAAGAGACTAAAAAGTTCGTTACATCTACTACTAAAAAGTTTTTTATGTTGCATACTTGACGTGGGGTGAGATTCCACAATCAGTCAAGAGACAAATTTTTAATGAGTTTAAGATATATATGAATTTATTATTTAAATTTAAACTATATATACGTATTGTGATTCATCCCGAATGTGATATTCTAGAAATAAAGAGGTCTGTATGGTTTCCCCTTCATTATAAGAAGATCACAATTAATTTTGAGAAAAGAACATGTCATGGAATAGCAAACTCATTTTACAATGGTTGCATTAAAGGTAGAATTTTCAAGTGCTGTAAGCCAAATATTTGGATAGATCTATGCCGACATTGGATTAATCGTAAGTTATTTAAGAAGAGGAGAAAACAGAGATCGGTTTAATCTTTATGCTCACCCTTGTTGTTTCTCTACTTTTACAAGTTCAAGTACCACACTGGTTCCTTTTTGTCCTAGTTTGAGACACTTAGTATTTTCAGTGTAGGTGAGCATACTAATCGCGGTGGAGCTTTGCTCTTTCCCTCTTTTTTTCTTTTAGGTATTATAGGTTATGACCCTAGAATCTTGGTACTTTTATGTAACAACCGGAGAACACCCCCTAGACATCACCAGCGTACTCGACCTCGAAGAGGTATCATACAAGTCTCTTAGCATAATCGTCATGGCATAATGTACTTGAAATAATGCGTAAAACTTAGAACTTTTATATAATGAAGTATACTTAGACTTCTAACATATCATATATGGAGTTTACATAGACTCCTCGTGAAATGAAGTTTACATAGACTTCTCGTTTAGCAAATATAAGAAATTCATGATTTTACTCTAATATTGTCTCACAACACCATCTATTTATAAGAGCTCAACAAGATCTACAAATAGGGTCCTTAGCCCTTTAGACACAAGTCTTTAGAACAAATGTACTTAAGAGAAGATTATTAAATTCTATTACATCAAAAGAGCAACATAAAGTGTCCAATAGTGCATATGTCCTCGAATCTTTGACGACCTACCACAATGCCTTGGAGATAAGAAGTCCAAGTTTACTTCAAGAATGGAGAAGCAACCAACTAGCCGGTATCTATACTCATAATAAAAAAGAGAGAAAAGGGGTTAGTAAAATTAATGCAGTAAAATTAATGCACTAAGTATGGAGAAATGCATAAAAACCTTTGAAACATGAGAAAGGAACAATTTCATATAAAGTATGCATACATGAGGTTTTGGAAAGCTATTTGCATCATTAACACATCATGTAAGACAATACCACAATAGTATCTTAATTTCAACACAATCATGACTTAAGCACTTCCTAGGGTCCACTTGTGCAATGTAGAGTTAGCATCCCATACTACCAACCCTACCAAGCTTTCCCATAGAAAATCACCTTTGTCACACATGCTAACTGTGCATTCAATTTCATAGACATGTTGTCATAATCATTTCATAATTACAAGGAACCACCAATAATGACCCTCTAGGCCTACTAGTGCAATGTACAAGTGAAGTCCCATACCCCCACTTCTACTTAGTAAACTCATTAGGAGCTCATAGATTTGTTCTTACTTCCTCATCTCTACTTCACTTCATTACTTTAGGGAAGAGAAACTATAACCGACATTGACCATAAGAGCTTTCCATGGAATCCGGTGTCATAAAGCCCCACGCCGAAAAAGGGTGTTCCACTTGCCAAGGTGAAACCTAGAAACTAACTACTATGTGGATCCACTAGCTATGTCCTACGGGGGCATGTAGTTAAGAGATAGTGATATTGCTTCTAGAAACCCGACCTATTGCATTAGCATGAAGGCTTCCATCTCATGAGTAATCACTTGGATGACCTGGCCTATTGCATTAGCGGGAGGATCTTTTCCTCATTGTACATATCCACTCGGTGCTTAGTATACTTCCCAACTTACAACCATTGTTCTCTTGATTGTATCTACATGTGTGAAGAGCAATTCATCTTCGTTCAATACAATTCAACATAAAGCTCTTAGATTCATTAGATGAGAATACACTTTCACCCTAAAATCATCATACATGTGTGAGTATTACTTTCATAATCTCAATTATAGTGTTTTCATGAGAACTAGACTTTCAATCAACACAAGAGACCAACCTCATTATACATAATTCATACTACACAATAGACAAGGCTCAAGAGAATGCAAATCATCCTAATTACCTTCCTTGTATTTTTCCATAAGCCATGTACCTTGCAAGTAATTCAACGTCTATGTACAATACTTATTCATCACATAAACAACCCTAGAATTTACCTTCTTTGAGAGGTTAGAAATCAAGTATCATGATTACCCTTTATTCAAATCACAATAGGAATGAAATACAAGATTCTATAACTAGATAATCATCAATTACAATACATCATGCTCATAATTACTCAATTCACCCCACAACATTAGTGAAAGTTGGGTTATGGGATCACATGGGTTCTTGGGGGATTTTAACAATAGAAAACATCAATTAATCCCAATATAATCATTATATAATGCACATAACATAAATAAAACGATTTAAGAGTGAACCCATGGTTAGAATACAAACCCTAGTTTTGGTCAGAATCTAGATTTTGAAATTTAGGAGTTTTGAAGGGTTTCATGGAGAAACTAATCCATGAATCAATATCCCCATACCTTAATTGATTATATTCCACGAAATTGAAGTGAGAAAGAATGAACCTTGAGTGCCCTAGCTTGAGTTCATCTTTGTTCTTTTATGGTGGTGTAGAGAGAGAATTTGTGAGAGAGGGAAAATGGTTTTTATTTTTTATTTGGAAGTTATGAAGAGTTAGTTGTTTTAATAAGTTAAAAGTCTTTTAATATACTTGAAACTAGTAAAATTATTCGCGCTTCGCGCGAGAATTTCATATCAGAGAACTTATAAAATAATTGTTTAGATCTATCAGTTATTAAAACTAAAACACTATATTATCTCACATAAAAGATTACATCGTAACAAACATTAATAATGTAAAGAAAAATGAAATTTGTTACATCTTTTCATTTATCCTTACTAACACAAGCATAATTTAATGACTAAATAAATTATACCAAGATCTGTAACATAAGCAATTATCAGTAAGCCACTCAACAGCAACAAAGTACACAAATATTTAGTAGTGAAAAAGAAGAAGAGGTTTAGAATTTTCGTTGTTTTAAAATGAGAGGAATCCCCCTATTTATAGACAACAAAAGGGTTGTGTGCACAAATGTTTATTGTGCCTTATCAGAAAGGTTAAAACTATTTGGAAAAGTTGCAACCCTTCGGAAAGGTCACAACCTTTTATAAAATCAGATCTTTTCATGAAAGTTGTAACTCTTCACAAAAGTCGCAACTTTTTATTAAAGTCGCAACTTTTCATCAAAGTCACAAATCTTCATAAAAGTCGCAACTCTTCATAAAAATCACAACTTTTCATAAAAGTCACAACTCTTCAAAGTCACAACTTTTCATGAAAGGGGAATGCTAGTTTTGGAAATAAATAAATTTAAAAGGGAATTCTGATTTTTGGTGGTGCCACATAGTCGGGTCTAAGGTTTTCTTTTATATATATATATATATATGATTACTAATTTAGACCAACCCCACACTAAATTGACAAAGCGTGGAATTTACCAAACCACCCTTGGCTCGGCAGAATTCCTGCACCAGTGAACAGACCCAACCGACGACTCCAGTCGACAGTACGTCCTCCATGAACGGACCGCCCTATCAAGGCGTAGTTTGGATCAGAGAGTGCCATTTTGAGGCACTTTTCCATTTGGTTAAGTGTCAACCAATGACTCAAGATGGTGGAGCGTCGTTCAAACGATGGCTCGTCGCTTGTGGTCGTGGTTGCATGCTGCCACAAATCACTTTTCAAGGGTTAATGGAAGGGTCCTCCTCAAGGACCCCTAGGGTGGTCCTTGGGGAGTAGTACCCGGACGTTTCGACCCTAAAAACACTCTTATATATATTTAACACCTTTCCACCAAATTTAATTAAATTCCGACTCCTAAAACCCATTAACACATGCCAAGGCACACTAGCTCACATTTCACAATCCACCGGACGTCATGGTCGTTTCTTATCGTTTTGACTCTAACACTCCCTAATTAGTTTCAATACACTAATTTAGGCTTAGAAACAATGTTTCAAGTCTTATCTCATCATGTGAGGCTCTAGACTAAGTCGTGAACTTTCATAGTGTTACATTTTATTTGAATAAGATACTCCTTCACTGGATTTTGGGAGATATGTTATGATATTTTAATGTTTCTAGACATGAATTTATTTTCGTGCTACTATTATTCATAGCGGATATTCTATTTTGATTTGTAGATTGTTTGATGGATTACATAACTAGTTGGATGCTTTTGCTATCTGAGATTCTTAGAAAAAATTTCTTTTGCTATTTGGTATCTAATAAGATGAATATTGGTTCACTTGACATGGATAGGAGTGTCAATCACAGTTTTAATGGTGAAATTTTAATTTATTTTCTATTTCATGATAAAGGATACGTCTATGTATTACTTACATGCCATGTTCATAAAGGTTGAATAACATACCATGATATAACCATTCAAGAATCAAATGATTAATAATTATATCCCATGATATTAACTATAGAATAAAATTAATGTTTCTCCATAAAAAAAAAAGTGAAAATGTCAAAACTGAAGCAATAATCATGTCCCTAGTTTTTCCCTTCTCAATTAAGCAAAAAAATTTGAAATCAACTTTCATATTTTATTCATATGTTATTAATTATTATTTTATTCATCATAATATTTTCATCTCGGCAAGACTAAAATCAATTATAAAGGTAGAGAGGAAATCATACCTGAAACTCAAATTGAAAGATAACTTCAGTGTGCTACAATATAAACCCCCTTGAGTAGTCTTTAATGTAACAAAATTAAATTATATTATCCTAATTTATATGAAATTCGTAAAAATTAGTAAACAAAAATTAGAGTCAAAATTCAAACTTCACTTTTGAAATTAAATAAATTTGATTGTTCCACTATGTTGACAACGCCTCATGTTTCCTAGGATCTCCCTCTCATAAATGCTCAAGTTTTGTTTCTCTTTACGTTCCTCTTCTTAAAAAAAAACTTATGACTACTTCACTATTGGCAAAGATCTTCGCAAATATTTGGTTTACACCACTTAGGAATCCTACCACTTTAGCGATCATTATAAACGAGTTTGATATCCTATGACTTACTCTTTTCTCAGAGTTAGTTGTGATTTGCTTGCCATGAGGGGGAAACAATAAACATTTTTCCTAAAATTATTTTCAAAATATCTCACATCAGGAACGAATCACAATACATATAGTGCTTTAATTAAAATAATAAATTCATATATTTCTTAAACTTATTAAAGATTTGTCGCCTGACTAATTACGGAATCTCACCCCATGTCAAGTATACGACATCAAAAATCTTCCCAACAGAAGATTGTAATAACCTTCCTTTTCTTGAGCAACGTGAATTAAATCTACAATATAACAATTAAAATATTGGGAATTCAAATTCGTAAATTAGAAAACTAACATTATCATAAGATGTAAAAGATAAATTATGTTGGAAGATATTAAAAATCACGAAAATCTCCTAAGTTAATTTGAGGTCTGCCTATGAGACTCTCCTTAAGGATATTTCACAAGTTAAGGTGTATTTTTCAGGATTTGACAATCTCTTCTAATATTAAAACTAGGAGCCAGAACCTAAAAAAAGTATTTTACTTAATGAAAATCAAGCTATACAAAATAAGAAAACATGTTTTCCTTGTTATTCTTTTTTAGTTTCTTAGCTAAAATGACAAATTTACTACTTGTAGAGATCACAAATTGACAACTCCAAATCTTTACACAAAATGTCATTCAATGAGTAGTAATTGAAATAAAAGCTATTGACTTAATTACCAAACATTTCATCAAATATGTGCTCAATCAATTTGATAAACTCCATAAAGGCAATTAATTCATTGTCATATTAAATCAAATAATTGTTTGAAAAATTCGGAATAAAATACCATTAAGACTAACATAATATGGGGCAATAATATATAATTAATTCTTTTCAGCAACTTTAATGATTGATATAAAGAATCTCAAAGATAATTTTTAATATAATTATTTTATCTATATTTCTCATATATCATAAAAAGAATATTAATGAATATTATATATAAGATATAAGTTTTTTTAGTTTCAAAAAAAAAAAGAATAATGTGTAGATTTTGGTGTCTCATAGACTATGAATCGAACCTTGAAAAATAAGATTAAACTAATTGATCACATGGTGAAGTGTCGAACGTCTATGAACCAAAAATTCTTTTGTAAGCTTCGAGTCTTATTCTATTAGATTATACTTGCATAAGATTTGACGCTATTGGGGTTTACACGAAGAGATCATGTGAGTCTCCTAGTATTCATGTGTGCTTTAGAAATGTATCACAATTTTATAGAAGTGGTGTCAATTCACACTCACATAGGTCCATCCATCAAGTGTCTTATGCAATGGAATACACCACCTTTAAAGGATATGATAATAGATTATAAGATTTTACAATTCAACCTCACTTTTCTTGCACATTTGTAATAACTACACACCATAATAGATCATAGATTAAATAAGATTGAACAAAATATATTTAATCAAAATTCTTCTTGTTATTCATGATCTTCAAAGGAAGGATTTAACATATGTTCAACACTCCGTATTCGCTAAGGCATTATCAACTTCAACCTTTGAGAAGACGAGATATAAGATTGGAATGCATCATCTACGGGTTGCTAAGTGATGTCTTAATCAGGGGAGTATAATATACACTACGATCTTTTGTTTTCTTAACCAAGGTTTTCACCCACTGGGTTTTCCTAGTAAGGTTTTTTTTGAGGCAGCTATTAATGTGTATTATAAGATGTGTGTACTCTTTTTCCTTCACTAGGATTTTTTTCCCATTGAATTTTCTGTGCAAGTGATGAGGTCAACACACTCTATGATATTTGTATGGCTAAATAACTAAAATTTAATAACGCATCAGATTTAATAGTGTCTTCTCTTTAGGACTCCATTGTAACTTCCTACTTGTATATAGGTTAAAGATAAGTCTTACCTTTTTCTTAGTTTATCTCTTTGTTGTAGAAGTTCTACAGAATCTATATATACTTAGTTTACAATCAATAAAATATATTGTTCCTTTCAATCTACTAGCAATTTTATACTTTATATGTCCACAAATTGATGGAATATTCATATAGAGTTCAAAATCCTCACTGGACTTGGACCTGATTTCGTGAAATATCAGCTGCTATTCGTTCAAGAGATTCTACTATCTCTAATCCAGAACTTTCTGAGAAGTTACTTGACCATGAAATTTTCGTCAAGCATGAAGAATCAAAGAAGCCACTCTCAACACCCATTACTGCTTCTATTGCACAACAAACAGACATGCATCCTCGCTAAGGAAACAACTGTGATAGGCATTCAAATGCAAATTTCCCAAATACCAACCAGTCAACGCGTGCCCAGCCATTGCGTGCTTGCAACAATAACCAAGAACAGCGTTTTGACCACACTCTGAAGTGTAAGTTGTGTGACCGCCTTGGTCATTCTACTAAGGTTTACAGATCACAATCACACGATCACATATAAGCCCGGGCGAACTATACTGCTCGATCTCCAACTCAAAAGGAACCTTGGATTGTTGATACAGGCGCCACTCATCATATGGCCTCTAATGCCCATAACTTCACTGATGTGCACACCTACCACGGTCTAGAGGAGATAGCAATGGAGGATGGTAACACCATTTCAATATCTCATACCGGTAACACTAACTTAAGTGTATAGAATCAGCAATTTAAGCTTCTCAATACTTTATGTTCTCATTCTATAAAAAATAATATTCTTTCTGTTTCCAAATTTTTTCGCGATAACTGTACGTCCATTGTATTCTTTCCTTTTTCTTATTATGTGAAGGATCTGAGTACGGGGTGCCTCTTTTTTGCGGGCAGAATCGAGATGGGCTATATGAGTGGCCGTCGAGCAGTGCACATCATACCCCTCAATGCAATGTTGTCGTTCCTCTACACTTGTGGCATCGGCGTTTAATCCATCCTAATCATCGTACTTTAAACACAATTTTCATCAGTTTTCTCTTCCAGTTTCACATTCTAGAACTACTATCTGTAATTCGTGTTATTCTAATAAAATGCACAGGTTACCTTTTTCTCAAAATTCATTACAAAGTCAACGACCATTGCAAATACTTTATACTGATATATGGGGGCCGTCTCCTGTTTTGTCAATTGATAACAAGAAATATTATGCCTTATTTGTTGACCAGTACACGAAATACATGTGGTTATCCACTATAAGATCAAAAAGGAAGTTCTTGATGTCTTTCAATCTTTACATCCCTTATTTGAGTGTCTGTTTCAAGCCAAATTTATGTCTCTCTACACTGATGGTGGTGGTGAGTTCCAAGATATATCCTCATATCTCAAAACTCATGGTATTGAACACTTAGTGACACCACCATACACGCCTCAAACAATGGCATCAGTTGAACGCAGACACAGGCATGTAGTTGAGACTGCCAAAACCTTGTTGCATCAAGCCTCCTTGCCCTCATCTTTTTGGAGTTTCACTTGTCACCAAGCAGACTACTTATAAACCGTCTAACCACTCCAAATTTAAAAAATAAATGCCCTTATGAAATTTTATTTCACGAGGCTCCAAAGTATGAATCACTTAGAGTTTCTGGTTTTTTACGTTACCCGTGGCTTAAACCGTATGCCAAAAATAAGTTAGAGCCAAAATCGACTCTTTGTGTGTATCTGGGATTTTCTAATAGACATTAGTGCCACCAATGTTTTGATCCCGTTAAAAGTAAGTTGTACTTATCTAGGGATGTTCAGTTTTTGGAAGACACTTGTCCTTTTCATAATATTTTTTCAAATCTAATAGTCCAACAGAGCACTGATATCGCTTGGGAAATTTGTTCCGATGTTCTACCTGTTACTAATAAACCATCAAGTTTCGATTCTTGTCATCCCCTCCCAGATGCTCTGCCCATGCACTCTCCACTAGCCAATTCAATGCCTGTCAAATTAGAAGGTCTCTATGTTGCATCAGGTAATTCTCAGACTTTATCATCTCCATCATTGCCACAAACCATTACACCACTACCGTATAATACTCAGAACCCACCATCACCCAGGCCATTAATCACCAATCAACGCAAAAATCACCAACAACTAACTACCTCAGTGTTACCACTCCCTTCCCCTATACATCCCACCAACCTACCTTCTCAGTCATCTGCTAATAACCCTTCCCAACCTGTACTTGCTTTGACTCCATCTGATCCTTCACCCATGGTGACAACTTCAAGCCATCCCATGATAACATGCTCCAAACAAATAGCCTCAAACCCAAGAAGTTTAGTGTCAATGTTCCTCGGACATACAAACAAGCATGTCTCTCCCTCACTTGAAAGAAGTTATGCAAGTTGAATTTGATGCACTTGTTAGGAAGCGTACATGATATTTGGTTCCAGTTACTGTTAGTTAATGGCCCACATTTGTTAGTTTTTATGGCTCACGTCAATGGCTTAATATTTAATTACTAATTAATTTCTAATTCTAATTGGATAAATATTTGAAGTTACTTATATGTGTGGAGAAGTGGAGAAGTTACTTAGTAAATTCCAACTACCCATTAAGTCTTCCACTACCCATTACCTCTTCCAACTACCCATTAAGTGGGGACTTACTTCGTAATTTTAAAACTATCCATTATCTCGACTACTCACCATAATGGAAAGGCGGAAATGATGTTAAAAACACTCTTCTTTAAAGGGTCCTCTCTCTGCCATAAAGTTATAGTCTTATCCATCAAAGTTATTCATAAAGTATAAGGCAAGAGAGAGAAACAACTTCTGAAAACAAAATGAAAGAAAAGACTTCCGCTCAATTCATGTCAAGATTCTTGAAAATCACTATGGTTGATTCAGGTATGTATTCTTGATTGAATTATCATAGTAATAGATTTATGTGAAAATCCTATAGTTCTACGATCATGAATAATTGATAGGATTAATGAATGCATAGATTGTTTATGTTTTCACAATCATTAAAATCCTAACATGTGGTATCAAGAGCCTGATCTAAGAAATAATGATTTTTCATAGAATTAATGTTTTTCTTATTTGAAAAAGGTAATAGGTAGTCTTAAGTGAAATAATTATTCACCATTATGATGTGTTTTATTTTGAAATTATGTATATGAGATTACTTAATCACCAAAGTGGTCTAATCTTTGAAGAATTAATTCAAAATAATAATGATTAAACGCATAATAAATTATCCATTGTTTTGATGCTTATAAATGATATAACACTTATGCATATATTCAAGTTTTTGTTGTAAGATATTTACGGATCACCCAAAGGTTGATTATATCATTTTTATAACCATTGAGCATTAAGGAGATAATTTAGATGTGTCGTTAGTTTTATTTACTTATCCAAAGATAATAAATATTATCGATTGATACATTAAAAATTATTGACATACGTTTAATTCACATTTAAGCATCTAAAGTTGTATTTTGATGTTTCGGCCAAAGGAGGACATCAATATACATTTCAGAATTAATAAATCATTTCTGAATTTGATAGTAAGTTTAATTTCATAACTCAATGTATTAACTAATGAGCATATTATATTTGCAACATTTTCTCTTTATTCGCACTCTGCCTCTGTTACGACCTTTAACGGTCTTAACTTCTCAGATTGGTGCGAACAGATCAAATTCTATCTCGGAGTTTTAGATCTTGATGTTGCACTGTACACTAAGAAGTCAACTGCTATTAGTGAAACTAGCAGTACTGAAGAAAAGTCTTATTATAAGCACTGAGATCGATCTAACTGACTAGGCATAATATTTATGCAAATGAATATTGCGGCAACATTAAGACTACTCTTTCCAAAACTACAAAAATGCAAAAGATTTTCTGAAATTCGTGGAAGAATCCTCTCAAACTGCTGATAAGTCTCCTGCTGGGACACTAATGGGTACTTTGACCACCATGAAGTTTGATAGTTCACATACCATGCATGAGCATGTCATTGAAATGACAAACGTAGCAGCAAGATTTAAGTCTTTAGGAATGGAAGTGAAACAAATTTTCCTTGTACAATTCATTATCAACTTATTACCGTCTGAGTACGGCCCTTTCCAAATGAACTACAACACATGAAATTCAAATTGAACGTGCATGAATTGCACGGAATGTTGGTTCTGGAGGAAGTAAGGCTCAAGAATTAAGGAACCACTCTATCAACTTTGTAAGTCATCAAGAGTTTGAAAGAAAGGAAAGAAACATGCTAAGGGAAAACAGAGGCCCCATAATGTTAATGAGTCCTCTTCTCAAGTACATAAGAAGGAACAAAAGAATGATAGTGTCGTTTCTGTGGAAAATCTGGACACTTTCAGAAAGATAGCCTGAAATTTAAGGCATGGCTCGAGAAGAAAGGTAAGCCTAGTGCTTTTGCATGTATCGAATCAAATCTAATTGATGTTCCTTATAATAATTGGTGGATTGACTCTGCTTGTTATTGTTCATGTTTCTAATACGATGCAGGGATTCCTTACAACACAAATCATAAACCAGAATGAAAGATATGTGTATATGGGGAATAGAGTGAAGGCTCTAGTTAAAGCTATGGGAACTTACCGTTTGATCCTCGATACTGGGCATCAGTTAGGTTTACTTGAAACTTGTTGTGTACCTTCTCTTTCGATAAATTTAGTTTCTTATCTAAGTTTAAAAAGACTGGATACTCTTTTAATTCCGGTAATGGATGTTTTAGTTTGTTTAAATATAATTATTTCATTGGTACTGGTACCCTTTGTGATAACTTATACAAAGTGAATTTTGATAATCTACTTGCCAAAACACTGTTAACTCTGTATCACAACATTAGAACCAAACGAAGTTTGGTCAATGAACAATATGCTTTCTTGTTGCACAAAACGTTTAGGTCACATATCCAAAGAAAGATTGAAAAGATTAGTTGAATGAAATTCTTTCAAAATTGGATTTTACAGACCTTAACATTTGTGTGGATTGTATTAAAGGAAAAAAAACAAGACACACAAAGAAATGATCCACAAGAAGCACACAACTTTTTGAAATTGTACACATTGATATATGCGGTCCTTTTGATATTGCATCTTTTAGTAAAAAAAATATTTTATCACTTTTATTGATGATTTTTCGCGTTATGAATATGATTATTTTTACATGAAAAATCTCAAGCAATAAATGCCTTAAAGGTCTTTATTACTGAGGTTGGCAGACAACTAGATAGAAAGGTGAAAATAATCAGATCAAATAAAGGTGGTGAATATTATGAAAGATATGATGAAAATGGACAACACCCAGGTCCATTTGCCAAATTCCTCGAAAAGCATGGCATATGTGCTCAATACATAATGCCTAGAGCACCACAATAAAATGGTGTAGCAGAAAGGCGTAATTGTATAATAATGGACATGGTTAGGAGTATGTTAAGTAATTTATATGTTCCTCTTTCATTGTGGATGTTTGCTTTAAGGACTGTCATTTACTTACTTAATAGGGTTCCTAGTAAAGCAGTCCCAAAGATTCCTTTTGAACAATAGACTGGTAGGAAACCTGGTTTAAGGCACCTGCATGTTTGGGGTTGCCCGGTAAAAGTTAGAGTTTATAACCCACAACAAAAGAAACTAGATTCAAGAACAATCAGTGGTTTCTACATTAATTATCCAGAAAAATAAAAAATGTATAGATTTTACTGTGCTAATCACAATACAAGAATAGTTGAAACTAGAAATGCTAGGTTCATTGAGAATGGTGAGGTTGTTTGGAGTGAAGAACCACCTAAAGTAGAAATTAAAGAAGTTATGGTGAGGGTTCCTCTAACTTTTACTTCTTTTAAAGATGTTGTTCCTAAAGTTGTTGTACAACCTAACAATCAACAAGAACAACAAATTGATGCTCCTGTTAATCTCAATGAAGTGATAATTAATGAACCTGCAGTAGATGTACCACAAGAAGTAGCATTAAGAAAATCTCAAAGACAAAAGAGATCTGTTATTTCTGATGACTATTTGGTATACTAGTTTTACGGCACGTGCATTGCACATGTGTATCGTATAGATAGTATACGATGATTGTCATAGAATTACTTGTATTTTGAGATCAAAATGACCAGATATTATTGAAACATTTCAAAATACATTCAAAGTTGAAATGTGGGGAGAAAGTGACATTTTAGTAGTATTATTATTTACTTCACTCAACTTTGTAAGCAAATCTAACCAATAAAATTTGAAAATAATATCAATACAAAAAGTGTCACCAATAGTCTTTCCTCTTGAGGCTATGAATATAAATGATTGACACCATTTAAGTATAATTCTCCTCTTAAATATTCATACTTGAAATATAGTGTGTGCATGACATTAATAAGGACTATCATAAGTATTTCAATATTTTATCTTTATACTTAATCTATCTTTTACCAATTAATATTTGAGTAAGTCTATCGAGAGTAATTCTAAACAGAAAAGGTATTTTATTGTTATAACGAATGATGGTTAAACTGAGGTTTGAGTGTATGTCACATATGTAGCTCGACCAATTCTTTGTTTTAAATATACATATATATTTCAGTAACATAATTTAATTTTAATATATGAACAACATCACATTTGGAGAAAAATATTTCATTTCTTTAATTTCTACCTTATCTTTGTAGAATTACAGTATTCTCCTTTTTCCTGCCGCATACATATCATATAGTTGTTGACTAATGAAAGTATCTAAAATCTTTTAGAAGTTTTATCGTGCTATAGTATATTAAACTTTTTCAATAATAAAAATTAATTAGATGAATAAAATTTAAAGTATTGTCTACAGAATCTTTAATTTGAATTAAGATTATTTTATGGTGAATCACTATATTAGTATCTATTTTTATATAGCTAACAAGAGTGTATCTTTTGAAATAAAATTTTCTCAAATTCAGATGAACACAAAATAATAGGAAAAAAAATATATGGAACAATACATAGTCAATGAAGAAGGAAGACAAAAATATATTTTCATTCTATATTCACTATATCTTTTGTTCCATTTAATTAAATCTCTTGTCACCAACACTTACTTTCGTCATTCATTTTGACTAACATATATATTAAATCTAATTATTTTCATGTCTATATTATCATATAATAAGTAGAAGTGAAAATCTATTTTTGAAATAGTGGGTTTAACATCAAAATTAATGATTCAATGGACAATGTTGATGCCCGTTTTATCAAAATCAGAAAGAATCTTCTTCATTTGAGGGTAAAAAACTAAAGAAGAAATATCTTACCTAAATCATGTAACTTTTTTCACATTTGTTTATTATTATTGTCTTTTCCACAAGTTTTTGTCACTGTTAACTCATGGAAATGATAAAAACAATATGGGTGTGAATTTATGAATGATTTGCTATAATTTGTTCACCGACTCTTTCTTATGTGGTACTTCGAATTGAATTGGATTTTGAACTTAATCAATTGTTGCAAATAACCCTTAGAGTTTATAAAAAGAAGAAGAGTAGAAAAAATTCAAAAATTGTAATTTAAAAGTGAGAAGAAACCCTCTATTTATACCCAAAAAAATAGTAGTTCAATAGGTGTTAATTGTTCCATATCAGAAAAGTTACAACCTTTCTAAAAGTCACTACTCATTTAAAAAGGCCCAACCCTTCGGAAAAGTCACAACCCTTTGAAAAAATTACTACCCTTTAGAAAAGTCACAACTCATCAAAAAAGGCACAACCCTTCCAAAAAGTCACAACCCTTTGAAAAAATCACAACCCTTGGGTAAAGTCACAAGTCATCAAAAATATCAACGTCAAAAAAGTCACAATCCTTCGAAAAATTCACATCTCTTTGAGAAAATCACAACCCTTAATATGAAATGGTATCTACATTTAACATAATAAAAATAATTAAATTAATAAATAAAATAAATTGAGTACTTTTAGTTGAGGGTATTATAGTAATTCAACATTTAATTTAGTAGTTCATGCTTTTAAGGTAGTATAGATATAGATTTACACGAGTCAGAAATTGACTTGGAAATTGATAATGATCCAGTTTCATTTTCACAAGCTATTAAAAGTAATAATTCTGACAAATGGATAAATGGTATGAAAGATGAGTTGAAATATATGAAACAAAATGGAGTATGGGACCTTGTTGAATTACCAGAAGGTTGCAAAAGAGTTGGGTGTAAATGGATCTTTAAGACTAAACGTGACCCAACATGCAACTTCAAACGTCACAAGACCAGACTTGTTGCAAAAGGTTTCACTCAAAAGGATGGCATTGACTATAAAGAAACATTTTCACCTGTCTCTAGAAAAGATTCACTCATAATTATAATGGCTTTAGTAGCTCATTATGACTTAGAGCTACATCAAATGGATGTGAAAACAGTCTTTCTAAATGGAAATTTGGAAGACGAAGTTTATATGAATCAACCTGAGGGGTTTTCTTGTGAAGGAAAGGAACACATGGTTTGTAAACTTAAGAAGTCATTATACGGACTTAAACAAGCTTCCCGTCAATGGTATCTAAGTTTAATGAAACTATTGTAACTTTTTGGATTTAAGGAAAACACTATTGACCGGTGTATATATCTGAAGGTTAGTGGGAGTAAGTTTATTATGTTAGTCATGTACGTTGATGACATCTTGCTTGCTACTAATGATTTTGGTTTGTTGCACGATACCAAGAGATATGTATCTAACAATTTCAAAATGAAAGATATGGGAGAGGCATCATATGTGATTGAGATATAAATATTATGAAATAGATCACAAGGATTATTAAGTTTGTATCAGGAAATCTATATTAATAAAGTGTTAGAGAGATTTAGAATGGAAAAATATTCATCAAGTCCCGTTCTAATTCAGAAAGGAGATAAATTTAGTCTCAATCAATGTCCAAAGAATGAATTGGAACGTAAGCAAATGAATGACATTCCTTATGCATCAATAGTTGGGAGTCTAATGTATGCCCAAACATGTACGAGAACAGACATCAGTTTCGTTGTTGGAATGTTGGGTCATTATCAAAGTAATCCAGGAATGGATCACTGGAAAGTTGTGAAGAAAGTGTTGTGATACTTGCAACGAACTAAATATCATATGCTCACTTATAGAAGATCTGATCATCTTGATTTGATTAGATAATCAGATTCAGATTATGTTGGTTGTGTGGATACAAAAAATCCACATTTGGATATTTGTTTCAATTAGCTGGAGGAGCAATATCATGGAAGAGTGCAAAGCAGTCTGTTATAGCTGCATTAATGACTGCTTCTCTAAAAATGATAAGTATTCTAAGGGTGCCAAACATATGGAATTGAAATATTTTTGTGTGCTATTTTTAGTTTAGTGTTTGATTTCAATTTTTCTCCCAAAAATTAGTTTAATCTTTTTTAGCTTTGTGGGTATTTCGAAATCAAGACTAGCTTTGAGTTCTATAAGGGAATTTCACATTTTTTTTTGAATTTGTACGAGTACATTCTTTGATACTTTTGTTCTTGAAAAACTATGTGAATGTAAATGAGTTCAAATTTCTTTGTTGAAAGGTAATTTGGTGCTAAATTAACCAAGTATTATGTCGTTGTTAAGTAGATTTTTCTAATAAAAGGACTTAAGATGGATTGCTAGAACCTAGTGAAGAAATTCGCTTCACGTAGTAAAGAACCAACTTTTGTTGTTGAGAAAAGCTCTCAACAGCCATTAATGGTGGTTTGAGGAAGAAGAAACATGGGTCTCTTTTCACTTTGATTTAACAATACCATGTGTAAGTTTTCCATTGGTTTGCGGCAGCAAGTTTACCCTTTCACGCGCTTTTCTAGTGTGAGTTACAATTGCTGTGAAAATGGATCAAAATGGTGTATTTATTATGAATTTAAATTATTTCGTGGGGTGATAGGACCCCCGCAAACATAATGTGTCGACTTGAAAAAAAGGTATAAGTTCCATGGATATTATGAATTTCCTCAAAAGCAAATAAGTAATAACAAATTACTATTTTTTTAAAGACCAAATCCTCCCGCAAGTCTTCAAGGCAACAAGTATATACCCTAAAAGGTTGATTGGGCCAAATGTTATGATAAACACCAGTCAATCTATTACCCCCAATGTTCACGAAGAGCGTTTGTTAAATAAGTTAAGGCTCTCTAATCTAAAATTTCATTATAATCAGCCAATTCAACTCATTTTATTTCAAAAAGGTGAATAAAATCACGTGCTGAAATATTAGGAGACATCTTCGAAGGCTTAAACTATTTAAATTTTTTCTCTTTTCCCTTTGAATGACTCTTTGATTCCTTGACAAATTTTGTGACGCCCTTGGGATACCAATCCGTATGATTTCACGGCCTTTAAGATATGTCTTACAGTGACTTGTTCTTCTACCTTCTCTATTTGCTCGACTTTGAGAACACCCACTTGGATTAATTTGAGCATGTTGTCGTTCATCCATGTATGAAATTGGAAAAAAATGGAAATGTAATTAATAACATTTAATGTGACAACGTAGCTCATAAATTTCTTGTATAAGACAAGGGATTGTTTAAGAAATTTAAGGACTAAGCGAATTTATCAAGACCAATTTTTAATACTCATAATTAAAATCTTAACTTAATCAAAATTATTGATCATTATTCTCTATTAAATAAAGAAGATAACTCATGGGGCAAAAAAAAAATCATTCTCAATCTGATTTGACCACTTGAATAATCTTATGTTAAAGTAAGTAAACAAATACTCTATCAACATAAAATGGTATTATACTTCCATTGACTATTTTTGTAAAAAAAATTACTTTCTAATTCCAAAGGAAAAGGTACAAGTATTTTTATAAATAACATATGAGTACTTTTTAAAATAACTGGATTCTTTTGTTTTTTTTTAAATCCTTAACAGAAAAATGAAGGAAAATAATTGATACGCCCACCCTTTACACATTTTTTATTTAATGTGGGATCTTTTTTTTTATAATCCTTAACTATTAAAGGATAAAAAATATAAAGAACCCACCTTTCACACATGGAAGAAAGACAAAAGAAAAATTCTATCCACTTTCAATAAATGAAGAGATAGAAAAGGTCTTCTAATAGTACTAAAATTCGGAAAAAAAATTCTCAATAGAATATATATCCCGTTAATTACTCCATTATTTGCATAGTAATTTCTTCAAGTGTAACACTGATTATTGTTTGTGTCATATGTTTTTCAAAAATCAGTGTATAATATATTATTTTTCTGCTAATAAATTTCATCCAATTACATAGTAGATACTAATCTAATATAATTTAAAAAGATTAGGCTCAACATAAATGAAATCTCCGCATGCACACCTTGAATTCGATCGAAAATTTGAAAAATTCCTTTGATTTTTCCTTGTACATCTATTATGAGTAATAAATATGAAAATACATAAAGAGATTTGTTCACGTGCATCTCCAACCCAAAACATCGAATTTGGTGTCAGCACTATTTTTGGTGTAATCAACTTCAACCCACTGCATCAAATTTTAGACTAAAAAGGAATATTTTTCTCTCTTTATTATTATATTATTATTTCTCATTTCATATAACAAATGTTTTCTAAAACATTCATCATATATAATTCATATTATTTTCTTTTATATCCAATTATAATATATAGTAGAATTAACATAAATTTAATTTTTTTAAAAAGTCATATATAGATAAATTAATTTATAAAAAACTAAATTTTATATCTAAAATTAATAGTATAAAAATATTGCATAAAAAATAATAATATCATATATCATAAATATATATAAAATAGAACCCTAGGCCCACCTACGTGGCGCCACCACAAACAAGGATTCCCCTTTAATTTATCTATTACCAAAACTAGCCTTCCCCTTTCATGAAAAGTTGTGACTTTATAAAAAGTTGCGACTTTTATGAAAAGTTGCAACCTTTAGGAAGAGTTACGACTTTTATGAAGAGTTGCGACTTTAATGAAAAGTTGTGAATTTTATGAAAAGTTGTGACTTATGTAAGGTTGTAACCTTTCCGAAGAGTTGTAACTTTTTCAAAGAGTTGTGACTTACACTTTGTTTAATATAAATAGAGAGATTTTCTGCCACTATTATTTGTAGGTGTTTTTTCGTTATAGGGTAGTCGAATTCAAATACATTAATTATGCTTCTTATGAAGTTTGTTTCATTCCTTAAAGTTTTCTTCCTCCTACTTCATGGAGATTAATGTTTACTATAAGTCATAGTTATTCATGTAACTATAGCAATTTCTTTTTACTATTTTGGTGACCTTTTTTTTTAACTCTGTTAGAAAAATTTGCAAGGATGATTAAAAATCGATCTTCTCGTTCTTCCCTTTCTGCAGGTTTCTTCATATAAACAAAGAAAAATGGTTTTAGTCGCAATGTGACATTACTACTCTTGCACATATCAGTCCACAACTCATAAAACTGTTGAAATGGTTCAATTCATTATATTTGGTTCTTTAATAACAAAACATTTATTTCTGCCACTATTATTTGTAGGGTTTTTCTCGCTATAGGGGAGTTGAATTTAAATACATTAATTTAGATTCTTATGAAGTGTGTTTCATTTCTCAAAGTTTTTTTCCTCCTATCTAATAAAGCTTAATCGTTTACGGTAAGTCATAGTAATTCATGTATCTATTGCAATTTCTTTTTTCTACTTTGGTGTCTTTTTTTTAACTCAATTAAAAATTCCAGTGAGGAGATTGAAAAATTTTCTTCTATTTTGTCTCTTTCTATAGTTTTATTCATATACTTTTTGGGAAAATTTCTTGTGGCTTGTGCTACATTACATAACACAGAACAATAAATATGTGATAACTAATACGCAATCAATGCTGAAGTTTGTTAAAAGAACCAAACAGATTGCTCTCTTCTTTGCCACAGTTATATATTATTTTGATTGCTCATTCTTACTTACAAACATTTTATATGCCATTGAACCATTCCTAGAATATTAGTATAGAGACAATTAATTCACTTCTTTTATCGCAAGTTAACTAATTTGTCATATTTTTCGTCTCTTCTTTTTAGGCATAATAAGAGATCAAGTTTTCTTAAAACTAACAAATGTCCATAATACACTAAAAAAAAAAAATCGGCAATGAATATGCATAGTAACAAAGAGTGCTAGAGTCTTTACCTACATAAATTAATTGTCATTAGATTCAATTTAGTTATGGACTTTTTCTAGGGACATTTATAATTGTTGCTAAAAATCATTTTTTGCCGTAGTAATAACTCTTTCTTTTGATAAATTTTATTTTGCTTTTTCGTTAAAGAAGTAATAACTCTTTCTTTTAGCTTCTTTCAATTAAATTTATGAACTGGAAACTTGGATACAGACTGACAGACTATCTTTTTAAAAAGTATGTTTAGTAACATGTGTTTTTCTTCTTGATTGTTAGGAAAGTAAGATTGTCTTTATTATTATTTGTGGATATTTGTGAGTTCAAGCACTCAAAAAATTATGCTTTGTGATTTTAATATGTTATGTGTAAAAAATTTTGTTTAGAATATCCAGTTATGAATGATGTCGCCTACTGCTTGGTATAGATAATTATTAATGCTTTGTAACAACATAATATAACCATAACAATAACTATGGTTCAATTCCAAATAAGTTGGACTGGTGATATGAAACCCAAGCAATAGTAATGACTATTCTAAGACTATGAGGAAAAACATTTATGATACTAGAAAGTTTAGGGTCATAAGAAAGGAGCCGAATGTCCTCCATTTGAATTAGTTAATTATGTTCTTGTATGGACGTGATGTTCAACTTTACTTGGGAGTGTTGTTCGAGGCTTTTTGGTCTCTTCTTTAATGTCTAATGTTGTTCTTTATAAGTTCTTGGAATTTAAAAAATTTAATTACTTCTGACCAACTATTTCATGGAGATTTCTTAAACTTCTTTGTTATACTTAAAATATCTCTGTGACTCATAAATTTTGTACAAAAAAATATAACACTTTAAATATTTTGGATTGCCTTAAGATAAAAAGATCTTGACAATGTAGTGTATACATTGAAAATCCTAATATTGCCGAATGATCAATTGGAACTTAATAACATAATTCAATCCTGTCACATTCGGGGAGCACCCCCTAGACGTAACCGGCGTCGTCGTCCTCTTTAAGGACTAAGACTAGCCTCTTAGCTTTCATCATAACATTCATAGGTTAAAAAACGGAAAAAATTAAAAACTTTACTACAACTACTTGGAGGTTTACATAGACCTCTACATACACATAATATATATTCATATCAAGTATACATAGACCCTTCGTATAAGAAGATTACTTAGTCTTCTACTTTTATTGTACATATATATAAAAAATAGAAAAAGTCTCAAGATTGTCTCATCTCATACCGTCTAAACTATCATAAAAATTTGGGCATAGCCCTACATCAAATGTCAAGAAGCAACATATAGGCTTATACAAATCGTACTCAAACGAAATAAAATGAACATAAGAGTCTAAAAAGTAAAGCAACTCCGTAAGCTAGATATCGGCATCGCCCTCGGAAAGTGAGGACCTACCCACTTGGATGGTAGAGAATATCCAAGTCTTCTTCAAGTCGACTTGAATGAGCCTTCAACGATCGGAACCTAAATGTTTGGGAAAAGGAAGAAAATGGGGTTAGTACGTCACTGGTACTAAGTATGAGACCGTATGCACATATAATGTCAAATCATGCTAAAAAGGACATTTAATTAAATCATGTCATTTTATACTTTGAAAGTCTTATGCATAATCAAGCAAGTCATACCAAGCAACAAGTCATATTCATTTAGGCAAGGTAAGTAATATGCATACCATCATACAAGAACCCATTATCTACTACAACCCTATCATCAAGGAATAATATCACAAGCATGAATAAGAGTTTACCATAGTATAATTAGCAAGACAAGTACTCACGAATCCCCATCAAGTCAACAAGTGCAATAACTAAGCAAAGCCCCATAACCTTACTTAATCAAGTAACCCAACAAGATATCCATTACCAATGCCCAACCTTACACAATATGACCCTTAATGATACATAACATCATATCTTAACAATATCGACCAAATACATGTTCATAAGCATAACCATCACCATATGATATCATTTACACGTAAAGTCAACATATTATCATCATTCACATCATTGGCATATACATACATAATATCAATTTCCTAAAGCTCCCCTCAAGGCAAACTAGTGCAAGGCATAGGTAGAGTCCCATACCCCTACCTAGGCTAAGTCAAGCCTCTTAAGTCACCCTAGTTAGTTTATACTTTACTACTTCATTTTTAGTTTAGGGAACACTTGCCTTAACCGACATAGAACACAAGGGCGAAGTGTGGAATCCGGTGTCATGGAACCCTACACCGAAAGAAGGCGGACTACCTGCCAAGGTAGTACCAAAACATGAACATAGCAACTACGTGGATCCACTATCTAGTATTCCTATGGAGGCAACATAGTTCAAGAACTAGGAGATATAATTGGGACCCTCTTTATGCTACATGCATTATAGTCTCCAATCTAAAGAGTACATTAGTGATCCTACCTTCCCTATGTGGAAAGGGACACTCCTTAATCTAGTTCACTCGGTGCTAAGCTAAGTCCCTTCTTGAAATGTCTTAATGTCTCTATTTATCAATCAAAGCTTAGTTTAGGTCATAGGGTCTAGCCCTTGTATAACATCATCATCATAGCTCAATAGGAATTGCATGACTATAATCCTTTCATCACAATCCATATAAGTAAGGTTAACACATGTACATATTTATTCATGATAAGGCACATTGGTAGTCATCAACATCCTTATAACTTTTCATCTTAATCAACCTCACAACCATAGTCAAGACATTTCAATTCAACATCATACCACCCTATCAACCCTAAACAAGGCATACTCCAACACAACATCATGACTTAATCACAATTAACCATAGTTTGAAGTAAAGTATAAGGATCACAAGACTTACCAAGTCTCCTTCACAATTCATGCTCAAGGTCTTACCATTAACCATTAGGTCATAAAATCTTCATAATTAATAACTAACATAATCACAAGGCTAGAAGAGTCACTACATCATAATTCAATACTAGATCAAAGCTTAAGATAAGGTCAATTCATCATAACCTAAATCACTTCTCAAAAACTAGAATGAAAGACTACAAATCATCCTAATTTGTCATGATTAGTGTAACAACATCATCTAATAGCAATTCAACCCATAATCAAGTCAATTGAATGAATATTATACAATATATGTCAAAATCACAACCTAGGGTTAGGGGTTGAGGATCATGTTCTTCCATTTAGACCAAACCATCAACAATTATCATAATCAAGTTAAAATACATGTAAATCTATTCAAGATAACCTAAAGAAATCATCAACAACTTAATTCATAACTTTAATTTCGAGATTACATGAAATTCACTTGAAAACCCAAGTTTTTTTGAAATACTTTGAAGGAACCCTTTGAGAAAAGAAGTCTCAAAAGTGAATAGATCCCATACCTTAACGTTTTGATGAAGATTTGGAGATGAAATCTCCCCTTTCCAACCCCCAAAACCCTGCCTTTGCTTATTCTTCAATGGTGTCTTCCAATAGAGAGAGAAAATAGAGAGAAGGATGAGAGTTTATTTTGTGAGTTATTTTAAGACTAATGGGGGTTGGGGTCTTTATATGGGGGATTAATTAACCTAATTAGACTCCCTTAATCCCCTAATAAACCACCTAACCCCTTAACTAATTAAATGAACCAACTTAAAAACATGCAGGAAAACTTGACCCTCACAGACGAAACCCCGATCGACGGGTCGTCTGTGAGTCGACGACTTGGCCCACCTCCGTCCTACACACTTGTCGTTTTGGTCAGAGACTTGTGCAGGCGAGGGATTCCCCATTTTGGATAAGTGTGGGACGACGGTTGGCGACGACGCCTCGTCGATCCACACACGGATCGTAGCCTGCATCTCGTCGATGCACACTGCCCAGGCAGTGTTGAAACCAACCTGCAAGGGTCCTCCTCAAGGGCCCTTGGTTGGTCCTTAGGGAGTCGTACCCGAGTGTTTCGGCCATGAAACATCTTTAACACATGTTATACACCTTTTCACTAAATTCCATTAATTTCTGACTCTCAAAAACTAGTCAAATCGGTTAAGGCACGCGAGTACCTCTTTGAACCAACTTTCGGACGTTCTTGGACGTTTTGATTTCTAAACTTCCTAAATGACCTATATTCATCAAAAAAAACTTAAAAACAGTGTCTAGACCTCATAATACCTATGTTATGCTTTACTTTGTATTTTCGAAGTGTTACATTATCCCCCCCTCCCCCCTTAGGAACATTCGTCCCCGAATGACACTAAAACTCTTTTAAAGGAAGGAATAGACTCAAGACTAGCAGCCCAACTAACAACATTACAAAACTACATAAGTCATATTACTTCAACAAGGCAATTCAAAACTTCCATTACCACACATAAGACTCAAACTTTCATTATGAGGAATTTCCTTCTCAAAATAACAACATGAGCTCAACATACTTTACATGAGTCAATTAGGACAAAGTTCAACTTATCAACATGCTACATATTATTTCATAAAGACTCACCATGTCAAAATGCATAACATAACTCAAACAAGCCAAAAGCAAAATTTCAAGTTCTAATGCACTATTCACATAGCCTCACTGTAACATTTTCAAAAATATACATTTTTGCAAGACTTCGCCAAAAATCATGAAACCTCAATTTCTAGTCATACTTATATTATCAAAAAGAATGACTAACTTTAATTATCAAAAAGATGAGGATAACGAGACTTCATGTCGGCCTCGGCTCCCATGTTGCACCCTCAACTAGGTGATTTTTCCATAACACTTTTACTGAAATCACCTCTTTATTCCTCAATTTCTTTACTTGCTTATCAAGAATTTGAACCGGAACCTCCTCATAGGAGAGGTTATCCTTGACACCAAGACCCTCAATAGGAAGAATGGACTCGGGATACCGACACACTTCTTTAGAATAGAAAAATGGAAAACTGGATGAACCGAAGCCAATTCACTAGGCAACCTCAACTCAAAGGCAACCTTTTCAACCCTTTGCAAGATTTCATAGGGACCCACATAACGAGGACTCAACTTCCTTTCTTGCCAAATCTAATCACCCCCTTCATAGGTGAAATTTTCAAGTACACCTTATCACCTTGTTCAAACTCTAGATCCTTTCTCCTATGATTGACATAAGACTTTTGCCGACTATAGACCTTTTGTAAGCGATTTCTTATAATATGAACCTTCTCCAAAGTCTTATAAATCAAATCGGGACCAAGAATAGAAGACTCACCGACTTCAAACCATCCAATAGGAGACCTAAACCTCCTACCCATACAAGGCTTCATAGGGAGCCATGGAGATGGATGAATGAAAACTATTATTATAAGCAAACTCCACCAAAGCAAATGCTTATCCCAATTGCCTTTGAAGTCGATGACACAAGATCTAAAAATATCCTCAAGGGTTTGAATAGTACACTCCGCTTAACCATCCATTTGGGGATGAAAAGCGGTACTCAACTTCACTTTAGTACCCAACCCTTCTTGGAATGACCTCCAAAACCTAGATGTGAATTGTGCACCCCGATCCGATATGATTAATAATGGAATACCATGGCGACACACAATCTCATCTATGAAGATCCTATCATAATCTTCGGCCGAATAAGTAGACTTGACAGGAATAAATTGAACGGACTTGGTCAACCTATCCACAACCACCTATATAGAGTCGTATTGTTTTTTAGTCTTAGGGAACCCTACTAAAAAATCCATATTAATGTCTTCCCACTTCCAAGTAGGAATTTGGATTTCTTGTAGTAAATCACTCGGCTTTAGATGTTCGGCTTTCACTTGTTGACAATTTGGACACTTAGCAACAAACTCCTCTATGCCCTTCTTCATACCTTCCCACCAATATATTTCCCTAAGGTCATGGTACATTTTCGTCGAACCCGCATGAATGGAGTAGCGGGACCCATGGACTTCCTCAAGGATCCGGTTCCTCAACTCATCTACCTTGGAAACACACAATCTTCCTTGGCACCTTAAAATACCATCCCCCCCAGGGAGAATGCCTCATTAAGCTTGCCAAGGACCGATTCCTTGAACTCCATCAACGATTTATCAAGGTGTTGTTTGGACTTCACCTAAACTATCAATGATAACTCGGAGTTATTGCGAACCATGAAACCACCATTCGGAGAGTTTTCCTACCTCACCCCTAACCTAGCCAGCCTATGAACATCTTTCACTAGGTTTTTCTTGGCTTCATCTATGTGGGATACACTACACATAGTCATGCGACATAGAGCACCTGCAACCACATTGGCCTTGCCGTAGTGATAGAGGACACTCATGTCGTAATCTTTCAACAATTCCAACCACCTCCTTTGTCGAAGATTCAACTCCTTTGTGTGAACACATATTGGAGACTTTTATGGTCGGTAAACACATCAACATGAACACCATACAAATAATGCCTCCATATTTTCAAGGCAAACACCACGGCCGCTAACTCAAGGTCATGAGTTGGATAGTTTCGCTCATGCACCTTAAGTTGCCTGGAGCATAGGCTATCACCTTACCGTGTTGCATAAGCACACACCCCAAACCCACTCGGGATGCATCACAATACACAACAAAACCCTTCGTACCCTCCAGTAAGGTCAACACCGGAGCGGAAGTAAGCATATCCTTTAAGGTTTGGAGCTCTTTCACATGTCTCCAACCACTCAAACTTCTTACTCTTTTGGGTCAAAGTAGTCAAGGGAGATGCAACGGACGCAAAATCCTCCACAAACCTCCGATAGTAACCTGCTAGACCCAAGAAGCTCCTAATGTCGATTGGAGTCAATGGTCTAGGCCAAATTTTCACTACTTCCGTTTTCCTTAGGTCTACCTCAACTCCTTCACTAGAGATGATGTGACCAAGGAATGTTACCGACCTCAACCAAAACTCACATTTTCTATACTTGGCAAACAATTGATGTTCTTTAAGGGTTCGCAATACCACCCTCAAATGACCCATGTGATTACTCTCATTTTTCGAATATATCAAGATGTCGTCAATGAAGACAATGACAAATGAATCTAGGTAACTTGGAAACACCCGATTCATTAGGTTCATAAACGCCGCCGGAGCATTCGTGAGACCAAAGGACATTACTAAGAACTCATAATGACCATACCTAGTCCGAAATGCCATCTTTGGTATATCCTCGCCTCTCACCCTAAGTTGGTGATACCCCGAGCTCAAGTCAATCTTAGAAAAGTAGCTTGCCCCTTGGAGTTGATCAAACAAGTCGTCAATCCGAGGGAGAGGATACTTGTTCTTAATAGTGACCGTATTGAGTTGGCGATAATCAATACACATCCTTAAGGACCCATCCTTCTTTTTTACAAACAAAACCGGAGCACCCATGGAGAAATACTAGGTCTTATGAAACCCTTGTCTAGTAAGTCATTGAGTTATGCCTTCAACTCTTTCAATTCTACCGGAGCCATCCGATAAGGAGGAATTGAAATGGGATTTGTATCCGGTAGAAAATCGATACCAAAATCAATTTCCCATTCGGGAGGAATACCAGGAAGATCATTAAGGAAGACCTCCGGAAATTTACTCACTATGGGGACCGACTCAATGGGAGGAATTTCGGAGTCTAAATCTTGGACTCTTACTATGTGATAAATACAACCTTTTGAGATCATTTTGCATGCTTTTAGACAAGAAATGATACGACCCCTAGGAATAGAACTTCCCCTTTCCACTCAACAACGGTTTCATTTGGGAAATTAAACCTCACCACCCTTGTTCAACAATCAATAGTTGCAAAGCAAACATGTAGCCAATCCATACCCAAAATAATATCAAATCAAGCATATAAGTTCTACTAGTTCAACATAAGAAACTCTATTGGGCAACATTATTGGACAATTTCTATACACCCTTTTTGCAACAACCGCCTCACCCACTGGAGTAGACACTATAAAAGGTTCATGCAAAACATCGGGCAAAATGTCAAACTTTTTGGCTACTAGAGGGGTAACAAATGATAAGGTAGCGTCGGGATCAAGTAAATCATATACATCAATAGAGAAGACTTTCAACATACCGGTCACCATGTCGGGAGAGGTCTCTTGCTCACCCCTAGAGCGGAGAGCATAGAAGCGGTTCTTCTTTGGAGCCTCATTTGAACCACTTGCTTGAGATTGACCACTACCCTTGTCTTGACCCCTCACATTAGGACAATCCCTAACCTTGTGCACACTTTTACCACAACCGAAACAATTGTCCGTCCCCTTAAGACAACCACCATGGTGCTTCTTGCCACACTTTCCACAAGTTGGCTTTTCGGTTGGTGAACTAGTGTCTTTTCCCTTCTTAGGCTTAGGGTTAGCCACCCTATCACCACTAGCCTTACGGAACTTGGAAGGAACTATATTAGAAACCCGCTTCTTAAATCTAGGCTTGTCTTGTATCTCAAGCCTATTCTTTAAAGAACCTCCATCAAAAGATCTTGCCCTCTTTGCATCTCTACTCTTCCTCTTAGCCCTTGCCTCCTCCACATGCTTGCCATGGACCATAAGACGAGAAATGTTCATGTTGTCATGTAGCATAGCCGAATGACACTCCTCTTGCAAATCATCCGACACCCCCGTCACGAAGCGACTCATTTCATCTCTAGGGTCGGAAACCAAAGAAGGAGCATATTTTGACAATTTAGTGAATTTCAAGGAGTATTCATGAACACTCATATCTCCTTGTCGAAGGTTGATGAACTCCACCACTTTACTTTCTCTCATTTCCCTAGGAAAGAATCTATCAAGGAAATCCTTCTTGAAGATCTCCCAAGTTATCGGACCACCTCTCGATGGCCTATTATCCCTCCATTAGATGTACCATGCTTGAGCCACGTCCTTGAGTTGATAAGTGGCTAACTCGGCCTTCTCACTTGTGGACAACCCCATGGCCAAGAGTATATTATAGACTTCATCGATGAACTCTTGGGGGTCTTCTTCAACCTTTGACTCGTAGAAAGTAGGAGGGTTCATCCGAGTGAAGTCCCTTAGACGGGATGCCATGGTAGAGACTTGTTGATTGGCTCGGGGCACAACCTCCCGATTAGCTTGGGCCGTCATAGCTTGAGCTTGGATAGTTGCGGCTTGGGCTTGAGTAGTAGTGGCTTGTGCCATTTGGACAAGGATAGCCCTTATGTCACTTTCTGCCAAAGGTGGAGGATTTGTCGGAGCTTGGTCATCAATAGCATCCTCTTCAAGAGGAGGAACTTAATCATCACGGGGAGGAGCTCCCGCTTTGGCAATCTCCTCTTCAAGTCTTCGCGCCGCATTCCTTCGAGTGTTCATTTTTCCTATAATCACCACAATAGGATTAGATGCAAAAACACACCATAAGTATACTCTAATGGCACGATATTAGATTTCCAAGAAATGAGAGTTTCCTAGGCATCATGTAGGTTCCTAATCATAAGTGTGGCGCGCTTCACAATTATGAATACGAACTTACATAGACGTGGTTGAGAGAGACATTGACTCTAAGATAATTCTACCTCATACTCTAATACCAAGTTTGTCACATCCGGGGAGCACCCCCTAAACGTAACCGGCATCGTCGTCCTCTTTGAGGACTAAGACTAGCCTCTTAGCTTTTATCATAACATTCATAGGTTAAAATATGGAAAAAATTTAAAACTTTTACTACAACTACTTGGAGGTTTACATAGACCTCTACATACACATAATATATATTCATATCGAGTATACATAGACCCTTCGTATAAGAAGATCACTTAGTCTTCTACTTTTATTGCACATATATATAAAAAATAGAATAAAGTCTCAAGATTGTCTCATCTCATACCATCTAAACGATCATAGAAATTTGGGCATAGCCCTACATCAAATGTCAAGAAGCCACATATAGGCTTATACAAATCGTACTCAAACGAAATAAAATGAACATAAGAGTCTAAAAAGTAAAGCAACTCCGTAAGCTAGATATCGGCATCGCCCTCGGAAAGTGAGGACCTACCCACTTGGATGGTAGAGAATATCCAAGTCTTCTTCAAGTCGTCTCGAATGAGCCTTCAACGACCGGAACCTAAAATGTTTGGAAAGAAGGAAGAAGATGGGGTTAGTACGCCACTTGTACTAAGTATGAGACCATATGCACATATAATGTCAAATCGTGCTAAAAAGGACATTTAATTAAATCGTGCCATTTTATCCTTTGAAAGTCTTATGCATAATCAAACAAGCCGTACCAAGCAACAAGTCATATTCATTTAGGCAAGGTAAGTAATATGCATACCATCATACAAGAACCCATTATCTACTACAACCCTATCATCAAGGAATAATATCACAAGCATGAATAAGAGTTTACCATAGCATAATAAGCAAGACAGGTACTCACGAATCCCCATCAAGTCAACAAGTGCAATAACTAAGCAAAGCCTCATAACCTTACTTAATCAAGTAACCCAACATGAAATTCTTTACCAATGCCCAACCTTACACAATATGACCCTTAATGATACATAACATCATACCTTAACAATATCGACCAAATACATGTTCATAAGTATAACCATCACCATATGATATCATTTACATGTAAAGTCAACATATTATCATCATTAGCATATACATACATAATATCAATTTCCTAAAGCTCCCCTCAAGGCAAACTAGTGCAAGGCATAAGTAGAGTCTCATACCCCTACCTCGGCTAAGTCAAACCTCTTAAGTCACCCTAGTTAGTTTATACTTTACTACTTCATTTTTAGTTTAGGGAACACTTGCCTTAACCGACATAGAACACAAGAGCTAAGTGCGGAACCGGTGTCATGGAACCCTACACCAAAAGAAGGCAGACTACTTGCCAAGGTAGTACCAAAACATGAACATAGCAACTACGTAGATCCGCTAGCTAGTATTCCTATGGGGGCAACATAGTTCAAGAACTAGGAGATATAATTGGGACCCTCTTTATGCTACATGCATTATAGTCTCCAATCTCAAGAGTACATTAGTGATCCTACCTTCCCTATGTGGGAAGGGACATCCTCAATCTAGTTCACTCGGTGCTAAGCTAAGTCCCTTCTTGAAATGTCTTAATGTCTCTATTTATCAATCAAAGCTTAGTTTAGGTCATAGGGTCTAGCCCTTGTATAATCATCATCATCATAGCTCAATAGGAATTGCATGAGTATAATCCTTTCATCACAATCTATATAAGTAAGGTTAACACATGTACATATTTATTCATGATAAGGCACATTGGTAGTCATCAACATCCTTATAACTTTTCATCTTAATCAACCTCACAACCATAGTCAAGATATTTCAATTCAACATCATACCACCCTATCAACCCTAAACAAGGCATACTCCAACACAACATCATGACTTAATCACAATTAACCATAGTTTGAAGTAAAGTATAAGGATCACAAGACTTACCAAGTCTCCTTCACAATTCATGCTCAAGGTCTTACCATCAACCATTAGTTCAACTCAATTAGGTCATAAAGTCTTCATAATTAATAACTAACATAATCACAAGGCTAGAAGAGTCACTACATCATAATTCAATACTAGATCAAAGCTTAAGATAAGGTCAATTCATCATAACCTAAATCACTTCTCAAAAACTAGCATGAAAGACTACAAATCATCCTAATTTGTTCATGATTAGTGTAACAACATCATCTAATAGCAATTCAACCCATAATCAAGTCAATTGAATGAACATTATACAATATATGTCAAAATCACAACCTAGGGTTAGGGGTTGAGGATCATGTTCTTCAATTTAGACCAAACCAACAACAATTATCATAATCAAGTTAAAATACATGTAAATCTATTCAAGATAACATAAAGAAATCATCAACAACTTAATTCATAACTTTAATTTCGAGATTAGATGAAACTCACTTGAAAACCCAAATTTTTTTGAAATACTTTGAAGGAACCCTTTGAGAAAAGAAGTCTCAAAAGTGAATAGATCCCATACCTTAACATTTTGATGAAGATTTAGAGATGAAATCTCCCCTTTCCATCCCCCAAAACCCTTCCTTTGCTTATTCTTCAATGGTGTCTTTCAATAGAGAGAGAAAATAGAGAGAAGGAAGAGAGTTTATTTTGTGAGTTGTTTTAAGATAATGGGGGTTGTGGTCTTTATATGGGGGGTTAATTAACCTAATTAGACTCCCTTAATCCCCTAATTAACCACCTAACCCCTTAACTAATTAAATGAACCAACTTAAAAACATGCAGGAAAACTTGACCCTCACAGACGGAACCCCGATCGACGGGCCGTTTGTGAGTCGACGACTTGGCCCCCCTCCGTCCTGCACACTCGTCGTTTTGGTCAGAGACTTGTGCAGGCGAGGGCTTCCCCATTTTGGCTAAGTGTGGGACGATGGTTGGCAACGACGCCCCGTTGATCCACACACGGATCGTAGCCTGCATCTCGTCGATGCACACTGCCCAGGCAGTGTCGACACCAGCCTGCAAGGGTCCTCCTCAAGGGTCCTTGGTTGGTCCTTGGGGAGTCGTACCCGAGCATTTCAGCCATGAAACATCTTTAACACATGTTATACACCTTTCACTAAATTCAATTAATTTCTGACTCTCAAAAACTAGTCAAATAGGCTAAGGCACGCGATTACCTCTTTGAACCAACTTGCGGACGTCATGGATGTTCTTGGACGTTTTGATTTCTAAACTTCCTAAATGACCTATATTCATTAGAACAGACTTAAAAACAGTGTCTAGACCTCATAACACCTATGTTAGGCTTTACGACACGTCTTGGATTTTTGAAGTGTTACAAATCCCGTGCGAAGCACAGATAATTTATCTACTTAATATACAAGAGATTTAATTAAATATATCATTTATATAATATTTAATTAAAAGTTTGTATAATGAAATACTATTAAAAGTTCACTTACTTTTGAGGGAAGAAACATATTCTTCTTAAAAGGGAGTGCAACAATTAATTTTAAAAAAAAAACTGTTCCCTTCAAAAAAAGAATAATAATAAAGCAGATAACTAACTTTGCTTGTCCTCTTATTTTTAGAAAAAACAAAATGAGTCGAATTGGGTCGGTTCACATGGGTGATTCATGACCCGTGAAATTTGACCCGAAATCTAACATATGTAAAAATAATACTCCCGCCATTTCAAAAAAAGAATGATCTCCTTTTCTTTTTAGTCTGTTTAAAAAAGAATGACTTCTTTCTTTTTTATAACATTATAATTTTAGTTTTCAACGTAACATGTTTAAGATCACAAGATTGAAGGACAACTTTATACATTTGACATAATTTTAATTTAGAATCACGAGATTCAAATTTTTTTTATATCATCTTAAACTCCGTATCAAGTCAAAATTAGAGCATCCTTGATGAAACAGAGAAAATATTTATTAAAGTGTAACTTACATTAAAAGATCATAATTTATATTTTAAAATTAATGAAATACTCCCTCCGTTTCAAAAAGATTGGCCTAGTTTGACTTGGAACGAAGTTTAAGAAAAGAAAGAAGACTTTTTAATATTGTGGTTCTAATTTAAAGTTATGTCAAATGTACCAAAATACCCTTTAATCTTGTGGTCTTAAATATGCCACGTGAAAAGTTAAAGTTAAAGTGTTACCAAAAAAGGAAATGGGTCATTTTTTTTAAACAGACTAAAAAAAAAATAGTGGCAATCTTTTTAAAACAAAGAGAGTAATATAGTTTGTCCAAGTAATTTGTTTGTTCTATTATATTATCTTTGTAGACAAAAAACATAATCATATGAAATGGGTACGCCAGTAAAATCATAATCATGGACCCAAAAAGAAAAAAACACGTGGAAAGGCCAAAACGATAAGACAAATACGACACCGTTCGGTTTGTTTGGGAAGTTATCTAACTTGATTCCAAGAAGCTTCAGTCAAAGTGTTGCTTATATAAACCCCTCATAAGTATCAAACTCAATCCACCACCTTTACTTTACTGTTTGAAAAATCTCTTTTCTTCTTCAGACACTCTTCTTCCCATTTGAACTTTAAGTTTATATTTCTCATTCTTTAATCTTTTTATTTGTATATCTAATTATCTACCTATATATATATATATATATATACACATCTGTTGATTCGTTTTTCATAATTAACAGATCTATATCTGTATATATACATATTACAATTAGTTAACTTCAAATTGAAACGACACCATTTAAGTATATTGTTAATTAGCTCAAGAAATGAATACTAGCAGTTGCATTAGTATTTCAACCATGAAACCATGTTATAGAATCCTCAGCAGTTGTAATGGTTCATCCTTTATTGGGAAATGTAATCATTTTATTAAAGATAATTTGTCGAATCCGCACTGCAAATTAGATGATATACATAGGGTTTCTAATTATGCTAATAGGGTTATTGGTTCGAATCGGAGTGTTTTTTGTGGATCTGATTCGAATTGGAGGCATTTTAGGTTGAATAAGGAAACTAGGTGCTACTCTGTCGATGCAAATGTTGCATCTGATGTAAGGAATCTTTCAACTTCGATTGAAGCTCAAGTTAATGAGAAGAGGTTCGATAAGTTTTACATACAAGGGGGCTTAAATGTGAAGCCTTTAGTCATTGACAGAATAGAATCAGGTAAAGATGTAGCTGAAGTAGAAGAAGAAATTAGGACAGATATGAATAATGGATTAGGTGTAAATGTAAAGCATCCTGATAATTATTTAAATGGGGAGAGTGTTTCTGAATCACCCCATGAGAAAGAGTTATCTAAAGTGGAAAAGGAGGCATGGAATTTACTTAGGGGAGCAGTTGTTAACTATTGTGGCTTCCCCGTTGGGACTGTGGCAGCAAATGATCCAGCTAATAAGCAGCCGCTTAACTACGATCAAGTGTTTATACGCGATTTTATCCCATCAGCTCTTGCTTTTTTGCTGAATGGAGAGGGGGAGATTGTCAAGAACTTTCTGCTCCACACTCTGCAACTGCAGGTATGCATTTCTTATAATTGCGTAAAAAACATTTAAGCTTTGCTTTTCTGTTTTGAGCTGTATCATTTTCACAATTTGTGTTGATTTCTGCACTCCAATTGCTGCCAATAATGCAGGCTACTGTTTCTTTTTAGTTTGAGAATCCATTATAGGGCCTTTTGGACATTCATGTGTGCACTTGTGTACAATGATAAATCTCAGAATCAGTTTAATATTTCTACGAAGGATTGCTGCTTTATTTTTGAAATGATTTAGGATAAATCAACATTTCTCACTCAAGTTTTTATAGAAAAAAGCTTGTTGAATTCCTTGTTTGAGATAATTAACATTGACATAATACATAAAAGTGCCTTTTGGTAGGCACTTAAACTTGTACAAAGTTTAACAAGTAGACACACATGTCCTACTTGGCGTCCCACATGGCAATCACGTTATACCCGGCATCCTATGTGTATTATGTCACGTAGGTCATGAAAGAGTTGGTTTTGGTTCTTGTGGAATCAAACTAAATGGAAGATGAATTAATATGAATATTTGGTAGGAAGATAATTAGTACAAAATACAAGTCAAAGATTGTATCTTGGTAGGTGAAAGTTAGGCAAACCATAAAATGGTTTGCTATCTTAACCTTGACAATTTTGACACATAGTGATGTCATGGATGACATCAATAGGATGAATTTATTCCTATAAATAGGTAGCTCTTAATTCATTTTCAAATCATCCTCTCACTTGCCTTCTCACCTTCTAAGGCATTTGTGTTCTCTCTCTTGTAGTATTTCACTTGTATTCTTTGTAGAGTGAAATAAATATTGGTGCAGTTGTTCTTTGGTGGACGTAGGATCATTTTGATCCGAACCACGTTAAATATTGTTGTTCTTCCTTGTTCTCTAGTTTACGTTTCCGCTAACAATTGGTATCAGAGCAAAGGTTCTGTCTGAGTATGCTCTGTGGTTGCAGCACAGTCTGAACTTCCACATCAGAAAAGAATTACTTTGGTTTTCTGTAGTTCCAAATACATTGTAGTAGAACAGGAAGAACAAGTAAAAGAATGAGTTCCATGAAGTTTGAAATTGATAGATTTAGTGGGCGCAACAACTTCAATATCTGGAAAATCCAGATGATAGCGTTACTGCGGAGGGAAGGTTCAATCCATGCTATTGACGGAAAGTACCCCGATAAGATATCGGATTCCGACAAGGAAAGGATTGAAGGAGATGCATTGAGTGCAATCCAACTGTCCCTTGCACCTAACGTACTTTGTGAAGTGAGTACAAGTACCGAAGAGACGGCCAAAGAGTTATGGGAAAAGCTGGAAGGGCTTTACCAGGACCAGTCAGTGACAACAAGGATGTTGTTACAACGGCGTCTTCATACATTTAAGATGGATTCAGGTACTTTGTTGCAAGACCATCTAGATGCGTTCAATAAACTTGTGATGGACTTACAAACTGCTGGAATTAAAAAGGACGAGGAGACGCTTGCATGTTCTTTGCTATTTTCATTGACTTCAAAATATCGTGATATTGAGAATTCAATGATGTATAGCAAACAACCTATTAAACTTGAGCAAGTGCGGCAAGCACTAAACTCTTGTGATGTGCGGATGCATTTTGAAGGAGACAAAAGTGACGAAGCTAGTGGACTCTTTGTAAGAGGTCGTACTAGCCAACAGGGAAGGAGCAAATCGAAGTACAGATCAAAGTCTCGTGTGAACAAAAAGAATGCGGAATGTTGGGGCTGTCACAAGAAGGGGCACTTTGAACGAGATTGCCCTATGTCGAAGTCCAAAGAAAAGGCGAGCGCATCCATTGTTGAGCAAGTACATGATAATGATGATGATTATGTACTAACAACATCATGCAATAGTGGAGTCTATGACAACAAATGGGTCTTAGACTCTGGTTGTACTCTGCATATGACATTCCGAAAAGATTGGTTCAGCAGCTATGAAACAAGCAGAGGAACTGTATTAATGGGCAATAATGCAACTTGTAAAATAGTTGGCATTGGTTCAGTTCATGTTCGCTGCCATGATGGAATCGTGAGGACTATTACAGAAGTCCGTCATGTTCCTGATCTAAAGAAGAATTTGATCTCCCTGGGTACTTTAGATAAACAAGGCTATAAGTACATGAGTGAAGGAGGAACTATGAAAGTGACTAAAGGGTCTTTAGTCATGTTGAAGGCCAAGCTGGAGGATGGCCTCTACACACTTGCGGGAAGCACCATTATTGGCTCTGTAAATGCATCTACAGTGCAGTTATCTAATGATGACAAGGCAAAATTATGGCACATGAGACTAGGCCATATGAGCGCACGAGGATTGGAGATGTTGAGCAACCGCAACCTTTTGAATGGTGAGAAGATAAGCACACTTGAATTTTGTGAGCACTGCGTCTTAGGAAAGCAGAAAAAGGTCAGCTTCAGCACTGGCAAGCACAAGACGGGAGGGGTGCTAGACTACATCCATTCAGATTTATGGGGTCCCTCTAAGCTTCCATCGAAGGGAGGAAAGAGGTATCTTCTCACATTCATTGATGATTTTTCACGAAAGGTTTGGGTGCGCTTCCTGAAGACAAAAGGTGATGCTTTTGAAGCATTTAAAGAGTGGAAGATTTTGGTTGAAAATCAAATGGAGAGGAAAATCAAGTATCTTCGCACGGACAATGGCTTGGAGTTTTGCAGTGAAGAGTTCAATAATTTCTGCAAGGTTCATGGGATCGCAAGGCATAAGACGGTCAGGCACACACCACAGCAGAATGGAGTTGCCGAGAGAATGAACAGAACTCTTCTTGAGAAGGCTCGTTGTATGCTCTTACAAGCTAAGATGTCCAAAGTATTTTGGGCTGAAGCAGTTCATACTGCTTCTCATATTGTCAATCGGTCTCCAGCATCACGATTGACTTTAAGACTCCGAATGAGGTCTGGTCAGGTGAACCCTCTAACTATTCATACTTGCGAATATTTGGGTGTCCAGCTTATTATCATGTTAATGAAGGTAAGCTTGAACCAAGGGCTAAAAAGGCCATATTCGTAGGGTATGTAGATGGAGTAAAAGGGTACAAACTATGGTGTTTGTCTTTACTCAAATTTGTAGTTAGTAGAGATGTTACCTTTGATGAATCCTCTATACTTGATCCTCGTAAAGTTTCTGTGGAGTTATCTAGAAACGAGAACAACGAGCAGGTGGAGCTACCGGTGGAGCTTACCAAGGAACGGGATCAAGAGACTCAAATTGATGAGTCAAAAGATGCAGATCTTGAAGAACTTGCTTCCAATGAACCATACACAATTGCGAAGGGAAGGGACAAAAGGCAGATACGGAAATCGGAGCGTCTTATAGAGCAAGAAAATCTGATTGCACATGCGTTCGTAGCTGCAGAAGAAGAGATTAAGGATCTCGAGCCCTTTTCGTATGTTGAAGCAACTTCTTGCAAAGATGCTGCACAATGGCAGTTAGCCATGATGGAAGAGATGGAGTCTCTTCACAAAAATGATACATGGGTCTTAGTTAAAAGGCCAAAGGGGATGAGGACAGTTGGATGCAAATGGGTCTACAGAAAGAAAGAAGGTATTCCAGAAGTGGAAGATGCTAGGTTCAAGGCGAGATTGGTTGCAAAGGGTTTCAGTCAGAAGGAGGGAATTGACTACAATGAGATCTTTTCTCCAGTCGTGAAACATAGCTCAATTCGCATGCTACTAGCATTGGTTGCACAATTTGATTTAGAGCTTCAACAGCTTGATGTCAAAACTGCCTTCTTACATGGTGATCTAGAAGAGACAATCTATATGGATCAGCCAGAAGGTTTCCTAGCTGAAGGAAAAGAAGACCATGTATGCCAACTGAAGAAGTCTTTGTATGGTTTGAAGCAATCCCCTAGACAGTGGTACAAGAGGTTTGATGCATTCATGACTACACATGGATTTTCGAGGAGTGCATTTGATAGTTGTGTGTATCACAAGAAGATGTCTGGTAACTCTATGATTTATCTATTGTTGTATGTTGATGATATGCTTATTGCTGCTAACAACATCACAGAGATAAATATTTTGAAGAAACTGTTGAGCAAGGAATTTGACATGAAGGATCTAGGAGTTGCAAAGAAAATCCTTGGAATGGAAATTTCAAGAGAAAATGGTGTTGTACATCTTTCTCAGAAGAGGTACATCGGAAAAGTTCTTGAAAGATTCAATATGCATATGAGCAAGCCTGTAAGTACACCGTTAGCTTCTCATTTCAAGCTTTCAGAGTTACAAATGCCTCAATCTATGGATGAGGTGGAGCATATGTCAAAGGTTCCTTATGCGAGTGCAGTTGGTAGCATTATGTATGCTATGGTATGCACACGTCCAGATATTGCCCAATCTGTAAGTGTGGTAAGCAAGTACATGGCAAATCCAGGAAAAAGGCACTGGGAAGCTGTCAAGTGGATATTGAGATATCTCAATTCTCGGTTATGTTGATTCTGACTATGCAGGGGATCTTGATCGAAGGAGGTCCACAACTGGATACATCTTTACTCTCGTTGGCAGTGCCGTTAGTTGGAAATCGACTTTACAGTCGATTGTCGCTTTGTCTACAACAGAGGCAGAATATATGGCAGCAACGGAGGCAGTGAAAGAAGCTATCTGGTTGAAAGGTTTGGTGGCAGAATTGAGTTCAGTTCAGCTTAAATCAATTCTAAAATGTGATAGTCAAAGTGCTATTCATTTGATTAAAAATCAAAGATTTCATGAGCGCACCAAACACATTGATGTCAGATTTCATTTTATTCGAGATGTCGTAGAAAAGGGAGCTATCAAGGTTGAGAAGGTTATCACAGACGATAACGCTGCAGACATGTTGACCAAAATAGTCCCGCTTGCCAAGTTTGCACACTGCAAGGACTTGGCGGGAGTATGCATCAATTGATGCAACTCTAAGAGAACAACTGCTAGGTGGAGCTGGTATGTTCAACAAAGGTTTGATTCTTCTTGTTTCTTACAATGGGATTGCCCAGTAAGCTTAGAAGTTTTGGCCGGAGTTGTTTATACGCATGCTTGGAACACAAACCAAGGTGGAGATTGAAAGAGTTGGTTTTGGTTCTTGTGGAATCAAACTAAATGGAAGATGAATTAATATGAATATTTGGTAGGAAGATAATTAGTACAAAATACAAGTCAAAGATTGTATCTTGGTAGGTGAAAGTTAGGCAAACCATAAAATGGTTTGCTATCTTAACCTTGACAATTTTGACACATAGTGATGTCATGGATGACATCAATAGGATGAATTTATTCCTATAAATAGGTAGCTCTTAATTCATTTTCAAATCATCCTCTCACTTGCCTTCTCACCTTCTAAGGCATTTGTGTTCTCTCTCTTGTAGTATTTCACTTGTATTCTTTGTAGAGTGAAATAAATATTGGTGCAGTTGTTCTTTGGTGGACGTAGGATCATTTTGATCCGAATCACGTTAAATATTGTTGTTCTTCCTTGTTCTCTAGTTTCACGTTTCCGCTAACAGGTCACGTGTGTTTATTTGTTCAATTCATACAAGTTTAAGTGTCTACTTGTGCACACCCAAAGTTTGAGGGCACAAATATCAGATGAAGTCAAGTTAAAGGACATATTTATGTATTATGCCATTAACGTGTGACATACATCACATCCCTGTATTTATCAATTCTTTTCTTGGCAAGTTGCAATCCCCATGGTAAGTTAAACATCTATTTTCTGTGATTCTTAGTGCTGGGAGAAAACCGTGGACTGCTATAACCCTGGAGAAGGATTGATGCCTGCAAGTTTTAAAGTCAGAACTGTGCCTCTTGATGGAAGGAATGCTGAATTTGAAGATGTGCTGGACCCAGACTTTGGTGAATCCGCAATTGGACGTGTTGCACCTGTTGATTCTGGTAAGTGGATAGTTCTACGTAATGTCTCAGTGTTAATTATTTCACAGGCTGATTGGTTCTCTTTCTGATTTTTGTTGCTTTATTACATTCATTCGTCAATAGCAACTATTTGAACCCTTTATCAAAAGATACTCATGGATCAGGTAATGAGTACCCTGCTGCACACAAAGCCTGGTAGTTAAGTGAAGAACGTAGAGGGGGAGGGCTCATTATCTACCAAGTTTTGTATTTTGCACCACTGGCATTTGGAGATTTCTCAGTACTGATTCATGATCCTAACCTCTGATGAATGGGCCTTCTCAGATTAAGTGCTGGTTTTATTGTACTTCTACAGGGTTGTGGTGGATTATCTTATTGAGAGCTTATGGAAGGATTACAGGGGACTATACTTTGCAAGAGAGGGTGGATGTGCAGACAGGCATATGCCTGATACTTAACCTGTGCTTAAGTGATGGTTTTGACATGTTTCCTACTCTCTTGGTCACTGATGGGTCCTGCATGATTGATAGGCGGATGGGTATTCATGGGCATCCACTTGAGATCCAAGTAAGATAACATACGAGATAGAATTTAATCAGTAGAGTTCAACAGGATTGCATGTCATTCTTTGCCTAAGCTGCTCATATTTTACGTAGTTTTGCTTTTGCTGTTATTTGCTTTAGTGCCTCTAAATGTTGGCCCGGTGCACGAAGAATCTCTTTTACGCAAGGTCCAATGAAGGGTCGCATATTAGGAAATGTAATGTAGGCAACCTATCTTATGCAAGCATCCGTGGCTGATTCCACGGCTTGAAACCCATGACCTATAGGTCAACCAGGGACAACTTTACCATTGCATTAAGGCTCCCCTTCATTAGAGCTTTTCTAATAAGATTAAAGAACTTTCACTGAAGCAATTCCTTTCCTTTTTTTTTTTTTTCCATATGAGAAAGGTATTTAGTTCCTTTCACAAAAGAAGCAGTAAGTGCTGCAAATCTGTACAGAGTGCTGCACATCCCTCCTCTAGTCTTGGACGGGTTCTATCAAATCAAGTATTAAATGTGTTGCTACTACAAGTTTCTCTTACACCAAAAATAATGACGATATACACTTGAACGCCATCTTTATGATAGAGTTGAACTTGTCTCAAAAGCATCTAAAATTCTTTTACACGAATGTGTATCACCTTGTTGTTCTTCCATTTTCCTGCTCAAATCTGTGGTAATATCTCAAAAGGTTGATGGGTGTCCCAGGCGTGGCGAATTTGATGCCAGCAAAATTCACTGAAGCATTTCTATGATATGAAAAATAGTTGAGAGAGAATTATCAGATTTTTTGTTTTATAGCAGGGATATTGATTATGCTACTCACCACGTATTTAAGTCTGATGTAGTATATCCTAGCATCACATGAGAACACGAACATTTTAGTGTAGTGAGAGTAAGTGTTACACAGAATATGTTACTTATCTACAGATTTACTATCAAATTGACTCTTGTTTAGCATCTAGGTAAATTGCTCCCTATTGGTTACATCTGAGAATTTCTCACCTACCTTATATCTCAGATTTTGACTCTTAGGGGACAGCTTGCCCTATTTTTTTTCCGACCTGAGTAGTGTATGCTGTGTGGCTTATAGCTTCAGATAGTATTGTTTACTTGCTGCTTTACTGAATACTACATTATTTCTGCAGGCCCTATTTTATTCAGCTTTACGGAGCTCCCGTGAGATGCTCACCATCAACGACTCCACAAAAGTCTTGTTTCTGCCATCAACAACCGTCTCAGTGCACTTTCATTTCACATGAGGGAGTATTATTGGTTGGACAGGAAAAAGATTAATGAGATATATCGCTATAAAACAGAAGAATATTCTACAGATGCCATCAACAAGTTCAATATCTACCCAGATCAAATTCCATCTTGGCTTGTGGATTGGATTCCAGAGATTGGTGGATATCTTGTTGGCAATTTACAACCTGCACATATGGATTTTCGTTTTTTCACTCATGGAAATATTTGGACCATTATTTCATCACTAGGATCTCATGAACAGAATGAATCTATTTTGAATTTGATTGAAAACAAATGGGATGACCTCATGGGGAAAATGCCTCTAAAGATTTGTTACCCAGCTTTAGAACATGAAGAATGGCGCATTATCACTGGCAGTGACCCTAAGAATACGTGAGGCTCTAGCTTCTCCCTTTTTGCTTCCCTCTGTCCCATTTCTCTGTACCTTGTGGTAGCTCGTTGTGTACATTCCGAATACTCTGATATTATTTAAAGGTCTGTTCACAAGCTTAATCAATGTATTTTCTGCAGCCCATGGTCATATCATAATGGTGGTTCATGGCCTACTCTACTGTGGCAGGTACACTCCCTGTGAATTTCTCGATCATTATGGAATTGAAATGAGAAAGATGATATGCCAGCAAATAAATATATGTACCAGAACTAGAATTTATGATATTATATTTAGAATGTTCTCGATAAGCCATCTTAACCGTCTTTATTTTCCATTCGTAGTTTACCCTTGCTTGTATTAAAATGGGAAGACCAGAACTAGGACAAAAAGCGGTGGATTTGGCTGAAAAGAGACTTTCAGCAGATCACTGGCCTGAATATTATGATACAAGGCATGGGAGATTCATTGGCAAGCAAGCTCGATTGTGTCAGACTTGGACAATTGCTGGATACTTGACCTCAAAGATGCTGTTGCAAAATCCAGATATGGCATCCACGTTATTCTGGAACGAGGATTATGAGCTCCTTGAGAATTGTGTTTGTGCACTAAGACCAAATGGTCGTAGGAAATGTTCACGCTCTGCTGCCAGATCTCAAGTAGGTCTCTAAATGTGTTCCCATTTCTGCAATTCCATGCTTTTACCATCAAAATGAAGACATTTTCTTGTTAGAAATTAACCTTTTCTGATTTAACAGACAGTTTGTGTTCTCTATGCAAAATAAATTGCCAAAGCTGGTGTTGTAGTATATCATCGTACCTTTCAATTAAATCATAAACATAACACTGATTGGTTCCATTCATCAATAAATTTTCTGATTTTGAATCTAAATATTCTGTGTAATGAAATGTTTCATTCAATTCTCACGCTTGCTAGTGCCTTTGAACTTTTACTATTTGACTGGAACTCTCGGCCTGATTCGTTGAAACTGAAGGACTCGGCATTTCTCAGTCCCTTGGACCAATATCAGAAATGGTTTTACTGAAAGGAGTTCTTTTGACTAGTTTGAGTTGAAAGTGGAAACCATAGAGAAATTTCATTTACCCTTCATCAAAGTACAAGAGAAAATCACATTAAAGCTAGTAGTCCAAGTAAAATGTAGCTAAAACCTAGTTAACCAAACACAGAGAGGGAATGGGCAGAAACAAAACTCCCCTTTTGGGGGATCTACAGACCCATTCAAGCCTCTCTTTTTTTTCTCCTTGTAATAAAGGTATTGAGATCATTCAGTAAGATCATCGTGATCTGATTGTACTCTAAAGAAGTGAAGGCGAGTGTCTCCAAGCTTCCTGGAATAAGTAGCTTTCTTATACTCATCCCAAGTGAAAGGCTTGTACAGATTAGGTTCGTGTGGCGAGAGCAGCTCAGGGGGACAAGCTATCCTGGCATTGGGTGCTGGAGCACCAAGGTAAGCCATTGACATCCTCCTTCTACAGGAATTCACCATAGCCCTATGCCTTACACTCAAAAACCTTCCGTTCGTTAGTGCCTGAAATCAACAAACAGGAATTGTTAAAATGGGTTAGTCTCTTTGTATTACACAAAATGCAGGACTACGTGATAACAAATAAACAATCTCACAGACCAACTTTACATTAGGATTGAATTGCTTAGGGGTGGTTTGGTAGCTGGATAAGAAACAAGTTATTCATTTACTAATTTTCGTGTAACTTTTACGACATATGGTAGGTAGAGAGAAAAAAAAATTAATACGACGTTTGATTGACAATTTAGAAATTTATATAACTAATACATGTATAAGCTATGGAAAACTTTTTGTCTTACAATATCCTTAATAGAATGTGGAATAACTAATTAATATTTGCATAAAATAATACATATATTCAATCATAACTAATCCTTACAAAATTAATTTCAGCATAACTAGATCTAACCAACTATCACACGACCCTTTGATTACCTTTTTCAGACACAAAGAACTGACCATGAAAAGAATCACAATTTCTTTCTACTAATATACTGTAAAATATTGTGCAGAGTGAAACTAATTTTTACTTTGACGTAGATCTTTCAAACATCTCTTGAAGATTTATAATATGTAGATGTTTGAAATGTACTACTACCAATATGTAAATTTGAAAAAAAGATAAATTGTCATTGATATTTAAATTAACAGCCAAGTTTTAAACGCTTTCATCCTTATACTCCGGTTCACTATGGGTCCTGTAGTAGTTCAAATTTTATTTTTCTTTAGATATTCAAATTAACATCGATATGATAGTCATCCACACCCAAAAATAAAAGTTGAGCTGTTTAGATAGCATTGAAGATTGAAGTATAGGGAGAAGTTATAGAAGTAGGGCCCTCAAAAACTATGTTTGTAGAGAGGGTTCAGTTTTATGACACATCAATATTGTAAGAATGGGCAGAGCCCAGTGCTGAAGGAAGCTGCAGTTTGCTAAGCCCCAAAATGTGTAGCTATCACATCAGTTTCACTTCATTTCTAGCCTCTTTTACCCGTTTTAAATTAATGAGGATTACAATGCACTTTCTAGATCAGAGACCACTCTAATTGGTAACATGCATGCATGTATTGTATGTTGAATAAGTAATATTCCTATGTGATTTACTCAGAAAATATTAAATACCTGTAGGGCGTCACCCACATTGACACAGAAAGCAGTAGAAGGGTGAGGGGAGACAGGGACCCAGAAACCGTCTTGTGGTGAGATTTGAAGTCCAGGAACATCGTTGGATCTCAAGATGGTCAAGATCTGAGGGTCAGTATGTTCTCCAAATCCAATACTATTAGTATTGTTGACAAGTTGTAGAAGAGGAGGATAGTGATTGAGCCTAAAAAGAGAGTCTGAATGTGAGTCTCTAAGGAAGTTGCTTAACACTGACGTCTGTGGGACCCCTAATCCCTCTGCCATCAGCTCCAATATTTCACATGCTAACTCCCTAACTGCTTCTACGTAACCATTCACTGCACACCTGTCACCAACCACCAACATCAAACATATATATATATATCTTCATCTACCTAAGCAAACGCAAACAATTAATTCTCTAACAATGTCTCATTCTTAATTCCACTAATATTGCTATATCAAAAATAATCTTTTAACAGTAATAATTTAATGTAATTAAGACACTTTGTATATGTATGCATGTTTCCTTTTTTAAACTAGTAGTATACTTAGAGCCGAGCCCGTTTGGACTGATTTAAATAAAGTACTCCATCTGTCTCATTTTATATGAGCTAGTTTGACTCAGCACATAATTTAAGAAAGAAATAAAGTTTTTTAAAACTTGTGGTCCAATGATAGAATTTCTATAACCGTAAATTATTTCATTAAGGATAAACTAAACATTTCATAGTTAAATTGTTACTTAATATATAAATGTATCATTTTTTTAAAATTGACTAAAAAGGAAAGTAAGTTACATAAATTGGAATAGAGGGAGTACTTAGTTTTTAAGTCAAAAGATAAAAAAAGTAAAGAGAGACAGACTTTTCTTTTTTTAAAAAAAATAAAAATTTAAAATCATTTTTAACTTATTAAATACTTCCTAATTTATTTTAAGTCATTTTTTTACTTATTTTAAGTTATTTTCAATTTGTCAAATACTTTTAAAAATGAAAAATTAATTTAAAAATAAATTTTAAAACTTTTAAGTCAACTTAAATGACCCGTCAATCTCTGTGACTTGTTTGGACCATAGATGGAAAATAATATCTGACAGGTCAGTCTGATTCTGTATCATTATGTGCTGTTTCTGAGAGAGTACTAGTTTTACAGTGCTACTATAAATTTGTATCATCATATCTATTCCGCGTTCCCTTTTACGTCTTAATAGGTCTGTTTCACTTGACGTGTTATTGTTTGACAAGTGTGGTATTTTAATTATTTATTTTTGAGATTTTATAATCCTCAAATAGAATAAAAATAATGTATCTAATATCATGCCTTTTTTACATTTTGTTATCTTAAATATAACAGGTAGAATACTCTATTAAGACTTAAAGAGTTAGTTCTAAATATGAAAGATATAATATTTTTTTATTTCAATATATATATATATATATATATATATATATATATATATATGTTAGTTTGAATCGGGAAAAAGTTAAAAAGAAATGATTTTTTTATTTAAAAAAAATATGATTTAAAATAAATAATAGCTATTTATAATCATTTCCATAAAAATAAAATAGATATATAAATTACGACAAAGAGAATATTATTTTAAATAGAGTAAAAAAGAAAATTAAAATATAGAAATTAAAACGGAGGGTGTGTCTAACTCCAAACATAGTTTGACTAGACACCAAAACAAAAAAAAAGGTAATTTTGAAATATATGAGCTTAAATATACCATAATAATTGTTTGATTAGAAAATATTGTCATTAATGTAATATGACAAATTTTAAGCTAAATTATTTCAATATAAAAAAATCGTTCATATCTCTTGGATATTACTAATAATAATGAAGCAATATCACCTTGAGGCAAACATCAATAGTCTACAACTCCAAATGTAACATGCCATACCAGATGTTTAGTACTTCTTTAAGGTACATAGTAACTTCATTAAACTCCTTGTTCCCATTGGCATATTACCAAAGTAAAGATAAAGTTTAGACAATGTTTTTCCTTTAAGTTCTATGGTTATTAAACTCCTTTTTTTCATTAGATAACTAATTTCACTGAATATCTGTCATCAGAAAGAATCACTTAGTGTTTCTCGTCTTTATTAAAAATTAAACCTGAAATCTTATGATTCTCAATCATTTCATCCATCACTAGACCACATTCCTATATGCATTTTTCACTCCTTATACGTTTAGAGAAAGTAGATGACATGTGAATTTTAAAGAGAAGCTTGTGGATGCATTTTTGCGTAAAAACCCTCACTTATTGGAGAAACAAAAATAGGGATCCACGTGAGTATGGTCCAAGAGAAGCACGTGTTGGTTCAAGTCAAAAATCCTACCGTAGAATTAACTAGTTGTTTAAATACAAAGTGCACCAATTATGCATCACCTATATGCTAACTACTCCAAAAGTCTAAAGGTATTTAGCCTATCGAGGCCTTCATTTTTAGTAGTTAATTATTTTATGTACCAATTATACAACAGTCAACACATGACTCTCATTTGCTTCACTAACTTTAAATAAATCATTTTTCATGTTTGAGTTAACATCAAAGAGAATAAGAGTGTGTTTGGACTGCCTTTCACTTTCTTTTTCTAATTTAAATTTTGAACATGTTTGTAAAAGATAAAGTATTTTAAGAACCTACTTTTAGATTTTAAAAGTATAAAAACAAAAAATTGTTTATGACTTACCAATAATTTTTAACTTATAAGCTACTTAAAATAAGTAAAAGTGGTAAGTCAAACTTATTTTAGACAACAAGTTTATAGCTATACAAACATCTATCACTAATTTTAGTTAACAAATTTTTTGAAATAATATTCTTTCTTAAACTCTGTGCTCAAATTAACTCATATAAAATAAAATAAAAATAATATTACCAAAAATTAGTATGACCGACTTGTGAGTTACCTTATAACCTTAGTAAAACAAGTAAATCAAACACACTCTAAGTTATTGTGTTAGTATTGGTCTTTATGAGAAAATGAAAAACAAAAAAAAAAGTCAAAAAATTTGAACCCAGATAATTCCAGAAAGTATAGAACAATACTTAAAACGAGAACAATGAGCATGAAGAAGAAATCAAATTAAAATTAGAGAAAGTATGATAGATTTGCATGATGAATTTGAGATGATGTAAGCTTATTTTGGAATCCTTTTTTTTTTTTATTTCTCATCAAAATATTCACATTAGAGCTTGATTATATCCAAATTCATATCTAAAAGTCTCACATTACGGTAAAAAGTCTCCTAACAAACACGATTCCATACATAAAAGAACTCGAACGGATTAAAATAAAGAAATATTTATCAATCCACCACAATTTTGGTCGGTAGCTATTTTGGAATCCTTAAAAAGGACAAAGATGGCGGAGACAGATTCAACAATCCTACAGCTGGCGCAAGATGGCCAATACCTAGCAAAATTAACTAAACTTAGGTCCATCTCCTTATCCTATAAATTGACTTATGTACTATCAAAATTTATTACTCTCACATCATTAAACTAATTCCTCCAACTCTTTTTAGTAAGAATCTCTCTAGCTATTCCAAATTCCCTTCTTAAATTGCTAACCCCATTTGTAGACAACACTTTTTTTTTTCTTTTTAACTTTTGGAGACAGGTCAGATTCCTAGTACTTTGTTGGTGAATGCATGAGGTGTGTTGTTGTGATTCATATGTTCAATAGACAATAAAAAGTGTCAGAAACTGTAATCTTAAATTGATAGTAACCTTACACAAAAAGATATATACTCTGAGGGTCGTTTGATTGAAAACAAGTTATCACAACATAAGTTATTCTGAGATTAGTTATCATGGGATAACTTAACCCACCATGTATATAAGATAACTTATTTCATTACTATAATATAAATGGTGGAATAAATTATCTCAAATATGACAACCAAACAAGATATAACTTTTTTATTCCATAACCATTTTCTTATCCATCACTATTTATTTTTATCTTTAACACCAAACGACCCAGAATAACACTAGTAAAGGTCCTCTCCCATCCTTTTCCTTGGACCACTTTATAACAAAAGATGTTTACATAATATCATGGTTATTAAACTTGAACAAAACAAAGACACACAAATCTAGTTAACTTGCACTATGTCAAAATTTTCACCACAAAAAATTAAATACTAGCTAATATGTACATGAGAAGTTATAGAACATACCTAAAGAGGGTTGGGTAATTGGAAATAGTATTATTGGATAAAGGGTTGGTATGAAGAAGCAAATATTCAACTTCTCCATAATCTCCATTGAATCCTATGTTCGTGCAACCATAACCATAAGGATTTGCCAGTCCGGCACGCTGTTTTTGAGAAGTCGGTTCAGAAAAGAAGTCATAACTTTCATCTTCCATTGCTTTCATGACATGTTGAGGGACACCATGGTTGATAACTTTGAAGAAACCTAAGTTTTCAGAGGCTTTGACAATAAGCTTTGACACTTGTGATCTCTCCCCCATAAGGTCTATGATGGGAAGCTCTTTTTCTTGTCTATTAGAGGGCTGATGAGCCACCACCATGTTGTTGTTGGAACAAGAAGAAGCAATATAGTAGCTTACAAGGAAAATAAATAAATAGCAAATAAGATAATGAAGAGAAGTTGATAATCATATGTTATACTCTATATAGAGAGAGATGTGGATTTAATACCCTGACCCCCTTCTAGTACTCCCTCTGTCAATAAATAAATAATTTTATTTATTAAATGTAAAATTTAAATTATTTCTGAATATATCTTTCGTTATAAAAATAACTTATATATATTTTTATTATTATAAAAGTAACTCACATATATTTCTATCGTTATAAAAATAACTTACATATATCGGTTTCATCTAACGGAGTGAATTTTTTTAAAAAAAGTTTATTTTTTATTTTAAAAAAATCATTTAGGGATATATTCTAACAAAGTTCAAGAATATATTTGATTTTTCTCACACATGATAGGCTTTTTTTAAGTCAATGTATAATTTGATGTATATTTTTATTTTATTTTTAATGTAAAAATATGAGAAGTAAAAAGAAAAAAGAGAAAAAAGTAAGATCTAAAATGGGTACATTATAATTTATTTGTGAAAAATGGGGGTACATTATAATTTATTTTTATATTTGTGAAAAATGGGGCATGTGATAAAATTACAACAAAATGAATTGAAAAATTGAATTTGATCATCAAAATAATGAAATCAATATATACTTTTAAAAAATCAAAAAATATATTTAAAATATTTTTTTTCACTTTCGCTAGGTGGATATTTCTGGATCGTTTATGTAAAAGTAGGAAATATATCTATATAAGCCAATTTTATAATGGTAGGTATATCAACTCCTCCCAATTTTATTCGTTATAACCTTTCAACTCCATTTTTAGTAACCATTTAAAAACAAAATCTTAACTTTTAAGGTTTTGTGACTTTTATTTATACTCTTGTTTTGTACTTCAGAAATTGACAGACGCATAAAATAAAAATTTATAAAACAATCACCGCTTTTTAGAAATAAATAATAATTTCCTTTTCATATTTTTGTATCTTTGCATGAAAAATAACAGACAAAAGTGTGCCCAAAAAAATCATTGAAAGCCTGATAGAGCCTTTCGGGTTGTAACATTTTTTAGATGGGTCTTTTACCTATATTGAGTTAAATTAAAAATTTATAAAAAAAATAAAACATGTGATATTATTTAATTGAATGCTTCACAACAATTTTTTTTGTTTATCAACACATGTTAAATAGTCTACATCAAATAATACTTTTTTGCGTTTAAATGGACAGAGTGTAAAAACAATTGAGCGGACGTTAAAAAAATTGTACATGTATTTGGTTTATTTAAAATTTATTATTAATTAAAAAAATTATAACCATACAAATATTTATATCTTTTTGCCATAAATTTTAATTATTTGCTTTTTAATTTTTCATAAATCAAAATGCATCACATATAGCAAGACATGAAAGTATATGAAATGAAACAGGAAGAACACTAGATAGATAAGAAGGGAGATAATCTGTGAGAAGAAGACTATAAAATATATGGAGAGGAGGTGAGATCTATGAAGACATAACTTTTTTAAGGATTCTAAAATTAGGTTATTACTTGAAAAAGTACAAGAAACAAATTCATGTCATTTAAGAAATAGAAATCTGATAAAAAAAATTCGTTTTTAATAAATATATTTTAAATTTTTGTATGAGAATTCAGTGGCGGATTCAGAAATTTACAACTATGGGTGCTCACTATTTTCAACTTATATCAACCAAAGAGCGTAACTACGAGCTAAAATTCGTCAACATAAGTGTTATTTTTCAATGCAATAGACAATCGAAATATTTGGATTAGTTCAAGAAAAAAAGGAGGAGAAACAATATACTTTCACATACAATTGTAGTTACCAAAAAGGCAAACCAACGAGAAGGAAGACTCTTTCGCTTTTAAATTGGAAAACTGAAATAAAGGCGCTAGAACACATTTTTTTTCTTTCCTTTTATTTTTCCTAATTAGACTGATGAGAAAGAAAAAGTTAATAGTAATGAAAGATCATGACCGTTTATATTTTTTTGGAGATTAAGTTACATAATAGACATGAGAAGTGACCGATTCAAGATTTTAAGATTGAGGTTACTTTTTAAGCTATCGATCATAAAATATAAGTGTATAAATTTAACACTAGTCAAAAGAAAAATAATTATATTTATATAAGATAGCCAAAAAAATTCGAAAAGAAAAATAATCTTGAAAAAAGAATTTTGTTTTAGAAAAATTAGAAATAGGACAATTCGTGAAAGGAAAAAAAGAAAAGGTAGAAAGAAAATAGTTGATTTTAAAATAAAAAGAATGCAAGTACACGGAATTGAACCTGGGCATTTTTGAGCAATATAAGACCTAGAGAATCCATTTTCAACCACCATGCCAACTAATACATTTGTTTTTTGGGTGCTCGATTTTTATATTAGACGATATTACCGTAATTTTGATATAAACATACATAGTTCGATATGAGCTTAATGGGTGCTCGAGCACCCGGGCAACCCCATATGGGTCCGCCCCTGTGAGAATTAATATAATAGTCAACTTTCTATAGTTATATGAAGTTTGATACAGAGAGATTACATAACATGGTTAATAAAATCTCATCAAATATTACATGTAATTCATCATATAATACAACAGAAGAGAAAGATGATCCATAATTCAAATTTATTGATTGATTGTTGTTTTTTACAAAAATGTTGGAGTAACCTCCTATGCTACAACCTAAATCCTAAATGATTAAGGAATGATTAGAGTGTAGTATTGCTATATTTTCTATTTATTATGAACTACACATCATATGCATATTTATTTAGAGAAAAAACATAAAGTCAACACTAAAAATTATTTCGAATTTTCAAAAAGACACCTTGACTTTGCAATTGTCATATTACCCACTAAACAATTTTGAACATATATTATTACACCATTTTTCTATCAGCCCAAATTTTAAGAAGCAAGTGTCTTCAAATACCAACACTACTAAAAAAAGGCCAAAAAGAGACCTAGAAAAGGAGACCTCAAAAATAGGTCTATAATAAGAGACCTCATGAGGTCGCTATTTGAATTAATATTTTTTAAAATTTTTTTAAATGTAGGAGAGACCTCGTGAGGTCAATTTAATGAATTTATTTTTTCCTATACCCGACTTATTTCAAATTTTCAAATTTTTAATCTAATTCTCATAAAATTAGAGACCTCACGAGGTCTGTACTTGTTAAATTAAAACTAATAATTTAATTTAATTAAAGACTTAAAAAATGAGAGACCTCATGAGGTCTCTTAAACAAAATAAAACCCTAGCCAAATTTATCTATCTCTTTCTTCCCTCTCTCTTTCTCATCGTTCCTCTCTCTCTCTCATCGTTCCTCTCCGCCAAACTTCTCCATCTCCTCTCTCCGCCGTCATCTTCTCCATCTCCAGACGTGCCTCCATCTCCAGACGTGCCTCCATCTCCGCCTTCATCAATATCTGACGAGAAAGTCAGCTAGCCGCCTCCATCTCTGCGCGCCATTTGCAGTCGGGCCTCAGCAGGTGGAGGTCGCGCCGCCTCCATCTTCGCCGGGTCGTGCAGCAGCAGCAGTGGTCGGCGTTCCCAACCCTTTGACTCCAGGTGAATTTTTTAAACAAACTAGCTAGTTGGTTTTCGTAATTCTAAGTGCTTAAAATAATTAAAAAGTAGCAAGTAGATTGAATGTTACCCTGTTGTATTAGGAATTTAATCATTCCCAATGTGATTATCTTTGAAATTTTTAAAAGAATTTGTGTCAAATAGATATTGAAAAAGTTTCCTAGTCAATAATAATTTGTAAAACTAGTTGGTTTTCATAACTCTTAATAGGGTACATGATTTTCTTTGAAAATAAGTTAGTACATGGGATCAAATACTTGATTTTCACCATTGGAGTTCAAACTCTATTTTCTAGTGTTAACTTTTTTCCCTTTTTTCTTGCTAGGCCACTAAGGAAGCTCAAAATCTTAAAAAGTTGATACAAGATTATACTACTTCTTTAATTTAATCAAAGTAGGAGATAAGGTATGGTAATTCTAAATTTAATAAAGTTGAAGTACAATTGTTTTCTATAATATGTGTTGTACCCATCTAATATTGATACTTACCCATCTAATATTGATACTTAGCTTTAAATATGTGTTGACACTTAGCTTTAAATTTTAGAAATAATTATTTGTTAAATTTGTAAATATCGTGTTAGTATTAAGGTAAAACTAAACTAATTAAACTTAGAAATTTGTTAAGTTATTTGGTAAGTTAAACTTGTTACAATAGTATAAGAAATTAAGTTAAAAATAAACTAGTTAGACTTAGAAAGTTGTTAAGTTGATTAATAAGTTACATTGGTTACTATAGTGTTGGAATTAAGTCAAAACTAAACTAATTAGACTTAAAAATTTGTTAAGTTGGTTAATAAGTTAAATTTGTGACTATAGTGTTTGAATTAAGTTAAAACTAAACTAATTAGATTTAGAAATTTGTTAAGTTGGTTAATAAGTTAAACTTGTTACTATAGTATTAGAATTTAGTTAAAACTAGACTAATTAGACTTAGAAATTTGTTAAGTTGGTTAATAAGTTAAATTTGTGACTATCGTGTTAGTATTAAGGTAAAATTAAACTAATTAAACTTAGAAATTTGTTAAGTTGTTTGGTAAGTTAAACTTGTTACTATAGTATAAGAAATTAAGTTAAAAATAAACTAGTTAGACTTAGAAAGTTGTTAAGTTGGTTAATAAGTTACATTGGTTACTATAGTGTTGGAATTAAGTCAAAACTAAACTAATAGACTTAAAATTTGTTAAGTTGGTTAATAAGTTAAATTTGTGACTATAGTGTTTGAATTAAGTTAAAACTAAACTAATTAGATTTAGAAATTTGTTAAGTTGGTTAATAAGTTAAACTTGTTACTATAGTATTAGAATTTAGTTAAAACTAGACTAATTAGACTTAGAAATTTGTTAAGTTGGTTAATAAGTTAAATTTGTGACTATCGTGTTAGTATTAAGGTAAAACTAAACTAATTAAACTTAGAAATTTGTTAAGTTGTTTGGTAAGTTAAACTTGTTACTATAGTATAAGAAATTAAGTTAAAAATAAACTAGTTAGACTTAGAAAGTTGTTAAGTTGGTTAATAAGTTACATTGGTGACTATAGTGTTGGAATTAAGTCAAAACTAAACTAATTAGACTTAGAAATTTGTTAAGTTGGTTTATAAGTTAAATTCATTTGCACAAGGCTCGTTAACCAATCCCTACTAGTATTGTTACAATTTGTTTTCAGTAAATTATTACATAATGTAGTGCTTGACAAATTTAATTTATGATTCTTATGTAGATGGATCGTAGTTGGATGTATAATATGACTAATTTTGGTCGAATGGGGCTAAGACCTGAATTTGTAGAAGGTGTCACTAGTTTTGTGTAGTATGCAAAGACATTAGATCCTTTTCAACGTAGTGGTATGATTAAGTGTCCTTGTAATAAATGTCAATGTTTGAATTATGAAAAACCAGATGTTGTTGAGCTTCATATCTTTTCACGGGCTAGGGAAAGGCGGTTGGAATTACAGTTTGCGGGTCTTAAGGCTCAATTCGATGCATTACTTGCTTCAGGAGGGATTCCCCCTTGTTCTGGTGATGTCACTTTCCCTCCTCGACCTCCTCAATCTCAACCTACTCAATATCCAATGTATGGTCAACAAAGAAATATGACACATGAGTCTAGTAGTGATGAAGAAAGTGATGATTATGTGGCAAACACACTACCACATTAGTGAAGTTTAGACTTGTGATAGATAATCTAAGTTAACTTATGGATAATTTTGTTAACTTTATAATTTTGTGATGGGAATTATTTGTTTTGTGAATACATGATAACATTGCAATGTATTATATAACTTATGGATATCATGGTTTTTGTTTAATATATAATTATGTTGAAGTGAGTTGCAATTGAGTTGATAAGAGAATATTTAGTAAATGTATTGCTTCAATTGATTTTTGGAAGCTCTTTGAGCTTGATTTGGGTACTGAATTAAAATGACAGGTGATGAGAAGCCGCAGAAATAATAATTAGCTGCCAGTTTTTTTCCAGAAAAAGAGACCTCATGAGGTCTCTTTTTTGCATTAATTTTTCCAGATATTTCATCATAGAGACCTCATAAGGTCTCTATTTAACATTTTATATTTTATAAATGCAGAAAAGAGACCTCATGAGGTCTCTTTTTTGCATTATATTTTCCGTAAATTTCATTATAGAGACCTTACGAGGTCGCTAAAAAATAAATGCAGAAAAGAGACCTTATGAGGTCTCTCCTTTAAAATAATATAAAATTAAATTAAATAATATCTTAGCGACCTAATGAGGTCTCTTTATTAAAATATAAAATTAAATAATATAATAAAATAGTGACCTCATGAGGTCTCTATATAAAAAATATAAAATTAAATTAAATAATACAATAGTGACATCATGAGGTCTCTTTTGTAAAAAAAATCTGACAATTTGTTGGTGACCTCGTGAGGTCTCCGTTTGGCGACCTCATGAGGTGTCTTTAAAAAAGTGACCTGCATTTTACTGACCTACCGTTGAGGTCTCTTTTTCGGTCTCTTTTTTCCGAAAAGAGACCTCATGAGGTCTCTTTTCTAGGTCTCTTTTTGGCTTTTTTTAGTAGTGCAATCATAACATAACACGTGTTGATTTATTTTTTTCATTTTAAGTTTTTCCTTTATTTTTTTTTCTTTATTTCTCTCACTACTTTTTGAATTTTAATTTTAATTAATCTTAAATTTTATTTCATCTTCCACCTCTCACTTTCAAGTAATTCATTCCTCCATTTTTTTCCCTCACCTCTCAGCCCCCATATCAAATAAAATTTCACTCCCATTTTTTTTTTCTTTTTCTTCTTCTTCTCCGGTCAAATTCTTTATAAAATTCATACTATTATTTAGACTACTAAATTATTGATAACAAAATTAAATATTTTTCTAAGAAAATTTAAAATTTTGAAGTATTAGCAACTACTCATTTTCATATAAATTCAAATTAGAAATAATAATTTTAAAAGAATCAATTCATTTCCCAAAAATTGAAAGAACTTAATTGAAATTGGATAGAAAAAACTATATGATACTTCCTAATCATCTCATTAATTTATCTCATTTTCATAAAACTTCAAAACTAGAAATGATAATTTTGAAACAATCATAATTCTCGAAAAATTTAAAAATTTTAATTGAAATTTGGATAGAAAAAAAAAACTAAATAATACCTACTAATCATCTTGAAATCTAATGGGTTTATCATATTGTTAAAATGTAACAAACCACTTAGATATAATTTAAAAATTGAAGAGAGTTAACTAATAGTAGTAAAAAGGGGAAATGGAGTTGTGGTAAAAAGTGATATTTAAAGTGAGAAGCTTCAATGAAGATGAAAATGAATTTTTGAAGAAGAAGGAAGAAAGAAAAAGAAAAAAATAATGAGTAAAAGTTTAAATAATAAGAAAAACAAGAAAAGTATTTTATAGCAAAATACTTGCAAAAATAAAATTATATTCATTTTTTTAGTTTGTTCGCGCTCTTTAAGAGAGTGGATATACTCTTCATGTCAGGTGGACAAAAAAGATGTAATAATATCAATCTAAAATTGTTTAGGGGGTAATAGGACGCTTGCATAGTTTAGATGTCTTTTTAAAAGTTTGGAACAACTTCAGGTATCACTTTATGTCTTTTCTCATTTTTATTTATATAAAAATTAGGGATAATTGTATATAATAGAAAACTAATAACCTAAAATAAATGGAGTAGCTAGGGTTTGATTTAATTGTGCTCCATAGCAAACGTTTGCCAAAATTTGTCAGTCGTCTCTCTCCCAAAAATCTCGCTCGCCACTCTCCCATTCTCGCTCCAATCTCTCGTTCGCTTTCTCACTTTTTATACAAACACAAGTGTATAAAAATTGTTTCTATTTATATAAAGCAGAGGAAATTGTATAAATACATATATTTTTGTTCCCCTCTCTCCCCTCTTCCAGATCTCGCTCGCCACTCTCCCAAATCTCGCTCGCCTTTCTCACTTATACAAATAGAAGCGAAATGTATAAATTGCGTTTCTGTTTGTATAAAGCGTGAGAAAATTGTATATACACATGCAAGTACATATATTTTCATCCTATACACTTATAATTATACAATAAAAATACTCCCCTGCCCAGTTTCTTTTGCCTTTCTCTCTTTCTCGTTTTATACAAATTTCAAATTGTATCTAATTTCTCTCTTTCTCTTTTTATACAATTCGATTCAATTGTATATTCCCTGCCAAGTCTCTTTTGTATTTCTCTCTTTCTCATTTTATACAAATTCAAATTGTATATAATCGTTCTATACACTTATAATCATACAATTCATTTTATACACTTCGTTTTTATACAATTCTCTGCCCAAGTGTCTTCTCTTTCTCGTTTTATACACTTCGTTTTATATAATTCGCTTCAACTGTATATGTATAGCGAATTATACAGTTTCTATTTTTGCTATAGACCGCAATTATGCAAACTTTGCTATAGCATACAAATATGAATTTTTTATTTTTTATATGTGAAAGTTTGCCCTAAAAATTATCAAAGCTAACTAATTACCTTGATGGGCCTTAAAGCACTCCTTATTGGTGGACCTAACTTTTCTATAGATACATTTTGAAGTCATAGCGTTGTTCCACAATATCAATTTCATTTCCATTACTAACAACTAACAAGTTTTATATGACTCTTTAAAAGTTAGAAGAAATGTTTCTATATTTTTATTAATAGAAATGTGAATATGAAATGATGATCTCAATAGTAAAAGTGATTTCCTACTCATTCAACGTCACTTTCATCTACATAACTCTAGAAAAATCTTTGGTTCTTTTGTTCCAACAACACTAATATAGTAATATGAATCTCCAAATTCTTTTGATTTCTTCTTCTTAATATAACATGAATTTAGTAATTTCAAGTAATTTTTCGTCTCAATTGCTGACCTAATATTCTTTTGATTAGATTCACCAATTCGGTTTATGTTTATTATTGTATCCAACATTCATTTAGTTCCTTTTATTTCTATTTATTCGATCTATAATTTGTACATGGTTGTATTTTTTCTCCAACTTATGAACACTACTCTTTCATTTCTCACATGGTTTATGTCAGTTAACGGTAATATATGTTATGATTTTGTGATTTTATTTATACTCTTCATATGCACTTTTGTACATAAAAAAAATGACGTCTATTAGTTTTTGTAAGAAAATAAAAATTGATAAACAAACGCCGCTTTTTAAAAATAAATAGTAATTTCTATTTCATATTTTTACGTATCTTTGCATGAAAAATAACCAACAAAAGTGCGTCGATTTCTTTCTTAAAAAATCATTGACGACCTGATAAAGCCTGTCGAGTTTAAAGATATTTTAGTAATGCTATTTGTTACCAGTATCGAAGATGAGTTCTTTATTTTTTACCTGTATTGAGTTAAATTAAAAACTAATGAGCAAGTATTTCATTTGAATCCATATAGAATGGAAAAATAAAACATGTGATGTTATTAATTGAATGTTTCACACTTTTTTTTAATGTTTAGCAACACATCGAATAGTCTACATCAAATAATATATTTTTGCATTTATATAGTACATTAACAATAGGGTTGAATGATTAAAATGGAATAAGATTAAGATGGAGTGTCAAATAAAAATTGAGGATAAATTAAATGACTTATACATGTATTTGGTTTATTTTAAATTTATCATATAATCATACGAATATTATATTTTTTTACAATAAATTTTAATATTTTGTGATAAGTTAAAATGCATCACATATTGCGAGAGAGGAAAGTACATGAAATGAAACAGGAAGAGCACTAATAGATAAGAAGTCTGTGAGAAGAGAACTACAAAATATATGGAGAGGAGGTGAGATCTATGAAGTAATAATTTTTTTGAAAAGTACAAGAAGCAAATCCATGTAATTTAAACATTCAAGAAACATAAATTGATAAGTTTTTCCTTTTTGACAAGATATATTTTAAAATTTTGTTGGAAATTCAATATAATAGTCTACTTTCTATAGTCATATGAAGTTTGATACGTAAGTGTTACCTAACATGTTAATTTAAATCCCACCAGATAACACATGTAACCCTAAAATAGAACTAATTACTTGTATTTATATAGTAGAAACAAAAGAGTTATAATATGAATCATAACTGAAATTTATTAATTAATGGCAGTTTTTACAATATGAACCATAACTGAAGTCATAACATTATTCCACAATAACAATTTCATTTCCATTACTAACAACTAGCAAGTTTATATGAGTCTTTAAAATCTACAAGAAGTGTTTCTATATTTCTTTTATATTTGTACTATGATAGTAGCGACAGTTTTGTACGTTTCAACACGGCTATTTTTTGCCATATTCAAAATAGTTTAAGTGCAATTTGGTCATTGCCAAGGAACACAACAAATTGCAAGATAAATTTTCTTAGAAAATTTGTACTTCTTGCTTTGTTATTTGGATCTCAACAAAAACTCTTTAAAATGTCCATCATTTTCTTTTTAATTACAAACCATGCCTACCACTAAGAATATGGTGGGTCCCACTTTTTTCTTTTTTAATTAATTTCATAAGACATGGGTCCCATATTAAGTATTTATTACTTTTTTTTTTACTGTTATCAATATATATTCTCCCTATTTAATTTTATATGTCTGTTATTTAAGATTATTTTTTTTATCTATTCATTGTCATATATTAAAAATATTTTGTTTTAATTCATATTATGCTTTCGACATTAATTATTTATTATTTATTAAATTATTTTTTAAGATCTAATATTATCAAGATTAATCAATAAAAATAGTGTGTTAAATAGTTATATCAATTATTATTTTCTAGATTAGTGTACCAAATTCAAATATGACAAGTAAAGATGAATAAATAAATAAATAAAGTAATACATGCCATTAGCTCTTATATTAAAAATATTTTCTTTTATTTCACTTGCTTATTGTGATAAATTATGAAAATTAATTATTTTGAAGTAATTATCTGAAATACTAATAGTTAATTCAAAATTTTAAACCATAATTAATAGTTTCAACATGTTAGTTTTTGTTCATTAAAAAAAGATTGTACGTATTATATTTTTTAAAATATTTTTTTAATATCAACTTGCTTGAAAAAAATTGTTATTACTACTTTGACATGTAGACTATACAAACAATTTTTATTTTTTAGTTTTAAAAAAAAACACTTTTTCAATTAAATTACACATTATGCCTTATAAAATAGAGAAACAACATATATTATTTGAAAATACCTAAAATATACTATAAATCATATCATTGAATATTATTACTATTATTAAAAAATACAATTTAAAAATAAAAAAAAGTATATAAAATATTTGATTGACTCTCGAAAATCTATCAGTGTCACATCAGTTAAAATAGAGAAAAACAACATATATGATTTAAAATTATATAAAATATACTACAGATCATAATAATTGACAATTTAATATCATAAATTATACTAAAAATTCAATGTCTTTATAAATTCAACATACCTTACATAAATTAAAACAATATATACATAAAATATCCTACAAATCATAATAATTAACAATTTAAATATCACAAAATTATACTACAAATTCATTGTCTTTATAAATTACATAAAATATACTACAAATAATAATAATTGACAATTTAAATATCATAAATTATACTAAAAATTCATTGTCTTTATAAATTCAACATACATTACATAAATAAAAAATATATATACATGAAATATCCTACAAATCATAATAACAATTTAAATATCACAAAATTATACTAAAAATTCATTGTCTTTATAAATAACCTACCTTACATAAATTAAAACAATATATATATATATATATATGTATATATATATATGTATATATATATATATATATATACATATATATATATATATGTATATACATATATATATATATATATATATATATATATAGTATTAATAGAAATGTGAAATGGAGTAATGAAGGAAAAAAATCCGTCATTTATCTCTGTTATAACCTCAAAATGAGCTAAGTTGATTTAGAGCCTAACATGTTGGTTATGAGATTTTAAGGTCTTAAATTGACCAAAAATAGTGTTAAAAGGCAGTGTGTAAAGTTTTGAAGAGTTTGGAGGTCAAACATCCGATGACGTTCGAAAGTTAGCCCTGAGACGTGCTTGTATGCCTTCGTATGTTTCATGAGGTTTTAGGTAGTGTTTGGAGCACAAATTAAGAGAGAGGGTTCCTAACATCTAGACGGACGTATTTAGGGTGGAAACATCCGAGCACGACGACCCAAGGACCGACATAGAGGTCCTTGAGGAGGACCCGACCTTGGGCTAGCAAGCTGCCCAAGGCAACACTTTTTGTTCTTAGTGGGAACCAGTCTGCGTTGCGGACTTGGTTCATGGAGGGACAAATTTTGGTACGCATCGCGGGACACGTCGCGGAATCCACTATTTCAGATTTTTTTTCCAGAAATCATGCGGGAACAGGTCCGCGTCGCGGACTTGTTTCCCGACGACAATTCCAAAAATTGAAGTTAGGTTAGACTTGTCTAAAAGTGTCCAATTAATGTGGGGGTAGTTTGGGAGTCAGTTATTGATGGTTTTTAATTCATATTTAACCCCTTTCCCAAGGCAAAAACCCCATTACCCAATAAGAAATAAAAAATACAAAACCCTCTTCTCTCTCAAATTCTCCCAAAACCACGACTGAAGGAGAATAGAAATTGGAGCATCTCTTAGGACGAATTGACCAAGGAATCAAGCTGGGTTTAAGGCTCTTATCTAAGGTATGTGAAGCTTATTAATTCATGGATTCTTCCATCCCTGAAGTCCCCATAGTTTCCCTTTAATTGTGAATCCAAAGAACCCTAATCTAGAGAGGGTTGTGATTGCATTGTGGGTAAGGCTTGATTGTGATCCCAATCTAGTGGGTAGCATTCAATTATGTTCATATGATGATTATGTAATGTTTTCATGAGGATTTCATGGTGCATTGTAGTATTTCATGTTGAAAGTGATCATGGTGATCTTAGGCCATTAGAGGCTAGATGAAGGTTCTAAGTTGATCTTCTTAATTCAATTGTACTGTATACTACTTGATCATGATTGAATAATCTAGATATGAACTGAGTTAGACTTAATTGATTAGGATTGGTCTTGATTGAATTAAACCTTAAAGATGAATTATGAAAATATTCACCTAGTAATAAAGAATGTGAAAAGAAAGTTAAGGCTAGAAGATCCAATAATCTATCTATGGTTGAAGATAAAATGAATTGATGAACCTTAGGTTGATTTTTGGCTGTAGTTATAGGGCTGTTGAATGAAAGTGATATATTCACTTGAGCATGGAAAGATTGTCAAGGACATCCCTCCATGAGAGAAAAGTGTTGAGCAAGGCTTGACAAGAAAACCTTGAAGTATGTGCTTGACTCCAAGTGGATATGCAAAGTGAGACGGATAGTCTAGCAAGGGTCAGGACTCCAAGTAGAAAGGAGAGCGACACCTAGTAGTTGCGATGACTTTTCAAGTAGGTCTTATGAGGCGGGAGTACTTCACATAGTTGAGTTAAGGTATCCTAGTAGAGATCCATATCCTATGAACTTAGACGTGCTTGGGAAGAATCTTGTAGTGGTCAAAGCAAAGAATGAACTTAGACATGCCCAAGGGGTATCTCGTAGTTTTTATGATTAATAAGGGATTAAGGCATACCTTAAAAAGTATCTCGTAGGATCCATATGATTAAGGAACTTAGAAATACTTAAAGAAGTATCTCATAGTGTTCAAAAGATAAAGATAGGGGCTAAACTCCAAAGTAAGAAGTAATAGAAAAAGGATCCAAAAGTAATACCTTGCATGAATGGTGTTATGGGGTATCATAAGTGCATTGCACAAGGTATAAACTACGGTCACTAATGAAGAAGATATTGAAGATAGGATTGTACTAGAGTTGCCTTTTCTAGTATAGTAAACTAAAAATGAGAGAATCCTAGTAAATGAAGTTAAGTAATGGTGAGGCTATGAAGGGTGAACATGTTAAGGATGACTTCAAGATAAGCTTAGTATGTGAGGTAGTATGGGATGCCTTATGTACATTGCACAAGCATGCTTTGAGGTGATCACAAGGGCATAGTACTCTATAGTATGAAGAACTTAGGTCTTAATTATGATAGTGGATTATGATCAAGAATTACCAAAGAGAGGTACTTAGCTTTGGTAGTAGTATGGGATGCTAACTTAGCCTTGCACAAGTATACATGGAGGTGGCTTATGATGTAGTTCATTTGAGTAAGAAGGACAATGATTTAAGTATGAACTCTTATATGCTTAAAGATGCTTTAATATGCTTATGATATTCATGTTATGCTTATGCCTTTATCTCTTATGATTATGTGTATTGTTGACTAACCCTTTGAGATATCTTACGTTTGTCATGATTTTCCATACTTAGTACATTTCATACTAACATATATTTTGCCTACATTCTAATCTAATGTAGGGTCTTGAGGAGATTGGGTTGCTTTTAAGGGTAGAGTATACAAGGCTTTCAAGAAGTGAAGATTGGTGAGTCCTCATAGCATCCGAGGACACAACGCCTATGTTATTTTATGTTATTCTTTATGTTTAGACTTTTGTGGGATGCGTCCCAAGACATTGTTATTCATGTTGTCATACATGGTTTTCGAGACATATTTTAGGCGTTTTATGAAATGACTTCCGCATTATATTTTTTGAGAAAAAAGTTTTAATTCCACACTACTTTTCGTATATATGCAATAAAATGATGTCTAAGAGGCTTGTACAAGACCTCCAAGAGGTCAAGTACGCCGTATTGTGACTCAAGAGTGCTCTAACTTCTAGGGTGTACTTGCGGGTCGTGACAAACTTAGTGTCAGAGCATAAGGTTATGAAATGGTCTTAGGATGTCTTAAAATTATGTCTAATAGAGTCTTATTGTGAGTTGCGATACATCTATGAGTAGGAGGCTATGGGATGCTTCAGAAAGTTCCACTTCTTCATTCTTCAAGTCGTGCCATAGAGTTTGGCTTTAGTAGGCCCTCTTCTAATGTTTGCCTATGTTTTTGTCCAGGTTATGGCTAACACTAGGTCTAATGCTAGAAGGGAAGGAGAAGGGAATGGGGAGCAACAGATACCTCCCCAAGTGCAAGAGCAAGTTCCTCCTCAAGTTCCTAATGATCCTCCAATAGGGAATGCTTTGTTTGAGGAGGTTAGGCCTTCTATGGCTTTGTTGGCTCAAGCCTTAACGACACAAGCTAATAGAGGAGTGGTGGATCCGGCCAATCCTATAGGAGGGATGGGTGCTACTAGAGTAAGGGAGTTCTTGAGGATGAATCCATCGGAGTTCTATGGTTCCAAAGTTTATGAATATCCGAATGGGTTTATATATGAGATGTATAAGGTGCTTGCAATCATGGGAGTGTCTTCCATTGAAAAAGCGGAATTGGCTGCCTACCAATTGAAAGACGTTTCCCAAATTTGGTAAGAGCAATGGAAAGATAGCAGACCAATAGAAGCGGGTCCTATTGAGTGGGAGACTTTTAAGTTGGATTTCCTTGATAGGTTCTTTCCTAGGGAATTGAGGGAGGCCAAGATGGAGGAGTTTATAAACCATAAGCAAGGTGATTTGAGTGTTAAGGAGTATGCTTTGAAGTTCACTCTTTTGTATAAGTAATTTCCAAGCTTGGTAACAAACCCTAGAGACTTGATGAATAGGTTCATGACGGAGTGTCCGACCTAGTAGAACAAGAGTATCGTATGGCTATTCTTGTGGATGACATGGAAATCTCAAGTATTATGGTGTTTGCCCAACAAATAGAAGAGTCAAAACTAAGGAAGGAGAGGGCTAGAGAAAAGAAGAAGTCTAGGTTTGAAAGTGATAAGTATTTCCATGCTAAGTCCGAGGGACTAGATAGGCCTAGAACTAAACCAAGATATTCCGGCCAAGATTCTTCCAACACCTCTAAGGTTGATAAGGAGAAGGGTAGTGGGTCTTCCAAATCTACTTGCCCAAACTGTGGAAGGAGTCACTATGGTAAGTGCCTAGCCGGCACGGATGGTTGTTTTGGGCATGGGACGGATGGGCCTAAAGTGAGATATTGTCCGGATCTTAAGACTAAAGGAAGAGAAGGCAAACAAGTTCATCCAGGTATTGTGGAGGGTGCTCCTCTATCCAAGAATAGGTTCTATGCTCTCCAATCCAAGGACGATAAATAATGATCTCCTTATGTCCCTTTCTGGTAAGTGTCTCTCTATTGGTTTATAAAAATTTCCAGAATCTCTTTGATTATGATATGCCTTGTGATTTTTCTGTTTCCTAATGATGAGCAATTGTAGTTAAGACGTGTGTGTCTTATTCCCAAATGGGGGATCAGGAGCCTTTTATGAGGTCTTTATATGTTTATGTGTAGTTATGATTTGCTTGAGATTGATTTATTTCCTTGAATTGAGTATGTACATTTAGGTATAAGGTATATACGATGGTCTTCTAGTCTAGAGTAGGTCTTTTAAAGAAGTGTTTAAGAGGGTGTCATTCGAGGACGAATGTATCTCAAGTGGGAGATATTGTTTTGACCTCAAAATGAGCTAGGTTGATTTAGAGCCTAACATGATTGTTATGAGGTTTTAAGGTCTTAAATTGACCAAAAATAGTGTTAAAAGGAAGTGTGTAATGTTTGGAGGTCAAACGTCCAAGAACGTCCGATGACGTTTGAAAGTTAGCCTTGAGACGTGCTTTTGTGCCTTAGTATGTTTCATGAGGTTCTAGGTAGTGTTTGGAGCTCAACTTAATAGGTAAGGCTACTAATATCTATACGGACATATTTAGCATGGAAACATACGGGCACGACTCCCCAAGGACCGCCATACGGGTCCTTGAGGAGGACCCAACCTTGGGCTAGCAAGCTGCCCAAGGCAATAACTTTTGTTCTTAGTGGGAACCAGTCCGCGTCGCGAACTTGGTTCATGGAGGACAAATTTTGGTCCGCGTCGCGCAATCCACTGTTTTGGAATTTATTTTCAGAAATCATGCTGGAACAGCTCCGCGTCGCGGACTTGTTTCCCGATGACAATTCCGAAAATTGAAGTTAAGTTAGACTTGTCTAAAAGTGTCCAATTAATGTGGGGGTAGTTTGGGTACTTTGGGAGTCGGTTATTGACGGTTTTTAATTCATATTTGACCCCTTTCTCAAGGCAAAAACCCCATTACCCGATAAGAAATCAAAAATACAAAACCCTCTTCTCTCCCGAATTCTCCAAAAACAACGATTGAAGGAGAAGAGAAATTGGAGCAACTCTTAGGAAGAATTCACAAAGGAATCAAGATGGGTTTAAGTCTCTAATCTAAGGTATGTGAATCTTATTCATTCATGGATTCTTCCATCCCTGAAGTCCCTATAGTATCCCTTCAATTGTGAATCCAAAGAACCCCAATCTAGAGAAGGTTGTGATTGCATTGTGAGTAAGGCTTGATTGTTATCCCAATCTAGTGGGTAGCATTCAATTATGTTCATATGATGATTATTTAATGTTTTCATGAGGATTTCATGGTGCATTGTAGTATTTCATGTTGAAAGTGATCATGGTGATCTTAGGCCATTAGAGGCTAGATGAAGGTTCTAAGTTGATCTTCTTAATTCAATTGTACTGTATACTACTTGATCATGATTGAATAATCTAGATATGAATTGAGTTAGACTTAATTGATTAGGATTGGTCTTGATTGAATTAAACCTTAAAGATGAATTATGGCTATATTCACCTAGTAATAAAGAATGTGAAAAGAAAGTTAAGGCTAGAAGATCCTATAATCTATCTATGGTTGAAGATAAAATGAATTGATGAACCTTAGGTTGATTTTTGGCTGTAGTTTTAGGGCTGTTGAATGAAAGTGATATATTCACTTGAGCATGGAGAGATTGTCAAGGACATCCCTCCAGGAGAGAAAAGTGTTGAGCAAGGCTTGACAAGAAAACCTTGAAGTATGTGCTTATCTCCAAGTGGATATGCAAAGTGAGACGGATAGTCTAGCAAGGGTACGGATTCCAAGTAGAAAGGAGATCCACGCCTAGTTGTTGGGATGACTATCCAAGTAGGTCTCATGAGACGGGAGTCCTTCACGTAGTTGAGTCAAGGTATCCTAGTAGAGATCTCGATATCCTATGAACTTAGACGTGCTTGAGAAGCATCTCGTAGTGTTCATGGCAACGAATGAACTTAGGCATGCGCAAGGGGTATCTCTTATGTTCATAATGTATGAATGAACTTAGACATGCCCAAAGGGTATCTCGTGGTGTTCATGATTATTAAGGGATCAAGACATACCTTAAAAAGTATCTCGTAGGATCCATATGATTAAGGAACTTAGACATACTTAATGAAGTATCTCATAGTGTTCAATGTAGACACCCAATTTTGAACCCCCGGACGAGAATTAACTTTCGAGCTTCATTAATTTTGAACGATTTAAAATAATTAATTTTATAAAATTGAAAATGTTTGTCAAGTTATTTGAAAGTAATTTTAGTAACTTTTTAATTTTGAATAGTAAATATGCTTTATATAATTAGTTTTATTTTATAAATGTTTGAAAATAACTTCAAAAAGATTTCAATTTTAGCAAGTACTTTATTAAATTAGATTTAGTTTACATTATACTTATATTTTTGAATTATTAGTTTACAAGCAAGTTAATTATTTTATTTTTGTTGAGATTAAGAAGCTCGTGAATTAGTTATATTCGTCCTATCTAAGTTTTAGTCAAATCACTAGTGAGTCCCAATTTGACTGAATCGATAGTTCATTTAGCTTTTAAAGAATTAAATTTGGGCCCTTATAAAACATTTTCAGCAATCCCTATTTTTCAGCCCAATCAAATGTCAAAAGCAGGCCATCCCTATATCCATTCAGCAGCAGCCCGCTCCCATTTAATCCCAGGCCTAATTCTTTTTAACGCCCCAACACAATCTAACAGCCCACCCTTTTGACCCGACCCATCCCTTTCTTCCCCTTCCTAACATTTAAACCATCAGCAGTGCCGCTCCAAACGTTGGCAGCCGTCCAAATTCCCAGGGAATTGCGACCAGACGCGACCCAACGCGTCAACAGCAGCAGGCAAACGACCCCTCCACGCGTCACCTTCACTTCAAGCTTGAACGACGCTCCAACGTCTCTCTCAGCGAGCAACCTTTTCTTTGCAGATTTAGCCGCTTCTCCTGTGCCTCTGCGACTCATCCTCACTCGCGTGGATGGGCGCCACGTCGAGCACAAGGATGAGAGAAATAATCTGAGTCGTCCGCTTCCCCTGTCACCCGGATTTCGTGGGATTTGGGTTGTAACTCATCCAAAATCAACAACCTGCTCCTTGTTCTTGAGAGAAAATTTGAATTGGAGTTGGTTTTGGGAATTCCCTTTGTACCCTTTCCCCCCAACAATTTAGCAAGAACTTCTCCTCTATATAAATTGATTTCCTTCACTGTTTTAGGGGAGGATGTTTTTGGGAAAAAGGTGGAATTTTTTCAAAGAGAAAAAGTATTCAGAGGAGTTTTGGTAGGAGAAAAAGAGAACTATTCATTTAGTGAAAGTGTGAGACTCATTTTCGGAGTTGGAATTTCTTGGTAGATTTTTCAACTAGAAGAAAAACACTAATAAGGCCGAGGAAAGTATCTCAAATACGTCAAATACGTCTGGCAAGCAGAAGAGTTCATAGTTTTTTGTTTTTGAGTCTAAGTTCTCGGCTAGATTTACGTTTTTCTTCATCGTAGACTTAGAGTTTGTGTGGTGGTGGAAGCGCTCCTAGAAACTCGCCACGTTCCATTTCGGTGCCCCAGAAAAGGTAAATTTCCTTTGAGGCTAACTCATTTTAGTCGGTTATTAATTGATGATAGATTATTTTTTTTGAGATAAATCTGTCTCTTGCCATTTGGTTTGCTACTGATGGTTGAAATTTAGTTTGTTTTGTTTTGATGTGGGTATATTTTTAGTTGGAGATATGAAATGTATCCTTTAGTGCAGATTCAAGCGTAGGAACTCTTGGAGTCGAGGAACCTAGTATTTCTTTTGATCTTCGCATTTTCTTACTTCGTCTACTCGGTTTGGTAGCTCATTTGATCTGATGATTGTTTAGTGTTGTCACTCGTATAAATTTAAATGGATGGTTTATGCGATATAGTCGCATATTTGTTCTATTTTGTCTAGATTTCTCTGTTTCTTCAAATGTCTTTGTTGTCTTACTGCCTATCGATTTATTTAAATAGAGTATGCGCCTTCATGCTTTTCGAAGTTCAGCCTTTGTCACGACTGGAATCTAGACCCTAGACGAGACCGGCGTCGTTGACCTCTCAGAGGCCGCAGACAAGCCTACATACGTCATTCTTACTTCATCTAGGTTAATTTTAGCGGAAAATTTAAACTTTTTGTTTTCTTATTTCATGCTAAACATTTTTAAACTTAACATCATGGGCGTTCACAAATCAACCATCTAATATAGAGATAATCAAATGAAAGAAACGGTTCAATACTGTAATAAATGTATAATTGCCAAAATGGCACCAATACAATGTCTGAAATAAAAAAGGAAAGAAACACTAGTGGAACATGCTCCACTAGCTAAAGCCTACATCTAAGCTAGATAGTAATGGTAGATATCCTCGAAAGCATGAGGGCCTACCAAGTCCGGATGAAAGAACCACGTCCGGATAGCTGCAACATCAACCTGTAAGCTCTAGCGTCCACCTGTGCCTGCACCTAAAAATATAGAGTTGTATGGGATTAGTACACACTTGTACTAAGTATGGGTATATGCAAGCACACACCAAGGACATGCATGAGGAAGAATAGCTCTTTCCTAACAACATGATTATGGAAAGTCAAGTCAGTGGACTTGCCAAATTCAGATTAGGAAAGTTAGTGAACTTTCCAAATTTGGATTAGGAAAGTCAGTGAACTTTCCAAATTTGGATTAGGAAAGTCAGTGAGCTTTCCAAATTTGGATTAGGAAAGTCATGCCATGAGAGTAACATGCATCATCATACTTATCATATTGCACACAGCACATAACATCTTACACATAACACATATCATATAGCATATAACACATAACATCTTTTATAACATTCATTCTTATGCCATGAAACCTTGGAATCATGGACTTGACATTAAGACTTCCAAAATGAGGGCTCAACATATGGGACCTCAACTAGGGAGTCTTCATTAGCAAACACAGAGTCTGCTTCATTCATTCATACGTACTTCATTTTATTTCGTTTATAGGCTAGTGTGAACACCAGCTATACCTAGGATGTAGTTTAAGACTTTTATCGGGTTTGCTGTGCAATGATCAAGAATAACCTAGTGTCGTTACTTGAGTCTAGCTCACCTCTTGATTATCCTATCCTAACACCTTAGGTATCAGTCAATTCATTATGTGCATCATTTGAGGCTGGCCTCATTTATTCATTGGGAACTTTAACTTAAACCGACGTAGATCATGTGAGCATCATGAAATCCAGTGTCTCCCCCACACCGAAAAGAGGTGGAATCACCGGCCAAAGTGACCCAAAACATGCTAGCGTACATGGGAATTTAACCCCGCCACATCCCTATATTGGCAGTATAGGTTCGAACACCAGGAGACATAAGGAGACCCATACCCGGCAATCCAGACAGTCTCATCTCATGAGAGTTACTCGAACCTCCGTCCTTCCCGAAAGAAGGCATCACCTCTCATAGCTAGTCTGTCGGTGCTCAATATAAAGTTCCATTACATTCAACTCATACGTCATGGAAGCTGGCTTCTAGTATGAGGACATCATAGCTCAATAGATGATTTCTCATCTCATCATTAGTATTAAGTGTGTTAATCTCAATACTTTCATTAGAGTGTTCATAGAGACTGGTCTCTTCATTAACTTTACACTCTCATAGGTGAGTACGTTTTGGTAACATTTACTTAGGCTCATTTGAGATTGTTCTCATCTTTTACATCAGACTCATATCATGTTGTCACCACATTCATTAATATTAGCACAATTGCTCTTAATAATTACTCACCCCATTTTACGTGAATGTTCATTTCATAATATGCCAATGCACTTGGCCATTTGTGTGTTTCACACTCTTACTTAATCCTTCTAGGGTTTCATCATTTCATTACATAATAATCATTTCATCGTATGCCAATGCACTTGGCCATTTAATGTATTTTACACTCGTACTTAACCCTTCTAGGGTTACTTCATTTCATTACATACATCTTAGGTTCACTTATTTTTAAACGTATGCTAGACTTATGGGTCTATATATACAAGCCATGAGGCTTCATTCATAGTTGGTTAAGTGACTCATATCTTCCTAAGATTATGTAGTACAAGACTTATGTATCTTGTATGTATGCCAAGATCTCAATTTCGATTTAAGTAGGTGGCATTATTCTTGAACATTTAATTCACGTATGACTTATGTATCAATACGGAAATTTGGGCAAGAGAACCCCAAGTTCGAATCCCTTGGACAACACTTACATTTTTCCTTGATTTTATTTTTAATCGTCATGACATTGGGGCCCTAGATCGAGCCCCAACATCAACATTCTCTCTTTATTTTTCTCCTTGGATTCTCCTCTTATTTGGCCGAAGGGTTGTGGGATCGAACCCCCACAGCCCCTTTTATTTTTTTCCATTTAATTCTTCTTGTCCAATTCGCATTAACCATGAGGTTGTGGGATCAAACCCCCACAGCCTCTCTTTATTTTTCCTTTATTTTGCTTGGGACTGAGAGGTTGTGGTTTCGAACCCCCACAGCCTCCTTATTTAATTTTCATTTAAATGTTGACTTATTTATGCTTTGGCAGTGAGGTTGTGGGATCGAGCCCCCACAACCTCACTTTATTTTCTTTTTACTTCTCCCTTTCTCCTTTACAACCTGAAGGTCGTGGGTTCGATTCCCACGCCTCCCATTTCCTTTCTTTTATTTTTCTTTCACTTCATTCGCTGCCTGGAGGTCGTGGGTTCGATTCCCACGCCTCCCATTTTATTTTATTAATTTTTGTACTCTAAATTTTCAGCCAGCATACCCCATTTTGATTCCCCCTAATCCCATTTCCTTTCTTGTGATTCCAAGGCAGTATACGGGTGAGGTCACAGGTTCGAATCCTGGTGGCCTCATTCCTTTATTCTCAAATAAATTTCCAGATTTATTCCTCTACATTTAGCCTAAACTAAGCTTGTAAGTTGGCTGGAATTTTAGTCATTTTTTAAGCTTATTTTCACCAACATTTTCACTTGAAATCTTAGGGAAATTCATAGGTCTTTTAACACATTTTTGGGGTGCATTTTCATAGGTTCGTTTAGCCAAAATATTGATACTCAAATCATCCACACTTCCATTTTAATGAACACCACGATTTACATAGATTTATGCACGTAAAATGACAACCAAAACATCATCAATTTGAAGCCTTAAGCCGAGGACTCCATTTACAGTAACATTTTTGCACATACACACACTTGCACAAAATTTCGAATACATGGTTGTCTTTCATACGATTTCAAGTACACAACATAATCATCTTCATCACGAAAACATAACATACACCTAAATCTACCAGCAATCATACCCAACCTACGATTCATTGGGAGCTAGTGACAGGGGCATGCAAAAGGGGAAACAATCCTAGTTTTCGAATGAATAATATGAACCTTAATGGGTCTCTTGGGAAAGAGACCAAGAGAGAAGAAAACGCATACCTTTTTGATGTTAAACCCTTGACTTGCTGCCCAAAAACTTCACCCAAGAACACGTCTAAGCCTCCTCAATATCAACTCCACTCGAATGACAACCTCCCTTAGCCTAGTGTGCGATTAACGTTTGTTTTCTTGTGATTTCGTGTGAGTTCTTCAAGTGTGAAGAACTTGGTTTATTTTTCTGCTTTTGTATCTTATTTTGGCAGAGAATTTTTGTGTGAAAGAATAAGAGAGATTGAGCGTGAGAGTTGAGAGATAGACGCGAGAGAGTGGGAGTTATATTAGGCTTAGGAGTCTAGTTTAGGACTTAGTCAAATAAGGTTTAGTTAATTATTAAAAATCTGATTTTTATTTTATTTTAAATCATCTAATGAATAATAATTATTAATTAATTATATTAATTCAATAGCTTAAATAAAAATCACATTAATTCATTGCTTCCACCTAGGTTCGAACCCGGGTGAAGCAAGACTTCACTTCAAGAGCTCAATTTCGGCTCTCTCTCCCCAAATTGCCCCTCCACCTTATTAATTAAATAATTAATTATATATTTAGGGTAATTACGATATTACCCTTAACCTGGAAAAAGACCATTTTACCCCTAGACCCTCCAAACCTAAGATTTCCCCTTTTTAAGTCCGGTAAAGACTCCTTCGAGTAAATCTTCGTATTCGAGAGCCCTACAAGGTTGGACCCAACCTTTCCAAGCTCAACTAACTCCCCAAGTTAGTTGGCTTGGCTGTAGCAAGGGTTCCGAGGTCTGGTTCTACGCGCATCAATCCGTGTGAACCCTAGTCTAATCATAGGCATTCTTGACACATTAAGCATTTCTTATCTTATCCATTCTTAGGATTGTTACATTATCCCCCCCTTAGGAACATTCGTCCCTGAATGACACTATTACTATCTAGTGTAATGCCAATCAGATCATAACATAATCACTATGCACAATCAAACAATAGCAACAAAATATGGAGATAAGGAAACTTAGACTTAAGAGTAGGAAGTCTAACCTCAAGAGCTGAAAAGATGAGGGTAGCGGGATCTCATGTCGGCCTCAGCCTCCCACGTAGCACCCTCAACAAGATGATTTCTTCACAATACCTTCACTGTGGAAATCTCCTTGTTCCTCAGCCGCTTGATCTGTCTGTCTAAGATCTCAATAGGTACCTCCTCATAGGACAAGTCTTCATCGACCCCGAAATCTTCCACAGTTAGAATCGATGCTGGATCACCTAGGCACTTCTTTAACATGGATACATGAAAGACTGGATGGACAGAAGCTAGCTCCGCAGGCAACGCCAACTCATAAGCCACCTCACCCACACTCTGTAGGATCTCGTATGGCCCAACATACCTCGGACTCAACTTCCCCTTCCTGCCAAACCTCATCACCCCCTTCATAGATGATATCTTCAGATAGACCTGGTCACCAACATCAAACTCTAAGGGCCATTTACTGTTATCTGTATATGACTTCTGCCGACTGTAAGCAGTAGCCAACCTGTCCCTAATCACTCTGACCTTCTCTAAGGCCTCATGAATGATCTCTAGACCCAAAATGGATGACTCTCCAACCTCGAACCACCCAACTGGAGATCTACACCTCCTACCAGACAGTGCCTCAAACGGTGCCATCCCAATGCTGGAGCGATAACTATTATTATACGAGAACTCTATCAAAGGCATATGGTCATCCCAGCTACCCCTGAAGTCAATCACACACGCTCTCAACATGTCCTCCAATGTATGAATGGTGCGCTCTGCCTGCCCATCAGTCTGAGGATGAAAGGCAGTACTAAGCTTTACCTGCGTGCCCAAGCTTTTCTGGAAAGATCTCCAGAAATTTGAAGTAAACTGAGCTCCTCTATCTGAAATGATAGACAAAGGAATCCCATTCACAATCTCATCAATGTAGAGTCTCGCATAATCCTCGGCTCTATAAGTAGATTTCACAGGGATAAAGTGGGCAAACTTAGTCATCCTGTCCACAATAACCCATATGGAGTCATGCTGTCTCCTAGTCCTCGGAAGACCAACCACGAAGTCCATATTAATGGCCTCCCACTTCCAAGTCGGAACCTTAATAATCTGAGTAAGACCGCCAGGCTTAAGATGTTCTGCCTTAACCTACTAACAATTAGGACACTTGGCCACATTTTGCAATGTCCTTCTTCATGCCATCCCACCAATAAATCTGCTTAAGGTCATGATACATCTTGGTGGAACCTGGATGTATAGAATATCTGGAACCATGGGCCTCTGCAACAATCCTGGTCCGCAAATCATCCACATCTGGTACACATAGCCTGTCCTGATACCTAAGTATGCCATCACCTCCCAAAGCGAAAGACTCATTTATCTTTATCAATATTGAGTTCTTCAGCTCCATCAACACAAGATCGAGATGCTGAACCTACTTGACTTCAACTACTAAGGATGATTCGAACTAGGATGAACTGAAACACCCCCACTAGTAGAGTCAACCAATCGCACACCCAGTCTGGCCAGTCTGTGTACATCTTTCGCGAACTTCTTCTTCTCATCCTCAACGTGGGTTGTACTTCCCATGCTCATCCTGCTCAAAGCATCAGTTACAACATTAGCTTTACCTGGATGGTAGTGAACATTCATGTCATAATCCTTCAACAGCTCTAACCATCTCCGCTGATGTAGATTCAACTCCCTCTATGTGAACACGTACTGGAGACTCTTGTGGTCTGTGAACACATCCACATGCGCTCCATACAAGTAGTGCCTCCACAGCTTCAGTGCAAATTCCACAGCTGCCAACTCAAGGTCATGAGTGGGATAATTCTTCTCATAAACCTTGAGCTGTCTGGACGCATAGGCTATCACCTTACCAACCTGCATAAGAACACAACCCAAACCAACCCTAGTTGCATCACAGTAAACAGTGTAATTCTCACCACACTTAGGCAAAGTAAGCACCGGGGCTGAAGTGAGTCTGTCCTTGAGCTCCTGGAAACTCTTCTCACAAGTCTCCGTCCATTCAAACTTGGCCTTCTTCTTAGTCAAAAACTGTCAGTGGGGCAGCAATGGAAGAAAAACCCTCCACGAACCTGCGGTAGTAACCAGCCAATCCTAGAAAGCTACGGATGTCAGTGGGAGTAAGAGGTTTTGGCTAGTTCTTCACAGCCTCAGTCTTCCTGGGATCTACCTCCACACCCTGATCGGACATAAAATGACCTAGGAAGGTCACTGAACTATGCCAGAATTCACACTTGCTGAATTTGGCATACATCTGATGTTGTCTAAGTACCTGCAAGGTTAGTCTCAAATGCTGTTCATGCTCTTCCTTGGTCCTAGGGTAATTGAGGATGTCGTCAATGAATACAATGACGAAAGAATCAAGGTATTCATGGAAGACTCGGTTCATGAGGTCCATAAATGCAGCAGGTGCATTCGTAAGACCAAATGACATAACTAAGAACTCATAATGACCATAACGGGTATGAAAGGCTGTCTTTGGGATATCTCCATCCCTAACCCTAAGCTGATGATACCCTGAACGAAGATCAATCTTAGAGAAGAAACTAGACCCTTGGAGATGATCGAACAAATCATCTATTTTGGGAAGTGGATACTTATTCTTTATAGTGACTTTGTTGAGCTGCCGATAATCGATACACATTCTAAGGGTTCCATCCTTCTTTTTCACAAACAACACTAGAGCGCCCTAAGGGGATATGCTTGGCTGAATGAAACCCTTATCAGTGAGATCTTTTAACTGCAGCTTCAACTCCTTGAGTTTAGATGGAGCCATCCTGTAGGGAGGAATTGAAATTGGTTTAGTATCGGGTTCTAAGTCGATACCAAAGTTAATCTCTCGAGGGGGAGGAACTCCAGGCAAATCATCAGGAAATACATCTAGGAACTCATTCACTACAAGCACTGAGTCTATGGAAGGGATGTCATGATCTAAATCATTAACACTCACAAGATGACACAATAACCCCTTGGACTTCATTTTATTGGCCTTAAGGTTCGAGTTGTACCCCTCCCAGACTAGCTCCTCTTAATGAGGTAAACAAAATCTCACCACTCTACTACGACAATCCAAACAAGCATAACAACTGTAAAGCCAGTCCATGCCAAGAATAACATCAAAATCATGCATGGGTAACTCAACCAAGTCTGCACACATAGTCTTACCACTTACAACTTTTGGGCAATCCTTGTATTCTCTGTCAGTTCTTACGTTTTCTCCTAAAGGTGTACTAACCACTATAGGATCATGCAGAACTTCAGGCAATATCTCAAAAGTGAGAGCAAGCAAAGGAGTTACAAAGGAAAGCGTAGACCCTGGATCAAGTAAAGCATAAACAGAAGTTGAGAATACTTGCAGCATACCTGTGACCACATCAGCGGATTTCTCCTGCTCCTCCTGCCCTTCAGGGCATAGAATCTGTTCCTCTTAGGAGGCTCGGCTGCTGTTGCACCCTGTGGATTAGGCCTAGGCTGAGCTTTACCTCCAGCCTGACCTATGTTCTGTGGGCAGCCTCTAACCATGTGCCCACTCTTACCGCAACCGAAGCAGGCATTAGTGCCCTGTCTGCACTCTCCATTGTGAGCACGGCCACACTGAGCACAATTCTTTTTGGTATGCTGCATCTCACCTCCATTGCCCTTCTTGGGCTCAAGTCTGCCTCCTCTAGGTGCTGTACTCCTCTGAGAATTAGAGTTCCCAGAACTTTGCTGCCCCTTCTTGAACCTGGGCTGCTCACGGACGCCAAAATTGTTTTTGTGGCCTCCATGGCTGGGACCTGCCTGTTCTTGAGGCTTAGGCCTCCTAGTATCATGAACACCCCTCTTCTTGCGGCTGTCCTCTACCTGCTGGACATGCACCATCAACCTGGAAAGGTCCATGTTATCATGGAGCATCGCAGACCGACACTCCTCCTCCAGATCTCCGCTGATTCCTGTGAGAAACCTGCTCATCTCATCCCTGCTATTAGATACAAGGGAAGTAGCATACCTGGATAATTTAACAAACTTCAGTACTCATCTCATCCTTTCTGTTAGATACTAAGGAAAATAGCATACCTGGATAGTTTAACAAACTTTAGGGAATACTCCCTGACTGTCATAGATCCCTGCTTAAGGTTGATAAACTCCTCAACCTTTGCCTCCCTCATCTCCCTGGGAAAGAATCTCTCCAGGAAGGCTGTCTTAAACAGCTCCCAAGTGACCGAAACTCCTCCCAAAGCTCGGCTATCCTGCCACATCTTACACCAAGTCTGTGCAACATCCTTGAGTTGATAGGAAGCCAGCTCAGCCTTCTTAATATCTGTGGCCCCCATAGCCACCAAAATCTTATGCACCTCATCCACAAACTCCTAGGGGTCCTCTGAAGTCTTAGACCCTATGAAAATAGGAGGATTCATCCTCGTGAAGTCTCTTAATCTGTCAGCTATGCTACGAACCAGTGGGTTCTCCCTCTGAAAATCCTGCCGGTTGACCTGGGCAAACATAGCCTGGGCCTGCATAGTGATGGCCTGTGCCATATGGGCCAGGGATGCCCGCACCTCCGCATCAGTCAACCCAGCTGGGTTAACCGGCATAGCCACTCCTTCAGCTGGAGCCTGGGGTGGAACCTGATTGTCCCCAGCAGCTGCACCTCCTCTCCTCTGACCAATGGTTCTCCTAGTATTCATTCTTTGAAAACAACAAATATTGATGTTAGACATGCTCATAACACCAAGAAATTAGACATTAGGAAAAGCACGATAAGATTAGAAGAAGGGAAATTTTCCTACGCATCATGCAGTCTCTAATTCAGGATAGTGGTGCACTTCACTACCATGACTTAGAAACTACTCAATATGGTTGATGTGAACTCATTTTTCTCAGAATTTAACCTAGTGCTCTGATACCAACTTTGTCACGACTGGAATCTAGACCCCAGACGAGACCGGCGTCATTGACCTCTCAGAGGTCGCAGACAAGCCTACATACGTCATTCTTACTTCATCTAGGTTAATTTTAGCGGAAAATTTAAACTTTTTGTTTTCTTATTTCATGCTAAACATTTTTAAACTTAACATCATGGGCGTTCAGAAATCAACCATCTAATATAGAGATAATCAAATGAAAGAAACGGTTCAATACTCTAATAAATGTATAATTGCCAAAATGGCACCAATACAATGTCTAAAATAAAAACGAAAAGAAACACTAGTGGAACATGCTCCACTACCTAATGCCTACATCTAAGCTAGATAGCAATGGTAGACATCCTCGAAAGCATGAGGGCCTACCAAGTCCGGATGAAAGCTCCACGTCCGGATAGCTGCAACATCAACCTATAAGCTCTAGCATCCACCTGTGCCTGCACCTAAAAATATAGAGTTGTATGAGATTAGTACATACTTGTACTAAGTATGGGTATATGCAAGCACACACCAAGGACATGCATGAGGAAGAATAGCTCTTTCCTAACAACAAGATTATGGAAAGTCAAGTCAGTGGACTTGCCAAATTGAGATTAGGAAAGTTAGTGAACTTTCCAAATTTGGATTAGGAAAGTCAGTGAGCTTTCCAAATTTGGATTAGGAAAGTCAGTGAGCTTTCCAAATTTGGATTAGGAAAGTCATGCCATGAGAGTAACATGTATCATCATACTTATCATATTGCACACATCACATAACATCTTCCACATAACACATATCATATAGCATACAACACATAACATCTTTTATAACATTCATTCATATGCCATGAGACCTTGGAATCATGGACTTAACATTAAGACTTTCCAAAATGAGGGCTCAACATATGTGACCTCAACTAGGGAGTATTCATTAGCAAACAGAGTCTGCTTTATTCATTCATACGTACTTCATTTCATTTCGTTCATAGGCTAGTGTGAACACCAGCTATACCTAGAATGTAGTTTAAGACTTTCATTGGGTTTGCTGTGAAATGATCAAGAATAACCTAGTGTCATTACTTGAGTCTAGCTCACCTCTTGATTATCCTATCCTAACACTTTTGGTATCATTCATTTCATTATGTGCATCATTTGAGGCTGGCCTCATTCATTCATTGGGAACTTTAATTTAACTTTCATCATGAAATCCAGTGTCTCCCCCACACCGAAAAGAGGTGGAATCACCGGCCAAAGTGACCCAAAACATGCTAGCGTACATGGGAATTTAACCCCGCCAGATCCCTATATTGGCAGTATAGGTTCGAACACCAGGAGACATAAGGAGACCCATACCCGGCAAGTCAGACAGTCTCATATCATGAGAGTTACGTGAACCTCTGCCCTTCTCGAAAGAAGGCATCACCGCTCATAGCTAGTCTATCGGTGCTCAATATAAAGCTCCATTACATTCAACTCATACGTCATGGAAGCTGTCTTCTAGTATGACGACATCATAGCTCAATAGATGATTTCTCATCTCATCATTAGTATTAAGTGTGTTAATCTCAATACTTTCATTAGAGTGTTCATAAAGACTGGTCTCTTCATTAACTTTACACTCTCATAGGTGAGTACGTTTTGGTAACATTTACTTAGGCTCATTTGAGATTGTTCTCATCTTTTACATTAGACTCATATCATGTTGTCACCACATTCATTAACATTAGCACAATTGCTCTTCATAATTACTCACCCCATTTTACCTGAATGTTCATTTCATCATATGCCAATGCACTTGCCCATTTGTGTGTTTCACACTCTTACTTAACCCTTCTAGGGTTTCATCATTTCATTACATAATAATCATTTCATTGTATGCCAATGCACTTGGCCATTTAGTGTATTTTACACTCGTACTTAACCCTTCTAGGGTTACTTCATTTCATTATATACATCTTAGGTTCACTTATGTTTAAACGTATGCTAGACTTATGGGTCTATACATACAAGCCATGAGGCTTCATTCATAGTTCGTTAAGTGACTCATATCTTCCTAAGATTATGTAGTACAAGACTTATGTATCTTGTATGTATGCCAAGATCTCAATTTCGATCTAAGTAGGTGGCATTATTCTTGAACATTTAACTCACGTATGACTTATGTATCAATACGAAAATTTGGGCAAGGGAACCCCAAGTTTGACTCCCTTGGACAACACTTACATTTTTCCTTGATTTTATTTTTAATGCTCATGACATTGGGAACCTAGATCGAGCCCCAACATCAACATTCTCTCTTTATTTTTCTCATTGGATTCTCTTTTATTTGGCCGAAGGGTTGTGGGATCGAACCCCCACAGCCCCTTTTATTATTTTTTCCATTTAATTCTTCTTGTCCAATTCGCATTACGGAAAAGGGCCTAAAATACCCTTGAAGTATTGAAAATGGTACAAAATTACCCTCCATCCACCTATTGGCTCCAAAATGCCCTTTTCATCCACCTATTGGCTCCAAAATACCCCTGGCATCCACCTTTGGGTTCAAAATTGACCACTTCTTTAATTGTTTTAAAATTAAACTCTTTAAATATTTTTTAAAATACTTGGCGTTCAACTATTAGTTATAATTTAATTTATTAATATAATTTATAAATCAACCCACTACCCACTCATTACTAACTAAATCCCACCCAATTAATAATCCAATTATAATATCAAAATTGTCATAAACACTACTAAAATACGATGAAATTATACATTCCTGAAAATGACATTCAAAATTATTTGAGTCCGAATCGAAGCCCCAATTAAATATAGGTTGAGCCGCTTATTTAGGAGGACACTTTCAATAGGATTCTCTTTCAAGATTGAATTAAAAATTTATGATTAAAGGCAAAGAAGTAATACATCCCGAATTAATTCATGCACTTTTTTAAAATATAATTTTATAAATATTTATGATTTGTTTTAAAACCTTTAATATATTATTTTGAAAAAAAGTTAACTATGAAGTAACATCACATAATTGAGACGTAAGAATAATTAAGATGAACATAGTCAGACTTTTAAGTTTATCGGTAATTTTTATTTAGACACTTAACGTATGATAATTTACTTCTATAGATATTTTCGCCTCAAATTTTTAAAAACACTCAATTGGCAGTAGCTTTTTTGTTGTTGCATTAATAATGTGACGGGTGTATTAATTTGGAGGGGTTTAATTAGTAATGGGTGGGTAGTGGATTGATTTATAAATTATACTAATAAGTTAAATTATAACATATAGTTGCGTGCCACGTATTTAAAAAAATATTTAAATAGTTTAAATATAAAACCGTTAAATAAGTGGTCAATTTTGAACCAAAAGGTGGATGACAAGGGTATTTTGGACCCAATAGGTGGGTGGAAAGGGTATTTTGGAGCCAATAGGTGGATGAAGGGTAATTTTGTACCATTTCCAATACTTTGAGGGTATTTTAGGCCCTTTTCCGTTCGCATTAACCATGAGGTTGTGGGATCAAACCCCCACAACCTCTCTTAATTTTTCCTTTATTTCGCTTGGGATTGAGAGGTTGTGGGTTCGAACCCCCATAGCCTCCTTATTTAATTTTCATTTAAATGTTGACTTATTTATGCTTTGGCAGTGAGGTTGTGGGATCGAGCCCCCACAGCCTCACTTTATTTTCTTTTTATTTCTCCCTTTCTCCTTTACAGCCTTGAGGTCGTGGGTTCGATTCCCACGCCTCACATTTCGTTTCTTATTTTTTTCTTTCACTTCATTCGCTGCCTGGAGGTCGTGGGTTTGATTCCCACGCCTCCCATTTTATTTTATTAATTTTTTACTCTACATTTTCAGCCAGCATACCCCATTTCGATTCCCCCTAATCCCATTTCCTTTCTTGCGATTCCAAGGAAGTACACGGGTGAGGTCACAGGTTTGAATCCTGGTGGCCTCATCCCTTTATTCTCAAATAAATTTCCAGATTTATTCCTCTACATCTAGCCTAAACTAAGCTTGTAAGTTGGCTGGAATTTTAGTCATTTTTAGCTTATTTTCACTAACATTTTCACTTGAAATCTTAGGGAAATTCATAGGTCTTTTAACACATTTTGGGGTGCATTTTCATAGGTTCGTTTAGCCAAAATATTGATACTCAAATCAGCCACACTTCCATTTTAATGAACACCACGATTTACATAGGTTTATGCACGTAAAATGACAACCAAAACATCATCAATTTGAAGCCTTAAGACGAGGACTCCATTTACAGTAACATTTTTGCACATACACACACTTGCACAAAATTTCGGATACATGGTTGTCTTTCATACGATTTCAAGTACACAAACATAATCATATTCATCACGAAAGCATAACATAGACCTAAGTCTACCAGCAATCATACCCAACCTACGATTCATTGGGAGCTAGTGACAGGGGCATGCAAAAGGGGAAACAATCCTAGTTTTCGAATGAATAATATGAACCTTAAGGGGTCTCTTGGGAAAGGAACCAAGAGAGAAGAAAACCCATACCTTTTTGACGTTAAAACCTTGAATTGCTGCCCAAAAAATTCACCCAAGAACACGTCTAAGCCTCCTCAATATCAACTCCACTCGAATGATAACCTCCCTTAGCCTAGTGTGCGATTAACGTTTGTTTTCTTGTTATTTCGTGTGAGTTCTTCAAGTGTGAAGAACTTGGTTTATTTTTCTGCTTTTATATCTTATTTTGGCAGAGAATTTTCGTGTGAAAGAATAAGAGATATTGAGCGTGAGAGTTGAGAGATAGACGTGAGAGAGTGGGAGTTATATTAGGCTTAGGAGTCTAGTTTAGGACTTAGTCAAATAAGGTTTAGTTAATTATTAAAAATCTGATTTTTATTTTATTTTAAATCAGCTAATAAATAATAATTATTAATTAATTATATTAATTCAATAGCTTAAATAAAAATCACATTAATTCATTGCTTCCACCTAGGTTCGAACCCGGGTGAAGTAAGACTTCACTTCAAGAGCTCAATTTCGGCTCTCTCTCCCCAAATTGCCCCTCCACCTTATTAATTAAATAATTAATTATATATTTAGGGTAATTACGATATTACCCTTAACCTGGAAAAAAACCATTTTACCCCTAGACCCTCCAAACCTAAGATTTCCCCTTTTTAAGTCCGGTAAAGACTCCTTCGAGTAAATCTTCGTATTCGAGAGCCCTAAAAGGTTGGACCCAACCTTTCCAAGCTCAACTAACTCCCCAAGTTAGTTGGCTTGGCTGTAGCAAGGTTTCCGAGGTCTGGTTCTACGCGCATCAATCCGTGTGAACCCTGGTCTAATCATAGGCATTCTTGACGCATTAAGCATTTCTTATCTTATCCATTTTTAGGGTTGTTACAGCCTTGAAATGTTTACATATGCGAGTGTAGTCCGTATAGGATCTGATTGCTCTATAGTTTGCTTTCAAAATATTAGTTCATTTGAAATTCAATCTTTAAGATTGCCTGAGACATGTATTTATTGGCATGACACTGTTGTGTACCTAAATTTTTTTTCCTCTTCTTTCCTTTAGCGTAAAACCAATTGTTGACAGCTTATTCATGTGCCATATGGCCTTAATTAGCCTTGGTCCATTTTATAGAAAGAACCAGTCTTTGCTTTGATAGCTACAAATGGCGCATATATAATGCCCTTTCTTGTTCACTGTTAGGTTTTTTTTTAGGGCAAGAGAAATTTCTTGCAGTTGTCTTGAGTTCTAGGAATTTTCTTTAGGCTGAAAACATTGAGGGAATACTAAGAAAGCTAGCAGAAATTTCTGCCCGTTTGGAATCGTTGGTTTTCTTGAGTTTGTTAGAGCATAGGATTTTGGTCGATCGCTCAGTTTCTTTTTCGTTTTCCTCTTATCTGGTGAAAGTCTATCATTTCCAGCTCGTTCTCATCTCAGTTGCTGCCCCAAAAAAGGTAGAATTCCTTTGACTTTAACATTTTTTTAGCCTGTCATTTGTTGATTATAGATACCTTTTACAGATTCTATTTTTTCTTCTTCTTGAGATGAATCTGTTGCTTCCCATTTGATCTGCTAGTGACAGCTGAAATTTAGTCCGTTTCGTTTTGATGTTGATATATTTTGGTTTGAGATGTAGAGTGTATCCCCTCATATAGATTTAAGCATTGCATTTGTTTATGTGGTTGTTCGTCTGGCTCGAGGATGGTTTAATGTTGTTAGTTGTGTAAGTTTGATGACTGATATATGTGAGATAGTCGTGTGTTTGTTCTATTCGACTAGATTTCTCCATTTCTTCAAATGTCTTTGACGCCTTACTGCCTATTTGGCTTGTTTAGACCGAGTATGTGTCTTCATGTTATTCGAAGCTCAGCCTGAAATGTTTACCTATGCGTGTGGAGTCCGTATAGAATCTGATTTCTATATATTTGGTTTCAAAATCTTAGTTCGTTCGGGACTAAATTTTTAAGATTGCCTGATACATGAATTTATTGGCATGGAACTGTTGTGTACCTAAAGTTTTCTTTAGCATAAAACTAATTGCTGGCAGTTTATTCATATGTCATATAACTTTAATTAGCATGGGTCCATTATATGGGAAGAACAAGTTCTTGCTTTAAATACTGCAATAAATATTTTGTATTTATCAGTTTCATTCTGACATTTTCCTGATTTTTTGACTTATAGATTTACTGTTAGAAGTTGGTTTATCATCCTCAATTCAATGATTCTCTGGATCTCAAACGGTGTCTGCCCTTTTATGTCTGGCTTTAATTTTTTTTATTTTATTTTGAAAAATCGAATCGACATGGGTTCAATATTCGACTGTCTACTAGTTAGTGTCCGCCCTATCTGATAAGGTTGATTTTTAATTATGAGGAAATAAAATATATGATAATATGAGTAGTGAATGGTCTTTCATTGATATATCTGAGTTATCAAAGTGTTACGTGAATTCTGTCTCTATTTGATGCCTATAGGTATACCTTTCCTGTCTATTTTATTGTCTAACTGTTTTTATTTCGTAGCCCATGTAAAGTTGGTATTACATCATGTTTTGTGTGTGTCCTTGTGATGCCTAATGTAGGAATTTTTATATATATTTGAGATTCATGATATTTGAAGGTTTTCATTGTCTGCCATCTCCTTCCTTGATAAGGATTCAAGATCTTTATTACACTAGATGATAACTGAACACACAACATCTATCCTTCGGATATTTATTAATTATTTTTAGTGCTTTGTTGTATGTACTGTCCGAATGAGTCCATCGGGCTATCTCTTGCTCCCTTTGCATTTCAGTATCGGTCCTTCAAGGCCCAAGTTCATTCCCTTTTCGAATCAACCCTCATTCGAGTCAACCAGCTATGAAAAGCGATATACGAATCCGGAGTTGAAAGAATTCGCACAAGATCGGAGAGTGGAAGGGATTGGGCCTAAACCCAAATTTATTTCGTAAATTCTTGTATTTTTGTTATCTTTGGGCCTAACCCCTTGTTGTCTTTTCTTTCATGTATTTATTATTTATTATTGTAAGATTAGTCTAAGACAGGTACAAGTGAAGTGGGCCAAAAGCGCACAACAAAAATGGGTCCAAATACCGGTCCAGGCGGACAGAAAACCCAGATTTGGACCCAACTCTCTCTCTCTCTCTCTCTCTTGTTTTGTTTACTTATCTGCTCTTATTTGTCGTTAGTTTTAAAGTTAAAGAATCCAAATTCCTGCAAACGCCGTGATATTTTTATCGATTTAAAATTGAAATCCGAATCTAAATGAATTCTAAAAGGATGAATAACTTTGCAAATAATAAAACTCACTCAAGTAATTAATATCTCTTTTTCAAACGAACACTAAGTAATTTTTATAAGTTAGATCATTTTAGCCAAATAGATTAGTTGTTCGGATAATTGCGAGTTAGCAAATATTTTAGGTGCCGTAAAACCCTTCCTAAGATATAAATGTGAATCCGCGAGCCCTCTTTTAAAATGTTTCAATCGATTTTTCTGTTTAAGTCTTTTGAAGACAAAGGTTTTCTTAATTTTTCTCAAAATTAAGTGGCGACTCTAAAAAAGTCCAAAAACCGATAAAAATATTTTCTCGTATAAAACATTCAAAAGATAAAGATAGGGGCTAGACTCTAAAGTAAGAAGTAATAGAAAAAGGATCCAAAAGTAATACCTTGCATGAATGGTGTTATGGGGAATCATAAGTGCATTGCAGAAGGTATAACCTAGGGTCACTAATAAGAAGAGATTGAAGATAGGATTGGACTAGAGTTTCCTTTCCTAGTATAGTATACTAAATATGAGAGAATCCTAATAAATGAAGTTAAGTAATGGTGAGGCTATGGAGGGTGAACGTGTTAAGGATGACTTCAAGATATGCTTAGTATGTGAGGTAATATGGGATGCTTATGTACATTGCACAAGCATGTTTTGAGGTGATCACAAGGGCATAATACCCCTTAGTATGAAGAACGTAGGTCTTAATTACGATAGTGGATTATGATCAAGAATGACCAAAGAGAGGTACTTAGCTTTGGTTGTAGTATGGGATGCTACCTTAGCCTTGCAAAAGTATACTTGAAGGTGGCTTGTGATTTAGTTAATTGGAGTAAGAAGGAAAATGATTTAAGTATGAACTCTTATATTCTTTAAGATGCTTTAATATGCTTATGATATACATGTTATGCTTATGCCTTTGTAACGTCCCTCAAATTGAGCTAGGTTGAACTAGAGCCTAACATGGGTGTCATGATGTTTTAAAGTCATAAAATGGTTAGTAATTGTGTTCTTATGCAGTATATGAAGTTTGGAAGTGTTTGGATGTTAAACGTCCAAGAACGTCCAAGACGTTCTGAAACTAGTTGAAATTGAACTAGTGTGTCGTAGTGTTTAGTAGTGATTTTTTGGGGGATGGTTTGAGGGTAAAACTGTTTATCGATGGTTCCTACGTGTAGCTTGACATTCAAAGGTTCGAAACGTCCGAGAACGACGGCCCGAGGACCATCCAAAGGGTCCCCAAAGACGGCCTAAACATGGGACAGCCAAGCTGCCGCGCCAGCCAGGGTTGTCACGAACCATTCTGTCTAAATATTTTCCAGAAACATGATTTGAAAATGCCTCCGCGATGCGCAGTAAACTTCCAGATTTGGTCGCGTCATTTTTAAGTCAAATTTGAGTTGGTTAGAATGTCAAATAAGTGCAGGTGTCTTTTGGGTAATTTGGGGATGACTTATTGATGGTTATTGAGTCTTTTTATACCCCTAAACTCACAAATCAAAGCTAAACCCTCTACTCAAAACAAAACCTCTCCATTCTTCTCTCCAAAACCTTCATTATTGAAGCTTTGAAGCTCCAAGGAAGAAGACTGATTTTGCAAGCTTTTTCTCCATCAATCTTGTGGGATTTTCATCACAATTAAGGTATGGTTTTTCATCCTAGAAATCTCTTTCTTCAAGTTGTCAATTCCAATGATTTTTCAAATATGATCAGAAACATGAATTCTCCTATTTTGTGATCTAGCCATATGTTCTTGCATAAAATGTTTTGAATCATTGTATTATGATTTAATTGATGTTAATTTGATGATTTAAACCTAAAAATCTCTATGAAACCATGCAAACCACGCAATCCTAGTTTTAACTATTTTATGGGTGAAGTGATCATGTTTCTATACTATTGAATTCTTATGTAGTTTGAGTAGGGCTATTTAATTATGATAGAATCATGTTAGAATTGTTAGAATGCTTCCCCAATTTCATAAATCTATGTTGATTTACCTTTGATTCATTGTCTATTGAAAGTATTGAATTGAATTGGTGTTCATGGCCATGGGTAAGGGCCTTTTGGTATTGTGTTGGATGATTTAACTATGGATTGAAGTGGTGAGAATGGATTGGTGGTACGCTGCCCTAATTCTTTTATGTTATGCAAATTTGGTCTTGAATTATGTTGTGATTGGTAGGTCCACTTATGGTTGTGGTGCTATGTGCTTTACATGTGAATTATGTGGCCTCGTCGGCGTTACATTATGCACTATGATGATCATGGCCTTGTCGGCATTACTTAATATATTATGATGGTTTGTGTAGTTGATTTATGAGAAGTATGATCATATCTATCTATATGTGAGTAATGTGAAAGTATGTGTTCTTTTATTGACATTAGGTGATCATGTTTGTCACGACCCGGATTCTGGAATTCGAATCGCAACCGCGTCGTTGACCTCTCAGAGGTCGCAGACAAGCCTACTTACGTCATCATTACATTCATTAGGTTAATTTTAGCTGAAAATTTGAAACTTTTTGTTTTGTTTGAAGTGTACATAGACTTCATAGTTATAACATGCATATGCGTATAAAGAAGTTCATTGCTCATGTGTGTCAACTATCTAATAAAGAATCATTCAATCTGGAAATAAACAGTCTTATAGTATAAGTAATAATTGCCAAAATGGCACCATTACATAAGTCCGAACAAAATAGGAAGGAAATACTACTGGAACATACTCCACTAGCCTAAACCTATTACTAAGATAGAAACATAACGGCAGGTATCCTCGAATGCATGAGAACCTACCAAGTCCGGATGAAAAGCTCTGATGTACGAACAGCTGCAATGAATGTCTTCAGCACCCTCCTGAACCTTCACCTAAAATAATATAATGTATGGGATTAGTACACACTTGTACTAAGTATGGGTGTATGCAAGTACACACCAAGGACATGCATGATTAAGAAGAGCTCTCTCCTAACAATGTGAATTATGGAAAGCCAAGTCAATTGGACTTGCCAAATCAGATTAGGAAAGTCATGCTATGAGAGTAACATGCATCATCATTCTTTTCATATTGCACACAACACATAACATATTTCATAAAGCACATACATATATTACATATCATTCGTGCATATGCCGTGAGACCTTGGAATCACGGACTTAACATTAGGACTTCCCAAAATGAGGGCTCAACATATGGTACCTCAACTAGGGAGCCTTCTTTAGCAAACACAGAGTCTGCTTCATTTATTCATACTTACTTCATTTTCATTCGTTCGTAGGCTGGTGTGAACACCAGCTATACCTAGGATGTTGTTTAAGACTCTCATCGGGTTCACTGTGCAATGACCAAGAATGACCTAGTAACATTATTTGAGTCTAGTTCACCTCTTGATTATCTTATCCAAACACCTTTGGTATCATTCATTTCATTATCTTTCATACTTTGAGTAACTTCAACTTTAACCCACATAGATCATGTGAGCATCATGAAATCCGATGTCTTCCCCACACCGAAAAGACGTGGAGTCACTGGCCAAGGTGAAGCCAAAAGCTCGCTTAGGTGGAAAACCACTGTCTAGTTCCCTATGTTGGCAGCATAGTTCAAAGACTAGGAGATTTAGGGAGACCCATACCCACCTTGGTGGACAATCTCATCTCATTAGAATTACGTGAACCTCCGCCCTTCCCGAAAGAAGTCATCACCCCTCAAAGCTAGCCTATCGGTGCTCTGTTTAAAGTTCCTATTTACATTCAACTCATACATCGTCGAAGCTTGCTTCTAGCATGAGGTAGTCATAGCTCATTAGATGATTTATCATCTCTTCTTTACGTATTAAGTGTGAATTGTCCTTACACTTACATATAGAGTGTGATTAAGACTTGTCTCTTAATAATCAACACTCTCTTAGGTGAGTACTTTTGGTGACCTTATATTGGCGTAGGTACAACTTGTCTCACTTGCACTAGCCTCATATTGTGATTCCACCCTGTTCTTTCTTAACATCTTTTCATTTTATCTTTACTCACCTTTCATTATTTGTTCATCGTATAACATACATATGCTCTCTTGGAATTTACTTTGAGGGACATTGATTCTAGGCGTAGATACAACTTGTCTCATTTGTACTAGCCTATCCTCATGTAGCCACTCTTTCTTGATTTATTCATCGTTTAGCATAAATATACTCTCTTAAAAATTTCATTTCGTGATATTGATTTTTAGGCGTAGATGCAGCTTGTCTCACTTGCACTAGTCTCTTATCATGTTGTAACTATTTTCATTAGCATCATAGTATAACATAATTACTTAGCTTATTACGTGAATGTTCATTTCGTCATATGCCAATGCATTTGGCCTTTTAGTGTGTTTCACATTCTTACTTAACCCTCCGGGGGTCACATCATTTGATCACATACATCTTAGGTTCATTTATTTTTAAACATACGCTGGACTTATGAACCCATACGTACAAGCCATGAGGCTTCATTCATAATTCATCTAAGTGACTCATACCTACCCAAGATTATGTGGTACAAGACTTATGCATCTTGTAAGTATGCCAAGGTCTCGGTTTCGATTCCTATAGGCAGTTTCATTAAGTATTTATTCACGTAAGACTTCTGCATCAATACGGAATTGGGCAAGGGAACCCAATTTCGAATCCCTTGAGCAACACTTAGTCTTATATTAAATTTTGATTTAAAATTTTAGCTTGGGGACCCAAGTTCGAATCCCAACGCCTACATTTCTTTTTCTTTCTTTTCTTTGCTCTCTCCTTTTTCATTTGAGACCAAGAGGATGTGGGATCGATCCCCCACAACCTCATTTTTCCTTTATTTAATTTTATCCCCTAACTTCCTTGTCTATCCGAGAGGTTGTGGGTTCGATCCCCACATACCTCATTTTATTTTTCTTTCATTTTTCTCCTTTCTTCACTTGAGCCTTACCCCATTTCGAATTCCCCTTACCTCATTTTTATTATTGATTTTTTTTTATAACTTGTATATGGTGAGGTATTGGGTTCAATCCCCAATTACCTCATGCATTTTAAAAAAATTTAAAACTCAAATTTATTCCCAGTAACTTGGCCGAACCAAATTTCCAGAATGCATGAAATTTGATCACGTTTTTCCAGTCCCTTTTTGCAGCATTTACACGTTAGTTCTTAGAACATTTCGTGGATCATTTAGTAAGTCTTTAGGTGCATTTTCATGGTTACATTTGATCAAGAGTTGTCATTCAACTCAGAAACATTACACCACTTATGAACATCACGATTTACACAAGCAATTGCACGTAAAATACAAGAAATTAAACATGCCATTTCATGCTCCACTCCGTGACTACATATTTTCGGAAAACATCTTTCATTACTCACCTAATTCTGAACATACATACATACACATAATAAGCACGAAAACACGTTACACGCCTAATATCTACCAGCAGACATACCAACCTACAACCATCGATAGGAGCTAGTGACAGGGACATGCAACGGGGAAACAATCCTAGTTTTCGGATTAGAATCAACTGAATCCTAGGGGTCTCTTGGAACGGGACCAAGAGTAAGAAAACCCATACCTTTTATCGATCAACACCCTCCAAATCTTCACCAATGGCACCCAACTCCATGACACCAAAGCCTCACCACCAAACTCCAAGCACAACCCGTCAAGAACAATGTTTTTTCTTTTCATTTTTAGCTTAGTTTTTCGTTTGAGTTTTTTTGTGTCTAAGTTCTTCAAGAGTTGAACTTTGGTTTTTCTCTGTTCTTTTACTGATAGTCAGACGTGAGAGATATGGTGGAGAGACGTGAGAATGAGAGTAAATAAGCGTGAGAAAGAGAGTGGATAGGTAGTTAGAATTAGGAGTTTTAGTTTAGGAATTAGTCAAACTAGGACTCCTCATTAATTAATAAAAATCTGATTTTCTAAGGCTAAGTGAAATGATCACTATGCCCTTACTTAAACCAGATATTTAAATACAATTTAATTCGATTTAGCATTGCTTCTACCAAGGATCAAACCCGGGTGAAGCTTAACTTGCGAAAAAGGGTCAAATTTGGCCAACCCTACCCGAATTGCCCACCTCTTTATATTAATTAATTAATTAATTAAATATTTAGGGTAATTACAACACTACCCCTAGCTTGGAAAAGACCATTTTACCCCTAGACCCTCCAAACCTAAGATTACCCCTTTCTAGTCTTGTAAAAACTAATCCGGGTGAAACTCCTCAATTCGGGTGCCCAACCTTGCCTATCTCAACTAACTCACCAAGTTGGTTGGCTTGGCTAGTGCATGGGTTCTGAGGTCTGGTTCCACGCGCATCAAGCCGTGTGAACCTGGTCTAATCTAGGCATTCTAGGTATGTTTAGGCATTACTTCGCATAGTTATTTTCGGGTTGTTACATTATCCCTCCTTAGGAACATTCGTCCCCGAATGACACTACTCTTTACTAACAACAAGCCAGTCATCTATAGAACTTATGCATACATAAGCAATTCAATACTTTTCATTGGTGAATATCTGATTCACATATTAGCATGATGGTGCACATCCTTGAAACCTACTAGCAGCTTCAAATTAATAGACTGAGGAAACTCTTTCCTAACTAGTCTCATCAAAGCATACAACACAAGTAAACATATAAGTCACACAAATCAGCAACCAACATGATGACTCAAACATATTAACCTCATACTAGTGCATAAACACCATACACAGTCAAATACATGAAAGACTAATTAAGGCTACGCACCCGAGACTTCACCAGAAGTGCCTTCCCCCGCACCCCTAGACTTGAGTGCGAAGAATCGTTGCCTCCTTGGAGTCTCTACACTTGGACCATTAGGCTGAACTTTCTCATTCCCTTTTTCTTGACTTCTCCTATTCGACAATCCTTCATCATGTGACCCAGTTTTCCACAACTGTAACAAGCGTTAGAGCCCATCATACACTCTCCTCCATGCAGTTTGCCACACTTCCTACAAGGTGGCCTCTCTTGAGGTGTATCTACTTCATTGTTTCTCTTAACTATGGACTCGGAATCCCTATCATAGCGACCCTTGGATGAACTTGACTCCCTTTGGTGGGAGAGTCCTTTCTTAAACCTGGGCTTATCCCTGATTTTAGTACTACTCTTCCTCGAAATATTCTCCTCAGCTTGCCTTGACCTGTTCCCTGCCCTAGTGTGCTTCCTCTTCCTGCTTTCCTCCACTTGTTGGACATGACCATAATCCTGGAAAGGTCCATGCTATCATGCGGCATAGCTGCCCTACACTCCTCCTCGATATCCTCAGCAATCCCTGTCAAGAATCTACTCATCTCGTCTTTGTTGTTAGACACAAGAGAAGTGGCATACCTGGAAAGTTTTATGAACTTCAGGGAGTAATCCCTGACTGACATCGAGCCCTACTTAAGGTTGATGAATTCCTCAACCTTAGCCTTCTTCATTTCTATAGGAAAGAACCGATCCAGAAAAGCCGTCTTGAAAAGATCCCAAGTCATAGGACCTCCTCCTAAGGCCCTGCTATACTGCCACATCTTATACCAGGATTGAGCTACATCCTTTAGCTGGTAGGATGTCAGCTTAGCCTTTTCCACATCAGTCAAACCCAACGCACACAGTATCTTGTGGATTTTATCCACAAACTCTTGGCGATCCTCCGCAGTCTTAGATCTAGTGTAAACGGGAGGATTCATCCTCGTGAAGTCCCTTAACCTGCTAGCCATGGTGGTGGCAGGTGGGTTCTCTCTGGGAACACCTCGTTGCTCTGCCTGGGCTGTCATCGCCTGAGCTTGTAAAGTGATGGCTTGGGCCATCTGTGCCAGGGCTGTCCTCACTTCTCCATCTGTCAATCCAGCTGGGTTAACAGGCATCTCCATTCCAGCAGCTGGGGCCTCGAGTGGAACTTGGTTTCCCCCAACAGCTGCTCCTTCTCTTCCCCGACCAGCGTTCCTCCATGTGTTCATTTCCTGAAAGATAAGAATTGATGTTAGATACGCTCATAATACCAAGTATTCATACATTAGAGAAGTAACGATAAGATCAGAAGAAGGGAATTTTCCTAAGCATTATGCAGTCTCTAATTCATAATAGTGGTGCACTTCACTATCATAACTTAGAAACTACTTAACGTGGTTGACATCAGCCTGATGTCTTGGATATTTAACCTAATGCTCTGATACCAAGTTTGTCACAACCCAGATTTTGGAATCCGAATCGTAACTGGCGTCGTTGACCTCTTAGAGGTCGCAGACAAGCCTACTTACGTCCTCATTACATTCGTTAGGTTAATTTTAGCTGAAAATTTGAAACTTTTTGTTTTGTTTGAAGTGTACATAGACTTCATAGTTATAACATGCATATGCTTATAAAGAAGTTCATTTCTCATGTGTGTCAACCATCTAATAAAGAATCATTCAATCTGGAAATAAATAGTCTTATAGCATAAGTAATAATTGCCAAAATGGCACCATTACATAAATCTGAACAAAATAGGAAAGAAATTCTAGTGGAACATACTCCACTAGCCTAAACCTATTACTAAGATAGAAACATAACGGCAGGTATCCTCGAATGCATGAGAACCTACCAAGTCCGGATGAAAAGCTCTGATGTCCGAACAGCTACAATGAATGTCTTGAACACCCTCCTGAACCTTCAACTAAAATAGTATAATGTATGGGATTAGTACACACTTGTACTAAGTATTGGTGTATGCAAGTACACACCAAGGACATGCATGATTAAGAAGAGCTCCCTCCTAATAATGTGAATTATGGAAAGCCAAGTCAATTGGACTTGCCAAATCAGATTAGGAAAGTCATGCTATGAGAGTAACATGCATCATCATTCTTTTCATATTGCACACAACACATAACATATTTCATATAGCACATATATATATTACATATCATTCGTTCATATGCCGTGAGACCTTGGAATCACGGACTTAACATTAGGACTTCCCAAAATGAGGGCTCAACATATGGTACCTCAACTAGGGAGCCTTCTTTAGCAAACACAGAGTCTGCTTCATTTATTCATACTTACTTCATTTTCATTCGTTCGTAGGCTGGTGTGAACACCAGCTATACCTAGGATGTTGTTTAAGACTCTCATCGGGTTCACTGTGCAATGACCAAGAATGACCTAGTAACATTATTTGAGTCTAGTTCACCTCTTGATTATCCTATCCAAACACCTTTGGTATCATTCATTTCATTATCTTTCATACTTTGAGGAACTTCAACTTTAACCCACATAGATCATGTGAGCATCATGAAATCCGATGTCTTCCCCACACCGAAAAGACGTGGAGTCACTGGCCAAGGTGAAACCAAAAGCTCGCTTAGGTGGAAAACCACTGTCTAGTTCCCTATGTTGGCAGCATAGTTCAAAGACTAGGAGATTTAGGGAGACCCATACCCACCTTGGTGGACAGTCTCATCTCATGAGAATTACGTGAACCTCCGCCCTTCCCTAAAGAAGGAATCACCACTCATAGCTAGCCTATCGGTGCTCCGTTTAAAGTTCCTATTTACATTCAACTCATACATCTTCGAAGCTTGCTTCTAGCATGAGGTAGTCATAGCTCATTAGATGATTTATCATCTCTTCTTTACTTATTAAGTGTGAATTATCCTTACACTTACATATAGAGTGTGATTGAGACTTGTCTCTTAATATTCAACACTCTCTTAGGTGAGTACTTTTGGTGACCTTATATTGGCGTAGGTACAGCTTGTCTCACTTGCACTAGCCTCATATTGTGATGCCACCCTGTTCTTTCTTAACATCTTTTAATTTCATCTTTACTCACCTTTCATTATTTGTTCATCGTATAACATACATTTGCTATCTTGGAATTTACTTTGAGGGACATTGATTCTAGGCATAGATACAACTTGTCTGACTTGTACTAGCCTATCCTCATGTAGCCACTCTTTCTTGATTTATTCATCGTTTAGAAATTTCATTTAGTGACATCGATTTTTAGGCGTAGATGCAGCTTGTCTCACTTGCAAAAGCCTCTTATCATATTGTCACTATTTTCATTAGCATCATAGTATAACATAATTACTCACCTCATTACGTGAATGTTCATTTCGTCATATGCCAATGCATTTGACCTTTTAGTGTGTTTCACATTCTTACTTAATCCTCCGGGGGTCACATCATTTCATCACATACATCTTAGGTTTATTTATTTTTAAACGTACGCTGGACTTATGAACGCATACGTACAAGACATGAGGCTTCGTTCATAATTCATCTAAGTGACTCATACTTACCCAAGATTATGTGGTACAAGACTTATGCATCTTGTAAGTATGCCAAGGTCTCGATTTCGATTCCTATAGGCAACTTTCATTAAGCATTGATTCACGTAAGACTTATGAATCAATATGGAATTGGGCAAGGGAACCCGTTTTCGAATCCCTTGAGCAACACTTAGTCTTATATTAAAATTTTATTTAGAATTTCAGATTGGGGACCCAAGTTCGAATACCAACACCTACATTTCTTTTTCTTTCTTTTCTTTCCTCTCTCTTTTTTCGTTTGAGACCAAGAGGATGTGGGATCGATCCCCCACAACCTCATTTTTCCTTTATTTAATTTTCCCCCTAACTTCCTTGTCTATCCGAGAGGTTGTGGGTTCGATCCCCACATACCTCATTTTATTTTTCTTTCATTTTTCTCCTCTGTTCACTTGAGCCTTACCCAATTTCGAATCCCCCTTACCTCATTTTAATTATTGAATTTTTTTTATAACTTGTATATGGTGAGGTATTGGGTTCATTCCCCAATTACCTCATGCATTTTAAAAAAATTTAAAACTCAATTTTTTTCCCAGTAACTTGGCCGAACCAAATTTCCAGAATGCTGGAAATTTGATCACGTTTTTCCAGTCCCTTTTTGCAGCATTTACACGTTAGTTCTTAGGACATTTCGTGGATCATTTAGTAAATCTTTAGGTGCATTTTCATGGTTACGTTTGATCAAGAGTTGGCACTCAACTCAGAAACATTACACCACTTATTAACATCACGATTTACACAAGCAATTGCACGTAAAATACAAGAAATTAAACATGCCATTTCGTGCTTCACTCCGTGACTACATATTTTCGGAAAACATCTTTCATTACTCACCTAATTCTGAACATACATACATACACATAATCAGCACGAAAACACGTTACACGCCTAATATCTACCAGCAGACATACCAACCTACAACCATCGATAGGAGCTAGTGACAGGGACATGCAACGGGGAAACAATCCTAGTTTTCGGATTAGATTCGACTGAATGCTAGGGGTCTCTTGGAATGGGACCAAGAGTAAGAAAACCCATACCTTTTGTCGATCAACACCCTCCAAATCTTCACCAATGGCACCCAACTCCACGACACCAAAGCCTCACTACCAAACTCCAAGCACAACCCGTCAAGAACAATGTTTTTTCTTTTCATTTTTAGCTTAGTTTTTCGTTTGAGTTTTTTTTTTGTGTATGTTCTTCAAGAGTTGAACTTTGGTTTTTCTCTGTTCTTTTACTGATAGTCAGACGTGAGAGATATGGTGGAGAGACATGAGAATAAGAGTAAATAAGCGTGAGAAAGAGAGTGGATAGGTAGCTTAGGATTAGGAGTTTTAGTTTAGGAATTAGTCAAAGTAGGACTCCTCATTAATTAATAAAAATCTGATTTTCTAAGGCTTAGTGAAATGATCACTATGCCCTTACTTAAACCAGATATTTAAATACAATTTAATTCGATTTAGCATTGCTTCATCCAAGGATCAAACCCGGGTGAAGCTTAACTTGCGAAAAAGGGTCAAATTCGGCCAACCCTACCCGAATTGCCCACCTCTTTATATTAATTAATTAATTAAATATTTAGGGTAATTACAATACTAACCCTATCCTGGAAAATACCATTTTACCCCTAGACCCTCCAAACCTAAGATTACCCCTTTCAAGTTCGGTAAAAACTCATCCGGGTGGATCTCTTTAATTCGGGTGCCCTACATGGTTGGTCCCAACCTTGCCTATCTCAACTAACTCACCAAGTTGGTTGGCTTGGCTAGTGCATGGGTTCTGAGGTCTGGTTCCACGCGCATCAAGCCGTGTGAACCCGATCTAATCTAGGCATTCTAGGTACGTTTAGGCATTACTTCGCATAGTTATTTTTGGGTTGTTACAATGTTAGACTATGTCTATGTCCTTATGTGTGTATGATATAGTGAAGTCTATGTGTCTTATTTTGGTAGACTTGTGTCCCTTACTTGATACGTGGATAATGTGAATATGATTTCTAGACTTAGTATGCTAAAGATCCTTAGTCTTGTTTGTGTGATTAACATGTGACCTTGAACATTGCTAAGAAGGTCCTTTATGTGGAGCCTTCATATTAGATGTAAAGTTATGATATACTTGAAGTCGAAAGCCATAATGGTATCCTTCTTGTGTGAATGGTGGACTTAAGGTTGATTGTCTGGAACGACATGAATTCATTCTTAGGAAAGTCATTGAGCTATCCTCTTAGACATTGTAGATAGCCTTAGTGGACCCTCTTTGGTAAGGTGAAATGTGATTGGGTTATGAACTAGATATGGAACCTCTTCATGTGGTCCTTTATGTGAAATACTGTATGAGAACAAAGGCTAGCACCGAGTGAGTATGGTTTGGGAAATTTCTCTATATAAGATGAAATTAGAGAACAAAGAAACCCTTCATATTCCTTAACCATGTGCCTACATGGGATGTGTTCTAGTTCTACCATTGGCAAGTAGAACACCCTCCTTCTGAGTAGATTCATGAATCCGGATTCCATGCATAGCTAGTATGGTCTATGTCGGTTATTTCCTATTCTCATCATGTGGGATAACTATTAGTATTGGAGAAGTTTTATGAAGTTTAGGTAGTGGTATGGGACGCTATCTAAGCATTGCACGATTAGGCTTTAAAGATATTAGTTAGTGAGTCCCTAGGTCTTTTCCAAGACCATTACTTGAATGTCATTATATGTTGAATATCTCTTAAGTGAATTAATGAAGATGGTGACTTAAGTTAGAGAGTATGTAAATGAATAAGTACTTATCTAGAGTAGTTTAAGGGTTACCTAGTCAAGGTGTGAAGGGGGCATACAGGATGGTCTCTTTATGTCTTACCTAGAGAAGTCTTAAGGATAACTCTAGATAGGAAGGTCGATTTACGAAGTGAGAGTGATCTTATCTTAGGTAGTATAAAGGATCTCTTAGGTGTGTGTGAAGGTATTGTATGGGCGGTCACTTCATAACTCACTCAAGTGAGACTTAGATTCACTTTTGGTAGGAGGATCTCATGTCTATGTGTTTTGGTGTATTATAAGTATATTTATCTCATTAGGTAGTCTTAAGGATCATTTAGGTATGCTTAGAGAGGGTGTATGGGCGGTCTCTCTTTGTCTTAAGTGAGTCTTAGGATAACTTTTAGTGAGAGGTTTGTATGCTAAATGGGTTCACTATGAAGTTTGAGTTAGTTCACTGTAACATCTCTTGGTTTACTGTAATGTTAACATCTCTTGGTTTACTGTAATGTTCCTTAAAAAGTGATAAAATGCTTATGTGATATCTTATATGTTTCTAGGGTGTTAAATGTTGTTCTTAAGCTTATACTATGATGTTTTAATAAAAAAGAGCATATTTCCATTGAATGTCTGTTATCATGATTTTATGCATTAAGTCATACTTAGTACATGTGTTTGTACTAATTCCATATTTTTATCTATTTCTAAAGTGATTCATAGATGAAGGGCATTTTGGGAGAAAAGCTTGGATTATAGGATCTTTCAAGCAAGGTTCAAGTATGTCCTCATTTGACTCAAGGGCACCACTATCTTAGGGTTCTTTTATTAAAGCATTGTAATAGACTTAATAGTACTATATTTCAATTGTATGGGCCGTGTCCCAAGTCTATTTTGAGTCTAATATTTGATGAGATGAGACTTAGTATTTTTTTTGGTTTTATATGAAGAGATTTTGAAAGACTATTCGAATATTGTGAAACGTTTTAATTCCGCACTACTTTTCATATATGTGTTATGTAATGAATGGTACAAAAGGGCTTGTACAAGACCTTCGAGAGGTCAAGTAGGCCGTGTTCGAGTTCAAGAATGCCCTAACTTCTAGGGGTACTCTCGGGTCGTTACAACCTTTATCTCTTATGATTATGTCTATTGTTGACTAACCGTTTGAGATATCTTATGTCTGGTATGATAATTTCCATACTTAGTATATTTCGTACTAACACATATTTTGCATACATTCTAATACAATGTAGGGTCTTGAGGAGATTGGGTTGCTTTTAAGGGTGGAGTTTCCAAGGCTTTCAAGAAGTGAAGATTGGTGAGTCCTCATAGTATCCGAGGACACCACCCCTATGTTCTTTTATTCTCTTCTTTATGTTTAGACTTTTGTGGGCTGCGTCCCAAGACATTGTTATTCATTTTGTCATGGATGGTTTTTGAGACATATGGAGACGTTTTATGAAATGACTTCCGCATTATGTTTTTTGAGAAAAAGTTTTAATTTCGCACTACTTTTCGTATATATGAAATGGGTGATGTCTAAGTGGCTTGTACAAGACATCTGAGAGGTCAAGTATGTTGTGTTGCAATTCAAGAGTGCTCTAACTTCCAGGGTGTACTTGCCAATTATGAAAATCTCAATGGTAAAAGTGATTCCTACTCATTCCACGTCTCTTTATCTAATAACTCTAGAAAAATCTTTGGTTCTTTTGTTCCAACAACCCAAATATGAATCTCCAAACTTTTGCAATCGATTCTTTTGATTCTTCTTCTCAATATAACATGAATTTTGCAATTTAAAGTAACTTTAAGTCTCAATTTTTGACCTAATATTCTTCCAATTAGATTTAACAATTCGGTTGATATTTATTATTGTGTCCAACATTCATTTACTTCCTATTCTTTCTTTTTTTCGATCTATTATTTGTACATGATTGTATTTTTTCTCTAACTGTTAAAGACTACTCTTTCATTTTTCACATGGTTTATGTCGGTTAATGGTATCTCCCACATATGTTATGAATAAGATCTGAGGAATATTTCATGACCTTATGCTATATTTCAGAATCAGATTATCACTCTTTATGTTATGTTTACTTAATCATTGCATTATCATGTTCTTAGACTTATCATATTTATGCATTTCCCATATTCATTACATTCTGAGTACTGACCACATACATCCTGGTGCTGATAATGTTTTATAATATAGGCTTCAATGTATCCCATGGAGCTCGTGGTTAAAACTAACTTGTATCCAAGTGTACTGGAACGTCAAAAGGAGAAGAAACAACAAGAAAATCGTACATAAACGTCGTGTGCTCGCCGTTTGAGACGGTTGCTGCCTCTTCCGTGAACTTGCAACTGTTCTCCTTCGCGTGAGGCGCGTTCAAACATCGGGTCGAGTCGTTCACACGCTCTCATTGTGAGTGTTGTCATTACACCGTGAAGTTGGCGTTAGATAGCTGCTGTAACTTTTAATATGGGTTTCTTTTGTGGAGGGAAAGGATTTGATGGGTCGGGGTTGGGGTGGGCTAGGAATTGCTGGGATTGAAAAAGAGGTGGGCTGACTGGATTGGAAAATAAAAGGGGATGGAGTTGGGCCTATTTTCTGGAATTTGCAAAATAAAAGACCCAAAATTGGTCCTTTAGCAAGCTTGAAAATAAATGGAGAGGTCATTCATTTAAATGGGTAGAAATAAATTGCAGATTTGGCTAAAGAAAAGTGATCAAACACAACCCAAAAGAATTTCGAAATGTAACCAAATTGAGATTAACTGGTGGATTAAATAACGAAATACAATAATTACTTCAATTATATGCTAACCACTTTCAATGACTCCAAATTATAACTATAAATTACACTAGACCAAATTAATAACATATTTATTAAAATAAAGTAGAAATATTTTTTATTTGATTTTCAATTATTTATAATATATACTAAATATATATATAAAACCATAGGAAATATATTTAGTATTCATATTTTGTGAAAATCGACAAAAATAACCTAAGATGATTTTGAAAGCATTTGAATTTTATAAAGATAATCATTATAACTCATTTTGGAAATTAAGAAGCTCATGAATTAATTCCTATCAGGAAGGGTCAAAATTGGGTATCAACAACTGTCCCTCATTTTGCTTGTATTGATGCAATAAATTCGAGGAAATTGAAATTGACTAATCCAATTTTGACCGATAACATATTCATCTTTTGGAAAAGGGTTTTGGGTACGGACTTTAGGAATTGTGGCCGAAAATCGGAAGTGGGTTTTCTGCATATCTCAGGCTATATGAGAATTCAGGCCACTTGTAGTTCAATAAGCTTGATTTGACGCACAATTTTGAAAGAACTCATAAGTCATCCCGATACCAAATTATGCAAAGACCAGGACACTTGGGAATAAAATTTAAGATATGATGTTGGAATATAGACGAGTTTTCAACAATGATCCTACCTATATATCCCCCAACTTAGGCAATCAGGTTGCTTGTAGTTCGACTCGATCAATTCAAAAGAAAATCTATTATGCTAGATGACTTTCGATTCCGGAAGAGCGACAAAGTAAGTCGAGTATGAAAAGGAGGTTTGCAACCTCTTAGCCATGGATGTGCATGTTTCACACCCATACATAAAAACCTGCACGAACATAATTTTCGAAGCTCTTGGTGCATTTTCACTCTGATTGGAAAGCTACTTCTGGTGGAGACCAAAAGTTTCCAGATGCAAAACAGAAACTAGGAGACCTAAAGAGAAACCCACATGCCTTATGATAGGGGTGTTGTTTGATTGTGGTGGAAGTCGCTCCTCCGCTCGCGTCCTAAGAGTTTGCGCTCCTCTTTGGACTATGTCCCAATTTGCTGCTAAGAAAAAGTTCCACGTTGTGCTGCATTATTTTTTATGTCGTCTGCATCTGTGTTTTTTTTGGAGAATTTATCCTTTCAGATGCTCTCGACAGAGACTGAGATAAAACTCATTAGCATAAAAATGAATTCAAATGGGAGACATTGTCTTTTACCATGTTGACACTTAATTTCTCTCCTTGAACATTTGACGTCAACTCCATTGGATTTGACGTAAAAAAAATAAATCTTGTGTCTCATGTTTGTAATATAATCTTCAATGTACTCTTCCTCTGATGTAAAAGTAATAGGCTGATGTGTTATCCTGATAGTTCTCTTGATGTCGTTGCTGGTGATACTCTTGATGTCGTCTTTGATGATTCTCTTGATGTTGTATTCTTGTGATGGGTAAATCTTTCTCTTGTGATGCATAACTCATTCTCTTGCAATGCATGAACCATTTCTTATGATGCATGAATCTCTTTCCAGAAATGCATGATTTCTTTCTCATGCAATGCATGGCTCCTTATCTTGGTATGCATCACTCCTTCCTCTCGCGATACATGACTCCTTCTCTTGCAATGTACGAATCTCCTTCCCGCTATGCATGACTCTTTTTCCCTCGATACATGACATTTTCCCTATAATGCATGAATCTCTTTTCAACGATGCATGACATATTTCCCGCAATGCATGAATATCTTTCCCGCGATGCATGACATCTTTCCCACAATGCATGAATCTCATTCCCGCGATACATTGATCTCTTTTTCTGTGATGCATGACATTTTCTTGCAACGCATGAATCTATTCTTGTGATGTACGAATCTTTTTCCCACGATACATGAATTCCCGCAATGCATGAATCGTTTTTTGTGATGTATGAATCTCTTTCATTGCAATACATGTAGATAAGGATGATGCCTCTCGATACTGAGCGAAGATGATGCTTCAGTAAACAACATAGGTGATCTTCTAGGTATCTTTTGAGTGGCAGTATCGTCTATATCGACAATACAAATAAATAAATAAAAAATGACCCTTGAAGTAGCGGTATCATCTCATTCAATAATACGAATAAAATGCCCATCTGGATAGTAATATCATCATATTTGATAATATGACGCTAATAACGTCCTTGATGTACCGTGGTTTCACGGTACTTTCAATGCCTTTTCCTTAAGAATGATGTGTGTCTAGAGCCTTTTTGTAGTAATGTTAATATTTTTTATCTTTGTTTTGCAGGAAAGCTGTCCAAAAAACCAAAACATAGAAGGCTGTGATGATTTAGTACAGAAGTGACGCACAAAGGCATCGAAGGTCCGTCGTCTCATCGACGGACCATAGGTGGTGACCGTCGATTGGAGGTTCAGGCATCTGGAAGCAATTCGGGGAATTTTGACCAAGTGTGGGGCTAGGGAAGGATCGACGGTCCATCGATTGATTGACGGACCATTTTGTTGAATCGTCGATTTGATCAGAGAATGTCCCAGTATCCGATGTTGATGAAAAGCTAAATATGGAACGACAAGAAGCATCTACGGACCGTTTGTTAATCGAAGGACCATGTTGTTGGTCCGTCGATTGGATCAGAGAAGATGCAAAAGGGAAGGCTGAAGAAAAAGCTAAGTCTAGACTTATGGAGGCAGTCGAATGTCCGTAGATTGAACGACGGACCGTCTGTGGGGGTCATCGATTGAAGCCGTATTTTTGGACAAACTTCCTTATTTGTTTTCCTTTTATTTTAGGACAATGTTTTTATAAATAGGGTGTAAAACCTCATTTTTGGGGTTGATTCTTTTACTATTTTCATAGTTTTGTTCTTGGAGATTTATTTTGTAACTTGGGCAATTAATTCAAGTTTCCGGAATCAATTTTCAAGTGAATTTTGTTGTTTCAAGTATAATTTCTGGACTTTCTTCAAACTTGTCAAAGTAAGTTCATGATTTATTATTTATCAACTATGAATTTTGTTCTTCTAGGCATGGGTAACTAAATCCACAACTAGGGTTGTGGGAACCATGGGTGATTAACAAAGTAAAACTAGCTAAATAACAATTCTCAAATAGGTTCTTGCATGCATTGATAATTCTTTCATTTAGAAGTCTCTTTAACTAGTGCATGCGTTAGAACTCGCCTTATTTCTACTTGACGGACCAGGGGGGTAGTTAATAGGAAAATAATTATCAACGTAGATTTAGTGGGACACTATCTAATAGGCTAGTTTCAATTGGTGCAAAGTAATAATTAAGCCATACATCGAATATGATGCTTAATATGAAGTAAAGGTAAGGGTCAGTAGCTTAGACACATGTAGCCGGACCAAGGTACGGGGTAAAATTCTCTAAATGTCGGACCAAGGATTTAGAGATACCTAACTTATCTCTTTGCATGCAAGACACTAGAAAAGAATTGTTATAGCTAGGATGACCGCGTTATGAACCTATGGGGAACACTTACACCCTAGTTTCTCTCACAAATTGATAAACACTGAAGTTTCACTCTTGCTACTTGTTTTACTTATAAATAATTAAACACTTTTGTTTCACAAACCCCCCTTTTAATTACCTGTTTTCGGAAAGGACTTGACTAAATAGACGTAATTGTAAATTGAAGTTAAGTCTAAACTATTTTCCTCGTGGGATCGACCCCAACCTACTTGTTGGATTATTTACTTAATATGACCGCTTATACTTCTTTAAGGAAGTGTAATTTGAGCGTATCAGTCCTCCATGTATGTTTAGTTGATCGAAATCAGTAAATGTCTTTCCTTGAGGTTTTCACTTGTTCCATATTTGATGAACGTTCATTATGGCCTTCACAATAATGTTATTCATATTCCCAAATCATTGATATAAGCAATGTAGAATATTTCCTACATCCACAAAAAACTTGTCAGTTTGGGGGGCTCTTTGCTTTTTTGGCTTCTCCATATTTAGTGAATGGAGGAATATGCCGATTTTGTGATAAACCTATAGACCTGCATCCTCAGGAATAATTAAAAGTTTAAACATGAATAAATCTGTGTTGATCTCTTTTCTTGTCTTCTCCTTGTGTTGCTATCTCCGGTTGACTTCTCCAATCTCCAGCCTCTTGATAGATAAGACAAAATATTTTTATGTAAAAATAATTGAAACATGGGGAAAAGTTTTTAAGGAAAATAGATTTTCAAAAGTAGTGTTTGGAAAGGCACTGTCAAGTATCATGTCAATTGAGCTTAATAAAAATCTTTGAGATTGATGTCTCAAGGTCTATTACTTGTTGGGAAGAATTCAATGTTTCTCTAAAACTGTCGATAAACTCTACAAAAATTTGAGGCTATCCTCAAAATTTCTGTCCCAGTTAACTGTTATGGTTTATCTTTAACTGTTGGTGAGAAAATCACGGAATTTTCGAGCTCATCTCAAAAATTTTGTCCCCGTTGAAAATCTCAAAGTATCAAAGTAACTTCAGTCTTGAATTATTGAAGAAAATCTTCCTCTCGAGAATTTTGAGTCCCTCTTAAAAATTCTGTCCAAGTTTCTGTTGTAAAGAGAAATAGAAATCTTACGGGAGATATGATTGAACCATTGTGGCGCCTACATATCCCATTGAGGCAGGAATCATGTCAAACGTAGTTTCTTATTAAAGGTTAACAATAATAAGAAATTTACAAAGAAACCGACCGAGGCCGACATAGGCTGCCACGTATCGCATTCTTGAGAACTCATATCAAACGTAGTTCAAATACAAAGAAATATTAAAAGGTGATAAAAGAGTGACCGAGGTCAACATAGTTCGCCTACGTATCTTATTCTTGAGAATTTAGGTAGAACGTAGTTCATTACAATAGGGATAGGATTCTAAACAGAACGATAATAAGAAAACAAAATAATTACAAGGAAATGGCAGAAATACAAATCGAAACTTAACACATAATATCTCTTGACAATATCTGAATTGATCGGTTTCGACCATTTGGTACCATCCATCTTCGACAGGACCAAGGAACCTCCGGATAACTCTTTGCGAATCATGTAAGGTCCTTGCCAATTTGGTGCGGATTTCCCTATATACTTTTCCTGATGAGGAAAAATACATTTGATGACCAACTGACCAATTTAAAAAATTCTAGCTCTTACTCTCTTGTGGAAAATGCGAATCATTCTCTATCGATACAATTGACCATGACAAACAACAACCATTCTCTTCTCGTCAATCAATGTTAACTAATCAATATGCTTGTGGACCCATTCAACATTACTTAATTCAGTTTCTTGGATTATTCTCAAGCAATGTATCTCAACTTCGGCAGGTATGACTTGCTTCTGTTCCATATATTAAAAAATATAGATTAGCTACAATCGACGTTCTGACAGTCGTTCGGTAACCCAACAAATCATATGACAACATCTCATCCCAACCTCAGTGATTATCAATCATTTTCCTCAAAATATTCTTTATATTCTTATTGGCGGCTTCAACAGCTCCATTCATTTGGGGACGATAAGCGGTTGAGTTTCGGTGAGTAATCTTGAACTGCTCACATATATCTCTCATCAAGTGACTTTTGAGACTTACTCCATTATCAGTGATGATAGATTCTGGCACTCCAAACCTACATATCAAATTATTGCGAAAAAAATCAGCTATTACTTTCTTGGTCATCAACTTGTACGAAGCTGCTTCCACCCACTTGGTGAAATAGTCAATGTCAACCAAAATGAATCAGTGTCCGTTAGAGGAGGCTGGCTCTATTGGACAAATGAAATCCATGCCCTAAGCAACAAATGTCCAAGGAGAACTCATAGCCTTGAGTTCGTGAGGTGGCACTCGAATCAAATCACCATGCACTTGACACTTGTGACATTTCTGCGCAAACTTGCAATAATCATGCTCCATTGTCAATAAAAAATAACCGGCTCGAAGGATCTTCCTTGCTAGAGTAAATCCATTCATGTGCGTACCGCAAAATCCATCATATATTTGTTCAAAAAGCTTTGCAGCTTCAGCAACACCAACACATTTGAGAAGACCTAAATATGGAGTCCTTCTAAAAAGGATTTCCCATTTAGAAACAAATTAAGGGCCATACGACGTATCAAATTCTTCTGGTTGAATGTTGCATTCTCAGGATAAGACCTTGTCTCTAAATACTTCTTGATATCAAAATACCACGACAGACCGTCTGGTTCTTCTTCAACATGTGAACAATGGACTAACTTCTCCTTTACCTCTATATCCGGAGTATCAATATAACTTGTATCTGGATGTTTGATCATTGAGGCAATGGTGGCGAGGGCATCAGCCAACTCATTCTGTGTCCTTGGAGTGTGTCTGAATTTAATCTTACTAAATATTCTACACAGCTTCTGTATATATTGCACATATGGTATGATCTTTGTGTTCTTCACAACCCATTTTCCTTGAACATGACGAATCAACAAATTTGAATCTCCAATGACTAGCAACTCGTGGACATTCATGTTAATGGACATCTTCAACCCAAGAATTCAAACTTCATATTCAGCCATGTTGTTCGTGTAATTAAATCGGAGTTTAGCCGCCATAGGATAGTGTTGATCAGATTCTAACACTAAAACCGCTCCGATACCTTTTCCTTGGTGATTCACCACTCCATAAAAAAATACTCTCTAAGCAGGGTACGCTTTAGAAATGTCTTCACCCACAAATGATACCTCTTCATCGGGGAAATAAATCTTGATTAGTTCATGTCATGACCCAAGAGTATACCCCATAAGAAGTGGTATCCTCAAGACGTAGCACGGCATATTCGAACTGTTTGAGGTATTATACAAGCCCTTAGAAATCATTCATCGCATATAGATGAAAAGTTGTCGGAATGAAAACTTTTCACAACAAGTACAAATCTCTTTTATAGAAAACATAGGAAAGACTAAGTCCCTTTTTAGCCAACTTAGACACATGAATATCTTGGGTCACAACCCATACATATATGAAATGAAAATACTAAAGTCTATTACAACGTTTTTGAAAAGAAAAGCTAAACATAAGCATGTCCTCGAATTATGTGAAGGCATACAAAGACTTGCTTAGGAGAATGCTATCCGCAAGCTTCCAAGAGACTCCTCTCAATTGCCACCTACACCTTTAGAGATAAAACAACATATGTAATTAGTACATTGATTGAACTGAGTATGGTAATATGCAATAAAACCATGCTAAACAAATATTTGTTAATAACATGCTCTTTTATGCTCTTTTGAGGAAAACTTCATAAAATACGTACAAGAACCACTTTCAACACAACTTCACATATAAGACATATTACAATTAATCCACAATATAGCATTAACATCACTTCAAACCATATAAGCATATAACCCTCCTACCAAAGGTTATCTTAAGACTTACTTAAGTAAGAAAAGAAGATACCACCCATACACCCTCTTCAAGCACACCAAAATAATCCTTAAGAGTACCTAAGATAAGATTATTCACTTTTCACTACATAAAATCTCTTCCCAAGGTTACTCTAAAACTCACTTGACTAAGACATGAAGAGACCGCTCATACACCCTCTCCAAGCCTACCTAAGTAATCCTAAAAAATTTCCTAGATAGGGATTATTTTATTCAGCTTACATTAACTTAAGTCATAATAATTCATTAAGTCAATTAAGATACAATTAAGAATTTAGAGGACTTCACATAAGAGTATTGGAGAAGATTTAAGGAAACTACATCCTAGCATCTTCAAAGCCTACTCATGCCATGTCTAGATGGCGTCCCATTCCACTACCTAAACGTCGTAGAACTTCTCCAATACTAGAATGCATCCCGCATGATAAGAATAGGCATTAACCGACATAAACCATACTAGCTAGGCATGTATTCCGGAGTCTAACCTACTCCGATGGAGGGTGTTCTACTCGCCAAGGGTAGAACTAGGACACATCCCATGTAGGCACATGGTTGATGAATATCAAGGGTTTCTTTGTAATCTAGTCTTAACTTAAGTAGAGTCACTACCATAAGCATATTCTCTCGGTGCTAGCCTTTTTTTGCATAGAGTAAGTTCAATCACAATAAGACATATGAAAAGGCAACACTTCTAGTCTTACGAAAACATAATACATTTACCAAGGATGGGTCCTCAAGGGCTTCCACTCAATGGTTAATAGGATAGCTCAATTAGTTTCTTAAATATGGTTTCATTCCGTTCCAGCCAACCTATCCCTAAGTCAATCATTCACTCAAGAAGGATACCATTACAACTTTTAACTTCAAGGATTCTATGACCTTCATACTATATTGAAGGTTCCAAGTTATTTACCTTATTTACATGTTCAAGATCATTTACTAGTCATACTTAAAAGGGTACCATCTTCGGTCAACCGATCCTAGACTTTCATTCAACATTTATTTATACACAAACACATACAAGACAAAGGTGCTTAAGCGTACTAAGTCAAGATGTTAATATTCACATACTTAGCATGTATCAAGTAGAGGGACATAGTCTACCAATCAAGACACACACCTGTCATCTTCATATCACCTATACAATAATATTCAAGTATCATGTAGGAATAACCAAGTCTACCTAGGAAGATACACTAGCAATACAACTAGAGACATCACCCTAGTCTATTATGATCACATATAATCAATAGATTATACTATAACCTCACATATACACATATACACATAATCATACTTCACCTTGATCACCGATATAAGCTATAACATGATATCATCACAATTCTCATAATAATAAAGGAAAATGCATAAGTACCACCTCAACCTATGCCTGAAATCTCAGAGACACATTTATACTATACTAAGGTCCTATTACCCCCCTAACTAATTTATTAATAATCTTCTACCCCTTTTTCGCCTACGTGGTACTAGTTTGAAAAGAATGTCAACACACGTTGGGCCCACAAGATAGTGCCACGTAGGCCGAAAAAGGGGTAGAAATTATTTATAAATTAAGTTCAGGAAGTAATAGGACCTTAGTAAAGTATAAGTTTGTCTCTGGGATTTCGGACATAAGTTGAGGGGGTACTTGTGCATTATCCCTAATAATAATAATAACAATGCTGACAATGCCATGATCATAACAATTATAACACATAAACATCGCCACCATAAGTGGACCATACCAATCAACACTATTCAATACCTATACTACACAATATAGAGATAATTAGGTCATTTACCACCATTTCATCAAGCTTCAATGGAGTTCTAGAGGATTCTATTTGGGGTCTTGGGTTTTGATTTTGAATAATGAACTCAACTCTAGGTTCTAGACTTATAAAGTGACTTAAAATACACCAAAACCCATAAAATAACCGCCCAATATATTATTTGTATGCTAGGTGAATAACCTAAATTACCCCTAGCTTGGTCGAGGACCTACATGAAATTGCAGGCCCTAAACGATGAAAGCTAGCGACGGACTGTTGATGGAATAATGGCTCCGTCCTGCAGGTCTGTCATTTTTGAAAGAGACCACCATTTTTGGGGGCTTATTTCCCACACCTAAGTGTGGAGCAACATCCCCCATCGACGGGGCGTCTATTGAGCAGTCGTTGGTTGGGATTGCCTTGGGCAGTTTCAAGCCACGTGTTGGGTCCTCCTCAAGGACCCTTAGGATGGTCCTTGGGGAGTCATTCCCAGACGTTTCAACCCTAAACACGTTCGTATATATGTTAGGAACCTCTCCATTCAATTTGAACTCAAACCAACACGAAAAACATGCCAAGTCACACTAGAAGACACAAGCACAACTCAAGGCTATCTTTCGAACGTCTTGGACGTTTCACTTCCAAACTCAACACACTGATACTTAACACTATAATTAGTTATTTTAAGACCTTATAAACTCATGACACACATGTTAGGCTCTAGGTCACCTTAGTTCGTTTTAGAGGTGTTACATTCTCCCCCACTTGGACACATTCGTCCTCGCATGACACTTGCTACACTTCAAACACTTTCAAGAGATAAGAATCTAGGCTAGAAGCTAATAACCACACCACACAACATAGAATAATAGGAGGAACATCAACTCCACATGACAAGAGAAACACAACAAGAAATAGGAATTACTTCTACAACTCATAATGCAATAAGACTCAACATTTTCATATCATAAGAAAAGATTCCTTCTCTACATATTATTATGCTCATATACATCATTTTTATGCACATTATAACCATTTCTCATGAAAATACAATTTAGTAAAAATTTCATTATTCTTAAAGTGAAGTATGCTTACTAATACACAAATGCAACATTTGAGAAACTTATTAAGAAGGCATGATAATATGAGATACAAAACCATATAAACTCATTTTACAACATAAACATAACCTCATGAAAAATGCACAATGCAAGGAGATCAATGAAATTCATTTTCAGCTAGACTCCTAAACAACATGCAATATGCTTTTATAACATTCTATCTGTTAAGATTGAATAGAATAGAATAGAAGAGACCACAATCCACAACCCAACTATTCACCATACTCCCCAACTTAGAAGGAACCCATCACAACTAAAAAGATAAAACTATAACTTACCGGCATCTTCACCCGAATTTTCCTTAGCTTGGAGAACATAGAAGTGATTCGTCTTTGCAGCACTTACATCTGGAACTTTAGGAGGAACTTGCTTGGCCTCTCTTCCTCTAGCCGCAATAGTAGGACAATCCCTCACCTTATTAACATCCTTACCACAACTAAAGAAACCACCGGTACCAGCTAGACATTTCCCAAAGTGCTTCTTCCCACAAGTAGAACAAGTAGGCTTAACCACTTGGGAACTACTACCACCCTCAATCTTGACCTTAGGAGCACTAGACCCTTATTGATTTGGATCCTCTTCTTAAACCTAGGTTGGTTTTGCTCATCGGATCTAACCCAGTTCAAATTCCTTGAAATTCACTTAGTTTGGACTCTTCAATGGATTGTGCATACATCATAAGCCTAGACAAGTTCATGTTATTATGAAGCATGGCCGTACAATATTCATTCTTTCACAAGGTTGGCAACAACGGTCACAAACCTGCTCATCTTATCCCTAGGGTTAGACACCAAGGAAAGAGCATATCCAGAAAACAAGGTAAATTTCAAAGAATACTCTTCAACGCTCATGTCACCTTACCTAAGGTTTATGAACTCCTCAACCTTCACCTCCCTCCTCTCATGGGGAAAGTACTTTCCTAAGAAAGCTTCCTTAAACTCTTCCCACTCTATAGGACCCAACTCAACCGACCTATTATCTTTCCATTGGGTGTACCACACTTGAGAAACTTTCCTTAATTGGTATGAATCCAACTCCGCCTTATCCCTAGAAGTCACCCCTATTGCACTCAACACATTGTACAAACCATTTAGAAACTCTTGGGGATCCTCTCCCACCTTAGAACCAAGGAAGATAGGAGGATTCATACTCACAAAGTACCTCAATCTAGAGGTCATATTACTCTCAAGAGCATTCACCCTAGGCCCAACATCTCTATTGACTTGAGCCATCATGGCTCGGGCTAGGGTAAGGAGAGCCTCTCTAATCTCCCCATTAGTCATGTCCGGGGGAACCACCGGAACCTCATCTCCTTGACCTACTATAGGGAATTGCTTACCTTGAGGAACTTGCACACCCATTGGAGCTTGTCCACTTTGGGGAGGAACTCCCTCAATCATTTCCTCATCAACTCTCCTTGCGAGCGTCCTTCTCATATTCATATTCTATAAACACAAGATAAGAGATTAAGAAAGACATTTATAACCTCAACTCTATGGCACGACACAAGAGTAATGAAGAAAGTGAAACTCTATCGTCCTATAGCCTCTCGCTCATTGATGTGTCACAAGTTACACCGATGAACAAAACTATACTAGACATGGCTTTAATGAGACTTTGGATTCCTAAAGACTACTTCATAACCTTATGATCTGATACCAAGCTTATCACAACCCGAGAGTATATCTTAGAAAAAATGGTATCGTCAAGTCGTGGCACGGCGTATTCGACCTCTTGGAGGTCTTATATAAGCCCTTAGTCTTATATATATATATATATATATATATATATATATATATATATATATATATATATATATATATATATATATATATATATATATGTGTGTGTGTGTGTGTGTGTGTGTGTGAAAAGTAGTGCGGAATTAAAACTTTTCACAACAAGTCCAAATCTCTTTTATAGAAAACATAGGAAAGACTAAGTCTCTTTATAGCCATCTTAGACACATGAATATCTTGGGTCACAACCCATACATCAATGAAATGAAAATACTAAAGTGTATTACAACATCATTGAAAAGAAAAACTAAACATAAACATGTCCACGGATCATGTGAGGACATACCAAGACTTGCTTAGGATAATGCTATTCCCAAGCTTCCGATACACTCCTTTGAATTGCCACGTACACCTTTAGAGATAAAACACATATGGAATTAGTACATTGAATGCACTAAGTATGGTGATATGCAATAAAACATGTTAAACAAATATTTATAAATAACATGCTCTTTTATGCTTTTTTGAGAAAAACATCATAAAATAAGTACAAGGACTACTTTCGACACAACTTCACATATAGGACATATTCCAATTAATCCACAATATAGCACTAACATCACTTCAAACCATATAAGCATATAACCCTCCTAAGGTTATTTTAAAACTTACTTAAGTAAGACAAGAAGAGAGCGCACATACACCATATTCAAGCAAACCTAAATAATCACTAAGACTACCTAAGATAAGATTAATCACTTTTCACTACATAAACTCTCTACCCAAGGTTACTCTAAGACTCACTTGAGTAAGGCATGAAGAGACCGCCCATATACCCTCTCCAAGCCTACCTAAGTAATCCTCAAAGCTACCCTAGATAGGGATCCTTTTATATAACAGACATTAACTTAAGTCATAATCATTCGTTAAGTCTATTAAGATACAATTAAGCATTTAGAGGACTTCACATAATGGTCTTGGATAAGATCTAGGGAAACAACATCCTAGCATCTTCAAATCCTATTCTTGCCATGTCTAGATAGCTTTCCATTCCACTACCTAAACGTTGTAGAACTTCTCTAACACTAGAATCCATCCCACATGATAAGAATATGCATTAACCGACATAGACCATACTAGCTAGGCATGGGATCCGGAGTCTACCCTACTCCGATGAAAGGTGTTCTACTTGCCAAGGGTAGAACTAGGAAACATCCCATCCAGGCACATAGTTAAGGAATGTCAAGGGTTTCTTTGTACTCTAGTCTCAACTTAAGTAGAGGCACTTCCACAAGCATATTCTCTCGGTGCTAGCCTTAGTTCTCATAGAGTAAATTCAATCACAATAAGGTACATGAAAATGCAACACTTTTAGTCTAACCAAAACATAATACCTTTATCAAGGATGGGTCCTCAAGGCTGACACTCAATGGTTAATATGATAGCTCAATGACTTTCTTAGAGATGGTTTCATGTCGTTCCAGTCAACCTATCCATAAGTCAATCATTCACACAAGTTTGATACCATTACGAATTTCAACTTCAAGGATTTTAGAACCTTTATTCAATATTGAAGGTTCAATGTTATTGACCTTCTTTACATGTTCAACGTCATTTACTTGTCATACTTAGAAGGGTACCATCTTAGGTCTACCTATCCTAGAATTTCATTCAACATTCATTCATACACATACACATTTAAGACAAATGTGCTTAAGCCTACTAAGTCAAGATGTTCATATTCACATACTTAGCATGTATCAAGAAGAGGGACATAGTCTACCAATCAAGACACATACATCATCTTGATATAACTTATACAATAATATTCAAGTATCGTATAGTAACAACCAATTCTATCGAGCAAGATACACTAGCAATACAACTAGAGACATCACCCTAGTATATCATGATCACATAGAACCAATTTGCATATAGAACCCTGACTAAGTGTTTCCTCCACATAACCTTTACGGAATCTATTTCCGTGTTCCTCAACCTCTTAAATTTCCGGTCTAACATCTCTAGCGAAACCTGTTCATAAGAAAGATTCTCCTTAACTCCTAAACCCTGTGAAGGGATGATGGATACTAGGTCACCAATACACTTATTAAGCATGGAAACATGAAACACTGGGTGAATCAGAGCCAATTCACTTGGCAATTCTAATTCATATGCAACTCTTCCGACACGTTGTAAGATTTTATACGGGCCCACATACTGCGGACTAAGCTTCCCCTTATTACTAAACCTCATCACACCTTTCATAGGTAAGATTTTCAAGTAGACCCAATCACTAACTTAGAATTCTACCTCCCTTATTCTTACATTGGCATAACACTTTTGCTGACTTTTGGCCGTCTTCAACCTCTCTCTTCATAAACTAATTTAGAACCAATTAGAGAAAATCCACCTACTTCAAATCACCTACCAGGGATCTACACGTCCTACCATATAATGCTTCTAACGGAGCCATGGAAATATTTGAGTAGTAACTATTGTTGTAGAAAAATCTATCAATAAGCGATGGTCATCCCTATTACCCTTGAAATCAATAAAACACGCCCTCAATATATCCTTTAAGGTTTGAATGGTTCTCTCCACTTGATGACCCGTTTGAAGATAAAAAGCGGTACTAAGCGTAACATTGATACCATGCCCCTTTTGTACCGCTTTCCAAAAGTGTGAAGTAAATTTAGTATCCCGATCTTAAATAATACACAACGGAACGCCATGTAACTTCACTATCTCCTATATTTATGATTTTGCATAGTCCTCCATTTAAAATTAAACCTTGACGGGAATAAAGTGACCGGACTTTGTCATTGTATCCACGATGACGCAAATAGAATCATGTTGCCTTTTTGTACTAGGGAAAGCCACAGTAAAATCCATATTCGCATCCTCCAACTTCCTAGTGGGAATATGTATTTCTTGGGACAAACTTTAGGTACTTTGATGTTCGGCCTTAACTTGTGGAAAATTTGGACATTTAGCTACAAAACCCCCTATATATATTTCTTCACTCCATTCCACCAATAGACTTCCCATAGATCACGGTACATCTTTGTGGCTCTCCGATGAATAAAATACTGCGAACCATAAGACTCTTCTAAATTTTCTCTCTTAAGCCATCAACATCCAGACACATAACCTACCTTGGTACCTAAGCACCCCGTATCATCCATAGGAGAAAGACTCAAAAGACTTTTTGAGTACCAACTATTTCAACTCCATTAAAATGGGATCAAAGTCTTGTCTATACTTCACATCAACCACAAAAGATAACCCGAAACTATGATGGACCATGACACCACCCTTGGTGGAATTTACTAGTTTGAAGCCTAACCGGGCCAACCTATGTATCTAATAAACTAACTTATATTTCTCGTCTTCTACATGAGCCACTCTCCACATGGACATTCGACTTAGGGTATCCGCAACTACATTAGCTTTCTCGGGGTGGTAAAGGACGCTCATGTCATAATCCTTCAAAAGTTCTAACCACCTTTTATGTTAGAGATTCATGTTTTTTCGGATAAACACATATTGAAGACTTTGGTGATCGGTGAAAACATCTACATGGACCCCATATAGGTAGTGCCTCAAAATTTGTAAGGAAAACATTAACGCCGCTAGTTTGAGATCATGAGTTAGATAATTATTTTCATGTAGCTTGAGTTGCCTTGAAGAATAGGCAATCACTTTTCCATGTTGCATAAGGACACATCCAAACCCACTTAAGAAGTATCACAATATACCACAAACCCATCGGTACCCTCCGGTACCCTCCGGTAAGGTCAACACTAAAGCTGATGTAAGTTTCTCTTTCAATTCTTGAAAGATTTTCTCATAAGCCTGTGACCATACAAACTTAGCTTTATTTTGAGTATAAGTCGTCAATGGAGAAGCAATTGACTAAAAACCCTCTACAAACCTCCTATAGTAACCAGTCAAACCTAAAAAACTTCTAATATCAGTAGGTGTTAGAGGTCTAGGCCAACTCTTAACCGCATCCGTTATCTTAGGATCTACCTCAATATCTATGCTCGAAGAATATAACCAAGGATGGAAATTGACCTTAGCCAAAACACACATTTACGAAACTTCACATATAATTGGTGGTCTTTAAGGACTTGCAATACTATCATCAAATGCTTCATATGTTCACCCTCACTCCTTGAATAGATCAAAGTATCATCAATAAAGACGATCACAAATGAATCAAGATATTGTATAAATACCCTATTCATTAGATCCATGAATGGTGCTAGGGCATTTGTTAGAACAAAAGACATTACTAGAAACTCATAGTAATCATATCTTATTCGGAAGGCCGTCTTGGGAATGTCAACCCCTCTAAACCTTAGGTAGTGATAGCCCAAAGGTTGGTCAATCTTCGAAAAGTAACTAGCTCCTTGGAGTTGGTAAAAGCAATTGCCAATTTTAGGAAGAGGATACTTATTCTTAATAGTGACCTTTTTCAATTGGAAGTAATCAATACACATTCTAAGGGACCCATATTTTTTTCAAACAAACAATATTATGGTACCCCATTGAGATATACTCGGTTGCATAAAGATTTTGTCTAACAAATCCTTGAGTTGTTCCTTTAATTTATTTAACTCGTACGGAACCATCCTAGAAGGAAGAATGGAGGTAGGTTGCATACCCGGAAAAGGATCAATGCCAAAGTATATTTACCATTCGGGAGGAATGCCGAGAAAGTCATTGGAAAACACATCCGGAAACTTACTCATCACAGGGACCGACTCTAAGGAAGGGATTTCGGACTCAACATCCATTACCCTTACAATTATATGATAAATGCACCTATTGGAGATCATTTTCCTAGATTTTAGACAAGAAAACAATTGACCTCTAGGGATAGAAGTTCCTCTCTTTCACTCTAAAGTAGACTCATTTGGAATTGAAACCTTACCACCCGACTTCTAAAATCAATAGAGGTATAACATGCATGCAACCAATCCATAACCAAAAATGTCATCAAAGTCTATAATGTATAATTTTATCAAATCAACCCAAGTGAACTTATGAGACATATAAATAGGAAAACTCCTATAGACTCTTTTATCCACAACTGAGTCAACAACTGGTGTAGAAACCGAAAAAGGTTCTTCTAACACATCACGGAGTATTTCAAATTTCATAGCCACAAAAGGTGTAATAAAAGACAAAGTGGAACCGGGGTATAACAATCCATAAAAATAAATGTTCAAGGCTTGTAACATACCGGTCACAACATTTGGGAAACCCTCTTAGTCACTTCGGGATTGGAGAGCATAGAAGCAGTTCTTTTTGGGAACATCAGAATTTGAGCCACTAGGAGGGAATTGCTTTCCCTTTCTCCCTTGAACCTTTAACATGGTACAATCTCTCATTATATGTCCGCTCTTCCCACAATTATAGCAACCATCCGTGCCAACTAGGCACTTACCACCATGCTTCTTACTACACTTCTACAATAAGGCCTATCAACATAAGAACCACCACTATTACCTCCTTGTGGCTCAGGGTTAGAGACCTTATATTTTTTGATTCTTGGAGTTCTTTAGGAGCCTTTGTTGGAGAACCTCTTCTTAAACCTTGTCCTACCTTTGACTCTAAAACTTACCGTTGGAAGAATTTCTATCATCGATCCTAGGCCTCTTTACTTCCCTATTCTTTTCTTGGAGCTTTTAATCCTCCATTTGTTTAGAATACACCATAAGACGAGATATATCCATGTTATCATGAATCATAGAAAAATGACATTCTTTTATCACCAAACTAGAAACCCCATCATAAACCTACTCATATCATTCCTAGGATCTGCCACGATAAATGTAGAATACTTCGACAATTCAGTTAACTTTAGAGGATATTATTCAACACCCTTACCTCCTTGTTCAAGGTTGATAATTGTTCTACTTTGGATTCCTTTTTTTCTAGGGAAAGAACATCTCAAGGAGTGCTTTCTTGAATACCTACAAACCTGTAGGACCCGCACCTTCAACCCTATCCTCTTCCATTGAGTATGCCTTACTTGGTACACACCCTTCAATTGATACGCGACTAGCTCTGATTTCTCTCTAGAAGTTACCCCATAACATCAATTATCTTGTAAACCTCTTCCATGAACTTTTGAGGGTCTTCACCCATTTTTAAAACAAAGAATTTATGATGGTTCATTCTTGTGAAATCTCTCAACCTCGAAGCCACTCTTCTCTCATTAGAGTTCATATGAGCTCTGCAATCCCTATTGACTTGAGCCATTATGACTTGTGTCAAAAAATTGGAGAGCTGACCTTATTTCAACATTTATCATAGGCCCCTCATTATTAGGAGCTTGCAGAATTTGAGGCTCTTGAGGATCTCGGGGGGTGGGGGGAACTCACTCATTCACAATCTCCTCTTCCATACTTTTTGTGGCCTCCTTTCTTGTAGTTATATCCTATATACACAAGAGAAGGTTTAGGAGAAGGACTTCATGGAGTTAAAACTCCAAGGAACAACTAAAGAGTAATGAAAGAAGTGAAAGTTCCTAAGCATCTTATAGCGTCTCATTCATAAGTGTGGCGCGTTTCAAAATCATGAACGAGATTCTTCTAGACGTGGTTTCTAAGACATCATCCTAGAATCATTCTAAGCCTTGTGCTTTGAATACCAAGTTTGTCACACCCCGGGGTTACCCCATAGAAGTAACATGGTATACTCATACAAGTCCTTGGCATAATCATAGATATAAGACATAAAAATTGATACGAAAATATAAAAGTCTAGACCTTGTCCCAATCACCATCTCATACAATTGAGAATACAATTAGTGTAAAAGACCTTTTACAATAAAGTCTCAAAATAGAAAGTACAATAGAATCTTGAAAAGAATAACATCTTTTCCTCGAACCATGGGGACTCACCAAGCTTAGAGAAATAGTCAACCTAAGATTAACTTGGAAGGAGAATGCATCTCAACAAACGGAACCTGCAGTTATATAAATGTAGAAATATGAGTTAGCACAAAAGAACTAAGTAGTGAAGTCATGCATCATAAATCCTTAAAAGATGCATAAAAGGGATATATAGTTGAAACCATGCATTTATCAAGTTTAAAAGCCATTATGCACTTTTGTAAAGAAAAATAATAAAACTATATCATAAGGAACCCAAAGCTATACTAGTGCAATGCGAAGAAAAGATACCATATCATTACCAATTTTCAAGTACCACTTTCAGATCACCTACATCATACATATCCTACCTTAACTTCATTCATAGAAAATTCTCGTATGAAACAGAACATTCATATTCATCACTTGTATAAAGTATAGTAATCCTTAACAACAACACATATCATACACACATAATTCATGAGTCTTCATAGCATAAAAGAACATTACCACAACCACTCTTGAGGTCTACTTGTGCAATGCACTAATGGAGTCCCATACCCCCACTTATACTAAGTAGTACCTCTTAAGAGGTCATAGTTATAGTTATTGTTCTTGTCATATTAATATTCTTATCATATAGGTAAAATAGCCTTAATCGACATAGACCATGTTGAGCTACATATCCGGTGTCTTAACCCCACACCAAAAAGAGGTGTCCAACTTTCCTAAGTAGAACAAACATATTAGCTTTTAGGTGGATTTACTAAATAAAAGCCTATATGTGAACATAGTTATAGGATAAGTAGATTGCTACTAGAAACACAGACTTTCTAACGTAAAAGGTTTCCATGTCATAGGATACCTACTTTGGGAAGCAGGACTTTCTAGCGTAAAAGCTTACATTTCATTTTCAAATCCAATCGGTGTTAAGCGTTATTTCTTTTAAAATTCATATTAAGTATTTACTTATGTTTATTATAAATTAAGTGTACACTAGGCACTCAAACCAACATAACATCATAATAGCTGATAGATTCGTTAGGTGAGAATGTCCTTTCAACCTTGGAATCATCAGCATGTGAGTAAAGTTTTCACATCTTATTTACAACGTGTTCATGATAATAGTCTTTCAATCAAAACAACAAGCTTACCATATTCATAGTCATTCATACATAGTCATTTGTAAGGGTAGGGCAAACATGAGCTTGCAACATTACCAGAATTATACAATATTCATAAGATCTTCACTTTCTAAGTGAATCATAAGCTTATACATAATTCTCAAAAGATGTACAAATCTTCATTATTTATCCTTCAAGGGTCATGAATCACAATCAACCCAAACTAATTATACAATAACTACATAATACAAGACGAATTCAATGATACAATAACTAATTCATCATAAACATAATCAATTCACATGTTTCTAGTATAAACCAACCCAGATCATCATTTCATACTTCATCAATTTGGGGAGAACATAGGTACATGGGGTATTTTCACCTAAAATCAACAAGACTACATTAATCCAACCATAATTCATCATATCAACCATAATCAACCATAAAAACACAATCGAAAATGTTTTGTAGGAAGACCCATGTCATAGATTCAAAACCCTAGGTTCGGGGAAATGAAATCTTGAAAACAAACTTTGAAGGGACTCTATGAGTGGAAACTACCCATAGATTAATATCATCCATACCTCAATCAAGAACCTACAAGAAATTCAGGGAAGAACCTTGAAAATCTACTAACGCTACCTCCAATGGCTTCCTTATTCTTCTTTGAGTTTAGAGAGAGAAATACTGAGAGAAGAGATTATTTTGGGAATAATTTTGGTGTTGTAAGTTAATGAATTGAAATTGGGGAAATTTAACTGAAAAAAAACTTATATACTACCCGTAAACATACTCAAAATGACCGCACTTTGATTGGAACAAAAAGGAAATGACCCAACTAACCCTTATTTAGGTCACCTCATCTGGGACCACGGGCCACCTTAGCAAGCCGTAGTGTGGACCACAACCCGTGGTCCTTCCCATGAAGCTGAGGCAGTGCCCTTGATCTTGTAGCACAAGGCTCCTTTGTCTAAGTCACCCTCACGAGCCATAGAGTAGACCACGACCTGTGGTCCCGCTGATGATGGTGAGGCAGTATCTAGGTTACCTTATTCCCACCAAGGCCCATGCCCAAGTCTCCTTCACGAAGGGCTCCACAAGCTGTGGTCAAGACCACGAGTCGTGGTCCCTTCTGTGAAGTTTAGAAAGTGGCTATGATTTTTGGTGGCCATTTTTCCAAGGCCAAGGGAACTTCAAGATGCCCTTCACGAGCGGGGTGTGGACCACGCTCCGTGGTTCCTCTCGTGAAGGTGGGGAATAGGGCTTCTAGATAGGGACAGGTTTGGCCTTTGGCCTTGGATTGGCTCTTTTGCCTTGGAACTTTCCCCTTGGTCTTGAGTCAAATAAACCCATTTCAACTCTAGGAAGTCTTCTAATCCACAGTGAGTCATTTTATGATTTTTAACCTTACGTTTAGACTCTTGTTTAACTTATAATTTTTGAAGTGTTACAATTATCAATTATACTTCTCCCTTCAACAAATACAGATTGGGAGCATCTAACTGGACCACCAGTCACCTTCTTGAGTCTTCTGGTTAACACTTTCGCAATCATTCTGTACAAGATAGTAAAACATTCTATAGGTCTATACTCCTTACCTTTGTAGCGAATGAGTTTTGGGAATTAGAGTTATAGAAGTGTTGAATAACTATTATATATCTTGTACTATCTCATCTTTCAGTAACTCCCAATCCGAAGTGAGAAGTTCAATTGGAAATCCATCTACCCGTGGAGCTTTCTCTTTTGGCATAATCTTTATAGCATTAATAATCTCCTCATATGTCACCTTTCTTACCAATTCTTTTTGTTGCTGCACATTTAAGAAGAGCCCATCTCCAACAACCACAGAGTCCAAGCAAGGAACATGTGTGTTGCACATGTAATCCATGCTTGATTGTATAAATATTTCAAAGTGAAACAATTTGAACTTGTAAAATAAAATACCTATATTTTCTAGAACTATTTTTTATACATCAAATTTTATATTATAAGGTACCTGATGGATGATGTTCTTGTTGTTGGTCTTCATATTTTACTTCTAGATTGATTGTTTACATAAATCAAAGATAATCATTTGAATTTTCATTTATTTTTACCCATTGTTAAACTAAATTTAAACATAAAAATATTTCAATCTGTTAAATCTTATATATAATCACCAATTTACCTTAAACCCAGTAAAGATAGTGTCAATATCCTTGTAAACGATTTTTAATTTATTCAACAATGAATGCTTCTTTCAAGGATAAATAACAACCTTGTGTTATCATGTTTGTAGGGGTTATATAAGAATGTGAAAAATTACTGGGCAAAAAGATAATATAAGGAAAAATGAAAGATCGAAATAATTTGTAATATCTCGTAACTCGAAATAGCTAGGAATAAGACAAGAAACAAAAAATAGTCACTTTTGGAAATAACGGGAAACATCTGGAAATTTCCCAAGTTTAAAAAGTGACTTTTGGTCATGTTTAAACGGCCATAACTTCTAGATCAGGAGGAGTTAGGGTCATTTCTATATATGGTTGGAAAGAACTTGGGAATATCTTTACAACGACGCCAAGTTAGCTCAATTTCAATGTCCTATGGGGGAGATATCCCTTTCGGGAATTGTGTGGTTGGATTGAGGAAAGTCCAATCTGGATTTTTGTAAGGGTAATGTAGTGTGTTCACCCTACTATTTCCTAATTCATTTTAAGGGTTTATTAGGGGTAAAACTAAGCCTTAAGTCAATTTTAGAAAAGTTGGAATACGCTTAGGGCTTGGGAGAAAAGAGAAGAGGAGAAGAAGAGGAGAAAAGGATAAATATTCCTTAAAGAACGCTAAGATTTCACGAGTAGAATTCGTCGGGGGTGATCCCTATCGAGGTATGTGAGATCTTTCTGTGTTGGGTTTTTTCACCCACAAACCAACGTGTTTAATTCAACGCAGAGTAGATTGAATGATGAACATCGAAGTTCTTGATGAACAATTGTTGAATTCTTGTTGGTTTCATTGGAGTATACCTTTAGTTGTTGTGATTCGTGTTTTAGGGCTGTTTTACGAGTCTTATCTATTGGGTATTAAGAATATTAGTGATCCTAAGTGTTTTAGGGGAAATATCTATTGAAGTTTAGAAGATTAAAGATGAAAATTGGAGAAGAAAAGTCTGAAATCCCGTCTACAAGCCCTGGGGTGCCGCTCCAACATGAGCCCCTCAGGACAGACTTTGTCTGTCATGCTCTAGCGCACCGCGCCAGCCAAAGCTCCTGAGGACTGTGTTTGTCCGTCAGGGTCTGGCTCCCCTTGCCTCTCAGAGTGCCTAGGCCACCTGAAGACCCCATTCTTCCCCCATCATTTAGTAGTAGTTCCTAAGTGATGTACCCATATTCCTTAGTTGATTCCAACACTATAAGGTACATCTAAACATCAAGAGATCATCCATAAACAATTGATCATGATCATTGAATCCATAATCCAATTTAAGGGAAGTTAAGATCAAAGTCAAAGAAGTTAAGAGTCAAGTCTAAAAGTTAAAGAGCAAGTCAAAGTAAGTTCTTAAAGTTTTCAAGAGTCTTAAACAAATATTTTAACTTTGTTTTAAGGCTCAAACTACGAGTTGAGCAAAGAGTAATGTGTTGAGTTTGAATCTTAGAAGTTATAAGGGAACTAAGTATTCCCTAAGAGTTAAGTTTCAATTAAATCAAAGAGCAAAGAGTGAGTGCATTTCTCAAAAGCTATAAGGGAACTAAGTAGTCCCTAAGAGTTACAAATGTTTGTTTTATCGAAAAAATTTACCTTTTATAGAGTTTTTGATTTTTTAGAGAGTCGCTACTTAATTTTGAAAAAATGAAGAAAACTTTTGCTTTCAAAAGACTTAACAGATAAAATCATTTGAAAACATTTAAAGAGGTTCGGGGATTCCTATTAACGTCTTAGGAAGGTTTTGAGAGCACCTAACACGTCCGCTAATTTGCGGTTATCCAACAACTAACTATTTGGCTAAGGTTTACAATTGCGATAAAAATACTCCTTAGGGTTGTTTGAAAATTAACGTCTAACCTTTACCTAAGTGAAATACCTAACTTGAAGAAATTATTTTGAAAACTATTTGAACTTGATTTACTTTTAAATTGTTAAAACAAAACGGCGTGTACGGGGATTTGGAAGTTTCTTAACTTTAAACAAACTAACAAATAAAGCAACTAAAAATAAATAAGTAAATAAATAAAAAAATGTAAGAAAGAGAGGGAGAGAGATTTGGGTCCAAATCCGGATTTTCTGTCCACCTTGACCGGTTTTTGGACCCACCTATTTTGGGTTTTTGACCCATTTCCTTTTGTACCTGTCCTAGACTAAGCAAATAATTAATATTAAATAAATACAGTAAAGTAAAAGACGACAAGGGCTTATGCCCAAAAATAGATACAATACGAAATGCAAAAAATAAAACGGGTTTTCTAATTCATCTTCTTCGACTTTCTTCAATTCCTTAAATCTTGGGACCCGTCCATCGGCTTAATAGGTTGACTGGAAAAGAGGAACTTTGATTCTTTACGGCTCTTCTCATGGAATGCAAAGGAGAGAGTGAGAGTTCACGTTGAAACTCGGACGAATTTTACATGCAATGAAGAGCAAAAATAAAAATTAGCACTTGAAAATAATATCTCTAAATCATATCTTAAAGAGGATTAAACGATTCCAAAATAATGAATGTACCTAAGCAGATTACGACTTAACACTTAAAACCAAAATAAGTAAATAACTAAATAGATTGGAAAGGAGAAGGCAATTGATGTCATTAGTTTTTTCTAAAAGCACACATAATAGATAAGCAGTAATATCCAAAATATGTAATAATCTTAGAAGTGAATATAACAATGATGTATGAATAATTAAATAAATATTTTAGACCATGATGTGAAACGAATCCAATTTGCTATGGCAAATTAATACACACATAGAAATATGACAGTAATAGCAACTAAACGTTAATACTAATTAAATTCAAGATCCAAATGGTTAGCAAATTGGATAATTGACAAATTATATATATGTATCTATATATGCATATATATATATATATATATATATATATATATATATATATATATATATATATATATATATATATATATATATAAAACAATAAAATAAATTAAGATCAACAAAACAGACCATAACTCATTCGAATTAACTATATTACATCACTTCCTCTGTATTTGAATTTAATGCCTAGAAGATTCAATCATAAGAATAGGACTAGACACCATATTATATAAATAATAATTCTGATTATAAAATCAAGTAGAAAACAATTGCCAGCTAGATCGAAATATCTTAAAATAACAAGTTTACACAGATATTGAGCTAAATAAAATAAAGATTAAATAGGCTATTGGAATGCAGATTATACTAAGAACATGACCATAACCCCTAAACTACAACTAATACACAAATAAATTCCTAAAGAAACATAAGCAAACTAAAAGAAAAAAAAAATAAAAAAAATAAAATTACAACTAACAGTAAATAAAACAGTAAGAACAAGAGAAACGCTACTAAAATGTCATACCAAAACCTAATACACGAAAGCTAAAACAAAGCTAATTAACATATAATAGATAGAAAAGCTAGGAATTAAATAATACAAAGCTAAGAAACAATTTACCTGGTTCTGGGCAGCGAACCAAAACTCGAATTTGACGGAGACGATCCCACCATCTCTCCAAACTTGAACAACCGCAAAAAAATAAATTTAAAAATATTAAACTATGGAGCCAAGAATTCCCCAAAAATTTAGGGTACTCTTTGGTTACCAAAAAATCTCCTCTTTTTTTCTCCCTCTTTGGTGTAATGAAGAGGGGCTTATATAAGACAAATTTTTGGTTCCAAATAGATGTGGGAAGCGATGTGGGACAAATGCAAAAGACCAAAATTGGTCTATTGAATGGTTTAAAGTAATTGATTAATAGGATGAATTCACATAAATTAATTTAGCGAGCTTCTAAAATTTAACGAAATAAATTAATTGATTCGAATATGAATTAAGTGATTTTAGCAAATCAAAATTAAAACTATAAAATTATGGATTTTTAAAATGTTAGGCCAAAATTGGGTGTCAACAGCTGTCCCTTTCGTTGTGTATGATTGATGAAAGAAATCGTGGACAACGAAAATTGACAAACTCAATTTTGGCCGAACACATGACCTTTGTAGAGAAGTGCGGTTGAATGTGGTGAAGTCGCTCCCCTGCTCGCGTCCTAAGAGTTTGACACTCCTCTTTGGACTATATCTCAGTCCGCTGCTAAGAAAAAGTTCCACGTTGTGCTGCAACCTTTTTGATGTCGTCCGCACCTTTTTTTTTTTGTGGAGAATTCATCCTTTCGGATGCTCTCGACAAAGACTGAGATACCACTCGTCAGCATAAAAACTCAATTAAAAAGGGAGACAGTGTCTTTTACCATGTCGACACTTAATTACTCTCCTCGACATTTGACGTCAACTCGATCGGTTTGACGTAAAACAAATAGAGCTTATGTCTTATGTATGCAATGTAATCTTCAATGTATTCTTCATTTGATGTCAAAAAATAAATAAAACAGATGCAGTGATGATACTTTCTTTGTCGTTTTTGATGATTCTTTTGGCATTCACTCTTGCCAAATAAAGATGCAGTTGATGTTGAGGGGTAAATATTTTCTTTGAGATGCACGATTCCTTTTCTGGCAGTGCATGATTGCTTGCGGGGCATGAATATCTTCCCGCGATGTGTAAATTTTACGAGGGATAGAATCTTCTCGTGATGCATAAATTCCGCAAGGTATGAAATCTTCTTGCGATATGTTAACTTTTGCGAGGGATGGAATCTTCTCGCGATGCATAAAATTTTGCGAGGGATGAAATCTTCTTGCGATGCATAAATTCCGCAAGGTATGAAATGTTCTTGCGATATGTAAACTTTTGCGAGAAATGAAATCTTCTCGCGATGCGTGAATAATAACTCGCGATGCATGAATATTAACTTGCGATGCATGATCTTTTGCAATGCATGAATATTGACTCTCGATGCATGGTCTTTTGCAATGCATGAATATTGACTCTCGATGCATGATCTTTTGCAATGCATGAATATTGACTCTCGATGCATGATCTTTTGCAATGCATGAATATTGACTAGCGATGCATGATCTTTTGCAATGCCTGAATATTGACTCGCGATGCATGATCTTCTGCGGGGCATGAATATCTTCCCGCAATGCATAAATTCTGCAAGGTATGAAATCTTCTTGCGGTGCATAAATTTTGCAAGGTATGAAATCTTCTTGCGATGCATAAATTTGTGCGAGGTATGAAATCTTCTTGCGATGCATAAATATTGACTTGCGATGCATGATTTTTCGCTATGCATGAATATTGACTCTCGATGCATGATCTTTTGCAATGCATGAATATTGACTCTCGATGCATGATCTTTTGCAATGCATGAATATTGACTCGCGATGCATGATCTTTTGCAATGCATGAATATTGACTCTCAATGCATGATCTTCTGCGGGGCATGAATATCTTCCCGCAATGCATAAATTTTGCGAGGGATGGAATCTTCTCGCGATGCATAAATTTCTGCGAGGAATGAAATCTTCTCGCGATGCATGAATATTAAATCGCGGTGCATGATCTTTCGCAATGCATGAATATCTTCCCGCAATGCAAATATCTTTCAACGCAAGTTTTCACCGACTTGAACATTGAAAAGATATTGTGCACATCCTTCACCTCCGAATAGATGCGACTTAAATGCAAATATCTTTCAACGCAAGTTTCCACCGACTTGAACGTTGAAAAGATATGGTGCACATCCTTCACCTCCAAATAGATGCGACTTAAATGCAAATATCTTTCAACGCACGTTTCCACCGACTTGAACGTTGAAAAGATATGGTGCACATCCTTCACCTCCGAATAGATGCGTCTTAAATGCAAATATCTTTCAACGCAAGTTTCCACCGACTTGAACGTTGAAAAGATATGGTGCACATCCTTCACCTCCGAATAGATGCGTCTTAAATGCAAATATCTTTCAACGCAAGTTTCCACCGACTTGAACGTTGAAAAGATATGGTGCACATCCTTCACCTCCGAATAGATGCGAATTAAATGCAAATATCTTTCAACGTAAGTTTCCACCGACTTGAACGTTGAAAAGATATGGTGCACATCCTTCACCTCCGAATAGATGCGTCTTAAATGCAAATATCTTTCAACGCAAGTTCCACCGACTTGAACGTTGAAAAGATATGGTGCACATCCTTCACCTCCGAATAGATGCGTCTTAAATGCAAACATCTTCTTGGCGAATGAAAAATGCAATGACCTTTTGGTAAATGAAAAATATAAAACCGTTTTTGTTAAATAAAAAAAATGCAATTGCCCTCTTGGAAAATAAAAATGCAACGACCCTTTTGGTAAATGAATAATGTGGTGGCCCTCTTGGCAAATAAAAAATGCAATGAAAATGCAACTGATGGATGACCCAATGAATTTGCACTGTTATAAGGTGGATGGCTCGATGATTGTCCAACTGTAACGAGGTGGATGGCTCGGGAATTGTTTTGAAAGTTTCATCTCCTCAATGCTTTCGCCTGTTCCTGTACTTGAAAAGAAACAATTAGTAGACATAATGTAGCCTTAGCTAGCGACTTAGTCAAAAAACCTTGAGAAAAGATTCTTTAAAAGCGAATATGCACAAAAGCCTGACAACTTTAACATATGTGAGCAATCAACATTTTAGTCTTGACCCTTTTATGTTTATTGACTCAAGTTTTATTAAGTATTTGTACAAGGAGCTGCTGGCTTGCCATCACAACGCTGAAGATTTGCACGTTAACGTTGAGTTTCAAGCGCTAAATGATCTTTGTAGTTGCTATCAAGCTTCTCGCAGTACTTATCAGAATTTTTGAGGTCTTCCTCAAAAATTCTGTCCCAGTTAGAATTTTTGGCAAATCTCAAAATGATCTTCAATCTTGACTTGTTGGAGATAACACATTTATTGTGAAGTTTTGAGATATTTCCAAAAATTCTGTCCATAGTTTTTATTGTAAGGAGAAATAATAATCACACTGGGTATATGACCGAGCCGTCGTGGCGCCTACATATCCTGTTGATCCAGGAATCAGGTCAAATGTAGTTCCAAACTTGTAGATGATGAATACTTCAAAGAATCTGAAAGAAAATCATCAGTAGAAAATGTACAATATGAACATGATGAAATAGGAAAATAATATTCCATGTGATATCCAAAGCATATATATAAAAAAAAAATGTCACATTTTGGGACGGACAATCCATGAAGTAAAATAGGACTCTCACACATACAAGATTAACCCGATGACACTTTTTACAATGAACAACTCAAAAGGCAATTTTTTTTTTAATAAAATTGAAAGATTCTTAAAAAGGTTTTAAAATATTAAAGAATGAGTTTTTTTTCACTTTTTCTTTTCTTTTTGAAAAATAAAGAATGTGATGAGATAGTCAAACCTTCACTACAATTGGTACCAACAGTTAAGATTGCAGGCAAATCTCTCATTTTTTTTTTCTAATTAAGATTGAATTCAATGTAATTCCTACAGATTCAAGTGGTACCTCAAATATACTTAAGGATCAACAAGATTCGTTCATCTTACTTCAAACTCAGGTTTTGAATCGTATCAATCCTCATGTTTCAAGTGCCCTCACGAAAAAGACTTGTCCTATTTCTCACATATTTGAAACATTTGATTTTAGGACATTTTCCAAAGTGCACTCACACTCACAAGAATGTTCAATGCATACAACTGTGATACCATATGCTTGATCCTTATGTAAATCTCCACTAATGTGAGAACATTTGGAATGAGATCATGTAGGGCTTGTCATTGGCTTGTAACGTAAGCTTAGGAATGGGTAGGATATTTATTTGGGATAAAAGTGATTGAATTCCTCCTTGAGCGTCACACAGAATTTGTGCTCTTAATAATTGGTACGCCTTTGCGTTAGATCCTCTTCATTGTTCTCCCCCTTTCAACTTCTTTTGAATTCTCATTTTTGACTCTTTTCCCTTCTTCTTCTTTTCTTCCTTTGTTTCGACTTCTTTTGAGTTCTCATTTTTTTGAGCTTTTCCATTCTTCTCTTCTTCTTTGTTTTACCCTCTTTGTTTTGACTTCTTTTGAGTCCTTATTTCTTGGAGCTTTTCTTTTATTTCACTCCTTTCTTATAAATTTTTCTCCTTTTTATTGGAGTATTTTCCTTCCCACCTTTCATTGACCTTGTAAGGGTATTTTTGTCTTTCTTTATTTCTTTCACCTTTTCTTTCTTCCTTTATGTTTTTTTCTCTAGAAGTCTTTTGTTTTCTTGACTTTGGGAGACTCGATATCTTTGCTTTCGAAAATTTCAAACATGGATCTTCTCTTATAATTTGAACATTTTTGGTACACTCAAGAAGGTTGGGCCAAGAGAGGATAGTGCTTGTAAGCACTTAAAAGGGTAGTGGTTAAGATGTGGTTGTCCAAAGAAAGGTTTCAGGCTCAAAGTGGGAAAACTAGGGATTAATGTAATTTGGTAGGCTTTGAAAGGCACAATCGGGTCAAAAAAGGCCTACAATCCTTTCTCAAACCAAACATTACTCAGGACTTCGCCTCGAAAAACATTCAGGTCAAGTTCTAGATCAACAGTGTAACACAATTGAACTTTGATCAAAATCTCACCACACAATGCACATGAAACATAAGGTTAGTTTTATTCTTATCTTGATTGCCTGCAAGAGAATTTTCAAGCATCACAAAAGTACAGATAAGAGGTACCACGATAATCTATAGTTTACCGCAAAGTCAATCTTTTCCATCATATCAAATATATTTACATGCTCTTAACTACAAGTACTCCATGCTTTATTCTTCCGGGAGATTTTCTCTAACTTTTCGGCAATCTCAACATAAGGACACTCCCCATAAGAACCACATGCTATAGTATCCAATACCGCTTTATTATTATCATCCTGTCCCCGATAGAAGTATTCTTTTAGTGACTCATCATCTATGCGGTGATTGGGGACACTTCTCAAAAATGAAGTGAACCTATCCCAAGAACTGCTAACTGACTCTCCTGGTAGTGCCACAAAGTTGTTCACTCTGTCTTTGTGATTTAGTTTCTTGGAGACCGGGTAGTAACGGGCTAAGAAAACGTCCTTTAGTTGATTCCAAGTGAAAATTGAGTTATAAAGGATCTCGGTGAACCAAATAACAGCCTCTCCCGTCAGTGAGAGAGGAAATACTCTTAACCCTATTACATCCAAATTCAAATCAGGCCTCCCTACACAAATTTTACACACTGCCCTCACCTTAGCTATATGGGCATGTGGGTCCTCAGAAGGTAGCCCTGAAAACAAACCTCTAGCAGTGAGCATTTGCATTAGACTACTAGTTACCACAAAGGTGTGACCTTCTGGTAGAGGGGGCAAGACAAGTGGCCCATCAGAGTCTACAATATTATCATAACCTCTGTAGTATTCTTGAGGACATGGAGCGGGATTTTGTCCCCTTTGTGCATCTTGACCAGGATTATTAGGTAATAATCGACCATGAGCATCAACTGGAGCTGGGATGTTTTGGTTTGGATCATCATCATTTATACCCAAGTTTCGATTCATATTGCGTAGTGTACGCTCTAACTCGTGATCGTAGGGAAACAAGGGTTCTCTTCCTCTCTGTGTATTTGGCATACAAGGAAGTTAGTATCTGCAAGAATAAAAAACAACAGAAAAGTAAACTCAGGAAAATATTAACTAAACTTTAGTAATAAGTTTAAGTTAATCTAAAAGCTACTTTCCCCGGCAGCGGCGCCAAAATTTGATACGCTCAAACTTACTTCTCAAATAAGAAGTAAAGCGGTCGTATCAAGTAAAGAACCCAACTAATGAGGTTGAAATCGATCCCACGAGGAAAATAGTTCAGACTTAACTTTATCCTATTATTACTACTATTTAGCCAACTATTTTCCAAGAAAAAAAAAGACAAAAATGGGGGGTTTTATTTCTGAATTAAAGAAAATGACTAGCTAAATTAAAGTAAACAACTAACAGATTCAACTCGGAGTTTAATCAATTAATAAAAGTAACTAGGGCTTAAATGTTCCCCACAGGTTCCTAACTTGATAACTCTAACTATAACAATTCTTTCCTAGTATCTTGCATGTAAAGTGATAAGTTATGTATCTCTAAATCCTTGGTCCGGCATCTAGAAAATTTCACTCCGCACCTTGGTCCGGCTACGTGTGTTGCTATACTAACCCTTATCTTTACCTCATATTAAGCATTGTATTCGGTATTTGACTAAGTTATTACCTCGTACCAACCAATACTAGCCTATTAGATAGTCTACACTAAATCTATGTTGATAATTCTTTTCCTTATTATCTACCTCCTTGGTCCGGCAAGTAGCATTAAGGCGAGTTCTAACGTTGGCCATCCGTTAAAAAGACTTCTACACGAAAGAATTATCAATACATGCAAGACACCATTTTAGAATTGTTATTTTTGTTAGATTTCACCTTGTTATTCACCAATGGTTCCCACAACCCTAGCTATGGAGTTTAGTTACCCATGGTCATAATTACACAATTCATATTTTTAATGGAAGAATTCATGCACTTACTTTAATGAGAAAGAATAAAATCCAGAATTTAACTTGATTAATCAACACAAAACACCAACAATCAATTCCAGAAAAAGTGTATCAATTACTGAAATTAATTATTCAATACTTGAACAAGAGAACTAAAATTATCCAAAAAGTCTAACCCCAAAAACGAGGTTTTTTGAACTATTTATAATAAAAACAAAACCTAATCAAAGAAGGATTCTATTTACTGAAAATCTGTCCAAACGCGTCTGGGTCAACGGACCTCGTGACGGACCGTCATGGACACGACGGACCGTCATGGCCTCCGTCGTCCCATACTTCACACATTCTTCTGCTGCTTTCTTCATCCCCCCGACGGACAAGTATGACGGACCGTTTCAAGAACGACGGTCCATCGAGGGTCTCCATTTCAAAACACTTGAACTTCTTGGAATTTGGGTACTGGGACTACTTCTCTGATCATCACGACGAACAAGCAGAATGGACCATCGTGGCTATGACGGTCCGTCATGGACTTCCGTAATCCCACACTTGGTCAAACTTCCCCATCTTCTATCAGCAGCTTTTCTCCTCACTATGATGCCACCTACGGACCGTCATGAGCTCCGTAGGTGGTCTCTTCTGCATTTCTTGCTCAAAAACTTCCGCATTCATCCTTGGACAGATTTCCTGCAAACAAAGAGAAACTTATATAAAAATCAACACAAAAAGGCTTTCGACACACAATAAACTTAAGGAAAAAGCATAAAAAGTACCGTGAAACCACGGTACATCATCTATGTACATCTTTCACCAGCTCTTTCTTCTCATCCTCAACTTGGGCTGTACTTCCCATACTCATCCTGCTCAAATCATCAGCTACAACATTACCCTTACCTGGATGGTAGTGCACATTCATGTCATAATCCTTCAACAGCTCCAACCATCTCTGCTTACGTAAATTCAACTCCCTCTGTGTGAACACGTACTGGAGACTCTTGTGGTCTGTGAATACATCCACATGCACTCCATACAAGTAGTGCCTCCACACCTTCAGTGCAAACACCACAGCTGCCAACTCCAGGTCATGAGTGGGATAATTCTTCTCATGAACCTTGAGCTGTCTGGACGCATAAGCTATCACCTTACCAACCTGCATAAGAACACAACCCAAACCAACCTTAGATGCATCACAATAAACAGTGTAATTCTTACCACACTTAGGCAAAGTAAGCTTTGGGGCTGAAGTGAGTCTGTCTTTGAGCTCCTGGAAACTCCTCTCACAAGTCTCGGTCCACTCAAACTTGGCTTTCTTCTTGGTCAAAGCTGTCAATGGGGCAGCAATGGAAGAAAAGTCCTCCACAAACTTGCGGTAGTAACCAGCCAATCCCAAAAAGCTACGGATGTCAGTGGGAGTAAGAGGCTTTGGCCAGTTCTTCACAGCCTCAGTCTTCCTGGGATCCACCTCCACACCCTGATCGGACACAACATGACCCAGGAAGCTCACTGATCTCACCCGGAATTCACATTTGCTGAATTTGGCATACAACTGATGTTGTCTAAGTACCTGCAAGGTTAGTCTCAAATGTTGTTCATGCTCTTCCTTGGTCTTAGAGTAGATGAGAATGTCATCAATGAACACTATGACGAAAGAGTCAAGGTATTCAGGGAAGACCCTGTTCATAAGATCCATAAATGTAGCAGGTGCATTCGTTAGACCAAATGACATGACTAGAAACTCATAGTGACCATAACGGGTACGAAAGGCTGTCTTTGGGATATCTCCATCCCTAACCCTAAGCTGATGGTACCCTGAACGAAGATCAATTTTTGAAAAGAAACTAGACCCTTGGAGCTGATCAAACAAATCATCTATTCTGGGAAGTGGATAATTATTCTTTATAGTGACTTTGTTGAGCTGCCGATAATCGATACACATTATAAGGGTTCCATCTTTCTTTTTCACAAACAACACTGGAGCGCCCCTAGGGGATATGCTTGGCTGAATGAAACCCTTATCAGTGAGATCTTTTAACTGCATCTTCAACTCTTTGAGTTCAGCTGGAGCTATTATGTAAGGAGGAATGGAAATTGGTTTAGTATCGGGTTCTAAGTCGATACCAAAATCAATCTTTCGAGGGGGAGGGACTCCAGGAAAATCATTAGGAAATACATCTAGGAACTCACTCACTGCAGGCACTGAGTCTATGGAAGGAATGTCATGATCTAGATCATTAACGCTCACAAGATGACATAATAACCCCTTGGACATCATTTTATTGGCCATTAGGTTCGAAATCAAGAGGTTAGGATGACTCGAGTTGTACCCCTCCCAGACTAGCTCCTCTTCATTAGGGAAACAAAATCTCACCACTCTACTACGACAGTCCAAGCAAGCATAACAACTGTGAAGCCAGTCCATGCCAAGAATAACATCAAAATCATGCATGGGTAACTCAACCAAGTCTGCACACATAGTCTTACCACTTATCACTATTGGGCAACCCTTGTATACTCTATCAGTTCTTACATTTTCTCCTAAAGGTGTACTAACCACTATAGGATCATGCAGAACTTCTGGCAATATCTCAAAAGTGAGAGCAAGCAAAGGAGTTAAAAAGAAAAGCGTAGACCCTGGATCAAGTAAAGCATAAACAGAAGTTGAGAATACTTACAGCATACCTGTGACCACATCAGCGGACTTCTCCTGCTCCTCCCTGCCCTTTAGGGCATAGAATCTGTTCCTCTTAGGAGGCTCGGCTGTTGCTGTACCCTGTGAATTAGGCCTAGGCTGAGCATTACCTCCAGCCTGACCTCTGTTCTGTGGGCAGTCTCTAACCATGTGTACACTCTTACCGCAACTGAAACAGGCATTAGTACCCTTTCTGCACACTCCACTGTGGGCTCGGCCACACTTAGCACAATTCTTTTTAGGACGCTGCATCTCACCTCCATTGCCCTTCTTGGGCTCAGGTCTGCCTCCTCTAGGTGTTGTACTCCTCTAAAAGTTTGAGTTCCCAGAACTCTGTTGCCCCTTCTTGAACCTGGGCTGCTCACGGACGCCAAAATTGTTTCGGTGGCCTCCATGGCTGGGACCTGCCTGATCTTGAGGCTTAGGCCTCCTAGCATCACGAACACCCCTCTTTATACGGTTGTCCTCTACCTGCTGGACATGCACCATCAACCTGGAGAGGTCCATATTATCATGAAGCATCGCAGACCTACACTCCTCTTCTAGATCTCCATTGATTCCTGTGAGGAACCTGCTCATCTCATCCCTGCTGTTAGACTCAAGGGAAGTAGCATACCTGGATAATTTAACAAACTTCAGTACTCACCTCATCCTTGCTATTAGATATTAAGGAAAGTAACATAACTTGATAGCTTAACAAACTTTAGGGAATACTCCCTGACTGTCATAGATCCCTGCTTAAGGTTGATGAACTCCTCAACCTTGGCCTCCCTCATTTCTCTGCGAAAGAATCTATCCAGAAAGGCTGTCTTAAACAGCTCCCAATTAACTGGAACTCCGCCCAAAGCTCGGTTATCCTGCCACATCTTGCACCAAGTTTGTGCAACATCCTTGAGCTGATAGGAAGTCAGCTCAGCCTTCTCATTATCTGTGGCCCCCATAGCCACCAGAATCTTATGCACCTCATCCATAAACTCCTGGGGATCCTCTGCAGTCCTAGACCCTGTGAAAATAGGAGGATTCATCCTCGTAAAGTCTCTCAGTCAGTCAGCCATGCTACGAACCAGTGGGTTCTCCCTCTGAACATCCTGCCGGTTGACCTGAGCAGTTATGTCCTGGGCCTGCATAGTAATGGCCTATGCCATCTGGGCCAGAGATGCCCTCACCTCAGCATCAGTCAACCCAGTTGGGTTAACTGGCATAGCCACTCCTTCAGCTGGAGCCTGGGGTGGATCCTGATTGCCCCTAGCAGCTGCACCTCCTCTCCTCTGACCAATAGTCCTCCTAGTATTCATTCTCTGAAAACAACAAAGATTGATATTAGCCATGCTCATAACACCAAGAAATTAAACTTTAGGAAAAGCACGATAAGATCAGAAAAAGGGAAGTTTTCCTACGCATCATGCAGTCTCTAATCCAGGATAGTGGTGCACTTTACTACCATGACTTAGAAACTACTCAATGTGGTTGATGTGAACTCATTATTATTGTAATTTAACCTAGTGCTCTGATACCAACTTTGTCATGACCGGGATTTAGACCCCAGACGAGACCGGCGTCGTTGAACTCTCAGAGGTCGCAGACAAGCCTACTTACGTCATTCTTACTTCATCTAGGTTAATTTTAGAGGAAAATTTGAAACTTTTTGTTTCTTAACATACTTGTTAAACATTCATATCATTTCATAATTGTTCACCATCAACCATCTAACATTAAGAGATAAGCAACTGAAAGAAATAGTTCAATAAGTATTAAGTGTATAATTGCCAAAATGGCACCAATACAAAGTCTAAATAAAAATAGGAAAGAAACGCTAGTGAACATGCTCTACTAGCTCAACTCTAAAACTAAGCTAGAATGTAAAGCATCCTCGAAAGCATGAGGACCTACAAACTTCGGATGAATGCTGGACGTCCGGATAACTGCAACAATGATCCTGTAGCTCTATCGTCCACTTGTGCCTGCACCTAAAATAGTATAATTTTATAGGGTTAGTACACACTTGTACTAAGTATGGGTATATGCAAGCACACACCAAGGACATGCATGAGAAATAATAGCTCTTCCCTAACAACATGATTATAGAAAGTCAAGTCATTGGACTTGCCAAATTTGGATTAGGAAAGTTAGTGAACTTCCCAAATTTGGATTAGGAAAGTCATGCCATGAGAGTAACATGCATCATCATAATTATCATATTGCACACAGCACATAACATCTTACATATAACACATATCATAGCACATAATATATAACACATAGTTCCTTTCATATCATTCGTTCATATGCCATGAGACCTTGGAATCATGGACTTGTCATTAAGACTTTCCAAAATGAGGGCTCAACATATGGGACCTAAACTAGGGAGTCTTCATTAGCAAACTCAGAGTCTGCTTCATTCATTCATACGTACTTCATTTCATTTCATTCATAAGCCAGTGTGAACACCAGCTATACCTAGGGTGTAGCTTAAGACTTTCATCGGGTTTGCTGTGCAATGATCAAGAATAACCTAATGTCATTACCTGAGTCTAGCTCACCTCTTGATTATCCTATCCTAACACCTTTGGTATCATTCATTTCATTATGTGCTTCATTTGAGGCTGGCCTCATTCATTCATTGGGAACTTTAACTTTAACCGACATAGATCATGTGAGCATCATAAAATCCAGTGTCTCCCCCACACCGAAAAGAGGTGGAATCACCGGCCAAGGTGACCCAAAAACATGCTAGCGTACATGGGAATTTAACCTCGCCAGATCCCTATATTGGCAGTATAGGTTCGAAGACTAGGAGATATAAGGAGACCCATACCCGGCAAGCCAGACAGTCTCATCTGATGAGAATTACGTGAACCTCTGCCCTTCCCGAAAGAAGGCATCACCGCTCATAGCTAGCCTATTGGTGCTCAGTATAAAGTTTCATTTCATTCAACTGATACGTCATGGAAGTTGGCTTATAGTATGAGGACATCATAGCTCATTAGATGATTTCTCATCTCATCATTAGTATTAAGTGTGTTAATCTCAATACTTTCATTAGAGTGTTCATAGAGACTGGTCTCTTCATTATCTTACACTCTTATAGGTGAGTACGTTTTGGTAACATTTACTTAGGCTTATTTGAGATTGCTCTCATCATTAGCATTAGCCTCATATCATGTTGTCACCACATTCATTGTCATTAGCACATTTACTATTCATATTTACTCACCTCATTTTACGTGAATGTTCATTTCATCATATGCCAATATACTTGGCCATTGGTGTGTTTCATGCCCTTAATTAGCCCTTCTAGGATTTCATCATTTCATTGTTCACTTCATAATCCAATACATACATCTTAGGTTCACTTACTTTTAAACGTATACTAGACTTATGAGTCTATACACACAAGCTATAAGGCTTCATTCATAATTCGTTAAGTGATTCATGCATTCCTAAGATTATGTAGTACAAGACTTATGTATCTTGTATATATGCCAAGATCTTGAATTTGATCTAAGTAGGTGGCATTATTCTTGGATATTTTGTTCACGTATGACTTATGTATCAATACGGAAGATTGGGCAAGGAAACCCAAGTTTGAATCACTTGGATATCATTTATATTTTTCATTGATTTTATTTCTAATATTCATAACATTAGAACTCTAAATTAAATCCCAACATTAACATCATATCATTAATTTCATACTTTGTTTTTCTCTTCGGTTGGCCGAAGGGTTGTGGGTTCGAACCCCCACAACCCCTTTTTATTTTTCCTTAAATTCTTCTTGTCCCAATTCGCCTAAACCAAGAGGTTGTGGGATCAAATCCCCACAGCCTCTTGTATTTTCCTTAAATATTTGCTGGGATAGGGAGGTTGTGGGTTCGAACCCCCACAGTCTCCTTATTAAATCTTTAATTTCGCTGAGGCTGTGAGGTGGTGGGTTTGGACCCCCACAGACTCATAACTTTATTTTAATTAGATTAGGCGAATGTCGGTGAGATTGTGGGATCGAACCCCCACAGCCTCACTTTATTTCTTAGTTAATTTCGACTCTCCTTTTCAGCCTTGAGGTCGTGGGTTCGATTCCCACGCCTTACGTTTTCTTTTCTTTATTTTTCTCCCCTTTCGCGCGTGCCTTGAGGTCGTGGGTTCGAATCCCATGCCTCCCATTTATTTGTTGAATAAGTTTTCTCCTCTTTATCCTCCAATTCGCGAGTTCAATTCCCCCAGCCCCCTTTTTCTTTTCTTTTCTCGCAAACTCACAGTAGCCAAGTTCGATCCCCCCCAGCCCCATTTTCTTTTCCCTTTTTTCGCGAAATCCAGTAGCCAAGGGTTGAATCCCCCCAGCCCTATTTTCTTTTTCTTTGTCGCGAAACCAGTAGCTAAGGGGTTCGATTCCCATTAGCCCCTTCACGTTCTTTTTTCTTTTTCATCCTTCTTAACATGTGAGGTCTTGGGTTCAATTACCCTTGACCTCACTTATTTTATTTCCCCTTTAAAAACCCAGATTTTAACCCCATTGTAGAGTGCACAAATCTGGAAAATTTTAGTCATTCTTCAAATCATTTTTAGGCGCATCTTTCATAAGTTTATTTGGCATAAAAGATTGTTATTCAATCAATCATATTTCATTGCAATAAACATCACATTGTATACACATTTCACACATAAAATACACAAGAAATACATGTCTTACAAGACCCCAAAACAGTGGCCAAACAGACAGTCAACGTGCACGCATACACACCTCCTTTTTTTATCCCACTTTGATTGTCATCTTCGTGATTCCCCGCACATAAACATATTCACATTTAATATAAACACATCATACATGCCTAAATCTACCAGCACAACATACCCATCCTACGAATTCATTTGGCAGCTAGTGACAAGGACATGCAAAGGGGAACAACCTTAGTTTCAGAGTGAATAGTTTAAATCGTAAGGGGCCTCTTGGAAAAGGGACCAACAGAGAAGAAACCCATACCTTTTGACGTTGTTCAAGCGTGAAGTTTCTGCCCAAAAGTTCCTCCAAACCACTCCCAATTCACCTCAACGTACACACCACTCGACGAACAACCTCTCTTTGCCTTGACGTTTTTGATTACTTTGCTTTTCTTAAAAAATTTCGTGTGTTCTTCAAGTGTGAAGAACAATTGTTGTTAAATAGTTATTGTGTTTTTTGTTAGGCAGAGCGTGAGAGAATGAGAGTTGAGAGACGTGAAAGAGAGTTGAGAGACGTGAAAGAGAGTTATTAGGATTAGGAGTGTAGGTTTGAATTTAGTCAAAGTAAGGTTTAATTTAACTAATAAAAATCTGATTTATTTAGCTTAGGTAAGATGACCATTGTGCCCTTACCAAAAATCAGATTTTTTATCAACAATTAAATCCTTAATTGATATTTCTCGTGGGGCTCGAACCCGAGTGACACCCCATTTGCGAAAATGGGTCACTTCGGGTAGCCACAACCAGAATTGCTCTTTTAAATTAAATTAATTAATTAATTTATTAATTCCTCAGGGTAATTACAATATTACCCTTGGCCTGGAAAGGACCATTTTACCCCTGGACCCTCAAAACTTAAAATTTCTTCTTTTAAGTCCGGTAAAGACTCTTTCGATTAAATCTTTGTTTTCGTGAGCCTCACATGTTGGTTCCAACCTTTCCAAGCTCAATTAACTCCCCAAGTTAGTTGGCTTGGTTGTAGTATGGGTTCTGAGGTCTGGTTCTACGTGTATCAATCCGTGTGGACCTTGGTCCAATCGCAAGCATTCTTGACACCTTAAGTAATTATCTTATTCATTTTTAGGGTTGTTACAAGGATTAGCACCTCTATCATTGTGATTCTTGGAGAAATTTGAAGGAACATGATTTGAAACCTCTTCTTAAACTTAGGCTTGTCTTGAACATCAAGCCTGCTCTTAGATTAACCACTTTCAAAATACCTTGCCTTCTTAGCTTCCGTATTCTTCTTCCTTAGACGACTTTCCTCAACCTATTGAGCATGAACCGTCAACATAGAAAGATCTATATTGTCATGAAACATGTCTGCATGACATTCTTCTTCAAGCTATTCGGACACACTTGTTACATAACGACTCATTTCATCCTTAGCATTAGAAACCAAAGAAGAAGCATAATTGGACAGCTCAACGAACTTCAAGGAGTATTTCTTAACACTCATACCTCCTTGAGAAGGTTGTTGAACTCCTCTACCTTAGCTTTTATTTGTTCGCTTGGAAAGAATCTGTTAAGACAGGCCTTTTTGAAGATCTCCCAAGTCACGGGACCATCTCCTAAAGCCCGATTGTCCTTCCACTGATTGTACCATGTCTGAGCCACATCCTTGAGTTGATAAGCAGCAAGTTCAGCCTTGTCAGTTGTACTCACCCCAATAGCAAACAAAATCATGTAGACCTCATCAAGGAAGTCTTTGGGGTCTTCATCAACTTTTGACCCAAGGAAAATAGGAGGATTCATCATCGTAAAATCTCTCAAACGGCTAACTATAGTACTAGAATGTTAGTTATCTCGAGGAACAAACTCTATATTAGCTTGAGCTGTGATGGCTTGAGCTTGGGTGGTGATGGCTTGGGCCATTTGGAATAGGGCTTCCCTCACCTCACCATCCTTCATAGCAGGTGGGTTCACCAAAACTTGATAATTTGCAGCAACTTGCACTTGAGGAGCATTTCGATTGCCTTGGGGACTAGCTCCCGCATTCGCAATCTCATCTCCTACTCTTCTCGCAGCTGTCCTTCTTGTGTTCATCACCTATAATCACAAGAAAGGAATAAGATGCTAAAAGACACTTCGTGTCAAAGCTCTAAAGGCACGACATATGATTATAAAGAAAAGAGAATTTTCCTAATCATCACATAGTCTCTTGTCCACAATTGTGGTGCACTTCACAACTATGAACAAGACACTAGGTAATGTGGTTTAGTGAGACATTGATCCTAAGGATATTTAACCTCATTCTTTGATACCATGTTTGTCACAAACGGAGAGCACACCCCCGATGTGACCGACGTCGTCATCCTCTCAGAGGACTCAGACAAGACCTTAGCATTCGTCATAACATGTTATCCATAAAATTGCGCAAAATTTAAAACTTTTAAATTCTATTTGAAGTATACTTAGACTTCATATTTAACATTCATAAAGACATACGATATTCTAAATTTTGTCTCACATATATAAAAACCATCTAAAGAGTGCAAATCTGGACTTAGACAATAGTTAATATGCCATATAGCCCTTAATACAAAAGAATCCAAATGACATAATGGAAATTACGTAATCTTAAAACTACTAAAAATCTGCATAAGCTAGAATGTTGAAAATATAGCATCCCCGAACATGAGGACCTATCAAGACTTAGAGAAAGAGTTCCAATCTTCTTCAAATTGACCTCCTTAAACTTCAATGGTCATAACCTACATCTGTAGTAATATAAAGTAATGGGTTTAGTACGGCACATGTACTAAGTATGGGTAATGCACATAACATATAAGGACATGCATGAAAAGGATCATTTATCATTTCTTTAGAAAACATGCTAATTCACGTGAATGTCTTCCATCAACTTAAAACATGATCATAATAAAAGACATATTATCATAGAGTCGTGTTAACATTTCATTCAAAAGATCATAGAACATAACATACAAACACTTACTAATGATCTCATCCCCAACCTACAAGTGCAATAGTCATGTGAAGCCCCATAACCCCACACAACTAAGTAGATAACATAGGAGACCATAAGTAAAGCTTTTCTTCATGTAACTTGTAACATAAGTAGTCATCACTTCATATAACAATATAACCCAATAACATATTCATCATAATGACCAACATTCATATAAGAGTAACATCATGTATCATAACATATATCTTTCATGTTATCATATTACATAAGAACAATCTCCTAGGACTTCCTTTAGAGTCAACTTGTGCAATGTCTAGGTAGAGTCTCATACCCCTACCTATACTAAGTAAACTCATTAAGTCACCCTATTCAATATTCAGTTACTTGTCTTTCCTTGTACATGAGGGAACATTAGCCTTAAGTAACATAGACCATGTGATCTAAACATGGAATCCTATGTCATAAAACCCCACACCGAAAGATGGTGGTCTACCGGCCAAAGTAGAACCTAACATTACATATCTTTCTAGGTGGATCCACTAGCTAGTATCCTATTGTGGCAACATAGTTCAAGAACTAGGATATGTATTAGAGACCCATAGTTCCACATTACATTGAAGCCTCTACCTCATGAGAGTTATTGTGACCTACTTTCCAACTAGGGAAGGGACACCCCTCATATCTAGTTCATCGGTGATTATCTTAAGTATCTTTCTTGAATAATCTTTAAGTTTCTTTTATCATAAACTTATCATGGGTCATAGGAGATTAACTCCTTGTATAAATATGATCATGAGCTCTTTAGGATAAGATGAGAATTTCCTTTCATTCTAACCCTTCGTTTGTGAGATTCACATAATATAGTCCTCTTATGTAAAGCATACAATAGAATATCGTAACTTGCATTTATCGTGTTCTTATCATGATCTCACAAGTAACATGTTCATACCCAATATATACAAATAGAGTAACACTTCGAAAATCCAAGACGTATCGTAAAGCCTAGCCTAGGTGTCATGAAGTCTAGATACTATTTTTAAGGTTATTCGTATGAATATATGTCATTTAGGATGTTTAGAAACCAAAACTTCCAAGAACGTCCATGACTTTCGGAAGTTGGTTCAAAGAGGTATTAACGTACCTTAGCCTATTTGACTAGTTTTTAAGAGTCAAAAATTAATAAAATTTGGTGAAACTATGTGTGACACGTGTTAGAGATGTTTCATGGTTGAAATGTCCGGGTACGACTCCCCAAGGACCAACCAAGGGCCCTTGAGGAGGACCCCTGCAAGTTGAGGCAACACTGCATGGGCAGTGTGCATTGACGGGGCAAATGACGGTCCGTGTGTGGACTAACGGGGCTTTGATTCCACCGTCATCCCACACTTAGCCAAAAAGGGGAAGCCCTCACCTTCACAAGTCTCTGATCGAGACAACGGATGTGCAGGACGGAGGGGGGCCAAACTGTCGACTCACAGACGGCCCGTCGATGGGGTTCTATCTGTAAGGGTCCTGATTTTCCTGCACGTTTTTAATTAGGTTCATTTAATTAGTTAAGGGGTTAGGTCGTTAATTAGGGTATTAAGGGGGCCTAATTAAGTTAGTTAACCTCCCATATAAAGCCCCAACCCCATTAAACTAATTAGAACTCTTAAAATAATTCCTCTACCTTCTCTCTTCTTTGTTTCTCTATTGGAAGACTACAATGAAGGGTAAGTCAAGGAAGGGAATTGGGGTCTGGAAAGGGGCGATTTCATCTCCAAATCTTCTTCAAAATGTTGATGTATGGGATCTCTTCACCTTTGAGACCTCTTTCCTCAAAGGGTTCATTCAAAGTGTTTTCAAAACTAGAGTTCTCAAATGGGTTTCATACAATTCCGAATTTGAAGTTATGAATTGAGTTGTTGATGTTTTCTTTAGTTTATATTGAATAGATTAACAAATAGTTTAACTTTATTATGGTAATTGTTGATGGTATTGCCTAAATTGAAGAACATGATCCTAAGTCCCTAACCCTAGGTTGTGATCTTAACTTATATGGTATAATGTTCAATCAATTGACTTGGTTAAAGGTTGACTTACTACTAGATGATGTTGTTATTCTAATCATGAATCAATTAGGATGATGTATAGTGTTTCATACTAGTTCTTGAGAAGTGATCTAGGGTATGATGAATAGAATTAATCCTAAGCTTTAATCTATTATCGAATTGTGATGTAGTGATTCTTTTAGCCTTGTGATTATATTGGTTATTGAATTATGGTGATTTAATGACCTAATTGATTTGAACTAAGGGTTGATGGTAAGACCTTGATGATGAATTGAAAAGGAGACTTGGTAAGTCTTGTGATCTCTATACTTTGCTTTAATTATGTTGGAGTATGCCTTCTTTAGGATTCATAGGGTGGTATGATGTTGAATTGAAATGTCTTGCTTATGGTTGTGAGGTTGATTAAGATGTAAAGTTAAAAGGATGATGGTGATTACCAATGTGCCTTATTATGAAAGAGTATGTAATGTGTTAACCTTACTTATGTGGACTATCATGAAAGGATTATACTCATGTAATTCCTATTGAGCTATTATGATGATGATTACACAAGGGTTATACCCTATGACCTAAAATATGATATGATTGATAAATAAAGATTAAAGACATTTCAATAAGTGAATTAGCTTAGCACCGAGTGAACTTGACAACATGAGGTGATGGCTTTCCAATAGAGGAAGAGTTACCCTATAGTTCTATATATGATGTTGACTCCCCTTTGAGGGATACACATTTCATTGATTCCCATGATATGAGTCCCCAATTACCAAGTGGTATGTATAGGGAAATACCTATCTCTTAGTTCTTGAACTAAGTTGCCCCCATAGGAAGACTAGGTAGTGGATCGACCTAGAAAGCTACGTTTATGTTTGGTTTTACTTTGGCCGGTAGACTACCTTCCATCAGTGTAAGGTTTTACAACACCGGATTCCACATTAGCTTATGTGGTCTATGTCGGTTAAGAAAAGTGTTCCCTAAACTAAAATGAAGTAGTAATGTATAAACTAACTAAAGTGACTTGAGGGGTTTGACTTAGCTTAGGTAGAGGTATGGGACTCTACCTATGCCTTGCACTAGTTTGCCTTTATAGGAGCTTTAGAAGGTTAAATTATATGTATGTAAATGATGATAAATGTAAATGATCTTATATGACGATTTTAATGCTTATGAATATGCAATTGGTCTTTATTTGAACTTATGTGTATTTGAAGGCTATGTTAAGTGAAGTGGGTTACTATTTATGGTTCTTGTTGGGTTACTTGATTGAGTAAGGTTATGGAGCTTTGCTTGGTCATTGCACTTGTTGACTTAATGAGGATTTATGATTAGTTGTCTTGCTTTTCTATTTGCATGATGGACTATTATTCATGCTTGTGATGATATTACTTGGTGATAGAGTTATATGAGATTATGGGTTCAAGTATGTTGATATGCATATAGCTTGCTTTGACTTGTTGAACATGCCTAAATGATTGGTATGGTTTGTTGATTGTGCATGTCTTTAAAGAGGTAAAATGGAATGATTTAACTAAATGTCCCTTTTTAGCATGCTTTGTTGTTATATGTGCATATGGTCTCATACTTAGTACATGTGGCGTACTAACCCATTTTATCCCTTTTTCCCAAACATTTTACTTTCCAGTCATTGAGGTTCCATTCGAGGCGACTTAAATGAAGCTTGGATATTCTCTACCATCCAAGTGGTAGGTCCTCTTTTGGTCGAGGGCGATGCCAATATTCTAGTTACAGATTTGCTTAGTTTTTAAGACACTTATATTTACTCTATCTTTCATTTGAGAACAAGTTGTATAAGCCTATATTGACTTTCTTATATTGATGTAGGGCTATGCCCAAATTCTATTGTCATTGTAGATGGATATGAGATGAGACGCATTTTCTCTATTCTATCTTATATATGTATGTGAAATAAAAGTAGAAGACTAAGTAATCTTCTTATATGAAGAGTCTATGTATACTCGTTATTAATACTATTACGTGTATGTAGAGGTCTATGTAAACCTCAATGTAGAAATAGTAGAAGTTTTAAATTCTTCAGTATTTTTGACTTGTGAATGCAATGATGAAAACTAAGGGGATAGTATTAGTCCTCAAAGAGGACGACAACACCGATTACGTCTAGGGGGTAAACCCGGGTGTGACAAACATGATATCAGAGCATGAGGTTAAGTATCCTTGATAAGGAATGTCTCTCTCAACCACGTCTATGTAGATTCGTACTCATAATTGTGAATTGCGCCACACTTATAAATAGGAATCTATATGATGCTTAGGAATATCTCTCTTTCTTGGAAATCCAATGGCGTGCCTCTAGAGTAACTATTATGTGCTTTCACATAAACCTTGTATTTTGGTTATAGGAAATGAATACTCGGATGAATGCGGCTCAAAGGCTTGAGGAGGAGGTAGCTAATGAATGAGCTCCTCCCCGTGGTGATCAAGATCATCCACTTGAAGAGGAAGTTAATGTTCAACATATTCCGTCCAATCCTCCACCTTTGACGGATGGTGAGATAAGGGATGCCTTTCTCCAAATGGCCCAAGCCATTACTACTCAAGCTCAAGCCGCTACTATTCAATCCTAAGCTATGACGACCCAAGCTAATCGGGAGGTAGTACCCTGAGCCAATCAACAAGTCTCTACCACGTCATCTCGTCTAAGGGACTTCACTCGGATGAACCCTCCTACTTTCTATGGGTCTAGGGTGGATGAGGACCCCCAAGAGTTCATCGATGAAGTTTATAAGATACTCTTTGCCATGGGGTTAAACACTAGTGAGAAGGCCGAGTTAGCCACATATCAACTCAAAGATGTGGCTCAAACTTGGTATGTTCAATGGAGGGACAATAGGCCTCTTCGGGGTGGACCGGTGACTTGGGAGATCTTCAAGAAGGCATTTATCGATTGGTTCTTTCCTAGGTAGATGAGGGAATCTAAATTGGTGGAGTTCATCAACCTTCGTCAAGGAGGTATGAGTGTTTTGAGTACTACATGAAATTTACTCAATTGTCAAAATATGCTCCTTTTTTTGGTTTCTGATCCTAGAGATGAAATGAGCCGCTTTGTGATGGGGGTGTCGGAAGACTTGAAAGAGGAGTGTCATTCGGCTATGCTACATGACAACATGAACATTTCTCGTCTTATGGTGCATGCTAGACAAGTGGATTAGGCAAGGGCTAGGAGGAAGAGTAGAGAAGCGAAGAGGGCAACGGCCCTTGAAAGTGGTTTTTCCAAGAATAGGCTTGAGATTCAAGACAACCCTAGGTTCAAAAAGAGGTTTTCTAATCAAGTTCCATCCAAGTTCCCTAAGGCTCGTGATGACAAGGTGGCTAAACCTAGAGATCAAAAGGGAAGGAGTGGGAACTCACCAAATGAGAAGCCTACATGTGTTAAGTGAGGAAAGGGTCATTTTGGTGAATGTTATGTTGGAACGGGCAATTGTTTTGGTTGTGGCAAGACTGGCCACAAGGTTAGAGATTGTCCTAACATTAAGGGGCAAGAGAATAGTGGGCAAGTAAGTGGTTCTAGTAATGCTCCAATGAAGAACCGCTTCTATGCTCTTCATACTAAGGGTGAGCAAGAGACGTCTCCTGATGTGGTTACCGGTATGTTACAAGTCTTTTCTATTGATGCATATGCTTTACTTCATCCGAGTGCTACTTTGTGTTTAGTTACACCTCTTGTCGCTACAAAGTTTGATACTTTACCCGATATTTTGCATGAACTCTTTGTAGTGTCTACTCCGGTGGGTGAGTCGGTAGTTTCAAAGAGGGTATATAGGAATTGTCCTATCATGTTACCCAATAGAGTTTCCAATGTTTATCTAGTAGAACTAGATATGCTTGATTTTGATATTACTTTGGGTATGGATTGGTTACATTCTTGTTTTCCACTATTGATTGTAGAACGAGGGTGGTGAGGTTTAATTTCCCAAATGAAACCGTTGTTGAGTGTAAGGGGGGAAGTTCTACTCCTAGAGGTCGTATCATTTCTTGTTTAAAAGCTTGAAAAATGATCTCTAACGGCTGCCTACATCATATAGTGAGAGTCCAAGATCTTGACTCCGAAATTCCTCCCATTGAGTTAGTCCGCGTAGTGAGTGAATTTCCGGAGGTCTTCCCTAATGACCTTCCCGGTATTCCTCCCGAATGAGAAATTGATTTCGGTATTGATTTGCTACTGGAAACTAACCCCATTTAAATTCCTTCTTATCGGATGGCTTCGGACGAATTGAAGGTGTTGAAGGCACAACTCAAAGATTTACTAGATAAGGGCTTCATAAGGCCTAGTATTTCTCCATGGGGTGCTCCAGTTTTGTTTGTGAAGAAGAAGGATAGGTCCTTGAGAAAGTGTATTGATTATCGCCAACTCAACAATGTAAATAATAAGAATAAATACCCTATCCCTCGGATTGACGACTTGTTTGATCAACTCCAAGGGGCAAGCTACTTTTCAAAAATTGACTTGAGATCGGGGTATCACCAACTTAGGGTGAGAGGTGAGGATATACCAAAGATGACATTCCGAACTAGATATGGGCACTATGAGTTCTTAGTTATGTCCTTTGGTCTCACTAATGCTCCGGCGGTGTTTATGGACCTAATGAATAGGGTGTTTCAAATTTACCTAGATTCATTTGTCATTGTCTTCATTGACAACATCTTGGTATATTCGAGAAATGAGAGTGACCACATGGGTCATTTGAGTGTGGTATTGCAAACCCTTAAAGAACATCAATTGTTTGCCAAGTAAAGCAAATGTGAGTTTTGGTTGAGGTCGGTGGAACTTCTTTGTCATGTCATCTCTAGTGAGGGAGTTGAGGTTGATCCAAGGAAAACGGAGGCGGTATGAATTTGGCCTAGACCATTGACTCCAACCGACATTAGGAGTTTCTTGGGTCTAGCGAGTTATTATCGGAGGTTTGTGGATAGTTTTGCGTCCATTGCATCTCCCTTGACTACTTTGACACAAAAGAGTAAGAAGTTTGAGTGATCGGATGCATGTGAAAAGAGCTTACAAATCTTGAAGGATAGGCTTACTTTCGCTCGGTGTTGACTTTATTAGAGGGTACAAAGGGCTTCATTTTGTATTGTGATGCATCCCGTGTGTGTTTGGGATGTGTGCTTATGCAACATTGGAAGGTGATTGCCTATGCTTCTAGGCAACTTAAGGTACATGAGAGGAACTACCCCACTCATGATCTTGAGTTAGCGGCCATGGTGTTTGCTTTGAAAAGTTGGAGGCATTATTTGTATGATGTCCATGTTGATGTGTTTACCGATCATAAAAGTCTCCAATATGTGTTTACCCAAAAGGAGTAAAATCTCCGACAAAGAAGGTGGCTATTGTTGTTGAAAGACTATGATATGAGTGTTCTCTATCACCCTGGAAAGGCCAATGTGGTAGCAGATGCTCTAAGTCGTATGACTATAGGTAGTGTGTCGCATATTGAAGAAGCCAAGAAAGACCTAGTGAAATATGTTCCTAGGTTGTCTAGGTTCGGTGTTAGATTGGAAAGCTCTCCAAATGGTGGTGTAATGGTCCATCATAACATCGAATTATCCTTGGTTGTTGAGGTGAAGTCCAAACAACACCTTGATCAACCATTAATGGAGTTGAAAGAATCGGTTCTTGGCAAGTTTACTGAGTCATTCTCCTTAGAGGGGATGGTGTTTTGGGATATCAAGGGAAATTATGTGTTTCTAATGTTGATAATTTGAGGAACCGTTTCCTTGAGAAAGTTCATGGGTCTCAATATTCCATTCAACCGGGGTCAACGAAGATGTATCATGACCTTAGGGAGGTGTATTGGTGGGAAGGTTTGAAAAGGGACATAGCGGAGTTTGTTGCCAAGTGTCAAAATTGCCAACTAGTGAAAGCCGAGCATCTAAAAACGGGTGTCTTACTACAAGAAATCCAAATTCCTACTTGGAAGTGGGATGATATCAATTTGGATTTTGTGGTAGGTTTGCCTAAGACTCAAAAGCAATATGACTCCATATGGGTGGTGGTTGATAGGTTGACCAAGTCCACTCACTTTATTCCCGTCAAGTCTACTTATTCGGCGGAAGATTGTGCTAAGATCTTCATAGATGAGATTGTGTGTCGTCATGGTATTCCGTTATCCATCATATCGGATAGGGGTGCACAATTCACATCTAGGTTTTGGAGGTTGTTTCAAGAAGGGTTGGGTACTAAGGTGAAATTGAGTACCGCTTTTCATCACCAAACGGATGGTCAAGCGGAACGTACTATTCAAACCCTTGAGGATATGCTTAGAGCTTGTGTCATCAATTTCAAAATGAGTTGGGATAATCACTTGCCTTTGGTAGAGTTTGCTTACAATATTAGTTTTCATTCATCCATTTCCATGGCTCCCTATGAAGCCTTGTATAGTAGGAGGTGTAGGTCTCCTATTGGGTGGTTTGAAGTTGGTTAGTCTTCGATTCTTGGTCCCAATTTGATTAATAATACTTTGGACAAAGTTCATATTATAAGAAATCGCTTGCAAACGGCCTATAGTCGGCAAAAGTCTTATGCCGATCATAGGAGGAGGGATCTTGAGTTTGAAGAAAGTGATAAGGTGTATTTGAAAATTTCACCTATGAAAGGGATTGTGAGATTTGGCAAGAAAGGGAAGTTGAGTCCTTGTTATGTGGGTCCCTATGAAATCTTGCAAATGGTTGGTAAGGTTGCCTATGAGTTTAGGTTGCCTAGTGAATTGGCTTTGGTTCATCCGGTTTTCCATGTCTCTATGCTTAAAAAGTGTGTCGGTGATCCCGAGTCCATTCTTCCTATTGAGGGTCGTGGTGTCAAGGAAAACCTCTCTTCTGAGGAGGTTCCGGTTCAAATTCTTGAGAGGCAAGTAAAGAGGTTGAGGAACAAAGAGGTGGTATCCGTAAAAGTATTATGAAAAAATCACCTAGTTGAGGGTGCAACATGGGAGGCCGAGGCCGACATGAAGTCCCGTTACCCTCATATTTTTGATAATTGAGGTTTGAAATTGATAATATAAATATGACTAGAAATTGAAGTTCCTTGATTTTGGGTGAAGTTTTGCAAAATGTGCATTTTTGAATACTTCACAGTGAAGTTACAGTGAATAGTGCCTTTGAACTTGAAATTTTTACTTTTGCTTGTTTTGAGTTATGTTGTGCATTTTGATATGGTGAGTCTTTATTAAATAATGTATGGCATGTTGATAAGTTGTACTTGATCTAATTGACTCATGTATGTCATGTTGAGCTCATATTGTTGTTGTGAGAAGGAAATGCCTCATGAAATAATGTTTGATTCTCATAATTGGTAATTGAAGTTTTGAATTGCCTTGATTGAAATGATATGTATTATGTTTAATTGCATTGATGTTGGTTGGGCTGCTAGTCTTGAGTCTATTCTTTCCTTCAAAAGAATTTTAGTGTCATTCGAGGACGAATGTTCCTAAGGGGGGGATAATGTAACACTTCGAAAATCCAAGACATGTCATAAACCCTAGATTAGGTTCTATAAAGTGTAGATACTGTTTTTAAGGTTAGTTTTCTGAGTATAGGTCATTTAGGAAGTTTAGAAACCAAAACGTCCAAGATCGTCCATGAAGTTCAAAAGTTGGTTCAAAGAGTACTAGCGTGTCTTAGCCTATTTGACCAGTTTTTAAGAGTCGGACATTAATGAAGTTTGGTGAAAATGTGTGTGACACGTCTTAGAGATGTTTCATGGTCGAAACGTCCAGGTTCGACTCCCCAAGGACCAACCAAGGGCCCTTGAGGAGGACCCCTGCAGGTTGAGGCAACACTGCCTGGGAAATGTGCATCGACGGGGCAAACGACGGTCCGTGTGTGGACTGACGGGGCATTGATGCCACCGTATTCCCACACTTAGACAAAAGGGGGAATCCCTCGCCTGCACAAGTCTCTGACCGAGAGGACGGATGTGCAGGATGGAGGGGGGCCCAACCGTCGACTCACAGATGGCCTGTCGACGGTGTTCCGTCTGTGAGGTTCGTGATTTTCCTGCACGTTTTTATTTAGGTTCATTTAATTATTTAAGGGGTTAGGTGGTTAATTATTGGATTAAGGGGGACGAATTAAGTTAGTTAACCTTCCATATAAAGCCCCGCACCCCATTAAACTAATTTGAACTCTTAAAACAATTCATCTACCTTCTTTCTTCTTTCTCTCTCTATTGGAAGACTACATTGAGGGTTAAGTCAAGGAAGGGAATTGGGGGCTGGAAAGGGGCGATTTCATCTCCAAATCTTCACCAAAACGTTGAGGTATGGGATCTCTTCACCTTTGAGACCTCTTTCCTCAAAGGGTTCATTCAAAGTGTTTTCAAAACTAGAGTTCTCAAATGGGTTTCATCGAATTCCGAATTTGAAGTTATGAATTGAGTTTTTGATGTTTTCTTTAGGTTATATTGAATAGATTAACATGTATTTTAACTTGATTATGATAATTGTTGATGGTCTTGCCTAAATTGAAGAACATGATCCTAAGTCCCTAGCCCTAGGTTGTGATCTTGACTTATATGGTATAATGTTCATTCAATTGACTTGGTTAAGGGTTTAATTACTACTAGATGATGTTGTTATGCTAATTATGAATGAATTAGGATGATGCATAGTCTTTCATGCTAGTTCTTGAGAAGTGATCTAGGGTATGATGAATTGACTTAATCCTAAGCTTTGATCTATTATCGAATTGTGATATAGTGATGCTTTTAGCCTTGTGATTATATTGGTTATTGAATTATGGTGATTTGATGACCTAATTGAGTTGAACCAAGTGTTGATTGTATGACCTTGATGATGAAGAGTGAAGGAGACTTGGTAAGTCTTGTGATCCCTATATTTTGCTTCAATTATGATTAATTGTGATTAAGTCATGATGATTGTGTTGGAGTATGCCTTGTTTAGGATTGATAGGGTGGTATGATGTTGAATTGAAATGTCTTGCTTATGGTTGTGAGGTTGATTAAGATGTAAAGTTATAGGATGATGGTGATTACCAATGTGCCTTATTATGAAAGAGTATGTAATGTGTTAACCTTACTTATGTTGATCGTCATGAAAGGATTATACTCATGCAATTCCTATTGAGCTATTATGATGATGATTACACAAGGGCTAGACCCTATGACCTAAAATATGGTATGATTGATAAATAAAGATTAAAGACATTTCAATAAGGGAATTAGCTTAGCACCGAGTGAACTTGACAATGGGAGGTGATGGCTTTCCAATAGAGGAAGGGTTACCTGATAGTTCTATACGTGATGTTGACTCCCCTTTGAGGAATACACATTTCATTGATTCCCATGAGATGAGGCCCCAATTACCAAGTGGTATGTTGTGGGAAATACCTTTCTCTTAGTTCTTGAACTATGTTGCCCACATAGGAAGACTAGCTAGTGTATCCACCAAGAAAGATACGTTTATGTTTGGTTTTACTTTGGCCGGTAGACCACCTTCCATCGGTGTAAGGTTTTACAACATCGGATTCCACATTAGCTCATGTGGTCTATATCGGTTAAGGCAAGTGTTTCCTAAACTAAAATTAAGTAGTAATGTATAAACTAACTAAAGTGACTTCAGGGGTTTGACTTAGCTTAGGTAGAGGTATCGGACTCTACATATGCCTTGCATTAGTTTGCCTTGATAGAAGCTTTAGGAGGTTAATATTATTTATGTAAATGATCTTATATGATGATTTTGATGCTTATGAATATGTAAATGGTATATATTGTTAAAGCATGAACTTATGTTTATTTGAAGGCTATGTTATGTGAAGTGGGTTACTATTTATGGTTCTTGTTGGGTTACCTTATTGAGTAAGGTTATAGGGCTTTGCTTGGTCATTGCACTTGTTGATTTTATGGGGATTTATGATTAGTTGTCTTGCTTTTCTATTTGCATGATGGACTCTTATTCATGCTTGTGATGACATTACTTGGTGATAGAGTTATATGAGATTATGGGTTCAAGTATGTTGATATGCATATAGCTTGCTTTGACTTTTGAACATGTCTAAATGATTGGTATGGTTTGTTGACTATGCGTAAATCTTTAAAGAGGTAAAATGGCATGATTTAACTAAATGTCCCTTCTTAGCATGCTTTGTTGTTATATGCGCATATGGTCTCATACTTAGTACATGTGGCGTACTAAACCCATTTTCTCCCTTTTTCCCAAACATTTTAGGTTCTGATCGTTGAGGTTTCGTTCGAGGCGACTTAAACGAAGCTTGGTTATTCTCTACCATCCAAGTGATAGGTCCTCATTTGGGCGAGGGCGATGCCAATATTCTAGTTACTGATTTGCTTAGTTTTTAAGACACTTATGTTTACTCTAACTTTCATTTGAGGATAAGTTGTATAAGCCTATATTGGATTTCTTATATTGATGTAGGGCTATGCCCAAATTGCTATTGTCATTGTAGATGGTTATGAGATGAGACATATTTCATGACTCTATTCTATCTTATATATGTATGTGAAATAAAAGTAGAAGACTAAGTAATCTTCTTATACGAAGGGTCTATGTATACTCGATATTAATACTATTACGTGTATGTAGAGGTCTATGTAAACCTCAATGCATAAATAGTAAAAGTTTTAAATTCTTCCGTATTTTTGACTTGTGAATGCAATGATGAAAACTAAGGGGCTAGTCTTAGTCCTCAAAAAGGACGCCGACGCTGGTTACGTCTAGGGGGTAAACCCGGATGTGGCACATAGTAACATCATACACACTTCCATAACATAGCATCATGATTTGTAGGCTAACATAAACATTGGAGAGTAGTCACAACTTTAGAAGACTTACCTCTTGATTCCAAGAACCTTATTCGAGAACTTGCATACAACTTACAACATTCATAACCATAACATAGTGAATATTCAGTAGCATAATCAAGAACAACTCATCAAAACATATACAAGATCAATGCATAATGTAGGATAAGGGAAAGGGCATTTATGAGTTCATTCTAGTCTTAGGCTTCATTCGTTTCCATTAAGATTAAGAGGTCTGAATCTTGATACACGTTTGAATATTAAGATTTGTATTAAGATTTAGGTGTTTAGATGTGAATACACATCTGAATATTAAGATGTGGTCTCTAAATCTGAACACTAAATAATTAATGTTGTTTATTTCCAATATCTGAATGTGCATGTGAAATTAACATTAAATTTATAAAATATCATAAAAATTTTATTCCAACAAAATTTATCACTTTTGATTAAAAAAAAGTTTTAAAAGTTTTAATAATTATTATTTGGAGTACAATTCGCTAGTATACCAAAAAAAAGCACACAAGTTTTTTTCATTCAAAAACTTCGATAAACACCAATACACAAATTGTGTTCTTGACACAGTCAATACAAGAAAATTATTAATATAAAATAAAAAAAGTGAAAGGATTTATGAAAACATACCAGTTCAACAATGAAAAAAAGGTGTTTGATTGATTAAAGGGAGACAAAAAGTTTTTAGTTATGAGATAAAAAAGAACGCTTAAAGCAGATAAGCGATGGTTTATTATTTGATAACTTATGAGTCTGAATGTTGTTAAGAGTCTCCTACACATATGATTCATTCAGACCTCTTCAGACCCATTAAGAGGTTTTTTAAAAATAAAACAAATGAATTTAATGGGATAAATCGGAATACTTCAGATTCAGATCTAAAAACAAACGTACTTAATAGGTTGAATCTGAATGATTAAGATTCAGACCTCCATTAAGTGCAAATAAATCAGGCCTTAGTTCAAATCCCTACGTTCAGATGTCATCAAGTAGTAGAAACAACCATACGAAACCCTCATCTAGATAAGAACATGCTTCACACGAAATTCAAACATATTGACCACATACTCATCAATTCGTGTGAAATCAACCATACAAAATACCTTCTTTTTTTTTATATCAAAAATCATAAATCTTGGGTTAGGAAGAAAATCCGTTTTGTAGAGAAAAAAACCTAGTATTTGAATTTCTTGAAAACTTATCTTGAAAGGAACTCTTGGGGAAAGGAATCCCAAGAGTGAAAAACCCATATCTTATAGAAGAAGAATCCACGAAAATTTAATGAAAATCTTGAAGTCTTCGTCTTCTTCCTTAAGCTCTTCTTAATCTTCAATGGGGTTTGGAAAAGAGGGTGTTTCTTGAGAGAGATGACAGAAAACTTTCTTGAATATGATTTGTATGTGTGAAAAGTGGTCTAAAACTGACCAAATATCCATATATAGTCGTCCTATGAATTACCCAAAAGACCCTCCACTTAAATGGGTCTTTTTAATAAGTTAAATTACCAAATATATGACTTTAACGATTCTAGGAAGTGGTTCTAGTGATGCTTCTAAGATGAACCGCTTCTATGCTCTCCGCACTATGGGTGAGCAAGAGACCTCTCCCGATGTGGTGAATGGTATATTGAAAGTCTTTTCTATTGATCTGAATGCTTTAGTTGATCCTGGTGCCACTTTGTCATTTGTTACACCTCTTGTAGCTAAAAAGTTTTACATATTACCCGATATCTTGCATGAACCCTTTATAGTGTCTACTCAGGTGGGTGAGTTAGTTGTTGCAAACAGGGTATATAGAAATTGTCCTATAATGGTGCCTAATAGAGTTTCTCATGTCGAACTAATAGAACTTGATATGCTTGATTTTGATATCATTTTGGGTATGGATTGGTTGCACGCTTGCTTTACCACTATTGATTGTAGAACGAGGGTGGTGAAGTTTAACTTTCCAAATGAACCCGTTGTAGAGTGGAAGGGGGGGGGGATTCTATTCCTAGAGGTCGTATCATCTCTTGTCTAAAAGCATGCAAAATGATCTCTAAGGGTTGTGTATATCATATAGTGAGAGTCCAAGATTTAGACTCCGAAATTCCTCCTATTGATTCGGTCCCCATAGTGAGTGAATTTCCGAAGGTCTTTCCTAATGACCTTCCTAGTTTTTCTCTCGAACGGGAAATTGATTTTGGTATCGATTTGCTACCGGATACGAATCCCATTTCAATTCCTCCTTATCGGATGGCTCCGGGCTAATTGAAGGAGTTGGAGGAACAACTCAATGATTTACTAGACAAAGGTTTCATTAGACCTAGTATTTATCCATAGGGTTCTCCGGTTTTGTTTGTGAAGAAGAAGGATGTGTCCTTAAGAATGTGTATTGATTATCGCCAACTTAACAAAGTCACTTTTAAGAACAAGTATCCTATCCCTCGGATTGGCGACTTGTTTGATCAACTCCAAGGGGCAAGCTACTTTTCTAAAATTGACTAGTGATCGGGGTATCACCAACTTAGGGTGAGAGGTGAGGATATACCAAAGACGGTATTTTGGACTAGATATGGTCACTATGAGTTCTTAATAATATCATTTGGTCTCACTAATTATCCGGTGGCGTTTATGGACCTAATGAATAGGGTATTTTGAAGTTACCTAGATTCATTTGTCATTGTCTTCATTGACGACATCTTAGTATATTCGAAAAATGAGAGTGATCACATGGATCATTTGAGAGTGGTGTTGCAAGTACTTAAAGAACATCAATTGTTTTCCAAGTATAGAAAATGTGAGTTTTGGTTGAGGTCGGTGGCGTTTCTTGGTCATATCATCTATAGTGAGGGAGTTGAGGTTGATCCAAGGAAAATGGAGGCGGTGAGAAGTTGTCCTAGACCATTTGTGGATGGTTTTGCGTCCATTGCATCTCCCTTGACAACTTTGACCCAAAAGAATAAGAAGTTTGAGTGGTCGGAGTCATGTGAGAAAAGTTTCCAAAAATTGAAAGATAGGCTTACTTCTGCTCCGGTGTTGACTTTACCGGAGGGTATAAAGGGTTTCGTTGTGTATTGTGATGCATCCCGAGTGGGTTTGGGGTGTGCGCTTATGCAACATGGAAAAGTAATTGCCCATGCTTCTAGACAACTTAAGGTGCATTAGAAGAATTATCCCACTCATGATCTTGAGTTAGCGGCCGTAGTGTTTGCCTTGAAAATATGGAGGCATTATTTGTATGGTGTTCATGTTGATGTGTTTACCAAACACAAGAGTATCCAATATGTGTTTACCCAAAAGGAGTTAAATCTCCAACAAAAAAGGTGGTTGGAGTTGCTCAAAGATTATGACATGAGTGTTCTCTATCACCCTGACAAGGCCAATGTTGTTGCGGATGGTCTAAGTTGTATGACCATGGGTAGTGTGTCTCATGTAAAGGAAGCCAAGAAAGACCTAGTGAAAGATGTTCATAGGTTGGCTAGATTGGGAGTTAGGTTGGACGATTCTCCAAATGGTGGTTTTATGGTCCATCATAACTTCGAGTTATCTTTAGTTGTTGAACTGAAGTCCAAACAACACCTTGATAAACCATGATGGAGTTGAAAGAATCTGTTCTTGGTAAGCATAATGAGTAATTCTACTTAGGAGGGATGGTGTTTTGAGGTATCAAGGGCGGTTGTGTGTTCTCAATGTTGCTGATTTGAGGAACCGGATTGTTGAGGAAGCTCATGGGTCCCATTATTCTATTAATCCGGGTCAACAAAAATGTATCATGACCTTAGGGAGGTGTATAGTGGGAAGGTTTGAAAAGGTAAATAGCGGAGTTTGTTCTAAGTGTCCAAATTGCAAACAAGTCAAAGCCGGACATCCAAAAATGGGTGGTTTACTACAAGAAATCCAAATCTTTACTTTGAAGTGGGAAGACATCAATATGGATTTTGTGGTAGGTTTGCCTAAGACTCAAAATTAATATGACTCTATATGGGTGGTGGTGGATAGGTTGACCAAGTCCGCTCATTTTCTTCCCTTCAAATCTACTTATTCGGCGGAAGATTATGCAAAGATCTTCATAGATGAGATTGTGTGTCGCCATGGTATTCCGTTATCCATCATATCAGATAGGGGTGCACAATTCACATCTAGGTTTTGGAGGTCATTTCAAGAAAGGTTGGGTACAAAGGTGAAGTTGAGTACTGCTTTTCATCCCCAAACGGATGGTCAAGCGGAGCATACTATTCAAACCCTTGAGGATATGCTTAGAGCTTGTTTCATCGATTTCCAAGGAAGTTGGGATAAGCACTTGCCTTTGGTGGAGTTTGCTTACAATAATAGTTTTCATTCATTCATATCCATGGCTCCCTATGAAGACCTGTATGGTAGGAGGTGTAGATCTCCTATTGGGTGGTTTGAAGTCGGTGAGTCTTTGATTCTTGGTCCCGATTTGATATATAAGACTTTGTAAAAAGTTCATATTATAAGAAATCGCTTCGAAATGGCCTATAGTCGGCAAAAGTCTTATTCTGATCATAGGAGAAAGGATTTAAAGTTTTAAGAAGGTGATAAAGTGTACTTGAAAATTTCACCTATGAAGGGGGTGATTAGATTTGGCAAGAAAGGGAAGTTAAGTCCTCGTTATGTGGGTCCCTATGAAATCTTACAAAGGGTTGGTAAGTTTGCCTATGACTTGAGGTTGCCTAGTGAATTGGCTTCGGTTCATCCGGTTTTCCATGTTTCTATGTTAAAGAAGTGTATCGGTGATCCCAGTCCATTCTTCCTATTGAGGGTCTTGGTGTCAAGGATAACCATTACTATGAGGAGGTTCCAGTTCAAATCCTTGATAGGCAAGTGAAGATGTTGGGGAACAAAGAGGTGGTTTCCGTAAAGGTGTTATGGAAAAATCACCTAGTTGAGGGAACAACATGGGAGGCCGAGGCCGACATGAAGTCCTGTTACACTCATCTTTTTGATAATTAAGGTTAGTCATTCTTCTTAATAATATAAATATGACTACAAATTGAAGTTTCTTGATTTTTGGTGAAGTTTTGCAAAAATGTCCATTTTTTTAAATGAAGTTATAGTGACTTACAGTGAATGGTGCACTAAACTTGAAATTTTGCTCTTTGGCTTGTTTGAGTTATGTTGTACATTTTGTTATGGTGAGTCTTTATGACATGATATGTAACATGTTGATCAGTTGAATCTTTTCCTAATTGACTCATGTAAAGTATGTTGAGCGTTATGTGTGGTATTTGAAGTTTTGAATTACCTTGTTGAAATGGTATGATTCATGTTTTCTTGTATGGTTGTTGGTTGGTCTGCTAGTATTGAGTCTATTCCTTCCTTCAAAAGAGTTTTAGTGTCATTCGGGGACGAATGTTCCTAGGGGGGGATAATGTAACACATCAAAAATCCAAGACGTGTCTTAAAGCCTAACATAGGTGTCATGAGGTCTAGACACTGTTTTAAGGTCCATTCTAATAAATATAGGTTATTTAGGAAGTTTAGAAACCAAAACGTGCAAGAACGTTCATGACGTCCGGAAACTAGCTCATGAAGGTACTAGCGTGCCTTAGCCTATTTGACTAGCTTTTAGGAGTCGGAAATTCATTAAATTTGCTGGAAGGGTGTATAACATGTGTTAAAGTTTATTTATGGTCAAAACTTCCGAGTACGACCCCACAAGGACCAACCAAGGGCCCTTGAGGAGGACCCTAGCACATAGGAGGCAACACTTCCTGGGGAGTGTGAACCATCGAAACACAAACGATGGATTGTTTGTTGATCAACGGGGCTTCAATTCCAATCGTCAACCAACACATAGAAATATTGATGGATCCCTGGCATGCACAAGTATCTGACAAAAACCACGAGTGTGCAGCACGGAAGGAGGGCTTGGCCGTCGATGGACCAACGATCCGTCGATCGTGGTCTCGTCGATGGGGCCTGTAACTTCCTCCACGTTTTTGAATAAGTAGTAATTAATTAATTAAGGGTTTAGGTCATTAGTTAGGGTTTAAGGGAGCCTAATTATGTCATTTAACCCCCCATATAAAGATCCCAACCTCATTAGACTAAACACAACTCACAAAACAAATCCTCTTTCTTCTTTCTTCTTTCTCTCTCTATTGGAAGACACCATTGAAGACCAACCTAGGGAGAGGTTTTGGGGGGATGTAAAGGGAATATTTCACCATAAAATCTTCATCAAACTTTAAGGTATGGGATCTAAGTCATCTCTGACTTCTTTCCTCAAAGGACTCCTTCAATGTATTTTCAAAAGTTAAGCTTTCAAGTGGGTTTCATCTAGTCTCGAAATTAATGTTATGAATTGATTTGTTTATGATTTATTATGGATATGTTGAATGGATTAGCATGTATTCTAGCTTAATTATGACATATCTTTATGGTTTGGTCTAGTTTGTAGAAGATGACCTTTACCCCTTAACCCTAGGTTATGATCTTGATATGAATATGGTTATATTGATTCAATTGACTTGTTTATTGGTTTAATTACTACTAGATGATGTTTTTATTCTAATCATGAATGAATTAAGTTGAATTGTAGTCTTTCATGCTAATTCTTGAGAAGTGATCTCGGTTGTGAAGTGAATTGACAAAAGTATATTATCTTAAGTTATGATCTAGTATTGAATTGTGATCTAGTGATTCTTCTAGCCTTATTATCATGATGGTCATTGAATTATGATGATATTATGCCCTAATTGGGTTGAATTAAGGTTTTATGGTAACACCTTGATTATGATTGAGGAAGGTGACTTGGTAAGTCTTATGATTCCTATTCTTTGCTTCAAATTATGGTTAATTGTGATTAAGTCATGATATTGTGTTGGAGTGTGCCTTGAATTAGGATTGATAGGATGGTATGATGTTGAATTCAAATGTCTTGATTATGGTTTGAGGTTGGTTAAGATGTAGTGTTATAAGGATTGTGATGACTACCAATGTGCCTTATTATAAATGAATATATAAATGTGCTAACCTCACTTATATGAATTGTACTGAAAGGACTACACTCATGCAATCCTTATTGAGCTATGATGATGATGATTATACAATGGCTAGACCGTATGACCTAAACTAAGCTATGATTATTAATAAAGGCTTAAAGACATTTCAAAAAGGGACTTTAGCTTAGCACCGAGTGAACAAGATTGAGGAGTGTCCCTTCCCATATAGGGAAGGTAGGAGCACTAATTTACTCTTGAGATTGGACACTATAATGCATGTAGCATAAAGAGGGTCTCAATTATATCTCCTAGTTCTTGAACTATGTGTCCCCATAGGAATACTAGCTAGTGGATCCACGTAGTTGCTATGTTCATGCTCTAGGTACTACTTTGGCAAGTAGTCCACCTTGTTTCGGTGTAGGGTTCCATGACACCAGATTCCACATTAGCTCATGTGGTCTAATTCGGTTATGGCAATATGTTCCCAAAAGGTAAAATGAACTTATGAATGAACTCTAGCTAGGATGACCTAAGGGGTTTAGCTTGGTCTAGGTAGGGGTATGGGACCCTATCTAAACATTGCACTAGTTAGCCTTAAGGGAAGTCTTAGTAGGATGTTCTTATGTGTATAGATGCTTATATGTGTAAATAATATGATTATGATAATATGTAGACTCTACATGCAAATGATATTATATGATGATGGCTATTCTTATGAACATGTATTTGGTCTATATTGCTAAAGTATGATGATATGTATCCTTAAAGGTTATGTTATGTGAAGTTGGACATTGGTTATGGTTCTTGTTGGGTTACTTGATTGAGTAAGATTATGGAGCTTTGCTTGGTCATTCCACTTGTTGATTTTATGAGGATTCATGAGTAGTTGTCTTGCTTTATTATGATATGATAAAACTTATTCATGCTTGTGATAATATTACTTGATAGGGTTGTATTAGATTTTGGGTTCAAGTATGTTGATATGCATATTACTTGATTTAACTTTATGAACATGTTTTGTTGATTGGTATGGTTTCTTGATTATGCATTATAATTTCAAAGGATAAATAGCATGCTTTACTTAAATGTCCCTTTTTAGCATGATTTGATACTATATGTGCATATGATCTCATATTTAGTACAAGTGGTGTACTAACCCCATTTTAGACTCATTTGAGATGACTTGAAGAAGACTTGGACATTCTCTATCATCCAAGTGGGTAGGTCCTCACTTTCCGAGGACGATGCCAATATCTAGCCTATGAAGTTTTTTTAGTTTAAGACTCTTATGTTCTTTCTATTTTCATTTGAGTACGAATTGTATAAGCCTATATGTGGCTCCTTTAAATTGATGTACAACTATGCACAAATTGCTATGATCGTATTAAATGGTATGAGATAAGATAATCTTTAAAGGCTATGCTCTATCTTATATATATGTATGTGCAATAAAAGTAGAAGACTGTAATTTTCCTATACCAAGGGTTTATATATACTCGATACGAATATATTATGTGTATGTAGAGGTCTATGTAAACATCCATGTAGAAGTAATAAAAGTTTTTAAATTTTCCGTATTTTTGACCTATGAATGTTATGACGAATGCTAAAAGGCTAGTCTTAGTCCTCAAAGAAGAAGAAGACGCCGGTTATGTCTAGGGGGTACTCCCCGGATGTGACACAACCAATAAAAAATATATAAAAACATGAGTTACAACATCAATCATATCATTTTCACAAAGCAATTCAAACTTCAATTACCACACAATAAGGCTCAAAATCGCATTATGACGAATTTTCCTTCTAACAACAAATGAGCTCAACATACCATATATGAGTCAATTATGTCAAAACTCAACTTAACAACATGGTCAATATCATTTCACAAAGACTCATCATATAAAAATGCATAACATGACTCAAAACAAGAAGAATTACAAATTTTCAAGTCAATATGTATAGTTCACTCTAACTTCACTCTAATGATACAAAAAATGCACATTTTGCAAAACTTCACCAAAAATCATAGCAACTTCAAATTTAGTCATCATGTTGCCCCCTCAACTAGGAGGTTTATCCATAACATTTTTACGGAGGTCACCTCTTTGTTCCTCAACCTCTTCACTTGACGATCACAGATTTCAACCTAAACATCCTCATAGGAGAGGTTATCGTTCACACCAAGACCTTGAATAGGAAGAATAGACTCGGGATCATTGATACACTTCTTAAGCATAGAAACATGGAAAACCGGATGAATCGAAGCCAATTAATTAGGGAGTTTCAACTCATAGGAAACCTTACCAACCCTTTGCGAGATTTCATAGGGACCCACATAACGAGGACTCAACTTCCCTTTCTTTCCAAATCTAACAACCCCATTCATAGGCAAAATTTTCAAATACTCTTTATCATCTTCTTCAAACTCTAAATTTATTTTCCTATGATAGGCATCAGACTTTTGCGTACTATAGGTTGTTTGCAACCGGTTCCTTATGATATGAACTTTCTCCTAAGTCTTATCAATCAAATCGGGACCAAGAATCAAAGACTCACCAACTTCAAACCACCCAATAAGAGATATACACCTCCTACCATACAAGGCTTCATAAGGAGCCATGGATATGGTGGATGAATGGAAACTATTATTATAAGCAAACTCCACCAAAGGTAAATGCTTATCCCAATTCCCCTTGAAATCAATGACACAGACTCTAAGAATATCTTCAAGGGTTTGAATAGTATGCTCCGCTTGACCATCCATTTGGGGATGAAAAGCGGTGCTTAATTTCAACTTGGTACCCAACCCTTCCTGGAATGACCTCCAAAACCTAGATGTTAATTGTGCACCCCTATTTGACATGATGGATAACGGAATAACATGGCGACAAACAATCTTATCTATGAAGATATTTTCATAATCCTCCACCGAATAAGTACACTTGACGAGAATAAAATGAGCGTATTTGGTCAACCTATTGTCACATCCCAAGACCACACCCTAGAAGATAGGGTACAATCTAAAATTGCAACGGGCGTACTCGACCTCTCGGAGGTCTTATACAACCCCTTTCATATCATTCATCGCATATACATAGTGAAAAGTAGTGCGGAATTAAAACTTTTCACAAAACATATCATAGTCTTTAAAAACTCTTTCATATAAAAGTAATAGGAAATACTAAGTCTCAATCTCATCAATCTTAGACATAAGAGTAATTAGGAAACGGCACATACGAAATACAAAACATAATACTACTAGGTCTATTACAATACTTCAATAAGAAAACATAAAAGACATATATGCCCTCGACTCAAATGAGGAAATACTCAAACTTCTCTTGAACGATGCTACGATCCAAGTCTTGCTTCCAAAATCTACTCACCTACCAACCACTATAGAGATAAATAAAAGCATGAAATTAGTACAAGCACATGTACTAAGTATGGCATAATGCATAAAAATCATGAAAATGGACATTTGTTGGAAATATGCATCTTTTCATTTAACATCATAATATCATCATAAGATCTACATTTATCAACTTAGAAACACATAAGAAATCATTTAAACGAAACATCATATTTTTAAGAGCTACTTTCCAGTAACTCAAATCACTATTACAGTGAAGTCCCGTCACTGTACAGTAAAGTTCTTAGCCTTCCCTAAACACACCTTCTAGCAAGTAGTCTACCCACTAAAAGTTATCCTAAGACTCACTTAAGTCATACAAAGAGAGACCTCCCAATGTACCATTCATTGCATACATGTATGAAAAGTAGTGCAGAAATTAAACTTTTCACACGAAATAATAATACTTCAAAATATCTCTTTGATAGAAAAACATTATGAAAGGCTAAGTCTCAAAGTCGCCATCTTAGACACAGGAATATATTGGGACACGACCAATACTTCAACATATAGAAAATAGCTAAGTCTATTACAATACTTCAAATAAGGAAATCTAAATATAAAGATGTCCTCGAATCTAGTGAGGACATAACAACTCTTTACTTGAATGAAAACTAATCCAAGCTTCAACTTCGAGACTCCTCTCAAAAGCCACCTACACCTTTAGAGATAGACAAAATGTATGGAATTAGTACAAACACTTGTACTAAGTATGGCATAATGCATAAAATCATGATAAATGGACATTTGTGTAAAACATGCTCCTTTTTGGTTAAAACATCATAGTATAATAATCAGAACAACATTTAACACCTTAGAAACATATAAGATATCAGATAAGTATTTTATCAAATATTGAATAATAGTGAACTATGTCACTTTACAGTGAACTAAGTTCAACTTCACAGTAACCTGTTTTAGATTGCATCTCTCTCACCAAAGGTTATCCTAAGACTCACTTAAGTGAGACGAAGAGAGACCGCCCATACACCCTCTATAAGCACACCTAAATGATTCTTAAGACTACCTTAGATAAGATTGTTCCCTTTTTCATTCATTAACTCCCTACCTAAGGTTACTCTAAGATTCACCTAAGTAGGACAAGAAGAGACCGCTCATAGACCCTCTTCAAGCTTACCTAAGCAACCCTCAAAGCTACCCTAGATAGAGCACATTCTATTCTATATACATTAGCCAAAGCCATAATCATTCATTAAGTCAATTAGAAGACATTTCATTCATTAAAGACTTCACATAATGGTCTTGGAAAGACCTAAGGGACTCACATACTAACATCTTGAAAGTCTAGTCGTGCAATGTTTAGATAGCGTTCCATTCCACTACCTAAACTTCCTAGTACTTATACAACACTAGCATGTATCCACCTGATGAAAATAGGCAACAACCGACATAGACTATACTAGCTAGGCATGAAATCCGAAGTCATAAACCTACTCCGATGGAGTGTGTTCAACTTTCCAAGAGTAGAACTAGGACACATCCCATGTAGGCACATGGTTAAGGAATATCAGGGTCTTTTATTTACTCTATTCTCATTATCATGTAGAGATACATTGTACTCTAGTCTCCTTGTTAAGTAGAGCTACAAACCATAACATATTCACTCGGTGCTAGACTTTGTTCTCATAGAGTAAGTTCAATAAAAAGGGAGAATATGAAAAGGTACCCTCTCTTAGTCAATACCTAGTCATAATGCACCTACCAAAGATGGGTCCACTAGGTCTGCCACTCAATGGTCTATAAGGATAGCTCATTATTAACCTTCCTTATATATAGAAGATTCCACATATTAGCCATGCTTAGAAGGTCACCATCTTAGGTCTATCGATCCTATACTTTCATTCAACATTCATCCATACACATACAAGACAAAGGTGCATAAGCCTTATAAGTCAAGATGTCCATATTCATCATATACATGTATCAAGTAAGGGACACAAGTCTATCATAACAAGACACAACATACTTTACTTTATTTCATATAACATATCATTCTTTGAAGCACTTAGGAATGACCCTTATCATCCTTATGTCATCCTATACATTACTATAACATCATCAATATAGCCCTCATAGACTCATATAGTCAACTAGGAATAATAATGAATCAACTCTAAGACTATACACATAAGCACATAGTCATAGTCTAACATGATCACCTAATATCAATACAAGAACACATACTTTTACTTAGTCACATGTAAATAGATATGATCGTACTTCACATAACCAACTACACACATCATCATTATACTTCAAGTAGTGCCGACAAGGCCATGATCATCAATATACTTAAAATAATGCCGACGAGGCCACATCAATTGCAAGTAAAGCACATAACAACGCCACCATAAGTGGACCATACCAATCACAACATAATTGAAGTCTAATTAACATAAAATAAAGAGAATTAGGACAGCGTACCACCAATTCATTCTCACCACTTCAATTCATAGCTAAATCATCCAATTTAATACCATAAGGCTCTTACCCATGGCCATGAACATCAATTCAAAGTATATATCATAATACTAGATGAAACTAGGTCAATTCAATATAGATTTAACAATCTAAGACCAATTAGACATCAATTACATATAATCTTTACATCATTAAATAGCCCATAGAAAACTACACTATAATTTATAAGTATAGAGACATGATCAGTTAATCCATTAAATAGTCAAAATATGGATTGCATGGTTTTAATGGGTTCATAAGAATTATAACTTTTAAACATTGCATTAACATCTATTCAATCCTAAAACATTGATTCAAAACCATTTATGCAAGAACCCATGGCTAGATAACAAAAATAGAAAATTCATATTTTTGATCATCTTTGAAAATCATTGGAATTGACTCTTTGATGAAAGATATTTCAAGTATGAATAACCATACCTTAATTGTGATGAAAAGCCCACAAGATTGATGGATAAAAACTTGAGAAATCTGTCTTCTTTCTTGGAGCTTCAAAGCTTCAACAATGGAATTTTGGAGAGAGTAAATGGAGAGGTTTTGTTTTGAGTTGAGGGTTTTGCTTTAATTGTTGAGGTTAGGGGCTTAAATATGTCTAATAACCATCCATAATATCCCCCTAAAATACCCAAAATACCCTTACATTTATTGGACAACTTAACCAACTCAAATTTGACTTAAAAATGACGCAGTGAAATATTGGACTTTACTGCGCGTCGCGGAGACACTTCCATATATTATTTTTCAAAAATTCTTGGACAGAATGGTTCGTAACATCCCCGCGTCGCAAGGAAAGAATTTTTCCTACTGCGTGTCAGATGCGCGTAGCACAGAAGCAAGCCAAATCTTGGCTGTTTGGCAGCTTCGCTGGCCCATGTTTGGGTCCTCCTCGGGGACCCTTTTGATGGTCCCAGGGTGTAGTTCCCGGACGTTCTGACCCTTTGTATGTCAGGCTACGCGTAGGAACTCTCTATGCTGAATTTCACCTTCAAACCATCCCCCAAAACATCACTACAAAACAGTACGCCACACTAGTTTAACTTCGACTAGTTTTCGAACGTCTTGGACGTTTGACCTCGAAACACTTCCAAAATTTATATAATGCCTATGAAAATTATTTTAAACAATTTTATGACTTTAAAACATCATGACACAAGTGTTATGCTCTAGTTAAACCTAGCTCATTTTAGGGTGTAAAAATACTCCCCCACTTGGACAACATTCGTCCTCGAATGACACTTGCTACAAGAAGATCACCCACTAGTACCGGCTAAACACTTCCCAAAGTGCTTCTTCCCACAAGTAGCACAAGTAGGCTTAACCACTTGGGAAACACCACCTCTCTCATAGTTAGACTTAGAATCACTAGAACCATCTTGATTTGGAGCCCTCTTCTTAAACTTATGCTGAACTTGCTCATCGTTCTTCCCCTTTTAGCATCTCTACTTCTCCTCCCATGTTTAGACTCTTCATTCGATTGTGCATACACCATCAGCCTACATAGATTCATATCACCATGGAGCATGGATGTACGACACTCTTCCTTCACAATATCCGAAACACCGGTCAAGAACCTACTCATCTCATCCCTAGGGTTAGACACCAAGGATGGAGCATACTTAGACAATAGGATAAACTTTAAGGAATCTTCCTCAACACTCATGCTGCCTTGTCTAAGGCTTATAAATTCTTCAATCTTAACCTCCCTCTTCTCACGGGGAAAGTACCTATCTAAGAATGCTTCCTTGAACTCTTCCCACTCTAAGGGACCTGATTCAATTGGAAACCAAAGAAGGAGCATACTTTGACAATTTAGTGAATTTCAAAGAGTATTCAAGTACACTCATACCTCCTTTGCGAAGGTTGATGAACTCTACTTCTTTTGCTTCCCTGTTCTCCCTTGGAAAGAACTGATCAAGAAAAGCCTTCTTGAAAATCTCCCAAGTCACCGGTCCACCCCTTAGAGGCCTATTGTCCCTCTATTGGACGTACATAGTTTGAGCCACATCCTTCAGTTGGTAAGTGTCTAACTCGGAATTCTCACTAGTAGTCAACCCCATAGCATAGAGAATCTTGTAGATTTCATCAATGAATTCTTGGGGGTCTTCTTCAACCTTGGACCCATAGAAAGTAGGAGGACTCATTCTAGTAAAATCCCTCAAACGGGATGCCGTGGGGCATATATGTTGGTTTGCTCGGGGTACAACCTCCCGGTTATCTTGGGCCGTCATAGATTGGGCTTGAGTGGTAATGGCTTGGGCCATTTGGAAAAGGGCATCCCTTATGTCGCCATCCGTCAAAGGAGGAGGATTAACCAGAGCTTGGTCATCATTAGCATCTTCTTCAAGAGGAGGGACTTTATTACCACTGGGAGGAACTCTCGCATTTGCAATATCTTCCTTAAGTCTTCGTGCCGCATTTCTTCGAGTATTTATTAACTATAACCAAAATAAAATGTTTAGGTGAAAGCACACAATAAGTATACTCTAGAGGCACGATATTAGATTTCTAAGAAAGTCAGAGTTTCCTAAGAATCACATAGGTTCCTATCCATAAGTGTGGCGCGCTTCACAATTATGAGTAAGAATCTACATAGACGTGGTTGAGAGACACATCGACTCAAAGATATTAAACCTCATGCTCCGATACCAATTTTGTCACATCCGGGGAGCACCTCGTATACGTAACCGGTGTCGTCGTCCTCTTTGAGGACTAAGACTAGCCTCTTAGCTTACATCATTACATTCATAGGTCAAAATGCGGAAAAATTTAAAACTTTTCATTAATTCTTCATTGAGGTTTACATAGACCTCTACACATACATAATATATTCGTATCGAGTATAATATACACTTCGTATATAATGATTACACAGTCTTCTACTTTTATTGCACATAGATATAGAAGATATAACATAGTCTCAAAAGGATGTCTCTTCTCATAACCATCTAACAAGATGATAACGTTTTGGTCCTAGCCCATACATCAATGTAATAGAGCCATATATAGGCTATACAATTCGTATTCAAATGAAAATGGAAAGAACATAAGAGTCTTAAAACTAAAACAACTTCATAAGCTTGATATTGGCATCGCCCTCGAAAAGTGAGGACCTACCCACTTGGATGATTGTGAATTTTCCAAGTCTTCTTCAAAGTCATTTCAAAAGCCCTTCAACGACCGGAACCTAAAATGTTGGGAAAAAGGGAGAAAATGGGGTTTCTACACCACTTGTACTAAGTATGAGTCCATATGCGCATATAATATCAAATCATGCTAAAATGGACATTTCATTAAAACATGCTATTTTGTATTTTGAAACCCTTATGCATATTCAATAAGAACATACTAATCAAGACATATTCATTAAGTCAAAAGCATGTACATCACAAGACCAACAATCCTAGGGCTACTATCCAAGCCAACATACATATCACATAATTGAACAGTTAGTCAAGACAACTCTATTATCAAGTTATAGTAGCAACAAGCATAGACAAGAGTTCATTACAACATAAACAAAGCAAGAAAATTACGCATTAACCCTCATTAAGTCAACTAGTGCAATGACTAAGCAAAGCCCCATAACCTTACTCAATCAAGTAATCCAATAAGAACCATGACTAATATACAACTTCACATAGCATATCATTCAAGAGTACATTTCGTCATGTTCATAAGTGAAACCAACCATCATGTAGTATCATCAATGTGCAAGATAATCATATGCATAACATGTACAATTATAAGCATATTCATATATAAGAACATCCTTCTAAGACTTCCGCAAGGCTAACTAGTGCAATGTTTAGGTAGAGTCACATACCCCTACCTAGACTAAGCTAAACCCCTTATGTTACACTAGTTAGAGTCTATTCTTTTAGTTCATTTTATCTTTTGGGAACATCTTGCTTTAGCCGACTTAGACCACATGAGCTAATGTGGAATCCGGTGTCATGGAACCCTACACTAAAGCAAAGCGGACTACTTTCCAAGGTAGTACCAAAACATGAACATATCAACTCCGTGGGTGCACTAGCTACTATTCCTATGGGGGCAACATAGTTCATGAACTAGGATATATAATTGGGACCCTATTTATGATACATGCATTATAGTCTCCAATTTTAAGAGTATATTAGTGATCTTACCTTCCCTATGTGGGAAGGGACACTGCTCACTCTAGTTCACTCGGTGCTATGCTAGAGTCCCTTTTGAAATGTCTTTAATGCCTTTATTAATAACCATAGCTTAGTTTAGGTCATAGGGTCTATCCCTTGTATAATCATCATCATCACAGCTCAATAATAATTGCATGAGTATAGTCCTTTCAGTACAATTCATATAAGTGAGGTTAGCTCATTTACATCATCATTATGATAAGTCACATTGGTAATTATTACCATCCTTATAACATTTATATCTTAAACAACACCGCACAAAACCATATTCAAGACATTTAAATTCAACATCATGCCGACCCTATCAATCCTATTAAATGATATACTTCAATGCAACATCATTACTTAATCTCAAGTAACCACAATTGAAGTAAATAACAGGGATCACAAGACTTACCAAGTCTCCTTCATAATCCATCTTCAAGGTCTTACCATAAATCCTTAGCTCACCCCCAATATGGGTGTAATATCATCACACAACAATAACCAACATTATAACAAGGCCAATTGAATCACTACATCACAATTCATCACTTGTTCATAGCTTAAGATAAGAGACTTAGGTCAAATTCATAACCTTGATCAATTACTCAGTAATAGAATACTTGGACTACAATTAATCTTAATATTTTCATAATTGATACAATATGATCATCTAGTAGTAATTTAACCAATAACCAAGTCAATTGAACCAACATTGCACAATTCATATTAAGATCACAACCTACGATTCAGGGGAATAGGTCATCTTTTACAAACTAGACCAATCCATCAAGAAATAACATAATTGAGTTATAATACATGATAATTTATCCATAATATATAAAAGAAATCATTAACCAAGAAATTCACAAGACAAATTTTTGAGATTGGAAAAGACTCACTTGATTTCATATTTTTGACAACAACTTGATGGAACCCTTTGGGGAAAGAAGCCCCAAAGATGAAAGGAATCCCATACCTTAATGTTTGATGAAGATTGATGGAGAAATCTTTGTGATTACAGACCTAGAACACATCTTGACCTTGTCTTCTATAGAGTTCTTTCACTCAGAGAGAGAAGGAAGAGAGAAGGAAGAGAGTTTTGGGTTTTGGAAATATGAGAGCTTAGGTTAGTCTAATTAGGTTAGGGTCTTTATATAGGTTGTTAATTAACTTAATTAGACCTTCCCTAAACCCTAATTAACATCCTAACTAATCAACTAATTAAATGAATTAATTAAAAACGTGCAGCAAAACCTGCCCCTCATAGACAGGACCATGATCGACGGATTGTGTGTACATCGACGGACATTGTTCATCTCTGTGATGCACATCCATCGCTTAGTTCAGAGACTTGTCAAAACATTCCCTTGGCTAAATATTCTAAGTTTCCATCGACGGAGGCAATCGACGCCCCGTCGATTGGACCACGAGCCGCCTGTGGCATCCGTTGGTGACACTGTCTATTGACAGCTTTTAGTCTCTTTTGCAAGGGTCCTCCTCAAGGGCCCTTAGTTGGTCCTTGTGCAGTCGTGCCCGGCCGTTTAGACTACAAGATAATTCTAATACGTGTTAGACACCCTTCCACCAGTTTTCATCATTTTCTGACTCCTAAGAGCTAGTCAAATAGGCTAAGGCACGCTAGAACCTCATTGAACAAGTTTCCGGACGTCATGGACGTTCCTTGACATTTTTGGTTTCTAGACTTCCTAAATGACTTATATACAATAAAATAGACCTTAAAACAGTGTCTAAACGTTTTTACACCTATGTTAAGCTTTAGAACACATCTTAGACTTTTGAAGTGTTACAATATCATCCTTCATATTTTTCATATATACAAGCTATAACATGATCATACTATAATTCACATAATAATGCCTACAAGGCCATGTTCATAACATATATTACAATTAAACACTGCCAACATAAGTGGACCATACCATTCAATACAATTGAATAACAATTCTATCCAAAATAAAAGAATTAGGTCAACTCACCACCTTCCAATCACCATTATCACCATTCCTTAGCCTTTTCAAAAATTTCACATAACAAAAGCTCTTACCAATACAATGTACACAATACTAAGCCAACAATTCATCCATATAAATGATACAACAATATTAAATACAGATATCAATACTACAAGTCAAGCTATGAACAATTCTACCATAATAAACACATAATTCAATATCCCAATACAATCTACTCGTGAATTAAATAAGATTAAGCCATGATTAAATCACTCACTTTAGAGCCAAAATTAGAAATTCAAAGAATACATGGGTTCATGGAAATTTTGACCTTAAAACCCCAATTAACATCAATTACTTCATAAAACATTGATTTAAACCTTTTCATGCAAGAACCCATGCTTAGAATTCCAAATAAGATTTTAAGGTTTTTGAATATCTTTGAAAAGACTTTGGAATTTGCTCCTTGAAAGAGAGAAGAATCAAGGATGAAATAAACATACCTTAATTGAAGAAATACAATGAAATTGAAGAAGAAATCAATGAAGAACTTCAATCCTAGCTTCAACAAGACTTCAAGCACCCATGGAGGTTTTGGAGAAAAATCTTTTGATCTGGGGGTTTTATTTTTAATAGTGAAGTCTAAGTCTAGGTTTTATATTCTTAACTAACTTAAAATATCATAAATAACCCTAAATAACCTTCTAGGACTTAATTAGAACATTGGGTGAATTTCCCAAATTGCCCTCACTTTGGCCGAGAAACCAGCAGAAAATTGCAGACCCGAACGACGAATGCAAACTACTTGACGTCATTTGATCGACATGGAATCATGCTGGGATGTCGTTTGGATTAGAGGCTCAACTTTTGGATACTAAGCTTCCACAACTAAGTTTGGAGCCACTCCCCTAAACGACGGGGCATAGTATGAACTACCCGGCATCGATGGGGGGCGTAGTTTTGACAGATTTGGCAGCTTTGAGGCAAAAGATTAGGTCCTCCTTAAGGACCCTTAGGGTGGTACTTGGGGTGTTGTACCAGATCACTTCGACCCTAAACATGCTTATCTAGGTTTTAGAGTCCTCGCCTATCATTTTAACACCAAACAACACATAAAACATGTAATGGCACACTAGGACACACAAAGACTAACTTCTGAACGTCTTGGTCGTTCTTTGAAGTTTCACTCCCAAACTTTTCAAAATTACTTCTAATGATAATATTAATAATTTTAACGCTGTATTAACTAATAAAACACATTATAGGCTCTAATTTAAACTAACTTATTTTGAGGGTTGTGACAACAACCAAATTATACATATGAATATCTAACTAGAAAGTCTGAGTCTGAAAAGAGTGGAATAAAACATAGAAAGCATAAGGTAGCTTGGAAAAACTGGCTCACCCTTGTATTTGATTGATCATGGATCTCCTAGTTGAGGTTTGTTATTAGCCGCTTGAAGATTTTTTGTACCCAATAAAGAGAGCAAGTGCAGTATCAGTACACAACCACAGTGTACTGGTAGGATCACACGGCTATTCTAGTAACTATAACATATATATGCAATCACAACATAGTAAAAATGACATGTTTAGAATAGATATACACATTTGTTATCATTTGAGGAGAAATGTACAATTCCACATTCTCAATACAAATAGATATAACAATTCAATGGTCCTCAAATGGAACCCATACCGAAACATGTTAGTGTACCAGAATATCGTACCCGATCCCAATTAGTGTGCCTGAGGTGACTCTTGATCCAAAATATATCTCAAAATGTGGAACCCGAACCCTGTTAGAGTGTCACAATGTGCACCCGACCCATTCATAATACCACAATCACAATGTACATCCTCAAAATCATACAATCAAGTGGTTACTCATGGCATACAATCTTTCATTCATACTCATTTACATTAGGTTTGATCAGTAGTTCTACATTTACATACACACATGCATTACAATGAAACAAACACCCACATACGTCACAGAAACATCAAATCAAATAATCACCTATCTAAAGTTAAAGCTTGAATCCCCTAAGACACTTAAATCTTCCCTTTCCGGATTTTTTCTGTTTGTTCAAGGTGTACAAATGATTAATATACGCAATGACAAACAATCAAAGGTCTAATTTTTTGAATTATAATAAACCCACCAAACACATGATCCTAAGGTGTAGCTAGGGATTTTTCCCACTGTCCAATTTATTCCTAAATCCCTCCTCCAATATTCAATAACAAAGAATCTAAGTTCTACAAATAGAAACATGGATTAGAGGAGTAAAATTCTTTCCTTTAGCACAAAATTTCATTTAAAAATATCAAGAAATTGTATGGAATCATATCTTAGTTATCAAGAATGAAACTTGCACAAAAATAATGTTTTAGGGTTTAATTTCGACTTAATTGCTACCGGCCCGCTATGGCGGCCCCCATCTCGCCACAAGGCTCTATATTGGCGGGAATAATCCCTCCCTAGAGGCTTGAACAAGAATAGAGAGATTAATTTTGAGTTCAAAGCCCCCATTTAAAAACACACCTTCAACCCATGATGCCAAGAAACTACACATCCATTCTAAGATCAGTTTCGGGATTTTTACTCGCAAGAATTCAATTCAGTAAAGTTGTAAGGATTTATTTAAATCTTATCCATCCACTCATGCTATAAAATTCAACATTAAGCCTCTCATTTGTTACTGGATTTACCTAGACCTTACATAGTCCAATTTAATTAATTCTAGATTATGCTAGGAATTCTCAAGTTACTACGTGTCACGACCCAACACACCGGGCTTTGCGGGCACCAACTCTTACACCTAAGTAGGAGAACCCTCATACCACAAAGGTTTAAACATGCGTAAAATTAACGGAATATTGGTATAATAAATATAAAAATCTTTGTAAGCAAACTCTTTTTCACAAACTAGTTAAGACTTGTAAAGTAATAAACAACCTCAAAGATATAGTCAATAAGGTACCAAAGCTACTAAGAGTAACAATTGGACAAATTAATAAAAGACACAACTCACCCATAAATAAAGAATAATAGAAGCTGCTGTAGAATTTCTTTGTCTTCACCCAATGAAACATCACTAATCCTACAAAGAGTTGTATCAGTACAACCACACATGCTGGTAGGCATCATCGGTCATCTCGACCCCCACTTCATATGATATGAAATCAATAGTAAGATCATGAATTTAACCACTCGCTTCTGGAACATCTTGAAATTTCACTATTGCCTAACAAGTATACATAATAAAACATATCAAGGACACCATCTATTCGCAAGCATACACATAATTCCACCTAGACCCGATCATCAAGGATTTGACACACACCCAATATGGAATATAACATGCTACACAACACACATTTATTTCAATTATTTTGTCCTCTAACGGATCTCAATTAAATGGTCCTCTCACAAAACCGAAACCCAAACAGATAGATTGCCAAAACGTGGAAATCTAATCCTAAAGTTATGTCAGAACATGGCAATCGGATCCAATGTTGTTCCAAAATGTGGCAACTCGATCTAAAGATATGCCAGAATGTGGAAACCAATCCAAGATACATTGCCGAAACGTGGCAGTCTGATCCCTATTCACACAACACAATCACAATAATAAATATATAATAAACATCATACGTTTACATCATGATTTCATGTCTACATAATTCAACTATCTAATTTAGAACAAGTGTGATCAATATTGAAACATTCATACATATACAAGTATCACAATGAAGTAGGAATACACATACATCAAACAATCATGAAATCACAACCATCACCTAGGAGTTACTCCTAAATTCCTAACATACAATGGACTAGTTTCAACGCTAGATACCCTTATGTTTTAAGCAAATCTATTTAACAAACAATTCTGGGAACCTTGACATCTCATCAAAGACATTACTTAAGTACTAACCGAATTACGTTGAACGAAAGCAATTTTCCATGGAATTCACTCGGTTCACGAAGGTATAAACATAATCCATATTATTGATTTCATATGTTACATGGTAAGCACGAATTTACAAGCACGAATTTACAACCACTCAATGCATAAAATCTAATGTAGCTACTTGGATGCCAAGCGGTTGTAAGGGATTTCTAACTTCATTTCCATCTTTTTTTAATTCGAGACGGTGAGTTTGGCAATGAATTCACATGATTCAACCATCCCAACGCTAGAAATCTTCTTCTCCTTTTTTCCAAATCTTAGGACAGCTTTTCTAAGGTTTGTAGGGTAATTTATGAGTTTTCTAGGTATTTTAGGAAGATGAAGAAAAAAGGATTTCCCATAATTACATTTTGTCTCGTCCATCCCGTTGTAGAGATAACTTTCTCTGCTGCAATGTTGTTGCGCCAGTGGCATCTAGCCCACTATAGTGGGACAGGGTCCGAAATTTTGGATTTTTGTCTTCCTTAAATAACGACTGTCTAGGTAGTTACAATAGATACAAATTTACCCCTCGTTCGTCCTTGAACGTCTAGTACCATTTCATCACATGTTCTAATTTCAGGACACTCCCAACTACCAGAATGAAACATCATTAAACTACAAACAATTGCAACCTCCTAATTAGTTCCAATCCATGGGAAGGTAAAATACATCCAGGTTAGGAGAGGTTAACATACAATACACGAAAAAGGTACTATGCTCTTAAGCTAGGGGTTATTCAACGAAAAGCACACAAAGATCAAATTGAACCTCAAATGCCAAGACCCTTCCTTCTAGAGCAGAATTCCTCCCAGTGTAGTGGGGCCGCTTTAGCAGAATATTTTCTACCGTATCGGGAGATCGGGCAACAGTAAATGTGGAATATTTTTCCTCCTTCCTCCTTTCTCCCTTATTCAATGCCTCTCAAAACTCTCTCAGTCACTTTTACCTTATCAAAAAATTGTAGGAAATTTCTCATTTTCTTTCACTACTTACTTCGTTGCTTCGATTTTTATGATTGCATGCTTACTAACTTATCGATATGAAACAGTTTTTAAGTAGTTATTTTAAAATGGCACTAGGTCTCAATGATTTTTAGAAAGACATCGCATGGTTACTTCTCATACGTCCCCAATGTTTAGATAACATCCTAGGCTAAGGATTGCATAAATCATGATCAAATCAACACAAAACGGGAGGGGGGGGGGGAATTGAAAGGTTTTCTTGATGATAAATCTTTCTTCCTCCTTTATATTGAATGTAGTCAATCATTTTGAGGTCATGGGAACAAAAGTCATAGAGATATGAGAAGTTTTGCTTTTGAATATAAACTCGAAATTGGACACTAATTAGGGGTTATTTTGGTTAAGTAGATGCTACTTCAAGTTTTAGGATAGTTAACATACTCTGATCTACTGAAATATTGACAAAAATTGGGATTTTTGGATTAAGAGATGCCTTTTTCGCATATGCTGTTCATCCCAGATGAAGGCAATTGTAGCAGCTTGCATCATCCTGCTATAGCGAGATTTTGGCCGCTATAGCGGGATGTCCTAGACCAGAAGCCCCATCTCTTAACACAAAAATATATCTATTTTTGTCTCACCTCCCATGACTAGACTACATTGTTCTAACTTATCTTAACTCATTGCACGCTTCCAAAAGTTCTTGACACAATGATGTGAACTTGCCTTTTGTCTGATTTCCTAAAGGCGCTAGTCGTGAGAGACACAACAAATACCGCACCATAGGATTGTGTTGTGAGAGGGCGTTCATATTACATAAAATGGAAGAAAAAAGCTCATGCCTCTTATGTTTGCGTCGAGTTTGGGTGGCTACCGCTGATGAGGCTCTCACAGATGTTTTCTCTACTTGGGTGAGAGAGTTCTATGCCATTCTCCTTACCTTAGTTCTGGAGGACGCTTATCCAGTCTTTCGCGTTCGGGGAGTCAACATTCCTCTAAATTCCACTACTATTAATGAAGTACTAGAAGTGCAAAAGTCCCGAACCTAGAGTACGAGGCCAAGCTTACGGAGATGGATCTGGAGTGATTGAGGGACACTATAGAGGAGCCTGCAAGATGGGAGCAGTTTTACTAGGCCATGGCAGAGGGAATTACCAGTGCTGACTGCTCAACGGGTGCTAAAAGGTGGCTGCAATTGGTATGTAAGAGGTTGCACTTGTTGGCGACCATACCTTTCCCCGGGCCTTGGTTATGGCGTGTGATATGAAGGATATCCAGCTGAACGTGGGGGTGCAGATTATCTCCGAGTGGAAGATGTTTTACTTGGGCAACAAGAAGGTGTTCTTCCTTCGTGGTCTTATCACTGCCCTTTGCAACTGGGCAGGAGTGACTTTACTCGATCTGTATGTGGTACTTCCTATTGATCCCCTCTCTACCCTCGTTTGGTCAGGTCTGACTCTACTTCTATGAACAAGAGCAGGAGGAATGACAGGGCTAGCAGCAGCAAGGCGGCCGCGGGTTCAGACGGTGAGGACCCCCTCTCTAATCGACCGGGTCAAAATTTATCTGAAGACGGTCCGAAATAAGATGGGGAGTATCTATGTTTACTTCACTCCGGTTCCTCCCAGCACTTCCTTCGAGGTAGAGATGGTATGCCGCTAGCTACGCTATGAGGGGAGGAACGGCAGAAGGCATACAAATGTTTTCTTAAGAAACCAATGTTTTGTATGTGGTAACAATACCGGTTCACAAGTTTGTCCGACAGATCAACTCAATAGTCTTCATCACCTTAGTAGGAATCAGAAATACTTGGGACCAATAAGATTGCACTCCAAACAAGACTCACTTGATCAATTTTACTCTTCAAACATGTAAAGTAATTTTTAGAACCAACACTTGATATTTGCAATAAGTTTTTCAATAAGTGGCAAGTAATTGTCGACATTGAACTTCTTAGATGCTAAAGGCACTCCTAAGTATCTAAATGATAGGGTACCTTGAACATATCCCAACTCTTTAGAATATGTGCTTTTGTATGAGTTTCTACGCCTGCAATATATAGATTAGTTGCTACCCCTACAATATATAGAGAGCTTTTATCTACATAGCGTGTAATCGAGAAGCCTTGAGAAACATCATGAATGCTTCATTTAGAAGTCTAAGAAAGATCATATAAGTCGTGCAATACATAAATAGATCATCTACAAAACAGATATACACACTTCCCAATTTCCTAAAACTTTTTTTCCTATTCCTAGCTAACTAATTAAGTTGTCTTCCCAAATACTCCATATCCAAGACTACAAGATAAGAGGACATATGATTCTCTTTTCTAATGTTTTTATTGCATTAAAAGTCTGAGTCGATCCTCCGTTAATTATAAAGGAATAGCTAACCGTCGCACACATGTCATAATCCAATGAACATTTTTGGTAGGGAACCCCATGTCACTTAACATCTTCTTGAGAAAGCCCATTCCACAGTGTCATAAACCTTCAGGTCCACATTAAAAACACACCTCGGGGAAATCCATTTCCAAGAGTAGAATTTAAAGATCTCGTGACTAAAAAATATATTAAAAATAATCCTTTCCCCTTCAACAAATTAAGATTAGGAGCATCCAACTATACCACCAATGGCTTGCTTGATTCTCTTGGTTAGCACTTTAAAAATTATTCTGTACAAGATAGTACAACATGCTATAGATCTATAGTTCTTACCTTTTTCTAGGGGATAATCTTTTGGAATTAGAGTAATAGCAATGTTGAAGAACTGTTGTACATCTTATACTATCTCATCTTTCAGTAACTCCCAATTCAATGTCAGAAATTCTATTGGAAATCCATCTACCCGTGGAGTCTTTATAGCATCAATGATCTCCACATATGTTACCTCTCTTATCAATTCTTTTTGTTGTTGCACTGTAAGCAGGTCCCATTTCTAACAACCATAGAGTCCAATCAAGGAACATGTGTGTTGCACATGTAATCCAGGCTTAATAGTATAAATATTTCAATGTTAAAGTATTTGAACATATAAAATAAAATACCTACATTATAAGAACTAATTTATACATCAAATTTTATATTATAAGGCACCAGGTGGATGATGTTCTTGTTGTTGATTTTCATGTTTTACTTCTCCGTTGAATGTTTACACTTATATTAATAATTTAAAACACTTGTTCTATGTTTGTTCAATTACAATTATTTACTAAAGAGATTTAATTTAGTAATATTGATTATATTTTACAACATCATATACAATATATAAGATACACACGTGCCTTAAAACTAATTGCCAAAAAATTCTCAAAATGACATACTGATATCCTAAATAAGGTGCCTAAAATTATTATCACTCGGTTCAGGTGTCTAACTGAACATGATGCAAACATTAGGGGGGAAACCGATGGCTTTGGCCTAATTTAACGTTCAAGTTATAGAGTTCATACATTTAATTTAATGTGTGTGTGTGTATATATATATATATATATATATATATACAAACATAATAATTATTATAATTCAAATAAAGCTCTTCCCAAAGTTCCAAAACGAAGACGTGTTCTCATTAATGTGGAGCCTTTGAGTTCATGTGGAACAACATTACAAGAGATATAGCTCTTGAGAGGTTTAGAGATCCTTCACTTGAGAGTAAGAGAAAATGCAATATCTCACCCCCACATGAAATCGGAAGAACCTAACTTACCGTAGTGTTTCTTCAATAATTTATGAAGCTCTTCCCACACTATTGGCATATAATGTGAGGTGGACATCATTCTTATATGCAGAAGGAAATGTCAACCTCCCATTGCTGGAACAGGGATGCACAGTTAAGTAGCAAACTGAATGGAGAATTGATTACCAGCCGATACTTTGGAAACATCTTTAGAAATAACTGAACAAATACTATAGGGGTTTGGGTTTTTTCTGACACATGGTGAATGTGATATATGCATCCTCCCTCACTAGTAGATAGGGGGTCTCTCAATCTCTCAAGTGTTATATCTCAAATAATTATTTTCCACATAAATTCAAATCCTCCACGATGATGATACAAAGTCGCTTTGACATTTGGGGAGTTTAAATCCCACACATATCCTTCGCCATAAATAGGAGAATCATTGTATGCATCAGAAGCTGTGAAGACATCAATATCCAAGAGTAATGGTGAATGTCTAAAATATTTCTGTCCATTAGAGATTCGAAAGCCTTCAAATGACACATAATGTCAAAATTTTAATAGTGAACCAAATATAAACCGAACATCATGTTTGTCTAATCCCATGTCAAAGTTATAGACAAAACTTTCATAAACTTAGATAAGTAGAACATGTGTGTAGCAGAAATTTTTTCAAAATAAGTGTGTGTGAGAGAAGAAAACTCATATACTTACAAAATTAAGGATGCCTACAAAATCACACGTGAACAAACTAAATAGATGATTTTGATTTTTAAGTTTGTGTCTTCATTTATTTATTCATCTGTTATTTTAAATTTGCATTATTACTTCAATATTTGATGATAACACATCTACAAGTATTCCAAATATTACATATTTCCTACAAAAGTACATTTTTTTTATTAGTAAAAGTTCAAATATACCAAGTCATATATCACAAGTATTAAAATAAGATTTGTCATTAACTCAAATACAAAATATACAATATTATGCTTTGTAGTTAAGTTTTGAATGATGACATTCTTGTCAGAATAGAGTTTTGAAGAAAATTGTTGAAGAGACAAACTTTCTGATGTTTATTGTTGATTCAATAAAAAACATTGATGATCATAATAAACTGAGTACTCCAAAATGGAAGGATAATGTTTTTGACAATGAAACAATTCCTTTAATATTCTGATTTAAAAATGAGGAAAATCTTCCCTCGGATAAAGAAGGAAAAAAGGAAATTGAAGATATTTTAGTCGAAATGCCCATGTCTGTCTTGGAATAACATTTTTTCTTACGTATGAGTCAGTTTCATCAATGCAGAGTGGACTATTAAGTAAGATAGGGAACAACAATCTTGATCTTGAGGAATAAAGTGGACCCATCTGTTTAATTTGTTCATCTATCCATTTTGAGAGAAAGTACACCTTCCCTACTTTTGTATGTTTTTGAGTTTTGTCATACAAAATACTAACTAAGCACATGAGTACAAAACCGTATACATACAAATATAGGTAAATATACTTGACCTTAACAATGAAACAAACTAAATAGGCGATTTAGAGCATATTTTATTCCGTATACTTCAAATTAAGCTTGCAGAAAATAGTCATAACTCACACTAAAAAATTTAAGAAGACCCGAATGAGAAGTAAAAAAATAAAAAAAACAGTAAAAGGACGAAAGCTTTGTCCAAGTGAGGTCATATACATGACAAACGAAAAACAATCAATACAATTTTAAGGAAATAACAAAACAGTGAAAAAAAAAATATACATTAAAGGGAGTAAACTATGAGATATCCAATAATGATGACAAATCATTTAACCAGAAAAGTTGTCATGAAATAACATACCTCAAAAAATTGACTAACACTTGCATCAACTTTCAATCCTTAAAGTAATCTTAATATCCACTGATAAAATTTAATAAAAATAGATAATGACAACATAAAAACCAACAAACATGGGCATGCAAAGTAATTAACTCTTAGACGATTTTCTAAATAACACAAAATTTCATCCTTGTATGTGAAGAAATGACATTGATGAAGAAATTTGAGGTTTATAAGGATTTATAAGGGAATGACGATATGTATATAGATGATTATTTTATAGTATGTATGCCATTTCAAAAACAATTTCCCTCCTCGAGACATTGCATTTTATGTATAACATTTAGTAAGTGTATTTTCCACAACACAGATGCACCATAAGTTATTCAGCCCTTGTAATATATACTCTACTAGTTATAAATAAAAAATTGTCAACAGAGGCTTCATCAACCAAATTGTAGTATATGTAACATGCTACAGAACAAACCAAATGGTCTTTGTTTGATCGACATTTTCCCCGGTCATTGAGCTATTCGTATTGATGTTATATTTTGCAAAAATCTTGGGAATGAATAAGACTACTCCATCCTACTTTCCATGTTTTATGAACCACCAGCAAAATGGACAACTTCAAACATGGCGGTGAAACATATTTTGACGAGTTATTAAATTTCTGATGTCACTTAACAAACAAGATACAAAAGACAGGATCGCTATACATACAATGTTTGGAAGTATTGAAATAGGAGAAAACATAACTCACAACAGGAAGCTCATGAAAGTTTAATTTTCTGTATTCATAAGCTCGGGGGAAGAGAAGATGATATGAGCAACACCAAGGAAGACGTTATTTTTGTGTCGAATATGTTATTTAACTTTTGGTTAAAATAATTTTTGACCCTTTGAAGGGGACATATATTTTAGGTCACGACATAAAAAAAGGGCAAAGTGTCCATTCGTGCACAATTAGTAACTAACGAACTGGCTAAAATGTATGCCTACAAAACATTGTAAAATAATTAATAAGAATGTTTGAATGAGACGTTCTATGATATCTTCCCTACAAACAAGAAGCAAACCTAAGCCAGTTACTAAATCTGACATGACGAAAAATTATTGAAAAACCTATATTTCGTACTCCTAAAATATACCTTACAGATATAATTTTATGGGTATATGGAGCTGGAGACTAGGCATAATGTGAACCACACATGTGGTGAATCTATTTAAATTAAGAGTGGAAAGATTCTAAACATAAAGATTGATTACAAAAAAAAGACCTTGAAAGACCATTTTATTCTTGACTACAACACTATTTCAATAAACATGTTTATCAAAACAATTGTACAATCCAATTGCTAAAAGAATGAACGAACATTCAATTACAATTCTTAGGGTAACTGAAAAGATTACTCTTTGACCTTTCAACCGTTTCTATAGCCTTTTCTTTTAACCTTAATTACTTCATCTTTCAAATTTATTTAAATATATAGATTTTTAAGAGAGAAAAAATGAAAATAAAAAAATATATATAGAGCACTTAAAAGAACAAGAAAGTAGACATTCACTTATTAGATATTACTGAATAAGAATTTATCAACGTAGTTTCAAGGCATCAAAACAAGAAAGTGATACCAAAATTTGTGAAAATATTGAAGTTGTCTGGAATAGTTAAAATAGGTCGATGATAGTTCCTTGACGCTATAATTGTCGTATTTATTTTGATTGTGGTGAAGAAGATAATTTTCAAACACATGGTGTATTAGGTACAAATAATTAAGAATTCATTCTAAATTTTCTCTTGAAATAGAAATTTTATAGATCTATTCTAATATTATGAATGAAACAGTATGATGGTACAAAAACATACTAAAATATTTGTATATGTTAATCGACAATAGATGTGCTTACAATATATCTATGGAAGAGTGAGTCACAGTTTAGTTATTACTTCCTTTCATGTTATTTTTTGTTTGCGTTTTGTTCTTATGATAAATCTTCATTGTGTTTTTAGTGAACTCAATTCGGATAGTATGTTGGTGTAACAATCTAAGGTAGACTACAATTTTGGGATGATGTTTACAACTACTTTAATATTTCTGAATTATTTGTTATTACATAAATGAACATTTTTATGATAAAATCCTAATCATGTGAGTCGTCATTTTTTTTAATTAATCATTACATGCTTATATTCGGAAAATTATTAATCATTAAAATAAATCTAACAAAAAGTAAATGGGACATAGGTGCAACACCGGTGCCAAGAGACTGATCAATTAAAATACAAAAACATTGATGTATCTTAAAGGCATTCGTCTCAATAACAACGAAGCTTAACTCTTTTACAAACACTAACCTAAATAATGAAAACCTTTTTCTGCTTGAAAATCAAGAATCGAAACTTTGAGTTTTCGAAACTGCAAAAACAGAGTAATAGTGACTCATGAGTTTGAATAAATTGAATGAATAGACAAAATTATATGTAGAACGATGTAGAGAAACAGAACAAAGAAAACTTGAATTTAGATGAGTCTTTTATCATGAGCGGAAAAAGTTAAAAGTGAGGGAAAATAAAAAACCTAACTAATGTGTGTGCCATAAGACACATAATAGAAGATATCAAACACAATCTTCAAGAAAAATAATAATATCCACCATATAATGACGGAAAGCAACCAACTAGAAGACTACATAGCAAACATGACTATTGACAAAGAAAGTACACATTTTTTTTTTTATTTAAGCAACTGCCAGAAGGATAATAAACAGTTACTAATTAAATTGCTCATATTGGAGAGTGTCACAAACAAGAATGTAATGGGAATGGGAAGGCCACAACATTACAAGTTTTTAACATAGACATCATTTACAATGCATCATGACTCTAAAAAAATGTGAAGAGATATCTAACCTAGTTTACTTCAGCAGACAAAAATGGACTTGGAAAAAGGGAGAAATTTCGGTAAAATTGGAGCTCTTAAACCTGGAGGACTTGGTAGTATGTCTGAAGGCCGTCCAGATGGGCTACCAATATATTTATTTTGTTAATTAATTTATATGGGCATTTGTACCATATGACTATTGTAATATTTTTTAAATTCATTTTAATAAAATCCCAAAAGTGGTTTTAAAAAAGCGTGCATTTAGTGACATACTAGAATGTTCCCATGAACCAAAATGATTTAACGTATGTAAATTAAATCATCAATTTGTCTCAAATAAATTCACACTCAAAATTTATAAATTTGAATTGCAAAATTTTGATATAACATAAACTTGATCGGAAATAATAGTATGTGTATATTCATTTATTATATAGGAATTGATGTGCATTGGTATTTTCGGAGAAAAGTAAAAAAACATATTTTTTTCTTTAATTATGTGTCACGCCCCGAGCCTACACCTTGAACGTGGCCGACACCTAATGACCATTGGTGACCTTCAGCGGAACCTTGGCCTGACTTACTTAACTCAGCGGAAGACTTAAACATATGATATAACTCAAGAAAAACTTTATAGATAATAATTAGCCAAAGTGGCAATCCAAGTCTTAGTAGATTACAAGTGAAAGGAAAAGACTAAGAAAACTTAATACCATCTGTCTATGAAGCCTCTAAAATAACGAGGGATGTTGGGCCAGGACCCCAAATCATCCTAACCACTGAAAACTAAAACAAATAAATAAATGTTATAGATGTCCTCCAGAATGAATGGAGGCTCACCAACTGAGTTTGAGATGTTCATTGGATCAACGATACGCCGAATGTTGATCCTAGTTATCTGCGTCTGCATCATGATACGATGCAGGCCAACATGCATTAGTACATCAAATGTACGCGTATGCGAGTTGGACTGCTAGCAACACTTAAACTCGAAAGGGAGTAAGAAGGAAAACTTACCTTGGATCTGCTCAACTCATGAATAACTAACTCTAGTATATGAATGTAAATTACAATTAAATTGATGTATATACGAATACAATAACTTCTGTGGGAATTAATCTAACTGACATCCATCACTTAAGAACTATAGTGATGATACAACGTTCAACCTCAAACTCCCAACGCATCCTATACATGTCTAAAGGTATAAGACTTGAACTGCCTAATGGATCCACTAGTCTACTGTCAAAAGGGCTTCATCTAAAAATTATGACCCTTTTGTACCCATGGTGGCTACATGGTTTATGGGAGATTGAACTATCCCCCATATCGGTGCTAAATACTACTCACAAAATATGCTGGCTCTTATGTTTTATAAACATAAATATTCAGTGGTTTGAGATTAATGCTCAAAATACTTAGCTTAGAGGCTATCATGGAAATCTTATTTTCCCTGCTAGCTTCTTTTAGAAAGCTATAGTTCTTTTCCGAATACTCTCCCTAAGGCCCCTTGGATATCAAAGTTTCGTTACTTGTTTAAATGTGAAATAAACATTTTTATGTCTCTTTGGGAAAAGTGAGTCCCCATTACCTTCAAAGAAAAGAACTTCAACTTAACTCTTTACCAAGATTGAAACTTGAGTCTTAAAACAAAGTTAAAATAATTAAATACGACTCTTGAAAACCTCTAAGAACTTTAGACTTGATTATTAACTTCCTTGACTTTGATCTTAACTTTCCTTGAATTAAATTATGGATTCAAGGTTATGATCTGAGTTCTTTAACAATTTCTAGGTGTTTAGGAATCATTTGAAGTAATTAGAATCATTGGAAGGTGTTATCTACCTTGGAAGGACTTACGAGAGCTAAACTATGAAAATTGGTTGAAAAATGCCAATCCAGGCATGCTGGTGGTGCGCTGGGACAGCCCCAGTTGACTGAGGCTTGGTTATAGCGCAAAGGTGGTGTGCCACACCAGGATCCAATTGACTGAAGACACTTTGTGGTGCACTGCAAGCGCGACTACTTAGGTGCATCTGACGAATTTTTCAACTCGTTTTCTAATCCTTAAACGCCTAAAACTCCATGGTTTAATACCCAAACCCTTAGGATCATCAATACTATCAACGCCTAACAGATTTAACTCAAAAGCCACATTGGAAACTACTAATCATTATCAATGGGTATTCAACCAACTCAACCAAAAGAAATTCGATAAGATTTATCAAGAACTCACTTCAAATTATATGAACATCTCCAAACTATACACCTGAAGCAAGATTTGTGTGCGGATGAATTAATACAACACGAAAGTTCTCACACACCTTAATAGGCATCACCCCCAACAATATCACTAGAATCCCTTGGCGTTCTTGGCAAAATCTTGATCTTTCTCCCTTTTTCTTCTTCTTTTTTCTTTTCTCCCAAGACCTAAGCGTGAATTGATTTTTCTAAAGCTGACATAAGGCTTATTTTCACGCCAATTAAACCAATTGAACGAATTAGGAAATAGTTGGATGAAAAGACTTTCTTGCCCTTACTTAAATTTGGAATTGGACCTTCACTACTTCAACAACCCAACTTCCCAAAGGTGTATCTCCCTCATACGATATCAAAATTGTGTGAACTCGGCGCCGTTGGAAAGATATTTCCAACCATTTAAATAAGAAAATCTAACTCATCCTAAGATATGAGTTATGGACATTTCAAAATGACCAAAACTCACTTTTCTTAACTTGAGGAAATTTCCATATTTTTCCCTTTTTCCATAAGTGAAATTTTTTTGTTTCTTAGCTCATTCCTAGATATTTCGAATTATGAGATATTACATTATGTTTTTCTATAAACAATTGTAATTATTGGGCCAACTTTATCTTACGACACAGATCATAGTGATTGGCACCCACACTAACCCTCCGATGAGAGAACAACTACTACAACCCAATCAAGAAATTTAAACCAAAACTAAGGCATTTTAGTTACGAAAACACGTTAAAATACTAACAAACCAAATAGGGTGTTCCCATAAGCTCCAACAAAAGTCTATATACTAAACAAATACAGTAGAAATAACCTAGAACTTGAAAGTTAATGTACAAAACATAAAAATTTCAACAAGGGACTTAACTTCATTTTAATGAACTAAGTAATTAACTAAAGCAAATGTCCAAGTCCAAAATGGTGGATATTGACGAAAGAGAATATCATGGAAGCCCGGAAAATTCTAGCTCACCCTTGAATCCGGAGTTTACAATTAGAGATCTTCTAAGTTAGGTATTTCAATAGCCACCGTAAGATGCCCTGTACTCAACAAAACTAAAAGCAAGTGTAGAATTAGTTCACAACCACCTGTACTGGTAGCATCACACAACTATTGTATTAAGTGCAACATAAACAAGTTAATACAACAATATAAACATGAATCATATCAAACATATAAAATATTGAATATAACATGCTTCAACAATACATATTTATCATAATTAGTTGATCCTCTCTGTGAACCCAAACCCAAACTGTTAGTGCACTAGAACGTGGTACCCAATCCCATAGTTATGCCAAAACCTAGTAATCCAAACATATTTTTATGTTGGAACGTCGCAATAGATCCAAATTAGTTATGCTAGAACGTGACAATCCAATCCATCACACACCACAATAACATTCACAAGTATATTCTCAATAATCATAAATCAAGAAGTGATTCATCCTTTATAATTATTCATCTAACTCATTTTCAACAAATGTGAATTCAACAAGAAAACGTTCGAATACCTACATACATCATAATGAAGCAATAACAAGAATACATCACACAACCATAGAATCACAACCATCACCTACCTTGTAACAAGCTTGAAACCCTAAGAATCTTGATTCTTCCCTTTTCGGATTTGTTCCGCTTGTTCTTTTCTATAAATAATCCTAATAACACGAGAAACAACAAATAATCACTAATTATCCAAAAATTGAACAATTCTCTCAACCCTAGATCATACTAATGATCTCAAGTACCCAACTTAATGTTTTTTTCCACGATAGAATTTATTTCAAAACCCTTATCGATCAATACTAACCCATCCTATTACGTTCTACGGATTGAAAAATAGATTAAGGGAGTGAGAATCTTACTTTTAACCTCCAGAATGGTGAAGAACGAGTAGGAGTATCCTGGGGTTCATTCCTAGCTCAAAAAATTCAAAAGTTCATAGTAAGGTTGTTTAGGGGTCTGTTAACGACCTTAAGTTGCGTCTAGCCCGCCACGTCAACCCTCATCCCACTGTAGTGGCTCAACTAGAGTTGCATAAATTCCCACCATGGCGGGTTTCGCGAGGAAGTGAGATATTTTTAAAAAACCCAAGACACCCAGTTCATAACATACCTTGAAACCACGACACTCAAAAATAACGTTCCACGCCAAGAACAATTTTGGAAGTTCTACTCGCCCGAATTGAATTTTGTAAGGTCGTATGGATTTTTAACGAGTTATGTAAGTAATCTATCTATCGAAATCATAAATGATTCACCTGATTGTTATAATATATATCCACACCTTAAAGACTCTGATTTTATCAAAATCTGGACTAGGTTAGGAACAAATCAAATACTACAAAAACGTTTTCCAACCAAAAAATTTCCCCCGTTTGCTTTTCAATAACAATGGAACCTGATCGTTACAATAGATATCAATTTATTTATCACTCGTCCCTGAGTGACAAATTAAGGAAAAACAAGGAATGAATGAAGTAGTACATGAGTCGACGAACAATTGAGGATACTTGTCTCACATATCCTTCTCGGTTTCCCAAGTGGCTTTTTCAACTAGAAGATATTTCTATTGAACATTCATGTACTTAATCTCCTTGGTCCTCAACCTACGCACATCATGATCAAATATTGGAATCGGTTCCCCCTGATATTGAAGATCTTTATCTACCACAATCGAGTCCAACATAATGATGTAATCCTTATCACCATTATTTCTCTTCTTCATGGACACATGAAATACCAGATGAATGCCCGATATGTTAGGCGGTAGAGCCAATATTTAAGTCACCGACCCTACACATTCAAGAAGCTCAAAGCGACCAATGTATTGCGGACTTATCTTACTTTCTTTCTGAATCTCATCACCCATTTCATTGGTAATAGCTTAAGAAGAACATTCTCATCGGTTTTGAAACTTTATGTCTCTTACCTTATGGTCCGCATACTTCTTATGTCTACTCTAGGCTGCTAGAAGCTTAGCTTGAATAGTCCTCACTATATCTTGAGCATCCTTCACTAAGACAACACCCATAGGTTTCACATCTCCAGCCTCAAACCAAATTATGGGTGACCTACATCCACTACAATAGTGTGGCTCAAATGATTCCATATTTATGCTTGAGTGATAGCTATTATTATAAGATAACTCACACAAGGTAGGAACTTATCCCAATACCCTCTAGAATCAATCACACATTCTCTCAACATGTCTTCTAATACTTGAATGGTCCTCTCTGACTACCCGTCTATTTGTGAATGGAAGGTTGTACTAAAAGTGAATTTTGTGCCTAATTCGTCATGCAATTTCCTCTAAGACTTGGAAGTGAATCAGGTACGATCGGACATGATAGAAAGGGACACCCCATGCAACCTCACTATCTATTTCACATAAACTTTAGCCAATTGTTCAACATTATAATATGTTCTTACCCAAATAATATGGGTTGACTTTGTCAATCTATCAACAACAACCCAAATAGAATCAAACTTTTGCAAAGTCTTAAGATGACCAACTACAAAGTCCATGGCTATCCATTACCACATCCATTCCAGAATCGACATTGTTTGAAGCAAAAACCGCAGGCCTTTGAATTTCATAGTTCACTTGTTGGAAATTTTGAAACTTCGACACAAACTCTGATATGTTTTTCTTCATGCCTGACCACCAATAAATTCATTTTAGATCTCTATAAATCTTGGTCACACCTGAATGAATAGTATATTGTGAACCATGAGACTCCGTCAACAATTTCTCAATCAAGTCATCATATCTAGGAACACTTATTATCCCATTAAAATTGAGTACACCATCCACATCAAGAGTGGTCTCTTGTGCCTTACCAAGCACAATCTTCTTTCTATGTTCCTTAAAATTTTCATCCTTAAATTGTCTAGCCTTGATCTTCTCTATGAATGTGGACCTTACTTAAATACTATCTAACACCCCATCTCTTTCTGAGATGACCAAATGAATGAACTAAGAATCTAAGGTATGAATTTATTTATCAAAAGGTCGCCTAGATAAACTCAGGCAAACCAAACTAACCATATTCATTACTTTTCGACTAAAAGCGTCTACCATCATATTAGCCTTGCTCAGATGATATTGAATGGTCACATCATAATCTTTAAGTAACTCCATCCATCTTTGCTTTCTTAAATTCATATCCTTTTGAGTGAACACATGCTACAAACTAGGTTGATCGATAAACACTTCAAACTTAATGCCATAGAGGTAATGGTGCTAGATCTTAAGAGAAAATACTACCGTCTCCAACTCCAAATAATGCATCGGATAATTCCTCTCATGAACCTTCAATTGTCGTGATGCATAAGCTACAAAATTCTTATCCTGCATCACACAGCACCCAAACCCGAATGTCAAGCATCACAATAAACAATAAAATCCTTACATTCCACCGGTAATGCTAGGATAGGTGCGGTTCCCAAGAGAGTCTTAAGCTTTTGGAAACTCTCCTAATATTTTTCAGTCCATTAAAACGGTATATCCTTTTTGGTCAAGTTAGTCAAGTGCATGGCATAGAAGCAAAGTTCTTCACAAATCAAAGATAATAGCTAGTGAGTCCCATAAAAATCCTAACTTCCTTCATAGATATATACCGAACCTAATTCGTAACTGCCTCAATCTTTTGAGGATCTACCACTACACCTTCTTTCGAAACAATATGCCCCAAAAATGCAACAAAGGTCAACTGAAATTTACACTTAGAAAATTTAGCATACAACCTTTGTTTCCGAAGAACACCAGAATAATACGAAGATGGTTGTCATGCTCCATCTCACTCTTCTAAAAAATTAATATATCATAAATGAAGACTATGACGCAAGAATCAAGAAATGGTTTGAGCACACCATTCATTAAACTCAGGCGCGTTGGTCAAACAAAAATACACGACCACAAATTCATAGTGCCCAAAGCGAGTCCTAAACGATGTCTTAGGAATATCTTGCATTATAATTTTTAATTGATGGTAACAGGATCTTAGATCAATCTTAGAGAAAATCGATGTCCCTTGCAATTGGTAAAAAAGATTATCTATTCGAGGAAATGGATACTTGTTTTGAATAGTGACCCTATTCAATTGTCGGTAATCTATACGCATTCTCATACTACTATCTTTTTTCTAAACAAACAAAACATGGGTACTCCCTCGGGAATAACTACGGTGAATAAATCCCTTATAATGAAGCTCTTGGATTTGACCCTTAAGCTGTTTAATTCTACTGGAGCTATGCGATTGGAGGGATGGAAATAGGACGAGTACAAACTCTAAATAAGTACAAAAATCTATAGATGTATCACTAAATTCAGACACCACATGAATAGACTCAATAGATGGAGCCTCAAAAATCCCTGCTCGACTAATTTACTAGCCCGAATGGAGGATATAATCTTAGTTTGCTTAGGATTGTGCTCCCCTTCAAACTCTAATTTTTCCCATCTCGGAATTTGTAGAGTTACTGACTTAGTATTACAATTAAGCAAAACTTAATAGCACTACAACAAATATGATATATAGTTACGGAATGATTAGCTACGACATCAAATTTGTCACTAATAATGTATCTAATTCATAACAATTTTTTGTCTTAATTTTTTGTTGATTATATAGCTACGAAATTATTAGCTGCGACATCAAATTCATCACTAATTGTTCTCTTTTAGTGACAAAATTTACTTCTCATGCTTAAATATATGAGACACATACTTGTAGTGATGAAATATAAAAACGGTAGCAATGTTTCGTCTACTAAAGTTTCCCACAAAAAAGTTAATTGGCGTCATTTGTTAAGTCATGTTAGTCACAAATTTAAAGTTATTGGTGACACATTATTTCGTCACTGATAATGTATCTAATTCATGAAAAATTATTTTTTGTTTTAAAATTTATATATCATTGGACCCAAAAAATCTGAAAAATATGTTGTTACAATATCGACAAATTAGAGTTCGTAGTTAAATGTTATAGTTTTAGCTATAAGAATTTAGCTTTAACTATGATATTTATTTTTATCGCTAATAGGATAAATAATTGGTGACAGATTTTATTGTCTTTACTCAATATGTGATTTTGTGACGAACAAAAAATTGTCAAAAAGTATGTAAGGTGTTAAATTGCGATGACTCAAAATTTGTAGTTTATAATTCAACTATTTGTGATGAAAAAAATTCATAGCTAAATATTATTTTTTTGACTACAATTATTCATAATTACAGCTGACAACTTACAAAAAGAATAATGTAAGTGCTTCGTAAGAAATAGACAGAGTGCTTTTGTTAATTGACGAGAAAAAAATCTTAAAACCAACTAATTCTGTCCATTTTGTATAAATGAAAAAGTTCAATTCATGATTTCTCTTAAATTACAAAATCATAAAATGCATAATTTCAAAAATACAATCTAGGTTATAAGTATCGTGAGTGTGGTATAGGTATGACACTACAACACTGATATTTGTTGGTTTAACAGTTTTGTTTTTATTAGATACAGTTTCATCAATAAAGACGATAGAATTTTTTTTCTCAAGTCTTAGTGCTAATTTTGTGCGTTTGTATTGATTTGAGATTGGTAAATTGCATAAGCTAATTTGATCTATATTCTTCTGTCTAAAAATATGTAGATATTTGATAGTACTTCCACAAACGCACATAGATCAACTATACGGAGACAACATCGACTTATAAACTTAGACTTTGTAAATGTGTGAAATATTTCATGAATTCTTTTAACTTTTCATTAGTATAAAAATTGAAATAAACTAAAAATAAAAGAACCAATGAAAGAAATGAACACCCTAGGATTTCAAATATATTATGATTAAGTACTATTGTTATGGGTATTTTTTTTTAAAAAAAAACAATTGATTTACTGACCCAATTGAACCGGTTATTCAACTTTTTAAATAAAATCAAAAGTCTAATTTTACAGAAATTTATAATTATACTAAATTATTTTAAAATTTATAAAATAACTGAATAAAAATACAGAACTGTACTAAATTATTTTAAAATTTATAAAATAACTGAATAAAAAGACATAGTACTAAATATATTTAAAGATATGTGGGAGATCCTTGGGAGGAGTTTAAAATAAATTTGAGATGGGGAGGAGGATAATAGGAAAATTAACTTTTTATAATAATAAATTTGTCTGTAATAAATACATTTACTAACAAAATAATATTGTTTATATAAAATATTCATTAGTGACGAAATTAGATTTCGTTCAACTACGAAATGCATATAACTTTATATACAACTAATATCGTCACTGATTGAAATAAAATAATCAGCGACAATATAATTTTGTCGGTAGTTATAACCTATTTAGTGATAAAACATTCCATTATCTAAAAAATATACTTTTTACGAGAAATAAATTTGTCACGAATGTTAAAGCATTTGGGGATAATTTTTCTTTTTGTAGTTAATATAAAACATTTTTCGGCACATCACTAAATCGTATTTGTATACATTTAGAGACACACATTTAGTAACGACCGAGTGACAAATTATTTTTTATCTCACAAGATTTTTAGAGACGAAATTATTGGTCCCTAATAATCAAAATTTGTTGTAGTGTAGGGGGAAAACCAACTCATGCCTAAAATTATGTCAAAGTCAATCATATACAAAATCACAAAATCACAAAATCAGGACCCTAATAAATAAGCGGATCCTCTCCTCCTCTGTAGTAACTAATGGAATAGCATATCTATAAAAGGCATGGAACTTGGTCTCATAAACAATCGAAGATTTACCACCTTGTTCCAAAGCAATAAATTCATCAATATTACTATCGCTCAAAGTCCAAGGCACATATTTTTCCACAAATAGAGCATGAAACTTGGACCAAGTAAGTGGAGGTAAAGTAGAAGATTTGAACTCTATATAAGCTCTTCACCATTTCTTGGTGTCACCTTGATGTTGGAAAGACACAAACTCAACCCTATGTTGGTGAGCAATACTCAATTTATGAAGCCTTTCATAGAAATCCAAAAAAAACTCAACCCTATGTTGGTGAACAATACTCAATTTATGCAACCTTTTATAGAAATCAAAAATGAACTCATATGCATCCTCACTCATAACCAAGAAATACAAGAGGCTTAAGCTTCAGAAACATAGTCAACATGTCATGCTCAGTTCCACTCATGACAGAACCCAAAGGACGAAAGAAAGAATCATAACCTCCTTTACACTCACCTCAGGACCAAAGCTAGCAATAGGACGATTGGCGGGATCCTGAGTTGATTTGACAGCGTGGAGCATTCCAGGACAACCAAACCCTTCAAGTACAACATGATCTTCTACGCTAACATTTAATCCAAGGGAGAAACAATCATAACCTCTATTGGCACCTCTTCCTCTTGTCCAAATTCTTTCACATCCCCAACCTTGATATCCTCATGTATCACCTCATTACACATGAGGGTTCCTATTCATAGGAGCATGTTAAATTGGTATAGAATTCCTAGAAGGAGATATTCTTCCACGATCTCTACCCCTAGCTTTTCCTGTACCCCTACCTTGGCCACAACCTCCCGCCGTATATTTCCCAGCTAGAGCATTGTCGGGAGATGCGGGAAGAACACCGTTGAATATAGTTTAACGTTATGCCTACAGAAGAGTAAAGGAGGATATATTCAAATTTGAATTGACAGATACCAATTGGAATCAAGTCATATCACAAAAGGAGGCAAGAGAAAATAGCGAGATTTCCTAAAGTTCTATAGCCTCTCAAAGAAGTTAAAGGCATCCTCGTTTAATTCCATGAGACTCTACTAGACTCATTTTGGTACAACGAGATCAATGAACGTAGAGTTTGATACAAACTTTTTCACAACCTGGACCATCCTTATTTGCCCCCCATCTAAACCTTTGGTGGGTGAACGACTACTAAAACCCCAAAAATAAACATAAACCAAAACTAAGTCATTTAAGTTACGGAAGTATGTTAAATACAAAGGATATAAATATGGAGTTCCCATAAAATCCAACAAAAGTCAGTGAACTAAACAAATGCGGAAGAAATAACCTAGTACCTGAAAGTCAATGTAGCAAAACATTTAAAGTTCAACAAGTCTAAACAGTAAGGGATGCAACCCCATTTTAATGAATGAAACAACTAAATAAAGCAAATGTCTATGTCCGAAAATGGTGGACATGGACGAAAGTGAATTCTATGACAGCCCGGAAAATGCTAGCGCATTGTTGAATCCGAAGTAGACAATCATAAAATTTTTAAGTGAGATCTTTAATACTCATCGAAAGATGCCCTGTGCAAAACAAAAATAAGAGCAACCGCAGAATAAGTACACAACCACCGTGTACTGGTAGGATCACATGGTAATCCCACTATGTGCAACATAAACAAGTTAATACAACAACATAAAAATCCAATATATTGAACATATACAATAGTGAATATCACATGCATCATTAATACACATTTATCACAAGTAGTTGGTACTCTAATGAAACCCAAATCCAAATTGTTAGTGCACCAGAACGTGTTACCCGATCTCATAGCTATGATGGAGCATGGCAATCTCATCTCATTTTTATGCCGGAATGTTGCAATTGATCCCTGTTAGTTTGTTGGAACGTGGAAATCCGATCCATCATACACTACAATTATCACAAGTATATTCTCAATACTCATACAATCAATAAGTGGTTCATGACATATAATGATTCATCTATCTCATTTTAAACAAGTGTAAATTCAACAATGCAACATTTGCATACATACATGCATCATAATGAAGCAATAGGAAAAACCTCACACAACCATTGAATCACAACCATCACCTACCTTGAAATAAGCTTGAAATCCTTATTATCTGTATCCATCCTTTTTTGGATTTCGGTTGCTTGTTCTTGGTATACAAACAATCATAATAACACGAGAATCAACAAACAATCACTAATTACCCTAAATTATATCAATTCTATGATCCCTACATCATTATTATGATCCAACGTACCCAATATAGGATAGTTTCCACCATAGAATCAATTTCAAAACCCTTCCCCATTAATACTTACCCATTCTATCATTTTTGACGGATCGAAAGATTGATTCGGGGAGTTAGAATCTTACCATTAACCTCAAGAATGGTGAAAAAGGAGTAGGAGTCGCTTGTTTTTTTTTCCTTAGATCAAAAGGTTTAAAGGGGCATAATAAGGTCGTTTAGGATTTTATTAATGACCTTTAGTGGCGTCGAGCATGCCATAGCATCCCTTATCCCATTGTAGCGGCTCCTACAGAGCTTCATATATCCCCGCTAGGTCCGGTTACGTGAGGCAGTGAGCTATCTCAAAAATCCCAAGATCCCAATTTCACAACATACCTCTAAACAACGACACTCTAAAAATACCTTTCACGCCAACATTAATTCCGAGAGTTCTACTTGACCGACTTCAATTTCGTAAAGTCGTATGGATTTTTTTAATGAGTTATCTAACTACTTGTTCAATAAAAATCATAAATGAGTCACCCGATTGTTACCAGATTTTTCCACACCACAAAGAAAATTTTTTTGTCCAAATCTCGACTAGGTTGGAAAAAATTCAAAATCTACGACAAAGTTTTCTGGCCCAAAATTTCTCTTCGTTGGCTTCTCTATAACAATAGAACCTGGTCGTTACACTTTAGCTATGCCCTTTTGTTTTAATTAATTTACTTTAGATATAGCTTTAATACTTTGAATGTTGGTGTTCTTTGTGTACTCTTTCTAATTACTTTGAGTGCAAAATTTTAATTTTGATGAAGAATAATACTTTAATTGTGGACAACTTAATAGGACTCCTACATTATGCTTTCAAGAAAAGAGAATGGATAGTAAAACATAGCTTATCCGAACGGTTTTAGATTTGTTTATAAACCAGAGAAAGTAAATTAAGAATGAAATTATTTTGAAAAAAGGCTCTACTCAGCTTAGTTACAAGGGGTTTTAAATTTTTAATAGAACCCATTAAATAGGTGATCGATTTAACATAGAGGGTGGTAGGCCATGTATCCATTCGTCACACATTTTTAAGAAATTGGGTCAAAAGTTTAATCATAGTCTATCTCATTCTCCTGATTGTATCATTGAACTACTAATCTACTTTTGTTCCTTGTGATATTCCCTTGGTTATCAAGATTGTTTCAACACACCCAACTAGTTTATATGAAAGTTCTTTTTGATTTTTGGGGACTAGGTTCCATATTCACTTTGCTCAAACAAATTTAGTTCTTGCATATCAATGATCTAGTCACCGTCTGGAAATTGCACCTTGATATCTTTTGGATATATGTTTGAAAGTTAGGTGGGGAAGGCGAATATATTCCTTAGCTTGGATGCAATGTGTATTCCTAAATAAGTTGGTGTAAGGATGTTGTTAACCGGATGTGAGATTTTATGTTTCTAGTTGCTTCGTTGGACATTCTTGTAACATCCAAAAAAATGTTAAGATATATTCGAGCCATCCGTTATTTGTGAACAATATTTAACTGAGTAATTCTAAATCATCATATATGTTAAGGTCACTAAAATTTCTTAGCATAAAGTTGAGTTCAAAACTTTCCTTCCAATTGAGTTTTACTATGAGATTTTTCTTGGGTCAACTATAAATGACCATTTCTCTTCGAATAAAAAGAGTTATGTGACCCATAACCTATTAATTAAAGGTATTTGAATCTTTTTTCCGAAGCAACAAATTTTGCATCAATCAGAGTTTTGAGTAACACCTTATGACTATTTTAGTAATATGATATAGTGCAGTAATGAATTAGCCTGCGAGAAAACATTAAAAAGGGATTGTTTTTGTATTCGCTTAATCCGGCATTCTCTTTTCTCTCAAAACCCTAAGGAAAAACCAAATTATAAGACTCCATTCAAAATTCTTTCAATCTTTTTAATGATTTTCTTCAAGGTATGTTTTTCTCAAAGAATACCATTCTTCCAAATCATATTCCTCAATACAATTATGAATCACTAATGAAAATCATAATTCTTTGTTATAGAGATTTGAAGAAACTAATTCAAGAATCTCAAAAAATAGTTTCTTGATTTTTCTCCTTCAAGATAAGGTTTCAAGGTTTCTATTCATTTTTTAAAAAGATTCTCATGAACATTGTTCTTTCAGGTATGTAAGGCTTTCATAATTTTGGACTCGTTCGTTCTCACACCCTACATTTACTTCAAATAAGAGAAAGAGTAATTTAGTTTTCTATCCCTAGTTTTAGTATTCTTAAGATGAGTTTACTTTGAGTCCTTGAGATCCTGATCGTTTGAAATTTCATTACGAATTATTGAATTGCTATTCAACATGAACCCTATGGATTGAGTATTCTTGAGATGAGTAGTAAATTTGAGTTCTGAGTTCTTGGTTCTTGAGAATTGAGTACCGAGTTTCTAGAATGTTGTTAAGACCCCTGAGTTGAGTCGTTCAAATCCAGAATTATGCATGAACCCTATAAATTGAGATATAGTTGAGTTTTAGTTTTAACTGAGTTTTTGAGAAAGTAAAGATGCGTTTTTAGAAAGAGTTTCTAAACCATGATTAGTATGACAGTCGAGTATGCCATCAATATTTGAGCAATATGGTATCTTGATATACCATCAATTTTTATGCAATATGACTTCGCAAGTTATCAACAATCATATCACAATATGATTTTGATATATTTTTTAGAAAGAGTTTTCAAGTATGAATTGAGTAAGACAATAAAGGAACCAAGTATTCCCCCAAAATATCCATTTTTCTATTGATAAAAGAGAACCTTTGATTTTTAAATGAGCTATGTGTTCAAAGATATTTGAAGATCACTTACCTCTTTTAAGAGGATAGTTTGAGCAATTATCTCAAACCAGAGGATGAGTATGTTTTTAAATGTTGAAAAGGAGTATATATTATTCAGAGTAGTATTGAGCACCGGTATAGTGATGAGTTCAGACAACTCACACTCCTCATAAACCATGTATACCAACACATGTACAAGATCATACTTTTTAGATGAATCATAAGTGTCGTCGGGTAATGATTAGTTGAACGACTTAATTGAGGTGTTCTGTACCCCGACAATGTATAGGACAGTTTTGGCAGCATAGGCAATACGTTGTATCATCACGTCCCTCATAGTGATTGTTGTGGGTTAGTGAATCTCCCAAATAGAGTTAAATGTGTATTTTTATCATGTCACTGAATATGTTGAGTTCATCGATGAGTAAGAATTTCTTAACATTTTAATGATTTCACTTCTTTATTTCTTTACATCAAGTTGAGTATATATAAACATATATTGCAGACCTTTCATTCAATTATTTGTTATTCAACTATAATACATATTCATACATTCAATTTACTAATGTATTTGACATGTATCTTTTTATGATGCAGATACATGTTCTTAGGGTCCTCAATAAGGGTCTGCTGAGATCTCTTTATCTGCTCGCCAACTTTTGAATAAAACCTAATTGCTTTTAGAGGACCCCATTTTTATGAGTTTTTAATAGTAGTTCGCTTGTGGAGTCGTGTGCTTGTCCCAATCCTCATCATTGTATAGAGGCTTAATAGATAGACATTTTTGGAGACTCTTTCACTTTTGTGATGTTTTTTTTAAACCGATGATTCATCGATAGTATTTTAAGCAAAGTTTTTAGATTTAGTAAGTTATTTTAAACGTTTCTTTCAATTTAATGCTTACTTATGCTTGAGTTAGTCTTGTACTTGGAGTCATCTAGGAGCAGAGTTCGCTTGGGGACAAACAATGGTTCTCGAATGAAGGTCATGTCCATGGTGTAGGCTAAGGTCATGACAAACTTGGTATTAGAGCACAAAGTTCAAGTGTTCTAGGGTGTCTATGAAGTCATGTCAATAAGATCTTATTAATAGTTATGAGGGCCCCACGTTTTAAATAAGGGACTACATAAAGTTAAGAAAAGTTACCTTTCTTTCATAATCTAAATCGTGCAGTAGAAATATGTCATAAGGAATTTATTTTAACTCGTGCATTTCTCATATTCATTCGAATACCTCTCATACTCAAGGTAGTTGAAAACCAAAGTCAGATCCTTATTGATGAGTTACTGTTAGGAAAAATCTTTAGAAAATCATAAGATTGCAGACGGGCTTGGGAGAAACTCCTGAGTGAACTTACGTGTTGAGATTTGATAGAATTCACTATTATTAAGATGAATAGTGCGTTCGAGCTGTATTCACATACTTTTTTTTGTAAACCCTGTTTCAGCTAAGGTCCTTATAAGGAAGTGTGTCTTAAAACTTGGGTAGTATTTTCACCCAAAAATATAGTATGAGTTACGAGATTATGAGAAGTATACCAAAGGCCATGTTTTCCATTCATGCCAAATCACATCACGCCTTTCATGGGTCACAAACAAAAAAAGAGTTTATAACCAATTAAAAACCCTCAAAAGGCACCACATACAATCAACATAACTGATGTGCCTACTCTGAGATATCTGAAGTGCATCTTGAATCACCCTTACATGGTCCAAAGCCTCTTGAATCTAGTTGATACCATGCGGTCTAGGCTATGTGGACACAAACCAATCAGAGAGCAAGAACGCAACCATATAAGGCCTCAAATTGGACAATCTAAATCTTAGAATGGTAGTTATTACAAACTCCGCCAAACATAAGAATTAGTACCACTAAACTCCAAACTCTAAAGCACAAGTCCCAAACATATTCTCAAAGAAACTAAATGGGTACACTCTTATTGACCATCATTATATGGGTGGAAGGATGTGCAAAGATCAACATGGGTGCCCAACTCATCCTGATATTTCCTCCATAATTAAGAAGTAAATTTAACACCCATATATGATATAATATAGATCGACACACCATAAAGATGAACCTCCTCACGAATATAGATATGTGTCGATCTCTTGGCGTTGAATGAAGAAAAATTAGGGAGGAAGTGTGCTAACTTCGTCAATAGATCAATGATGACACTAATACTATCAACACCTCTAGAAGGCTGAGGCAATCTTGCAAAAAAAATCTATGGTGATGCCACCCCACTTCTACTACGGAATGGGTAATCTCTGAAAATCACCATCAGGCCTCAAATAATCTGCCTTCACCTACTTTAACCAATACAATAGAATAGATAGACTCTAATATCATTTCTCTTGCCGCCCAACCCAAGCAGTAATGTTGCCTCAAGTTACTATGTCGTTGGGCTGCCCAGATGGATATATAATCTAGAATCATGGGCCTCACGAGTATCAGCTAAACTAAACCCCAACTCTCTAGAAAACAAATACGCCCTAAAAACTAAAAAACTTCATGTGCAGCCAAGGTACTGAACAAATATCACCCTTTAATACTAGATTTTAAAGTTCTACAAAATCTACACCCTCAAACTGACGGCTATGGATCTAATCAAGTATATAGGTTTGAACCCCCACATAGGCTAAAACACGCCTAGAATTTGAGACATCCAATTGAACTATCTAATTAATTAAGGATTTAATGTACAAATTTAAAGGTGGTTCCACCATTTATAAGAAGTTTAGAGTGTATTTACTCACTTCCATGCGGCACAAGGCATCCACTAATACATTTACCTTACCCGGATAGTAGAAAATAGAGAGGTTAAACTCCTTCAAAATCTCAATTCGGCGATGCTACATCGATAAATGTCCTTCAAGATTATGAAGTATTGAAGACTCATGTGATCAGTGTACATCTTATAACAAACTTCATACATGTAGCGCCTCAGATCTAAAGTGTAACATCTCGTAACTCATAATAGCAAAGAACTTTCTAAGAAACTAAAATTTATCATTTTTGGGAAGAATGGGAAATATCTGGAAAATTTTCTAAGTTAAAAAAGTGAGTTTTGGTCATTTTTAAACGGCCATAAATTCTAGCTCAGGATGAGTTAGTGTAAGTTCTTTAAATTGTTAGAAAAACCTTGGAGAGATATTTAAAAATCCGTCGAGTTTGCACATTTTCGATATTGTATGAGGGAGATATACCTATAGGAAGTTTGACTATTGGATTGAGGAAGGTCCCAATTTGGATTTTAGTAAGGGTAAAGTAGTTTTTCCACCCAACTATTTCCAAATTCGTTTTCAAGGGTTATTAGGGGTAAAACTAAGACTTAAGTCAGTTTTAGAAAATTTATTCACGATTAGGGATTGGGAGAAAATAGAAAAGAAGAAAGAGAAGAGAGAAAGATCAAGAATACATCAAGAACGCCAATATCGTTGAGTGGAATTCGTCGGGGGTGATCCCTATTAAGGTATGTGAGATCTTTCTGTTTAGGGTTATTTGTCATGATCGGGTAGCACCCCCTATACTTAACCGGCGTCTTCGTCCTCGAAGAGGACTTAGACTAGCCCTTAGCAGTCATCATTACATGTCATAGGTCAAAATGTGGAAAATTTAAAACTTTTACATAGAGAAGCGTACTTAGGCTTCTCACATATCATATAGGGAGTTTACATAGACTCCTTGTCTAGGAAGTACACATAGACTTCTCGCTCAGCATAAATAAAGTGTATAAGAGTCTAATATCTTGTCTCACATATAAACAATCTAAAAGAAGTACAACATTTGGACATAGACATTACAAGTACAATATGCCATTATAGGCGTAAATCAATAAACTCACATTATAAAGGATGGAAGAAAATGTCTTTAGACATAATAACCCTACTATTATAGATAGATGGCACCATCCTCGATCATCGAGGACTCACAAATAACTTGGGAAAGATGTCCAAGTTTTCTTGCAATTAGCCTCAAAGCACTTCAATGGTCCGAACCTACATATTAGTAGAAATATAAAGAATATGGTTTAGTACAAACACTTGTACTAAGCATGTAAACATATGCACATAAACTCATTTGAAGACATGCATGAAAATGACCACTTATTTAGAAACATGCTAAGTCATTTGAAAAGTCTTTGTCCACACACAAGAGAATATAAAAGTCAATAAGCATTACATCACTTAAGACAAGTTCATTTCCAACACAAGACAAACATCATCATAAAGCCATATCAACATAAATAGCATCATCATAAACTCATAATCACATTTCCTGTACTTAAGTTCATAACATCATCATACAAGACCCTTACCAACAATCACATCCCAAGATTACAATTTCAATGCTCATGTGAAGCCCCATAACCCCACACAATCAAGTAAACAAGAAAAGGAATCATAACTAATGCCTTGCTTCATGTAACATAATCATCATGCATAATCATCTTCATATATATAGTAACTTAGACCAATATCATGTTCATCAATGTAACCAATATCATATGAGAGAAACATCATTATGAGTCAACATATGTACATATCATGATACCATAAGTGCATAATAACATAAGAACCCTCCAATGACTACCTTCAAGACCATCTTGTGCAATATATAGATAGAGTCTCATACCCTTACCTACACTAAATACAACCCCTCAAGTCACCCTAGTTAGTGTACAACTTCATTACTTCATTCATTCATTTTACTTTCGGGAAAAATTGCCTTAACCGACAGTAGACCATGTGAGCAAAACATGGAATCCTATCTCATGAAACCCTACACCGAAAGAAGGTGCTCTACTTGCCAAGGTAGAACTAAAGCATGAACATAGCATTATAGGTGGATCTACTAGCTAGTATTCCTATGGAGGCAACATTGTTAAGTAACTAAGAGACATTCTAGAGACCCTCTTTATGCACAATTGCATTGTAATCTCTATATTATGAGAACCTTTCTGAAACACCCTTCCCACATTGGGAAGGGACACCTCTCTTATCTAGTTTGCTCGGTGCTAAGCTAAAGTGTCTTTTTTAAATGTCTTTAAGCCTTTCTTAATCATCATATCTTAGTATAGGCCATAGGTGACTAACCCTTTGTATATCATGTTATTATCTCATTAGGTATTTCATGAGAATTTCCTTCCACAACAACCCTTCATTTGTGAGATCAACACATCATAGTCATATCATAGTAAGGCACACAAGTGATTCATATTCCACCTTGTATACTCATACCCTTAACAAGATCTCACAATTCACATAGTCAAGACATTTAATCACATTCATAAAATCATCATATTTTTAATATAATCTCATATAATACTTCAATTGAACATCATAATCAAGAATAAGCCATCATCATTGAAGTAAAGGATTCAAGATTATAAAGTCTTACCACATAGCCTTCATAAGCCTCCTTCAAAATCTTAACATAAACCAACCATATTCATCTATCAATTCACTTAATAACATCATATAATATTAATCTATACAATTACAAATTCAATTGTATCATCACTTATCAAATCAACCTCAATTCATAACCTAGGGTTAGGGGAAAAGTGTTCAATTATGATTTCATCCATAGAACTAGGTCATAGAATAAGTACTACAACAATTAACCCATAAAAATTCATAATATATCAATAATAATAAAAGGAAACCAACATCAAATCAATTTTAAAGATCAATTAGGAAATTGGAAGAAAACTTAACTCTTTGACTTTATTAGAACCAATATTTGAAGAGACTTTTCAGGAAATAGATACAACGAGTGAATAGATTCCATACCTTACGATTCCTTAGAGTTTGATGAAAAAATATGATGTCTTGAATCCCTAGTAGTGGTCCTTGAAGCTTGCTCTTTAATGGAGTCTTTGAATAGAGAGAGAAAGTAAAGAGAAGTTTGAGAGAATTGGGTCTGGGAATTTATGGTGAGTTGAGGTAGTTAAATGAGGTTAGTCTTTATATAGTATCCCAACAAACTTAATTAACCACCCATTAACCCTTAATTAATCACCTAACTAATAAACAATTAACTCACTAACTTAATACTTGGCAGTCGACTTTGACCCTCAACCAACAAAACCCTGACATACGCTCAGTAGTCTCATCGACGGCCCATGCTGGAAGTCGTGGTTTTGGTCAAAGAGGCTATCTTTTGTCCATTTTGGAGAATTGTAAGTTTAAACCAATGGATCCATCGACGGAGCGTCGATCAAATGACGGCTCTTCACTTGGCTAGTGGTTGCGCATTGTCTAATTGACAGTTTTGGGGTCAAATGGAAGGGTACTCTCCAAGGACCCCTAACATGGTCCTTGGGGAGTTTTACCCGGAATTTTCGACCATAAACTCACTCTTATACGTGTTTAGTACCTTTATACCAAATTTGATTAAATTATGACTCTTAAAACCCCTTGAAATATGCGATGGCACACTAACCTCAATTTCACTAGTCTCTGAACGTCACGGTCGTTTCTTGACGTTTTGACTCTAATACTTCCTAATTAGTTTCAATACCTTATTTTAGTCTTAAAATAGTGTTTCAAGTCTGGTTCATCATGTGAGTCTCTAGACCAAGTCATGGGCTTTTGGAGTGTTACATTATCCTCACCCCCCCTAGGAACATCCGTCCCGAATGACACTAAAATCTTTTTGTAGGGTAATTAGGAGACTCAATACTAGCAGCCCGACCAACAACATATAACGACATATAATCATCATGAGTCACATCCCAAAGGAGGAATCCACAACTCCATTCAAGAAACAAACATAACATTACACATAGCAACTCAAATCTCAATTGTCACATATAAGAGCTTAACATTTTATAAGATATAATTAGGAACTACCTACTCAACATAAACATGAGCCCAAAATTTAACGAAAGAGTTACCATGCTATTCACTAACACAAGAAAATTCAATATGGCATGTATACACAATTCATATCAGTGCAAGTACAACAACAAAGCACTTTTACATGAAAAACTCATTTTAGCATGAAAACATTACCAAGTTATAACTTACTAAGAAATAAGTCAAATTCATGTTATTCGTTATTTTTATCTTAAGAGGAGCTACTAATATGAATTAGGAAAAAGATGAGGATAGAGGGTCTTCATGTAGGCCTTAGCCACCCATGTTGCACCCTCAACTAGATTGTTTCTCCATAGAACTTTTACAGAGGTCATCTCTTTCTTCCTCAACTTTGTGACTTGACGATCTAGGATTTCATCTGAAACCTCTTCATTGGAAAGGTCCTCATTCAGTCCTAGCCCTCCAATAGGGAGAATAGACGCTGGATCACTTAAACACTTCTTGAGCATAGAAAGATGAAATACTGGATGAACTGAAATTAGTTCATTAGGTAATTTTATCTCATAAGCAACTTTTCCAACCCTTTGCAATACCTCATAAGGACCCACATATTGGGGACTTAGATTCCCCTTTTTATCGAAATTCATCACCCCTTTCATAGGTGAAATCTTCAAGTACACCCAATCACCTATTTAAAACTCAAGGTCTTTTCTTTTATTGTGGGCATTTTTGCCAACTATAGGCTGTTTTCGACCTATGTCTTATCAGCCAGACTTTCTCAATAGCCTCATATGCTATCTTTGGACCAAGGAGTGAAGACTTACCAACCTCAAACCATCGAACCGGAGATCTACATCTTTAACCATAGAGTACTTCAAGTGGTGCAATAGAAATAATCGAATGGTAGCTATTTTTATATAAGAACTCAATCAACGGCAAGTGATCATCCCAATTTCCCTTTGAAATCGATCATACAATCTCTTAACATATCTTCTCGGATTTGAATGGTACGTTCTGCTTGACCATCCTTTTGAGGATGAAAAGAGGTACTTAGTTTCACTTGAGTACCCAACCCTTTTTTAAAAGACCTCCAAAATCGAGAAATGAATTGTGAACCTTTATTTGAGATGATGGACAAAGGAAACCCATGTAGGCTCGAGCATACTCTTCCGCCGAATATGTGGATTTGACGGGGATAAAGTGGGAAGATTTTTTCAACCTATCCACAATAACACATATTGAGTCATTTTTCCTCCGGGTTCGAGGAAACCCAACAACAAAGTCCACATTAATATCTTGCCACTTTCAAGTAGGCACCTCTATTACTTGAGTCAAACCACCTGGCTTTTGATTATCGGCCTTAACTTGTTGGCAATTTTGGCACCTAGCAACAAATTCCGCTATGTCCCTTTTAAATCCATCCCACCAATAGGCCTTTCTTAGATCACGATACATTTTGGTGGCACCCGAATGAATAGAATATCGAGAACCGTGAGCTTCTTCCGAAATTTAATTTCTCAAATCATCAATATTCGATACACATAATCTACCTTTGTAACTAGGCACACCATCCCCTCTATTAGCAGAACGACTTATTAAGTTTACCAAGAACCGAATCCTTCAACTCTATCAATAATGGTTAAGGTGTTGCTTAGACTTCACCTCAACCACTAAAGATGATTCGGAGTTATGATGGACCATAAAATCACCATTTGGAGAATCTTCTAACCGAACACCCAACCAAGCCAACCTATGAACATCTTTCACTGGGTATTTCTTATTTTATTTCACATTAGACACACTATCTATAGCCATACGACTGAAATCATCCGCAACCACGTTGGCCTTTCTTGGGTGGTATAGGACACTCGTTTCGTATTCCTTCAATAGTTCCAACCACGTTCTTTGTGAGAGATTCAAATCCTTTTGATTAAAGACATATTGAAGACTCTTGTGGTCGGTAAATACATCCACATGTACCCCATAGAGATAATTCCTCTATAGTTTCAAGGCAAATACCACGACCGCTAATTCAAGATCATGAGTTGAATAATTCTTCTCATGGACCTTGAGTTGTATAGAGGCATAAGCTATTACCTTACAATGTTGCATGAGGACACAACCTAAACCTACTTGGGAAGCGTCACAATATACTATAAAACCCTTGGTACCCTCCGATAAGGTAAAAACCGGAGCGGAGTTAAGCTTATCTTTCAATTTTTGGAAGCTTCTTTCACAAGCCTCTCACCACTCAAACTTCACCTTCTGTTGAGTTAAGTGTTGCCAATAGATGCAAACCCATAAACAAACCTTCTATTATGCCAGTCAAACCCAAGAATCCTCAAATATCGGTTGGAGCCAAAGGTCTAGGCCAATTTCTAACTGCTTCCGTTTTCTTTCGATTACCTCTATACCCTCACGATAGATAATATGACCAAGAAACGAATCCCATCTCAACAAAAATTCACACTTATTATATTTACATAGAGTGGTTGTTCCTTGAGGACTTACAATACAACCCTCAAATGGCCCATATGCTCATCCTCATTCTTAGAATATACCAAGATATCATCAATGAAGACGATTAAAAAAGAATCAAGCTAATTTCGGAACACTCTATTCATGAGATCCATAAAAACTACCGGAGCCTTAGTTAATCAAAAAGACATAATTCGTAACTCAAAATGACCATATCTCATTCGGAAATTCGTTTTGGAATAATCTTCACCTCTCACACTAAGTTGGTGATATACCGACCTCAAATCAATTTTCGAAAAGTGATGTAATGTGGTCACACGGTGTTTTCAATGCATTTAGGAAAGAGTTGTGTGTTTCTAAAGCCTTTTGGTAGTAGTTTTAACATGTTTTTATGTTTCTTTTGCAAGAAAGATGTCCAAATAGAAAACGCACAAGGCAACTGAAAAACATATGCAGAAGATGACCTACAAAGGCCATCGATAGTCCGTAAGTAGGGACCGTCAATGTGTAGTTCAGGCTAAGGGAGAAGATAAGAGAAAACTGACCAAATGTGGAACCACGAGCTCAAGAGATGGTCCATCGATTGATCGACGGATCGTACTGGTGAATCGTCGATCAGTTCAGAGAAGGATGCAGTACCTAATTTCTCAAGATTCTAAGTATGGAATGAAGGAGCAGCATCGACGGACAGTAGATGAGTTGACTTACCATACCGCAGGTCCGTCGTTTGATTTAGAGAAGATGCTAAGCTGATAAAGAAAAATAATACTCAGTCTGGACTGACAGAGGCAATTGACGGACCATCGTTTCATCGACGGTCCATTAGTGGGGTCGTCGATCAATGTTGCGTTAGTGGGGTCCTTCTTTAGGACAGTGTTTTCTAAAAATAGGGGATTAAAACCTCATTTTTGAGGTTAAATACTCTTGGTTTTGTTCTATTTTGTGTTGGAGATTATTGGTTGCGAACTTTTAGCTATTAATTAATTTCTGGATTCGTGTTGAAGAATTTTTGTGCAATTTCAAGTTGAATTTCTAGGTTTCTTTTTATTGTTAACTAAGTTCATTAATTGTTCATTTAAAAACTAAAAATTGTGATCTTTATTGCATGGGTAACTAAATCCACAACTAGGGTAGTGGGAACCATGAGTAATTAATAAAGTAGACCTAGCAAATAAGAAATTCTCAAATAGGTTCTTGCATGTATAGATTATTCTTTTGCCTAGAAGTCTTTTCAATGATTGCACGCGTTAGAAATCGCTTTGTTGCTACTTGCCTGACCTAGGAGGTAGTTATTAAGAAAATAATTATCAACATAGATTTAGTGGGATACAATCTAATAGGCTAGTGTCAACTGGTGCGAAGTAATAATTAACCCATACATCGATTATGATATCTAATATGAGCAAAGGGTAAAGGTTAGTAAAACATACACATGTATCCGGACCAGTACGGGGTGCAATTCTCTAGATGCTGGACCAAAGATTTAGGGATAAATAACTTACCACTTTACATGCAAAACACTAGGGAAGAATTGCTATTGCTAGGAATATAATGTTATGAACCTATGGGGAACACATACACCCTAGTTAGTCTCACAACTTGATAAAAAACTCAATCTTTTACTTTTGCTCACTTGTAAACTCACTTGTAAACGTAGGATTGTTTAAGAAACTTGTTTCATAACACCCCCATTTAATTACTTGCTTTCGGAAAGACCTTGACTAAATAGACGATATTGTGAATTGAAGTTAAGTCTAAACCATTTTCCTCATGGGATCGACCCCAACCTACTAGTTGGGTTCTCTAATTGATTACGATCGCTTATACTTCTTTAGGGAGGTGTAATTTGACCGTATCAAATTTTGATGCCGCTGCCATTGAGTCTGGCTTTTAGATTAACTTTAATTACATTATTGACATTTAGTCAACGATTTCCTAATTTTACTTTTTATTTTTGTTTTTGTTTCTTTCAGGTCTAGCTCTAGTGTATGTCAAGTACACGATGCCGAGGAAAACCACTCATTCCATTTGATCCCGAACTTAACCGCACATTGAGAATGATGGAAAATCAACAATTCCCAGCCAATCTAGGTGATCGGGCAATTCGTCAGCCTCCATTACCAATTGAGGCACACAACCAAGCTCGTGATGATAATCAATTCGATAATGCTTTTACAGTGAAGCCTCCAGCCCCACGAGCTCAAGAATTTTATATGGGCAATGTGAACATCAAATAATTTGATAGGCCTCTTGTCCTACCTCCTCTACCCCATGGGCACACATTCATGGTGACGAGTAGCTTGATGTTGATGCTCATCGCGAGGGGCTTGTTTGCAATATTGCCATCAGAGCACCCACATGCTCGCATAGACAAACAGAAGTCTGTGTATAAGAGTTGTGTAGGTAGGCTAGACTTGGATATGAATGTCATCTGGCTGAAAATGTTTCCTCTATCACTGATAGGAGATGCCGCGATACGGTTTGCTGAGCTTCCCTACAACTCCATCTATACTTGGGATCAGTTGAGAGATGTGTTCTTAGCAAAGTACTATCCAGTGTCCAAGAATCTCAACCACAAGGATAAGGTGAATAACTTTTTGGCATTACCTATAGAGTCTGTGAGTAGCTCTTGGGATAGGTTTATCGCGTTTTTGAGAGTTGTCCCAAACTACGGCATTGATGATGAGTCGCTAATACAGTATTTCTACAGAGGTAAAGATGATAACAACAAAGCAGTTCTCGATACTATTGCGGGTGGTTCCTACGGAGAGTGCACATATGAAGAGGTCGTACAAAAGTTGGAGAAGATATCTCCCAACAAAACAAGGCTTGGAGCTCTAGAAAGTTGGACACATGGCGAAACACCTTTGCAATACAAGCTTCAAACAACCCAACATCATATGAGATGCGTGAAGAGTTGGCATAAATGACACCTAAGCTAGGGTTGGTTTTGAAACATGTAGCGGAGGTGCAGAGAAGGTAAATGCGGTGAACTACTTGACTAAACTACCAATGCTGATAGATTAGTATATTAGAATAAGATGCCTATATAGTTAATGATCACACAATGGGGGGGGGGGGGTCCGACCAAATGCACAAGGCTCCAGTAAGTAGAATTGGCGCCAAGGTCAAGGAAACCAAGGTTTGAACTATGGTAACTATAACTGAGAGGGTCAATATGTCCAATATGGGAACTACAACTGCGACAACAACTTCAAGAGGAATAACTATGGTAAATAGAATGATCGGAGTAGGACTTATATTCCCCCACAAAATCGGGAAGTTTCTCCTAGGGACGGTGGAGGTAGTATGACGCGAGTTAAGAATATGCTACAGATGATGATGAAGAGATTTGATACTACTGATGAGTATGCCAAGGAGATGAGAGGTGACTTAGCTAACATTGGGAAAAAGGTAAATGCACATGTGGTTTCGATTAAGTACCTTGAGTTACAGATGGATCAGTTGTCTACTACTGTGAATCCATGCCAACCTGGCACTCTTCCTAGCAACACTATCCAGAATCCTGAAAATGATGGGCATTGCATGACAGTAACTACTGGAGGAGGTAAGCAAACCATTAATCCACCTATGTCGTCTGTGGTAGAAGATAATTTGAGCAAAGAAAAAGAGGTAGTAGAAGCTAGTGGACAATTGGTTGACAACACGGTGAAAGAAGCAGAGGTATCCAGAAAGTGGTCCCCATTCCTAGACATCCACCACTATTCCCTCAAAGATTAGTGAAGAAGATTGAGGATGGTAAATACCGGCGATTTATCACTATATTGAAACAACTTTCTATCCATGTCCCTTTGATAGAAGCTTTCGAAGAAATGGCCGGTTATGCTAAGTTTATGAAGGTTATGGTGACAAAGAAGAGATCGGTGAGTTTTGAGAATGATGACAGAATGCAGCATTGCAGTGCTATTGCTACAAGTCTATTGTGTAGATGAAGGAAGATTTGGGTGCTTTCACCATTCCATGCACAATCGGGCTGCTACACATTGCTAAAGCACTATGTGATCTTGGTGCAAGCATAAATATTATGCCTCTTTCCATTTATAAGGATTTAGGCTTGGGTGTCCCAAAGCCTACTACGATGCGGTTACTGATGGCCGATCGAACGGTGAAGAGGCCCATTGGTATTCTCCATGATGTTCTTGTGAAAGTGGAGTCATTTATATTTTCAGCAGATTTTGTGATTCTTGACTTTAAGGTAGATTTTGAGGTTCCTATTATTCTAGGGAGGCCATTCCTTTCCACCAGGCGTGCATTGGTTGATATGGAGGAAGGGCACATGAAGTTTAGGTTAAACAATGAAGAAGAAACTTTCAACATATGTAGATCCATGAAGTAGAATGGTGAGATCCAAACAGTATCTGCTATATCCTACAGGGTTGAGAGTGTTTCTCAGGTACAAATTGAAGAGTGACTAGGTGTCGAGGCACTAGCGGCAGTGATCATAAATTTTGACAGATAGTATTGATGAGTATGGGTTTTTGGTGGCTTCACTTGAACAAACTGAATATCGGTCAAAACCAAAGAAATTAGAGTTAGATATGAAGCATCGCAAATCTCCACCCGCGAAACCATCTATTGAGGAGGCCCAAAAATTAGAGCTTAAGGCTATACAACCTCATAGGATGTATGTGTTCTTGGGTAGAGATGACACTTTGCCAATGATAACTGCAGTGGATTTGAATGAACGTCAAGTATAAGGCTTAGTGGCGGTATTGAAGAGGTTCAAACGAGTCATTAGTAGGACTATTGCGAACATTATTGGGATTCACCCCAGTATTTGTTCCCATAAAATCTAACTCATGCCTGATCACAAACCAAGTATTGATCACCAAGGAAGATTGAATCCACCCATGCAAGAGGTAGTGAAAAAGGAGATCATCAAGTGGTTAGATGTCGGAGTCATTTACCCTATTGCACACAATAGTTGGGTGTATCCTGTTTAGTGCGTACCTAAAAAGGGTTGGATGATAGTGGTGCCTAATGAGGGGAACCAGCATGTTCCAATGTGTCCAGTGACCCGATGGAGAGTTTGTATGGACTACCGGTAGTTGAAATCTTGGACTGAAAAGGACCATTTGCCCATGCCCTTTATGGATCAGATGTTAGATTGACTCGCAGGCAAAGGGTGGTATTGCTTTCTTGATTGCTATTCGGTCTACAATCAAATTTGTATTGCCCCTTAGGATCAAGAAAATATCACTTTAACTTGCCCTTATGGGATATTTGCCTTCAAAATGATGTCATTTGGGTTGTGTAATGCACCGGCCACCTTCCAGCATTGTATGATGTCGATATTCTCTAACATGGTGGAGGACACTATTGAGGTGTTCATGAATGACTTTTCTGTGGTTTGCGACTCCTTTGATTGGGGTTTGAGCAATTTGTTTGAGGTGCTCAAAAGATGTGAAGATTGTAATTTGGTGCTTAATTGGGAGAAATTCCACTTTATGGTGAAGGAAGGTATAGTGTTGGGCCATCGCATCTCGGAGAAGGGGATAGAGGTTGATTGAGATAAAGTGAAAGTAATAGAGAGGCTTCCTCCACGCATCTCTGTGAAAGGCGTGAGAAGTTTTGGTGGTGGTGTTTGCATTCGAAAAGTTTTGCTCCTATTTTCTTGGAACTAGGGTCATAGTGCATACATATCACTCTGTTTTGAGGTATTTTATGTCTAATAAGGATGCAAAGCCATGGTTGATCCGATGGGTACTATTATTGCAAGAGTTTGATTTTGAGGTAAAAGATAGAAAGGGGACTGAGAATCAAGTTGCCGAAACTTGTCTAGATTGGAGGATGAAGCTATACGTTTATTAGGAAAAAAAGGTTGTAATTGATGATGCATTCCCACATGAACATGTATTGTCCGCCTCACAAGATTTGATCCCATGGTTTGTAGACTTTGTGAACTATCTGGCAAGTGATGTAGTTCCATCGGACTTGTCCTTCCAATAGAGGAAAAAGTTCATGCATTATGTGAAAACGTTCTTTGGAATGAGCCTTACTTATATCAGAGCTGTACCACTGGGATTATTTGTCTTTATGTACAGGAGGTTGAGATGTTGAGTATTTTTTAGGCCTGTCAAGCCTCGCCTGAAGGTGGACACCATAATGGTATTCGGACTGCGCATAAGATCTTCTAGTGTGGGTACTATTAGCCAACCATCCACCAAAATTCTCACGATTTTGCCAAATCATGTGATCGGTGCCAACGAGATGGAGGAATTTCGAAGAGGTAAGAACTCCCATTAAATCCTATTCTGGTGATTGAGTTATTCAATGTATGCGGTAATAATATTATGGGACCATTTTTGAGTTCTAATGGGATAAAATATATACTTATGGTGGTCAACTAGATTTGGCACACCTAGGGCCATTATTAGTGATGGTGGCTCTCACTTCTGTCATAAATTGTTCAAAGGTCTATTGGAGAAATATGGTGTGCGCCATAATGTGGCTACTCCTTACCATCCATAGACTAGCGGGCAAGTTGAGGTGTCCTATCGTGAGATCAAGAAAATTCTAGAAAAAATAGTGAATGATAATAGAATGGATTGGTCAAGGAGGCTTGATAATTCTCTTTGGGCCTACCGCACCGCATACAAGACTCCCATGGGTATGTTTCATAGAACGTTGTATATGGGAAGGCTTGTCACTTGCCGGACGAGTTACAACACAAAGCAATGTGGGCAATGAAGAAACTGAAGATGGATTGGACTGAAGCGGTGGAACAAATACTAAATAGGTTGAATGAGCTTTACGAGTTTTGCCTCAAGTCCTATGAAACTTTATCCATTTACAAAGAGAATATGAAGAAGTATCACGACCAAAGGATTGAAAAGCGAGAATTTGCGGTTGGTGATTTTGTGATTCTTTTCAACCCTAGGCTACGCCTGTTTTTGGGCAAAGTCAAGTCCAAGTGGACAACGCCATTCCTCATCACGAAAGTGTAGTGGTTGAGTTGAAGAATAAGGAGGACGCAAAGTTCACAGTCAACGGGCAAAGGATAAAGATCTACATGGGGCATAAATAGAGTGTCCATGAAGTGGTTGAGGCCTATCATCTTGACGAAGTCTGAGTAATCAAGGAGCATGCGTCGTGCAGCTACGTTCAATAAAGAACTTCTTGGGAGGCAACCCAAGGTGTATCCTCTTGCGAACGATAGGTTTTATTTTCTTTGTAAGACTAGTTATTTTTTTCTTGTATCTTTTTGTTTTTAGTCTTATTTCATTCTTGCTTGTGTACTAGTGTTGACTAGAGATTTGTATAGGGTGCGTGTCTCAATATTGTCTAGAAAAACACAAATAGAAAAGCCTAATGGGTGTTACATGTGCAGGGACCAAAACAAAAATCTGCAGAAAATGGTCTGGTGCAGAGGTCTATAGACCCCATCGATGGGTCGTCGTTCCATCGATGGGCCGTCATGGTGTCCGTAGATCCCACATATGTCTTTAATTCTTTCTAAGTCGAGAAGTAATCGACAGTCCCAGTCGATGGCCCATTGACTGACCTACGGACCGTCAATGGGGTTTCATCGATCCAAACTCCTAGCGACCTAACCCAACCCGGCCGACAATATTAAAGGACATAATGGTTCACATTCGTTCCCTCCTTCAAATTCTTTTAGAATTCCCTTCCAAAACCATTTTTCTTCCTTAATTTCTTTCCTTTATCACCAAAAACTCAACCTTTCATATACCATTTCACCCCAAATAAGAATCCTTCCAAATCCCCAAACTTGCTCTTCCACGAATTGTCATTTCTTTCATGTCACATCCGGGGAGCACCCCCTAGAAGTAACATGGAGTACTTGACATCTCGGAGGTCTTATACAAGCCCATGGTTATCATTCATCTCATTGACATAGTAAATTTAGCGAAAAATTTAAAACTTTTCATAGCACATCATATGCTAGAAACTTTACTTCATATATATAAAAATATCATATTACATACTAGACCCTAAGTATATTTGCCATCTTAGACATAATCAACATTAGAATAAATTAGTTAAATGGCCCATAAGACATATTACATAACTATACAATATTTAAACACTTTACAGTAAAGACATAAGTAGGAGATCCTTGAACTTAAGGATTCCTTTCATTGAGCTTGGGAATCATATATCAAGCTCTTCACCATTCAAGACATCCTTTAAGCATCCATAACCTACACATTGTGTAAAAAGTAGAGAATAACGGGATTAGTACAAGAATGCACTAAGTATGGAGACCATGCCAAAACATGCATTTAAAAGGGACATTATCGTGAAATCATACTCCATGCCATTTTGACTAAATCTTCATAAAACCTTTGAAAAATAGCACTTATATCATTCACATACTTCATAGAAACATAATCAAAGGCCAAACATCATAGAAAATCACATATAGAATTTAAGTCCCATTTGAGGTCACTTTACAGTGAGCTCATTCTTCTTAACAGTGAACTCCTTCTTTTAATTCATTAACCTCCCAAGTAATCTTTTAGTGATACTTGGTGAAATTCATCACCTTAGGACCACAAGAAAAACCATACATACAACTTATGCAAGACAACACATATCATCATAGAAGTATAGACCATTACAAGACACATTCAAGTCAAGAATATAGGACATTACAGTAAGCTACATCAACTTACACATACTTTTACTTCTGTTCATATCCATCATTATAAGACCTTGTTCATGATCTCAATCTTAGTCTACTAGTGCAATGTACATGTGAAGCCCCATAACCTCACACATGCTTAGTAAACTCTTCATGAGACCACAAACATTAACATACAATTCATACATCCTCATAACAAGTAAAGACAACTTCATTCATGTCAATACAAGACCTTCATCATATAGTCATTTAGACCAACATAGTGCATATAAGGTTAAGATCACATCATATAGATTCATACCATGCACATCTTCATAACAAGTAGACGACTTCTACAATATTATGCATAAACACATAATCATAACCATACACATTAGGTCACATTCCTAGGACTTCCTAAGGAGCTACTTGTCTTGATGGGTTCATTACTTGTACCTATCCTAAGTAACCTCCCTAAAGTTATCCTAGTTAGGATCCTAGTTCTTTACTTCCATTGTCCATTCTACTTTAGGGAAACTATACACTTAACCAACACTAAGACCATGGGTGCTAAACATGGAATTTGGTGTAGTAGAGCCTTGCAGCAATTGAAGGTTTCCCTACCTATACATCCTAGAATCGTAAGTGAATTCACTTTGCTAGATCCTATGTGGAAAGCATAGTTTATGGAACTAAGAGATAGGTAGTTCCTTCTACATGCCATTGGGCAATTGGGGCCTCTCTCATGAAAAAACATGGGTGAACCTTCCTCAAAGGGAAGTCAACACCTCATATGGGTCCATAGGTGAGTTTTCCTCAAAGGGAAGTCAACACTCTATAAGGGACAAATGGTGAATCATCCTCAAAGGCAAGTCAACACCTCTCAATGTCAAGTTCACTCGGTGCTAAGTTAAGTTCCCTTTATTGAAAAGCCTTTAATTACATTTTTCATAAAACATAGGCTTAAGATATTAATTCTTTATATGATTATAGCATATTAAAGCACCTATCTAGTTTATATTAATCTTGGGAACCCCTCTCAAGGACCCTCTATAAACTAGATCAGCATTCATGTGTGTGTGTACATATATGTGAGCAAACCTTTCACATAACACATAGATATCACACATGCCCATATATCAATATATAAGTGTATAGGTATAACTATATGAGCAATCCTTTCATATAAACCCACAAAGACTCTATGTACATTTAATAATTCATCATACACATAAGCTTAACATGCATATTAATAGACAGTAGTGAATATGAGAACTACCATTGATTTAGACACTATGATCCTATACTAATTGTAAGCATGCATTAAGTGTGAGTGTGTGTATACATTAGTCAACATGATCACATAATGGCTATCAACAACATATTGAGGCAGCCACCCTCTTAGACCACAATACTCTTTCAAGCATAGACTAGACAACACACAATAGCATAATAGGCAAGACAATCTTCACATTATAATCAAGACTCCTAACTTTAGCTATTTACACATTCACATAGGGTACATGGGTAGAGGTCATCAATCTTTAACACTTCATTAATGGCAGCACCTACACATGGTATTACATAACCCTTTACATACTCATAACAATAGTAACATAACCTAGATTCACAACTCAAGTAGAAGACTAGGCACAAGTTACGCATAAAGTGATCATCATAACCACTCATTCATATAATCATCAATTTGCCTTCATGGCAATGGTTAAAACATATATAATGACATAAAGTAAACACCGCCACCATAAGTGGACCATACCACACAATGCCATACAAGGCTTAATCAACTACAATACTATAAGGAGAGTAGAAGAGATGAGCAGTCTTACAAATTTCTCAGCCTTTGATCATCATTGATCAATAAACCTTGTTCATCAACAATTTATATATAGAGGGTAGTATATATATGTACATTAATCATAAAATAAACCATGTACAAGTCGCTACAAGATCATACTATAACATGATACAACGCATCACATATATACTAGAAAGTAGAGAGTCATAGATCGCTCATTAATATACTTTACTTTGTTTATCATGATTAACATTCATAATATATCAATCAATAATACCAACCTAGTGAAGTAGCTATAGCCATAATAATCAAGACCAAATCATGCTTCATCTACCCTAAACTGAGATCACATTAGGTTCATAGCATTAGCAACTTTTAGGCTAAAACATGTAGATTAATCCTTATCAAGGTTCCATTGATTTAATCATCAAGGGTTTATACCCATAATTCATTCATAACATCAACCTAAAATAGTAGCTATAATAATATTCACCTAATCGAATTCAACATTAAATCATTAAAAAGGCAACGTTACAGTAAATCATGAACGTCTAATCTAGGCATGTTCCAATCTTCATACATCGATCCACATGGATCCTTCATCATAAATTCATCATTAATTCAAGTAACTAACAGTAGGTATAGACAATTCAACGTAAGAGAATCGCAATTCAACCATTAACAAGCCATGATCACAAAGCCCATGCAAGGACTAAATCGATTTAGGGAAGGAACATGGGTTCATCATGCAATTGTATTAAAATCACGTTCAAACCAATACATTAACATCAATTCATCATTATTTAACCATTTAAAACTTTTTTAGAAAGAACCCATGGCTAGATTGAAGAAGAAGAACTTTGATCATAAAATCTCTTTTTAAACTTTGAGATTAACTCTCTAGATTGAAGGATAACTAGAGATGAAGGATCACCATACCTTTATCTAGTTGAAAACCTTTAAAACTTGATGAATAACCCATGAAAACCAATCAACAAGCTATTCTTGAGCTTCAACAACAATGGAGGTTTCTAGAGAGAATTTGTTTTCGAGGGAAGGTTCTATTTCGTGAGAAGGGATTGGGAATGGGTTGTTCACGTGTTTGATTCCTTAAACGCACCCAAAAATAGGTAAATTAATAAATTAAAGTCAGTTTAGGACGTGGGGTGAATTTGCCATTCACCCCTTAAATAAAACTGTTCGCAAGATAATGTTGCAGGCCACCATCGTCGGATGACCATCGATTGGCCGTTGGTCAATCGACAGGCCATCCTTTGGCTTCCGTCGATTGGACCTTGGACTTATTTTGGGTTTAGGATTTCCCAGGCTAAGTTTAAATCGATGACACCTCACCTACAGGACGTTGGTCAACCAACTGGGCATCGTTTGGTTCAGTCGATTGACACAGCCAAGGCAGTGTCTCGACCAGCCTTGGGTCCTTCTTGTGGGCCCTTTTGCGGGGCTCTTTAGAAGTCGTACATTGATGTTTCCCACGTAAATACAACACTTAACAATTTTTAGACCTCCCAAATTAGTTTCACCCAAAACAAATACTCACAACTCGTCCAAACATGCAAGGCCCCATCAAGACACACACATGCATGTCTCAAGGCTATCTTTCGAACGTCTTGGACGTTCTTGGACGTTTGACCTCCAAATATTACAAACCTTCACATAATAACACTAAACATCTTTATAACTCATTTTAAGACTTCATAATCTCATTTCATACACATGTAAGCACACATAGACATATGATGCACATAGGCGACTAGTCGTCGAACGTCTTGGATGTCCCTTGACGTTTGAATTCCAAATCACCTCAAACTTTCCACACTGCCTATATACCATATTATAAGTAATTTTAGGACCTTATAATATTAATAAAAACATGTTAGGCTCTAGACACCCTAACTAATTTTGGGGCAATTGTTCTTCGGCAGGTGATCGAGTTTGGGCGCGTGGGCTACTGCTTAAAGTTTATCTCACAACCACACCACTCCGAACTAAAGGTATTTTGATTTCCTTTAACTTTGAAAGTTCATAGTTGTTTACAGAAATCCAGATGTGGGTCTTGACTTTGAGACTAAATTAACTAAAATCACATGCTAAAACTTGTGTAGTACGTCCCTCGGAATGATAGAGTGTGGTTGTATCGCCTGGTAGTCTATATAAAATGTGGGTATCTCTATAGTTTTGAAAATTTAGACTTAGGGTTTTCTTACTGTGGATGAATTAGAACACAAATTGTTTGAAAACAATACTCTAGGAATGACGAATTCGTCTTTTGGGTGTTAAAATTGCATAGCTAAACTTGAGTGTGTCAAAAGTTTTCTAAAAATTGGGCCTTGAAAGGAAGGCATGAAATATGTCTCAGGCCAACAGTACGAGACCCCATCGACAGACAATCGATTGATCGATGGGCCATCAATGGGGTTCGTCTACTACTCCAACCTAAAACTGTCTAAGTCTTAAACGACGGAAGTGGACTACGGTCCATCGATTGATCGACGGACCGTTCTGCACGTCCACCGTTTCCATCAAAGAACCTCTTTTCACTAACTTCAAAAAATAATCTAAGTTTCAGACGATAGAAGTAGAGTACGGTCCGTTCATTGATCGACGAACTGTTCTGCACATCCGTCGTCTCTATAAGAGAAGTCTAATTTGTTTCCTTAATTGAATAATTCTAAGTGTCAGACGACGTACCCCATCGACGGACCATCATTTGCTCGATGGACCATTGATGGTTCATGCTGATCTTAATCTACAGAACATAACTGTGTTGTTTATTTCTCAAATTATCTTCCCCTGTTGTATTTCGAGTGTGTAGTAATGTTGAGTTGAGAATAACAATCGTTCTATAGGTACAAATGGCTCCAAAGAAGGATATAGTCTACTCAAGGGGAAAATCAAAGTATGTGACCCCGTCCCGTCGAATGAATGTCGAATCCGACAATGAGAAAGACCGAGCATACGTCCCTCCGGGTGCCACAACCCCAACTGTAGTAGCACGAGCCACTAGGGTTACCCCCCGGAAGGTGGTTCTGGCGTAGTCCTCCAGTTTGATGAGGAGCGTAAATGGACCGACTCACCGTCCAGGTCCACCTTTAGTTCTTAAGGAGCATTAAGCTACAAATCTGTTTCTGCATCAGGGTCGGCCTAATTTTTTGGGTCAAAGGCGGCCATTGCCTCCGGTTCCATATCTCAGGGAGACACCTGGTCAGAGGGACATGACCACCAATCCTCTTCTAATAAGGCTACAAGCTAAGACTTTGACCCTGCACCTCAAGTAGATATCCTTGCACCTGTTGCTGAGGAACCTAACCGTTGGTGCGTCAATGGACAATATCAGGTATACATGGATGCCAAAATGCTGAATTACAAGAGGGTAATGACCTGGCTAGTTACGGTAGAGCACCGAGTCCTCACTGAGAGTTTACACACAATCCCCGAGGTGTATAGATTGTTCAACCTGCACAAGATTGAGTGGACGGATCAGAGTTTTGGATCCTACAACGAGGAGATAGTGAAGGAGTTCTACGCTTCCTATTTGGCTACTCACAGAGGATCTATCGATAGGCAGGCGAAACCTTCCAAACAAGACTCGCTTACCTCTGTACTAGTCTGGGGCTGTCGGGTTGATATCTTTGAGTATACCCTACGCTGATTCCTGTACGGACATAATATTGGATAATAATGGACCCCAGCCATTTCGGAATTCCACTACAGGTAGGAGACTATTAGAAGTGGAGCATTTCAAAGGACCGCAGAGAAGAGAGAGTCGGTCAAGAAATGGCTTGCGCAATATTTGTCAATCGATGGTGAGAGGGTCGATTCGGTGTTAGATTCCCAAGGGTTAATTAAGAAGGCGAACCTCACCTTTGTGCCCAAGTTCTTCTGGTTGCTGGTCTGACACCGCATATCACTCACAAATGTTGATAATGTCCTTACATGTGATAGAGCGGTGTTGGTAGCAGCTATGGTAGCAGGGTTAGAGATAGACTATGATAGGGTGTTGATCACGGTGATCAATAAGACGACTTTCAAGAACTCTGCCACTTACCCCTTTTCTTGTCTTATTTTCCAATTGTGCAGGGAATCTAGAGTGCCAATTTGGCACTGTGACACACTCTGTAGTTTGGTAGGGATTGTTTATATAGGCCTCATTAAGGATGAGGCCAATGTAGCGGCACCAGAGAGAGGGCCCCGAATTGATATGCCTCTATTGAGCGAGAACTTGGCCGATACGGTGGAGTTAGCCCAAGGGGCTGACCCTGCTACTTCAAAAACTGCTGAAAGTAACCTTGAAAATGCACCTAAAGATCTCCCTAAAAACTACTCTAAATGTCTTAATGTTTTACGTGAAAGAGGGTGAGAAAATGGACTGCAAAAAGGTAAACAAATTTCCAGCATTCTGGAAATTTGTTTCGGCCAATTTACTGTAAAAAAATTTTGTTTTAACAAAAATATTAAAATGCATGAGGTCACTAGGGATTGAACCCAAGACCTCACCATATACAAGTTATATAAAAATTCACTAATAAAAATGAGGTAAGGGGGATTCGAAATGGGGTAAGGCTCAAGTGAAGAGTTAGGAGAAAAATGAAGAAAAATGAAATGAGTTGTGTTGGGTTCGAACCCACAACCTCTCGGTCAAACAAGAGAATAGGAGAAACAATTAAAATAAAATAAAATGAGGTATGTGGGGATCGAACCCACAACCTCTTGGCCGAATGAGAAAGTAAGGAGAAAATACAAATAAAAATAAGGTGAAGTTGTGGGGAATCGATCCCACACCCTCTTGGTCTAAACGAAGGAATCAAGTAAAGAAAAAAAATGAAAGGAATGTGGGCGTGGGGATTTGATCTTGGGTCCCGAGGCTGAAAATACTTAAGACAAAACAATCAAGAAAAGAGAGAAAGAAAGTGTAGGTGAGGGGGTATGGATCCATAAGTCCAGCATACATTTAAAAGTAAGTGAACCTAAGATGTTATGTAATGAATAATGTGACCCCAGAAGGGTTAAGTAAGAGTGTGAAACACACTAAAAGGCCAAGTGCATTGGTATATGATGAAATGAACATTCACGTAAAAGGGGGTGAGTAATTATGAAGGGCAAATGTGCTAAGGCTAATGAATGTGGTGACAACATGATAAGAGGCTAATGTGAAATATGAGAGCAATCTCAAATGAGCCTAAGTAAATGTTACCAAAACGTACTCACCTAAGAGAGTGTAAAGTTAATGAAGAGACCAGTCTCTATGAACACTCTAATGAAAGTATTAAAGTTAATATATACTTAATACTAATGATGAGATGAGAAATCATCTAATGAGCTATGATGTCCTCATGATAGAAGCCAACTTCTATGATGTATGATACGAATGTAATGGAACTTTATACTGAGCACCGATAGGCTAGCTATGAGTGGCAATTCCTTATTTCGAAAAGGCAGAGGTTCATGTAATTCTCATGAGATGAGACTGTCCGTCCATACGGGTATGGGTCTCCTTATATCTCCTAGTCTTTGAACCTATGCAGCCAACATAGGGATCTAGCAGGGTTCAATTCCCTATATACGCTAGCATGTTTTGGTTTCACTTTGGTCAGTAATTCCACCTCTTTTTGGTGTGGTGTAGACACAGGATTTCATGGAGCTCACATGATTTATGTCGGTTAAATTTAAAGTTCCCAAAGAAAGAATGAGGCCAGCCTCATGTAATGCACATAATGAAATGAACGATACCAAAGGTGTTTGGGTAGGATAATCAAGAGGTGAACTAGACTTATGTAATGACACTACGTCATTCTTAGTCATTACACGGTGAACCCAATGAGAGTCTTAAATTACATCCTAGGTATAGCTGGTGTTTACACTAGCCTATGAATGAAATGAAATGAAGTATTTAAGAATGAATGAAGCAGACTCTGTGTTTGCTAAAGAAGGCTCCCTAGTTGAGGTCCCATATGTTGAGCCCTCATTTTGGGAAGTCCTAATGTTAAGTCCATGATTCCAGGGTCTCATGTCATATGAACGAATGAAATGAAATATGATATGTGCTATATGCAATATGTTATGTGCTATATGAAATATGTTATGTGTTGTGTGCAATATGATACATATGATGATGCACGTTACTCTCATGGCATGACTTTCCAAATCCGATTTTGGCAAGTCCACAGACTTGACTTTCCATAACTCATATCGTTGGAGAGAGCTATTCTAAATCATGCATGTCCGTGGTGTGTGCCTGCATATACCCATACTTAGTACAAGTGTGTACTAATTCCATACATTTATCTACTTTTAGGTGCATGTGCAGCTGCACGTTAGAGCTTACGAGTCGACGCAGAAGTTATCCGGACATGGAGCTTTCATCCGGATTTGCTAGGCCCTCATGCTTTCTAGGATGATTACTGATATATTTTAGCATAGACGTAGGCATGATCTAGTGGAGTATGTTCCACTAGGTTTTTTTCGTATATACTTTCAGACGTTGTATTGGTGCCATTTTGGCAACTCTATATTTATGACTATATCTTTCATTTGATTATCTTGATTTAGATGGTTGTTGTGAACGCTTATGAGTTTACGTAGATAGTATTATGCAAGATGAATGTTTTCCAATATAAAGTTTTATTAAACAAAAATTTAAATTTTCTGCTAAAATTAACCTAGATGAAGTAACGACGACGTATGTAGGCTTGTCTACGACCTCTGAGAGGTCAACGATGTCGGTCTCGTCTAGGGTCTAGATTCCAGTCGTTACAAAGTTGGTATCACATCCAAGTTTAATTCCAAGGATAATAAGTTCACATCAACCACATCGAGTAGTTTCTAAGTTATGGTAGTGAAGTGCACCACTATCATGAATTAGAGACTGTATGATGCGTAGGAAAATTTCCCTTCTTCTGATCTTATTGTGCCTTCTCTAATGTCTGATTACTTGGTGTTATGAGCGTATCTAACATCAATTCTTATATTTTAGAAAATGAACACAAGGAGGAACGCTGGTCGGGAAAGAGTAGGAGCAGCTGCTGGGGACACACAAGTTCCACCCCAGGCTCCAACTGCTGGAATGGAGATGCCTGTTAACCCAGCTGGGTTGACAGATGGAGAAGTGAGGACAGCCCTGGCATAGATGGCCCAAGCCATCACTTTACAAGCTCAGGCTATAACAGCCCAGGCGGAGCAACGAGGTGTTCCCACAGAGAACCCACCTTTCAGCACCATGGCAAGCAGGTTAAGGGACTTCACGAGGATGAATCCTCCCATTTACACTGGATCTAAGACTGCGGAGGATCCCCAGGAGTTTGTGGATGAGATCCACAAAATATTGTGTGCAATGGGTTTGACTGATGTGGAGAAGGCTGAGCTGGCATCCTACCAGCTAAACGGTGTATCTCAATCCTGATATAAGATGTGGCAGGATAGCAGGGCCTTAGGAGGAGGTCCTATTACTTGGGATCTTTTCAAGACGGCTTTTTTGGAGCGGTTCTTTACCAGAGAAATGAAGGAGGCTAAGGTTGAGGAATTCATCAACCTTAAGCAGGGCTCGGTGTCAGTCAGGGATTATCGTCTGAAGTTCGTAAAACTTTCCAGGTATGCCACTTCTCTTGTGTCTAACAGCAGATACGAGATGAGTAGATTCTTGACAGGGATGTCTGAGGATCTCGAGGAGGAGTGTAGGGCAGCTATGCTTCATGACAGCATGGACCTTTCCAGGCTTATGATCCATGTCCAGCAAGTGGAGGAAAGCAGGAAGAGGAATCCCACTAGGACAGGGAACAGATCAAGGCAAGCTGAGGAGAATTTTTCAAGGAAGAATAGTACTGAAATCAGGGATAAGCCCAGGTTTAAGAAGGGACTCCCCCACCAAGGGGAGTCAAGTTCATCCAAGTGTCGCTATGATAGTGATTCCGAGCCCAGAGTTAAGAGAAACAATGAAGTAGATACACCTCAGGAGAGGCCACCTTGCAGGAAGTGTGGCAAACTGCATGGAGGAGAGTGTATGATGGGCTCTAACGCTTGTTACAGTTGTGGCAGACCGCGCCACATGATGAAGGATTGTCCGAATAGGAGAGGTCAAGAAAAAGGGAAGGAGAAAGTTCAGCCTAATGGTCCAAGTGAAGAGGCTCCAAGGAGGAAAAGATTCTTCGCACTCAAGTCTAGGGGTGTCGGGGAAGACACTTCTGGTGATGTCTGGGGTGCGTAGCCGTAATTAGTCTTTCATGTGATTGACTGTGTAAAGTACTTATGTTATGATATGACTGGAATTGTACGAGATAATTAGAAGTGTCATTCAGGGACGAATGTTCATAAGGGGGGGGGGGATAATGTAACAACCTGGAAATGACTATGCTAAGTAATGCTTAAACGTACCTAGAATCACTGGATTAGACCGGGTTCACACGGCTTGTTGCGCGTAGAACCAGACCTCAGAACCTATGCACTATCCAAGCCAACCAACTTGGTGAGTTAGTTGATCTAGGCAAGGTGAGAACCAACCATGTAAGGCACCCGGATTGAAAAGATTCACCCGGACGAGTTTTATCGGACTTAAAAGGGGTAATCTTAGGTATAGAGTGTCTAGGGGTAAAATGGTCTTTTACAAGCTAGGGGTAATATTGTAATTACCCTAATTAATTAATTAATTAATTAATTAATTAATTAATTAATTAATTAGAGGAAAGGTTTGGGCCGGGTCGACCCGGAATGACCCATTTTTCAATGGAGGCTTCACCCGGGTTCGAGCCTTGGTGGGAGCAACGTTTAGGTGGATTAAATTAATGATTATAATCTGATTTTTTGTAGGGGCTTGGTGGTCATTTCTCTAACCCTTTGAAAAATAAGATTTTTAATAAGTTAAGGAGAAGTCCTAGTTTGACTAAGTCTCCACCTAAATCTCCTAAGCCTAAGCTACCACTCTTTCTCACGTTTCTCTCTACTCTCGCCTCACTTGCACGATTATTCTTTAGTATAAGAAAAGAATAGAACAAAAAATAAAGAGTTCATCCACACTCAATAACTTGAACGCTCAAACTCAAACGCAAAATAAGCTTCAAAACAAAAAGCAAAAACCAAATTCTCGAAGGATTGTGCTTGTGATTTTGGTGGTGAGACGTCGGCTTAGTGGGGGGGTTTTGGCAGCACGTATGAACATCTTTGAACGACTTTAGGTATGGGTTTTCTTCCTTCTTGGTCCCTTTCCCAAGATACCCCTAAGGTTTAGTCTATTCACAATCGAAAACTAAGGTTGTCCCCGTTGCATGCCCCTGTCATTAGATCCTTTGAAAGATTCAAGTATGCGTTGGTATGACTTCTGGTAGATGATTTTAGGGCTGGTTGTGAAAACGTGTTTGAATGTGTATTTGGAATTATGTAGAAATGAAAGAGGTGTTCCAAAAATGTGAAGTTCGTTAACTTGTTTGTGCATGTGCGTGCCGTGAATTAGCCACGGTTTGAAGCTTGATATTGACATGTTAAAATGTTATGAATTAAGTGTGTGCGAATATGTTAAAAACGTGATCTTCATATGGGTTCAAAGTTGCTGAATTGAATGATAATTCTTGAATGAAAGTAACCTTGAAAATGCACCTAAAGATCTCCCTAAAAACTAGTCGAAATGTCTTTATGTTTACCGTGAAAGAGGTGAGAAAATGGACTGCGAAAAGGTGAACAAATTTCCAGCATTCTGGAAATTTGTTTTGGCCAACTTACTGTAAAAAAAATTAGTTTTAAGAAACAATTTAAAATGCATGAGGTGATTGGGGATAGAACCCAAGACCTCACCATATACAAGTTATTTAAAAATTCACTAATAAAAATGAGGTAAGGGGGATTCGAAATGGGGTAAGGTTCAAGTGAAGAGTAAGGAGAAAAATGAAAGAAAAATGAAATGAGGAGTGTGGGGTATGAACGCACAACCTCTCGGTCAAACAAAAGAATAGGAGAAACAATTAAAAGAAAATAAAATGAGGTATGTGGGGATCGAACCCACAACCTCTTGGCTGAATGAGAAAGTAAGGAGAAAATACAAATAAAAATAAGGTGAGGTTGTGGAAAATCGATCCCACACCCTCTTGGTCTAAACGAAGGAATCAAGTAAAGAAAGAAAATGAAAGGAATGTGGGCGTGAGGATTTTATCTTGGGTCCCCAGGCCGAAATATTTAAGACAAAACAATCAAGAAAATAAAGAAAGGAAATGTAGGTGTGGGGGATGGATCTCGGGTTCCCTAACCAAGAATTTTATGTCAACAAAAATTATGAAAAAAACTAACTAAGTGTTATACAAGGGATTTGAAATAGGGTTCCCTTGCCCAATTCCGTATTGACACATACGTCGTAAGTGAATAAATGATTAAATGAATGCTGCCTTTAAGGATCGAAATTGAGATCTTGGCATACTTACAAGATGCATAAGTCTTGTACCACATAACCTTGGGTAAGTATGAATCACTTAGACGAATTACGAATGAAGCCTAATGGCTTGTATGTATGGATCCATAAGTCCAGCATACGTTTAAAAGTAAGTGAACCTAAGATGTTATGTAATGAATGATGTGACCCCAGAAGGGTTAAGTAAGAGTGTGAAACACACTAAAAGGCCAAGTGCATTGGCATATGATGAAATGAACATTCACGTAAAAGGGGGTGAGTAATTATGAAGGGCAAATGTGCTAAGGCTAATGAATGTGGTGACAACATGATAAGAGGCTAATGTGAAATATGAGAGCAATCTCAAATAAGCCTAAGTAAATGTTAACAAAACGTACTCACCTAAGCGAGTGTAAAGTTAATGAAGAGACCAGTCTCTATAAACACTCTAATGAAAGTATTAAAGTTAATATATACTTAATACTAATGATGAGATGAGAAATCATCTAATGAGCTATGATATCCTCATGATAGAAGCCAAATTCTTTGATGTATGAGATGAATGTAATGGAACTTTATACTGAGCACCGATAGGCTAGCTATGAGTGGCGATTCCTTCTTTCGGAAAGGCAGAGGTTCGTGTAATTCTCATGAGATGAGACTGTCTTTCAAGACGGGTATGGGTCTCCTTATATCTCCTAGTCTTTAAGCCTATGCAGCCAGCATAGGGATCTAGCAATGTTCAATTCCCTATATATGCTAGCATGTTTTGGTTTCACTTTGGTCGGTGATTCCACCTCTTTTCGGTGTGGGGTAGACACAGAATTTCATGGAGATCACATGATCTATGTCGGTTAAAGTTAAAGTTCCCAAAGAAAGAATGAGGCCTACCTCATGTAATGCACACAATGAAATGAATGATACCAAAGGTGTTTGGGTAGGATAATCAAGAGGTGAACTAGACTTATGTAATGACACTAGGTCATTCTTAGTCATTGCACAGTGAACCCAATGATAGTCTTAAACTACATCCTAGATATAGCTGGTGTTTACACTAGCCAATGAATGAAATGAAATGAAGTACGTATGAATGAATGAAGCAGACTCTATGTTTGCTAAAGAAGGCTCCCTAGTTGAGGTCTCATATGTTAAGCCCTCATTTTAGGAAGTCCTAATGTTAAGTCCATGATTCCAGGGTCTCATGGCATATGAACGAATGAAATGAAATATGATATGTGCTATATGCAATATGTTATGTGTTGTGTGCAATATGATACATATGATGATACATGTTACTCTCATGGCATGACTTTCCCAATCTGATTTTGGCAAGTCCACTGACTTGACTTTCCATAACTCATATCATTAGGAGAGAGCGATTCTAAATTATGGATGTCCGTGGTGTGTGCTTGTATATACCCATACTTAGTAAAAGTGTGTACTAATTCCATACATTTATCTACTTTTAGGTGTAGGTGCAGCTGGACGTTAGAGCTTACGAGTCGACGCAGAAGTTATCCTCACATGGATCTTTCATCCGGATTTGGTAGGACCTCATGCTTTTGAGGATGCTTACAGATTTATTCTAGCATAGACGTAGGCATGAGCTAGTGGAGTATGTTCCACTAGCGTTTCTTTCGTATTTACTTTTAGACGTTGTATTGGTGCCATTTTGGCAACTCTATATTTATGACTATATCTTTCATTTGATTATCTTGATTTAGATGGTTGTTGTGAACGCTTATGAGTTTACGTAGATAGTATTATGCGAGATCAATGTTTTCCAATATAAAGTTTTATTAAACAAAAGTTCAAATTTTCTGCTAAAATTAACCTAGATGAAGTAACGACGACGTATGTAGGCTTATCTGTGACCTCTGAGAGGTCAACGATGTCAGTCTCGTCTGGTGTCTAGATTCCGATTGTGACAAAGTTGGTATCACATCCAAGTTTAATTCCAAGGATAATAAGTTCACATCAACCACATTGAGTAGTTTCTAAGTTATGGTAGTGAAGTGAACCACTATCATGAATTAGAGACTGCATGATGCGTAGGAAAATTTCCCTTCTTCTGATCTTATCGTGCCTTCTCTAATGTCTGATTACTTGGTGTTATGAGCGTATCTAACATCAATTATTATCTTTCAGAAAATGAACACAAGGAGGAACGCTGGTCGGTGAAGAGTAGGAGCAGCTGCTGGGGACAACCAAGTTCCAGACTAGGCTCCAGCTGCTTGAATGGACATGCATGTTAACCCAGCTGGGTTGAGAGATGGAGAAGTGAGGACAGCCCTGGCACAGATGGCCCAAGCCATCACTTTACAAGCTCAGTCTATGACAGCCCAGGCAGAGCAACGAGGTATTCCCAGAGAGAACCCACCTTCCAGCACCATGGCTAGCAGGTTAAGGGACTTAACGATGATGAATCGTCCCGTTTACACTGCATCTAAGACTATGGAGGATCTCCAGGAGTTTGTGGATGAGATCCACAAGATATTGTGTGCAATTGGTTTGACTGATGTGGAGAAGGCTGAGCTGGCATCCTACCAGCTAAAGGGTGTATCTCAATCCTGGTATAAGATGTGGCAGGATAGCAGGGCCTTAGGAGGAGTTCTTAATACTTGCGATCTTTTCAAGATGGCTTTTCTGGAGCGGTTCTTTCCCAGAGAAATGAAGGAGGCTAAGGTTGAGGAATTCATCAACCTTAAGTAGGGCTCGATGTCAGTCAGGGATTACTCCCTGAAGTTCATAAAACTTTCCAGGTATGCCACTTCTCTTGTGTCTAACAGCAGAGACGAGATGAGTAGATTCTTGACAGGGATGTCTGAGGATCTCGAGGAGGAGTGTAGGGCAGCTATACTGCATGACAGCATGGACCTTTCCAGGCTTATGGTCCATGTCCAGCAAGTGGAGGAAAACAGGAAGAGGAAGCACACTAGGGCAGGGAACAGATCAAGGCAAGCTGAGGAGAATTTTTCAAGGAAGAGTAGTACTGAAATCAGGAATAAGCCCAGGTTTAAGAAGGGACTCCCCCACCAAGGGGAGTCAAGTTCATCCAAGTGTCGCTATGATAGGGATTATGAGCCCAGAGTTAAGAGAATCAAAGAAGTAGATACACCTCAGGAGAGGCCACCTTGGAGGAAGTGTGGCAAACTTCATGGAGAAGAGTGTATGATGGGCTCTAACGCTTGTTACAGTTGTGGCAGACCGGGCCACATGATGAAGGATTGTCCGAATAGAAGAGGTCAAGAAAAAGGGAAGGATAATGTTCAGCCTAATGGTCCAAGTGAAGAGGCTCCAAGGAGGCAACGATTCTTCGCACTCAAGTCTAGGGGTGTAGGGGAAGACACTTCTGGTGATGTCTCGGGTGCGTAGCCTTAATTAGTCTTTCATGTGATTGACTGTATAAAGTGCTTATGTTATGATAAGACTGGCATTGTACGAGATAATTAGAACTGTCATTTGGGGACGAATGTTACTACGGGGGGAATAATGTAACAATCTGAAAATGACTATGCTAAGTAATGCTTAAACGTACCTAGAATGCCTGGATTAGACCAGGTTTACACGACGTATTGCGCGTAGAACCAGACCTCAGAACCTATGCACTAGCCAAGCCAACCAACTAGGTGAGTTAGTTGAGCTAGCCAAGGTGAGAACCAACCATGTAAGGCACCCGGATTAAACAGATTCACCCGAATGAGTTTTACCGGACTTAAAAGGGGTAATGTTAGGTTTGGATGGTCTAGGGGTAAAATGGTCTTTTACAAGCTAGGGTTAATACTGTAATTACACTTTGGTCGGTGATTCCACCTCTTTTTGGTGTGGGGTAGACACAGGATTTCATGGAGCTAACATGATCTATGTCGGTTAAAGTTAAAGTTCCCAAAGAAAGAATGAGGCCAGCCTCATGTAATGCACACAATGAAATGAACGATACCAAAGGTGTTTGGGTAGGATAATCAACAGGTGAACTAGACTTATGTAATGACACTAGGTCATTCTTAGTCATTGCACAGTGAACCCAATGAGAGTCTTAAATTACATCCTAGGTATAGCTGGTGTTTACACTAGCCTATGAATGAAATGAAATGAAGTACGTATGAATGAATGAAGCAAACTCTATGTTTGCTAAAGAAGGCTCCCTAGTTGAGGTCCCATATGTTGAGCCCTCATTTTGGGAAGTCCTAATGTTAAGTCCATGATTCAACTAGGTTTTTTTCGTATTTACTTTCAGACGTTGTATTGTTGCCATTTTGGCAACTCTATATTTATGACTATATCTTTCATTTGCTTATCTTGATTTAGACGGTTGTTGTGAACGCTTATGAGTTTACGTAGATAGTATTATGCGCGATCATTGTTTTCCAATATAAAGTTTAAGTAAACAAAAGTTCAATATTTCTGCTAAAATTAACCTAGATGAAGTAACGACGACGTATGTAGGCTTGTCTGCGACCTCTAAGAGGTCAACGACGCTTCTCGTTTGGGGTCTAGATTCCGGTCGTGAAAGGCATGATGTGAGCCTGCACTAAATCAAAGAAAGACTTGGGGTTGATTGTAATGTGATTGATAGAGCTTAAAAGAGTATACTTTTGTAGAAATGTTGTTTTGAGTCATTGTGCATTGTTCGAGGACAAAGAACGAATTTAAGTTGAGGGTGTTGATGTACCGTGGTCACACGTTGTTTTCGATGCACTTTGCTTAAGAGTTTTGTGTGTCTAGAGCCTTTTTGTAGTAGTTTTAACATGTTTTTATGTTAGTTTTACAGGAAAGATGTCTAAATTGAAAACACACAATGCAGGTTAAAAAAATACAGAAGATGACCTATGAAGGCCATCGATGGACCGTCGTGTAATCGACAGTCCATAGGTGGTGACGTCGATGTGTAATTCAGTCTAAGGGAGAAGATCATGGAATCTGACCAAGTGTGAAACCACGAGTTCAAATGACGGTCCGTCAATTGATCAACGAACCGTACTAGTGAACCGTCGATCGGTACAGAGAAGGCTCCAGTACCTGATTTCTCAAGATTCTATGTATGGAACGACTAAGTAGAATCGACCGACCGTAGATGAGTCGATGGACCGTGCTGCAGGTCCATCGTTTGATTTAGAGAAGATGCTAAGATAATGAAGAAAATTAATTCTAAGTCTGGACTGACAGAGGCAGTCTACGAATCGTCGATCAATGCCGCGTTTTTGGACAAACTTTCCTTATTTTAATTCCTTTTCTTTAGGACAATGTTTTCTATAAATAGGGGATAAAAACCTCATTTCTGAGGTTAGATTCTCTTTGTTTGTGCTATTTTATGTTGTTGATTATTGGTTGCAAACTTTTAGTAATTAATTAATTTCCAGATTCGTGTTGAGGAATTTTTGTACAATTTCAAGTTCAATTTCTGGGTTTCTTCTTATTGTTAAGTAAGTTCATGAATTCTTCATTTAAAAATTGTGAATTCTGATCTTGCTTGCATGGGTAACTAAATCCACAACTAGGGTTGTGGGAACAATGGGTTATTAACAAAGTAGACCTAGCAAATAAGCAATTCTCAAATAGGTTATTGCATGTATTTATAATTCTTTCGCCTAGAAGTCTTTTTAATGAATTTACGCGTTAGAACTCACCTTGTTGCTACCTGCCGGACCAAGGAGGTAGTTAATAAGAAAAGAATTATCAATATACATTTAGTCGGATATTATCTAATAGGCTAGTGTCGATTGATGAAAAGTAATAACTAAGCCATACATCAATTATGATGTCTAATATGAGGTAAATATAAGGGTTAGTAAAGCATACACACGTAGATGAACCAAGGTCGGGGTGAAATTCTCTAGATGTCGGACCAAGGATTTAGGGATAAATAACTTACCACTTTGCATACAAAATACTAGGGAAGAATTGCTATTGCTAAGAATACGACGTTATGAACCTATGGGGAACACATATACCCTAGTAAGTCTCACAACTTGATAAAAAAACTCAATTTTTTACTTTTGCTCACTTGTTAACTTAGGGTTGTTTGAGAAACATATTTCATAAACCCCACTTTAATTACTTGCCTTCGGAAAGGCCTTGACTAAATAGACGTGATTGTGAATTAAAGTTAAGTCTTATCCATTTTCCTCGTGGAATAGACCTCAACATACTAGTTGGGTTTTCTACCTGATTACGACCTCTTATACTTATTTAGGGAGGTGTAATTTGAGCGTATCAAAAAGTTACTCTCTCATTGGAGTTGATCAAACAAATCATCAATCCTAGGGAGAGGATACTTGTTTTGTATAGTGACCTTATTGAGTTGCCGGTAGTCAATACACATGGTAAGAGACCCATCCTTCTTTTTCACAAAACAACACTGGAGCCCCCTATGGAGAAATACTAGGTTGTATAAAACCTTTATGTAGTAAATCTTTGAGTTGAGCCTCCACCTCTTTCAATTCGGCTGGAGTCATCCGATAAGGAGGAATTGAAATGGGATTTGTATATGGCAATAAGTCAATACAAAGTCAATTTCCTGTTCGAGAGGAATTTTGGGTATGTCATCGGGAAAGTTTTGTAAATTTCCTCACTACGGGGGCCGACTCAATAAGAGGAACTTCGGAGTCTAGATATTTGACCCTTACGATATGGTATACACACTCTTTTAAAGATCATCATACAAGATTTTATACAAGAAATGATACGACCTGTAGGAGTTGAATTTACCCCCTTCTACTCAACGAAGGGTTTATTAGGAAAATAGAACTTAACTAGCCTTGTGCTACAATCTATTGAACCAAAACAAGCATACAACCAATCAATCCCCAAAAAGACATCAAAATCAACCATATCAATCTCTACCAATTCAACATAAGTAACTCTATTGAGCAACATTATAGAACAATCCTATAGAATATTTTAGCAATAACGGAGTGACCCACCGAGGCAGTAACTGAAAATGGTTCAATTAAGATATCGGGAAATATATCAAACTTTGTAGTTATCAAGGGAGTAACAAATGACAAGGTAGCACTGGGAACAAGTAATGCATAAACATTAATAGAAATGACTTTTAACATACCGGTCACCAATCGAGAAAACTCTCATGTTCACCCCTAGAGCGGAGAGCATAAAAGTGGTTCCTCTTTGAAGCATCGGAACTAGGACCGCTTGGTTGAGCTTGGCTCCTCCCCTTCTCTTGACCCCTCACATTAGGACAATCCCTCACCTTATGGCCACTCTTCCCACAACCAAAGAAATTATCCATCCCAACTAGAAATACACCCCCATGTTTGTTGCCACACTTTCCAGAAGTAGGCTTCGTGCTTGGTGAAATAGCACCTCTTCCCTTTTGGTACTTAGGGTTAGATACCCTATCACCACGAGCCTTGGGGAATTTTGAAGTAACTTGGTTGGATAACCTCTTTTTTAACCTAAGCTTGTCTTGAATTTCCAACCTTCCCTTAGAAGAACCACCTTCATATGACTTTACCCTCTTAGCATCTCTATTCATTCTTCTTAGTCTACTCTCTTCTACTTTTTAAGCATGCACCATTAAGTGAGAGATATCCACATTGTCATGAAGCATAGTTGCACAACATTCTTTTAGCAAGTCTTTGGACACTTCCTTCAAAAAGTGACTTATGTCACTCTTTGGGTTAGACACCAAGGATGGGGCATATTTAGACAATTTAATGAATTATAAGGAGTGGTCTAGCACACTCATGCCTCCTTGACGAAGGTTGATAAAATCTTCAAACTTAGCTTCCTTTTTCTCTATCGGAAATAACATATATAGAAAGGCCTTCTTAAAGATCTCTCAAGTCACAGGACCTGCTCTCAAATCCATGTTATCCCTCCATTGAGTATACAATGTTTGGGCCACATCCTTGAGTTGATAAACGTCTAAATTGGATTTTTCTATTGAAGTCAGCGCCATAGAAAACAAGACCTTATAGACCTCATCTAGAATGTCTTGGCGGTCTTCTTTAACCATGTACGCAAAGAACATAGCAGGATTCATTCTAGTGAAGTCTCTAAAACGAGAAGCTATGGTGCTAGCATTTTGGTGAACACAGGGTCCAACTTCCATATTTGCATTAGCTGTCATAGCTTGGACTTAAGTAGATACATCTTGTGCTTGAGTAGTAATAGCTTGAGCCAAACATATAAAAGCCGACCTTATCTCTCCATCCGTCATAGCTGGAGGATTGACTAGAGCTTGGTATACACACTCTTTTAAAGATCATCCTACAAGATTTTATACAAGAAATGATACGACCTGTAGGAGTTGAATTTACCCCCTTCTACTCAACGAAGGGTTTATTAGGAAAATAGAACTTAACTAGCCTTGTGCTACAATCTATTGAACCAAAACAAGCATACAACCAATCAATCCCCAAAAAGACATCAAAATCAACCATATCAATCTCTACCAATTCAACATAAGTAACTCTATTGAGCAACATTATAGAACAATCCTATAGAATTTTTTAGCAATAACGGAGTGACTCACCGAGGCAGTAACTGAAAATGGTTCAATTAAGATATCGGGAAATATATCAAACTTTCTAGTTATCAAGGGAGTAACAAATGACAAGGTAGCACTGGGAACAAGTAATGCATAAACATTAATAGAAATGACTTTTAACATACCGGTCACCAATCGAGAAAACTCTCATGTTCACCCCTAGAGCGGAGAGCATAAAAGTGGTTCCTCTTTGAAGCATCGAAACTAGTTTCACTTGGTTAAGCTTGGCTCCTCCCCTTCTCTTGACCCCTCACGTTAGGACAATCCCTCACCTTATGGCCACTCTTCCCACAACCAAAGAAATTATCCATCCCAACTAGAAATACACCCCCATGTTTCTTGCCACACTTTCCAGAAGTAGGCTTCTTGCTTGGTGAAATAGCACCTCTTCCCTTTTGGTACTTAGGGTTAGATACCCTATCATCACGAGCCTTGGGGAATTTTGAAATAACTTGGTTGGATAATCTCTTTTTTAACCTAAGCTTGTCTTGAATTTCCAACCTTCCCTTAGAAGAACCACCTTCATATGACTTTACCCTCTTAGCATCTCTATTCATTCTTCTTAGTCTACTCTCTTCTACTTTTTAAGCATGCACCATTAAGCGAGAGATATCCATATTGTCATGAAGCATAGTTGCACAACATTCTTTTAGCAAGTCTTTGGACACTTCCTTCAAAAAGTGACTTATGTCACTCTTTGGGTTAGACACCAAGGATGGGGCATATTTAGACAATTTAATGAATTATAAGGAGTGGTCTAGCACACTCATGCTTCCTTGACGAAGGTTGATAAAATCTTCAAACTTAGCTTCCTGTTTCTCTATCGGAAATAACATATATAGAAAGGCCTTCTTAAAGATCTCTCAAGTCACAGGACCCGCTCTCAAAGCCATATTATCCCTCTATTCAGTATACAATGTTTGGGCCACATCCTTGAGTTGATAAACGTCTAAATCGGATTTTTCTATTGAAGTCAGCGCCATAGAAAACAAGACCTTTTAGACCTCATCTAGAATGTCTTGGTGGTCTTCTTTAACCATGTACGCAAAGAACATAGCAGGATTCATTCTAGTGAAGTCTCTAAAACGAGAAGCTATGGTGCTAGCATTTTGGTGAACACATGGTCCAACTTCCATATTTGCATTAGCTATCATAGCTTGGACTTAAGTAGATACATCTTGTGCTTGAGTAGTAATAGCTTGAACCAAACATATAAAAGCCGACCTTATCTCTCCATCCGTCATAGCTGGAGGATTGACTAGAGCTTGGCCACCCAAAGGAACTTCTTTATAACACTCCAGAAGTTTCATGACTTAGAATAGAGCTTAGCCTATTGAATAATAGTTAAAATGATTTTTCCAGACCTATATTAATATAATAAACTCATTTGGATAAGTTTAGAGCCAAAACGACAAAGAAAGACGTGACGTCCAGAAACTAGCTAATTTGAACTAGTTGACGTCACTATGTTTGGTGAATGTTTTGAAGTGTCAAATGAAGTCCAAAATATGTAAAAAGACTTCAAACAAGTAATACAAACGTTTGTTAACGACACCCCAAGGACCACCCAAGAGTCCTTGGGGAGGACCCAATCATGGGCAAGCAGCCTGCGAGAGTCAAGAATCAAGGGCCTGCTGCGCGACGCGCAGCCCACAAGAGGTTCACTGCCTCAAGAACTGGGAGGCAGCTTCGCGATGTGGAGCGGTCACGATTCTCACTGCCTTGATCCAAAAATTCAGAAAAAATGAGAATAAGCCTCGAAATGCGCAACCACTTTCCAGATTCGTTAAAGTCATATTTTGGTGATTGGACTTCACAAATAAACATATTTAATGCAAGGTATTTTGTTTATTTTATGGGACGACTATATATTGATTTTAGGTCAAATGAATTTCTCCCATCTCTCTCAAGAACGCTCTCTTTTTCAAACTCCATTGAAGAACAAGAAAAGCTTAAGGAAGAAGACGAAGACTTCAAGATTTCCATTAAATTTTCATGGAATATTCGTCAATAAGGTATGCCTTTTTCACTCTTGGATTCCTTTCCACAAGAGGTCCTTTAAAAGATGATTTTCAAGAATTCAACTCCAAGGGTTTTTATTGTACAAAACGGGTTTTCTTCCTAGCTCAAGATTGATGACTATTGATGAAAAATAATGGTTTTCTATGGTTAATTAAGTATGTATTGTTGGCTATTTCACTTGTAATGTTTCAATTTCGTGTTAATCATGTTCCTTTTATAGATGATGGTTTTGATTGGGTTAGATCTACTACTTAATAAAATGAAAATGTTGAGCTTGAAACTATGGTTTGAATGAACTCCTTAATGACCCTTTGCCTTATCCATAATTATGAATTTGTCTTTTCTATGACTTGAAGAGTTGGTATTGATTATATTATTGAGTATTTCACTATGTTGTTGGATGATTGTTGTATATTGAACACAAGTTTTTGATAAAGGTTCTTTGAAACAAGGTAAGACTTCTAAAGTCGTGATTAATCCATGATATTTATGTTAGCCTATAAATGATGTTACAATGATATTAAAGTATGTATGATGTTGCCATGTATATATATGGTCTATTAATGTGTTAAATGTAAGATCATGATAAGGATATGATAATGCAAGTTTATGATGTTCTCTTGTATGCCTTACACAAGAGGATTATGATATGTTACTATCACAAATGAAGGGTTGTGATGAAAGGAAATTCTCATCTAAGCCTAAAGAGCTTATGATTATGTTTATACAAGGAGTTAATCTCCTATGACTTATGATAATATTTATGAATAAATGATGACTTAAAGGTTATTCACAAAGGGACTTAAGCTTAGCACCGATGGACTAGATATGAGAGGTGTCCCTTCCCTAGTTGGAAGGTAGGTTCACAATGACTCTCATAATATAGAGGCTGCCATGTAATGTGGAACTATAGGTCTCTAATATATCTCTTATTTTTTGAACTATGTTGCCACCATAGGATACTAGCTAGTGGATCCACCTAGAAAGCTATGTCATGTTTGGTTCTACTTTGGCCGGTAGACCACTTTTTTCGGTGTGGGGTTTAATGACACCGGATTCCATGTTTAGCTCACATGGTCTAATGTCGGTTAAGGAGATCATTCCTCAAGTAAAACGAAAGATATGAAAATGGACATTTACTAGGGTGACTTGAGGATTCTACTTAATATAGGTAGGGGTATGGGACTCTACCTATACATTGCACAAGTTGACACTAAGGAAATTCCTAAGAGATTGTCTTCATGTTATATGATGATATGAAACATACAATGCTTATGATATTTGATGTTAATCGTACATGATGTTGGCTACGTTGATGAACATGTTAATGGTCTTTATTGTTACATGTGGTGATGACTACTCATGATATACGTTGTATAAAGTAAAGCTTTACTTATGGTCTCCTATATTGTTTACTTGGTTGTGTGGGGTTATGGGGCTTCACATGATCATTGCACTTGTAGGCTTGGGATGAGACCATTGGTAACTGATTTGCATGTTAAGTTGATATGCATTATTGAACATGAAATGTTAATATGCCTTTATGACATTATGTCTTTGACTATGACCATGCTTTATGTTGATGGTGATCCTTATCTTGTATATGCTCTATTGTATGTGCACTAAACATTTTCAGATGACTTAGCATGTTTTCTAAGAAATGATCCCTTTTTATGCATGTCCTTAAATGTTTATGTGTATATACAGATACTTAATACATATGACGTACTAAACCCTTACTTTATATTACTACAATGTAGGGTCGGGCAACTGAATATTAAGAAGGTCGATTGAAGAAGCTTGGATCTCTTTCTCTAAGTGTTGGTAGGTACTCATGTTTGGGGATGCTATCTTTTCGTTATTCTAGCCTATGAAGACTTGAGTAGTTTTTAAGAATACGCTTGATTCTTTTGTATTAATGCCTATATGGCGTATTGACTTTTTATTGGCTAAGTCCAGATTCGTACTCTTTAGATCGTTGTTATGTGAGACAACTTTTAGACTATGGCTACGTATGTTTTCATGATCGTTAATTATGAAGTCTAAGTAAACATCACATAGTATGCAAAAGTTTTAAATTTTTCCGCAATTTTAACTGATGACATGTTATGACGACGGCTAAGGGATTGTCTGAGTCCTCTGAGAGGACGACGACGCCGGTCGCATCTGGGGTGTACTCTCCGGATGTGTCAAACTTGGTATCATAGCATGAGGTTGAATACTATTAGGATCAATGTCTCACTAAACCAAGTTATATATTGTCTTGTTCACAGTTGTGAAGCGCGCCACAATTATGGACGAGAGGCTATGTGATGATTAGGAAAATTCTCTTTTCCTTATAATCATATATCGTGCCTCTAGAGTTTTGACACTGTGTGTCTTTTAGCATCTAATTCCTTTCTTGTGGTTATTGGCGATGAACATAAGAAGGACAGCCGCGAGAAGAGTAGGAGAAAATATTGCGAATGCGGGAGCTACTCCACAAGGAAATCAAGTTCCTCCTCAAGAGCAAGTTGCTGCGAATGATTAAGTTTGGGTCAATCCTCCGGCCATGACGGATGGTGAGGTGAGGGCAGCCCTGTTCCAAATAGAGCAAGTCATCACCACTCAAGCTCAAGCCATTACGACACAATTTATTACAAAGAGGTTGTTCCTCGAGAGAATCAACATGCTAGTTCTATGGCTAGACGTCTGTGAGATTTCACGAGGATGAATCCTCCTATTTTCCTTGGATCAAAAATTGATGAAGACCCCCAAGATTTCCTTGATAAGGTCTATAAGATCCTGTTTTCTATGGGGGTGAGTAATACTGAGAAGGCTGAGCTTGATGCCTATCAACTCAAGGACGTGGTTCAGACATGGTACAATCAGTGGAAGGATAGTAGTGTTTTAGGAGGTGATCCCGTGACTTGGAAGATCTTCAAAAAGGCCTTTCTTGATAGATTCTTTCGAAGGGAGAAAATGGAAGATAAGGTAGAAAAATTCATTAACCTTCATCAATGAGGTATGAGTGTCAAAGAGTACTCCTTAAAGTTCATTAAGCTCTCCGAATAAGATTCTTCTTTGGTTTCTAACGGTAGGAATGAAATGAATTGTTATGTAATGGGCATGTCCAAATAGCTTGAAGAACAATGTCGTGCAGCCATGATTAATGACAACATGGATCTTTCTAGATTGATGGTTCATGCATAAAACGTTGAGGAGAGTCGTCTAACAAAGAGGAATAGATAATCTAGGAAGGCAAGGCTTTTGAAAGTAGTTCTTCTAAGAGTAGTTTGATGTTCAAGACAAGCCTAAGTTCAAGAAGAGGTTTTCATACCAATTCCCTTAAAATTTCTCCAAGAATCTCAATGATAGAGGTTCTAATCTTAAACCTCAAAAGGGGAGAAATGTTGATCCACAAAAAGAAAGACCAACTTGTGGTATGTGTGGTAAGAAACTATGTGGGTGAATGCCTTGTTGGGAATAATAGTTGCTATAGTTGTGGCAAAGGTGGACATATGGTGAAAGACTATACTAATGTGAGATGCCAAGGTAAGAGGAATGGCCAAACTCAACCAAGCGGTCCTAGCTCTGAAGCTCCAAAAAGAAACCATTTATATGCACTCAAGGCTAGGGGTGAACAAGAGAACTCTCCCGATGTTGTGACGGGTATGTTACAAGTCTTCTCTATTAATGTTTATGATTTGCTTGATCCCGATGCTACCCTTTCTTTTGTTACACCTTTGGTAGCTAGGAAGTTTGATGTACTTCCCGATGTTTTGATTGAACCCTTTTCGGTTTGTACCCCAATGGGTGACTCTGTGGTGGCAAAAAGAGTCTATAGGAAATGTCATGTAATGCTGCCGAATAAAGTCACTCTTGTTGATTTGGTAGAACTTGACATGTTTGACTTTGATATCATCTTGGGTATGGATTGGCTTCATGCATGTTTTTCTTCCATAGATTGTAGAACAAGAGTAGTGAAGTTTAAATTTCCAAATGAACCCATTCTAGAATGTAAGGGGGAAATTCTATGCCAAGGGATCAAATCATTTCTTGCTTGAAGGCTTATAGGATGATAGCCAAGGGTTGTTTATACCATGTGGTGAGGGTTAAGGACCTAGAATGTAAAACTCCTTCTATTGAGTCAGTCCCCGTAGTAAGGGAATATCCACAGTTTTTTCCTAATGACCTTCCAAGGATTCCTCCCGAACAGGAAATTGACTTTGGCATTGATTTGTTACCGGATACGAACCTCATTTCTATTCCTCCATATCGGATGGCTCCGACTGAATTGAAGAGTTGAAGATTCAACTCAAGGATTTACTAGACAAGGGTTTTATTCAGCCTATTATTTCTACATGGGGTGCTCTGGTCTTGTTTGTTAAGAAGAAGGATGGGTCATGTGCATTGATTATGGCCAACTCAATAAGGTCACCATAAATAATAAGTATCCTCTCCCTCGGAATTATGATCTCTTTGATAAACTCCAAGGTGCTAGCTACTTTTCCTAGATTGACTTAAGGTAGGGATATCACCAACTAAGGGTGAGAGGTGAAGATGTTCCCAAAACAACTTTTCGGACTAGATATGGTCACTATGAATTTCTAGCTATGTCTTTTGGTATAACAAATGCCCCGGTGGCATTTATGGACCTAATAAATAGATTTTTCCGAGATTACCTCCACTCATTTGTGATTGTGTTCATTGCTGATATCTTTATATACTCCAAGATTGAAAATGAGCATGAGAGTCACTTGAGGTTGGCCCTGCAAGTTCTCAAAGTACACCAACTGTATGCCAAACTCAGTAGGTGTGAATTTTGGTTGAGTTTGTTTGCTTTTCTTTGCAATATTATCTCTAGTGAGGGTGTAGAGGTTGATCCGAAGAAGATGGATGCGGTCAAAAATTGGACTAGACCTTTGACTCCCAATGATATAAAGAGTTTCTTGGGTCTAGACAGGTATTATAGAAGGTTTTTGATGAATTTTTGTTCATTGTTTCTCCTATAACAGCTTTGACCCAAAAGAAGGTAAAGTTTGACTGGTCGGAAGCTTGTGAGAAAGGTTTTCAAGAGTTGAAAGATCAGCTTACCTCAGCTACGGTGTTGACCTTATCGGAGAGTAATGAAGGCTATGTAGTATATTCTGATGCTTCGCGAGTGGTCTTGGGATGTGTCCTCATGCAACATGGCAATTTTATTGCATATGCTTCTAGGGAACTCAAAATTCATGAGAAGAGTTATCCAACTCATGATCTTGAGTTAGCTGTTGTAGTTTTTGCCTTGAAAATATGGAGACATTACTTGTATGGTGTGCATGTTGATGTGTTTACTGACCATAAAATTCTTCAATATGTGTTTACACAAAAGGAGTTAAATCTCCGACAAAGAATATGTTTAGAATTGTTTGAAAGATTACGACATGAGTGTCCTTTACCACCATGGCATGTCCAATGTGGTTGCGGATGCTTTGAGTCGTATGACTATAGGTTGTGTGTCTCATATGGAAAAAGAGAAGAAACAACTTGTGAAAGATGTTCATAGTTTGGGTCGATTAGGTTTGCGGTTAGAAGATTCTCCAGGTGGTGGTTTCATGGTCCATCATAACTCCGACTCATCATTAGTGGTGGAAGTGAAATCTAAGTAGCATCTTGATCCACTATTGATGGAGTTGAAGGAACCGGTTCTCGGTAAGCTCAATGAGTCATTCTCCCAAGGGGGGGATGGTGTTATTAGGTACCAAGGGAGATTATGTGTACCGGATGTTGAGGATTTGACAAATTGAATTCTAGAAGAATCCCATGGTTCTTGTTATTCTATACATCCAGGTGCCACCAAAATGTATCATGACCTTAGATAGGTCTAATAGTGGGATGGTTTAAAAAGGGACATAGCAGAGTTTGTTGATAAGTGTCCAAAGTGCCAACAAGTTAAAGTAGAGCATCTAAAAGCGGGTGGCTTAACCCAAATCATGGATGTTCCTACTTGGAAGTGGGAGGCCATCAATATGGACTTTGTTATTGGGTTGCCTCGAACCCGGAGGAAAAATGATTCAATATGGGTTATTGTGGATAGGTTGACCAAATCTTCCCACTTTATTCCCGTTAAGTCTACTTATACTACCAAAGATTATGCAAGAATACACATTAATGAGATTGTGAGTCTTCATGGGATTCCTTTGTCCATCATTTCGGATAGAGGTGCCCAATTCACTTCTCGTTTTTGGAAGGCTTTCAAAAGGGTTTAGGCACTCAAGTGAAACTTAGCACCGCTTTTCATCCTCAGATGGATGTCCAAGCAGAACGTACCATTCAGACCCTTGAATATATGTTAAGAGCCTGTGTTATTGATTTCAAAGAAAGTTGGGGTGATCATCTACCTTTGATTGAGTTCTCCTACAACAATAGTTACCATTCGAGCATCTCCATGGCACCTTTTGAAGCTCTTTATGGTAGAAGATGTAGGTATATGGTTGGATGGTTTGAGGTTGGTGAGTCCACACTCCTGGTTCCTGAGATTTTCTATGAGGCTATAAAGAAATTTCAAACCATAAGGTATAGATTGAAGACAACCTATAGTCGGCAAAAGTGTTATGTCGACAATAGGAGAGGAGAACTTGAATTTGAAATAGGTGATCATGTCTATTTGAAGATTTCACCTATGAAAGTGGTGATGAGGTTTGGTAAGATGGGTAAGTTGAGTCCCCGGTATGTTGGTCCTTATGAGGTTTTACAACGAATTGGGAAGGTTGCCTATGAGTTGAAACTACATAGTGAACTAGCTTCACTTTATCTAGTGTTTCATGTTTCTATGCTCAAGAAATGCATAGTCGACCCGGTATCCATTCTACCTATTGAAGGTTTAGTGCTGAATGAGAATCTCTCCTATGAAGAGGTTCCGGTTGAGATCCTAGATCTCCAAGTCAAGAAGTTGAGGAACAAAGAGGTTGCCTCCGTAAAAGTTCTATGAAGGAACCATTTTGTTGAGGGTGCAACATGGGAGGCTGAAGCCAACATGAAGTCCCGCTACCCTCATCTTTTTACTCCTTGAGGTTATACATGCCTCTTAATAAAGAAATTAATTAATAATCATGAAAGTGATTTTCTTTTTAAATAGGTGCATGTTTTGGTAAAAGTTGTACCAACTAGAGTTTTTAGAAAATGCATTCATACTCTATTCTTACACTTATATGAAATGTGTATGCATGTGTCTTCTTGAGATTTTGTTGTTTTGTTTTTGTATTGAGAATAATGATATCATGGTAAATCTTTGATGTATTTTGAGCTCATGATAATGTTGAGAAGGAAATTCCTCACTACATGTGATGAAATGTTGAGCTCTTATATGTGTTAAAAGGAGTTGTGAAGTATTTCTATGAGCTGTGACTCATTATGATTTTATTTTGTTGTTGGTTGGGCTACTACTATTGAGTCTATCCTTCCCTTCCAAAATATTTTAGTGTCATTTGGGTACGAATGATCCTAAGGGGGGGATAATGTAACACTCCGAAAGTTCCATGACTTAGACTAGAGCTTAGACTATTGAATAATAGTTAAAATGATGTTTCCAGACCTATATTAATGTAATAAACTCATTAAGATAAGGTTAGAACCAAAACGACAAAGAAAGACCTTGACGTCCAAAAACTAGCTAATTTGACCTAGTTGACGTCCCTATTTTTAGTGAAGGTTTTGAAGTGTCAAATAAAGTCCAAAACTTGTAAAAAGAATTCAAACAAGTAATACGTAGTACAAAGGTTCGAAACGTCCCATAACGACACCCCAAGGACAACCTGAAGGGTCGTCGGGGAGGACCCAAACATGGGCAAGCAGCCTCCAAGAGTCAAGAACCAAGGGGCTGTTGTACGACTCACAGCCCACACGAGGTTCAATGCCTCAAGAATTTGGAGGCAGCCTCGCGATGCGGAGCTGTCAGGAGTCTCACTTCCTCGACCCAAAAATTTAGAAAAATAATGGGAAATGGCCCCGCGACGCGCAGCCACTTCCTAGATTCGTTCAAGTCGTATTTTTGGTAATTTGACTTAACGAATAAACCCATTTAAGTGAAGGGTACTTTGGGTATTTTATTGGACGACTATACATTTATTTTAGGTCAGGTTTGGACCAGTTTTACACACTTCAAATCAGATCAAATGAATTTCTCCCATCTCTCTAAAAAACACTCTCTTTTTCAAACTCCATTGAAGAACAAGAAAAGCTTAAGGAAGAAGACGAAGACTTCAACATTTCCATTCAATTTTCGTGGAATATTCGTCAATAATGTATGGGTTTTTCACTCTTGGTATTCCTTTCCCTAAGAGGTCCTTTCAAAGATGATTTTCAAGAATTCAACTCCTAGGGTTTTTGCTGTACAAAATGGGTTTTCTTCCTAACTCAAGATTGATGACTATTGATGCAAAATAATGATTTTCTATGCTTAATTAAGTATGTATTGTTGGGTATTTGACTTGTAATGTTTGAATTTTGTGTGAAGCATGTTCCTTCTATAGATGATTGTTTTGATTTGGTTATATCTACTACTTGATAACATGAAAACGTTAGGCTTGAAACTATGGTTTGAATGAACTCCTTAATGACCATTTCCCTTATCCATAATTACGAATTGGTCTTGTCTATGACTTGAAGAGTTGGTATTTATTATTTTATTGAGTATTTCACTATATTGTTGGATGATTGTTGTATATTGAACATATGTTCTTGATAAAGGTTCTTGAAATCAAGAGGTAAGTCTTCTAAAGTCGTGATTACTCCATGATGTTTATGTTAGCCTATAAATGATGTTACAATGATATTGAAGCATGTATTTTCAGGGACCAGATTTCCCTTCCTTAGAGGTTGTTTTTCTTGTAGTGTGATGTTCTCTTGTATGACTTACACAAGATGATTATGATATGCTAATCTCAAAAATGAAGGGTTGTGATAAAAGGAAATTCTCACCTAAACATGAAGAGCTTATGATCATGTTTATCGAAGGATTTAATACCCTACGACTTATGATAAGATTTATGAATAAATGATGACTTAAAGGTTATTCACAAAGGGACTTAAGTTTAGCACCGATGGACTAGATATAAGAGGTGTCCCTTCCCTAGTTGTAAGGTAGGTTCACAATGACTCTCTTTGGGTATCTAATATATCTCCTAGTTCTTGAACTATGTTGTCACTATATGATACTAGCTAGTGGATCCACATAGAAATCTATGTCGTGTTTGGTTCAACTTTGGCTGGTAGAGCACCTTCTTTCGGTGTGTGGTTTCATGACACCGTATACCATGTTTAGTTCACATGGTCTAATGTCGGTTAAGGCGATATATCCCTTAAGTAAATAAAGATAAGAAAATGGACATTTACTAGGGTGACTTGAGGAGTCTACTTAGTATAGGTAGGTGTATGGGACTCTACCTAGACATTGCACAAGTTGACTCTAAGGGAAATCCTAAGAGATTGTCTTTATGTGATATGATGATATGATATGTTCAATGCTTATGATATATGATGTTACTCGTATATGATGTTGGCTATGTTGATGAACATGATATTGGTCTATATTGTTATATGTGGTGATGACTAGTCATGATATACGTTGTATGAAGTAAAGCTTTACTTATGGTCTCCTATCTTGTTTACTTGGTTATGTGGGGTTATGGGGCTTAACATGATCATTGCACTTGTAGGCTTGGGCATGTTAAGTTGATATGCACTATTGAACATGGAATGTTAATATGACTTTATGACATTATGTCTTTGACTATGACCATGCTTTACGTTGATAGTGATCCTTATTTTGTATATGCTCTATTGTATGTGCACTAAAGATTTTCAAATGTTTATGTTGATGGTGATCCTTATCATGTTTTCTAAGAAATGATCCTTTTTTATGCATGTCTTAAATGTTTTTGTGCATATACCCATACTTAGAACATATGGCGTACTAACCCCTTACTTTATATTACTACAAATGTAGGGTACGACCATTGAAGATTAACAAGGTCGATTGAAGAAGCTTGGAACTCTTTCTCCAAGTGTTGGTAGGTCCTCATGTTCGGGGTGCTATGTTTTCATTATTCTAGCCTATGAAGACTTTAGTAGTTTTTAAGAATACTCTTGATTTCGTTTTATGTTGTTTGGATTATTTTGTATTAAGGCCTATATGGCGTATTGACTTTTTATTGGATAAGTCCAGATTCGTACTCTTTAGATGGTTGTTATGTGAGACAACTTTTAGACTATGGCTACGTATGTTTTCATGATCGTTAAGTATGAAATCTAAGTAAACTTCACATTGTATGCAATAGTTTTAAATTTTTCCGCAATTTTAACTGATGACATGTTATGAAGAATGCTAAGGGCTTGTCTGAGTCTTCTGAGAGGAAGACGACCTCGGTCGCATCTGGGGTGTATTCTCCGGATGTGACATTTTTCTTGTGGAGGACCTTGATTTCCATGGTGAGGGGCTCCCGCATCAGAAATTTATTCATCAAATCTTCTTCTGGCTGCCCTTCTAGTATTCATATTTTATAACCACAATAAAAGGGTTAGATGAAAAAGGATACATAGAGTTAAGACTCTCAAGGCACGACAAAAGATTACAAAGAAGGTGAGAATTTTTTAAGCATCACATAGCCTCACATTCATAAGTGTGGCGCGCTTCACAATTATGAATAAGACTCCTTATAGAAGTGGTTTAGTGAGACATCAACCCTAAGGTTAAACAACCTCACACTCTAATACCAAGTTTGTCATGACCGGGGAGCACCCCCTAGATGTAACTGGTGTCTTCGTCATCGGAGAGTACTTAGACTAGCCCTAAGCATTCATCATTAAAAATCATAGACAATAATGCAAAAAATTAAAACTTTTACATAGTGAGGTATACATAGACCTCTCACATATCATATAGAGAGTTTACATAGACTCCTCGCTTAGTGAAGCTTATATAGTCTTCTCGTTTAGACAATATAATCAATACATAAGATGTAGTCTAATAACATCATCTAACATTAAGCCATCTAAACGGAGTACAATATTGGACATAGCCATTACAAATTCAATACTTGATTATAGGATTACATCAAATGTCTCACATGATCAAGGAATGAAATAGTGTCTTAGACATAACAACTACATATCTAGAATAGGAAAGGGTAACATCCCCGAACATTCAGGACCTACCAATACTTGGACAAAGATGTCCAAGTATCTTGCAATTAGTATCAAGTACTTCAACGCCATGTACCTACATTGTTTTAGAAAAGGAAAATAATATAGGTTAGTACAACCTTTTGTACTTAGTATGAAAAACTATACTAGGAAAACCATTGAATTCATGCTTAAAAGGACACTTTGTTTAAAACCATGCTAAGTCACTTAAAAAGCCTTTATGCACATGTAGGAACACATACAAGCCAATAACCATCACATTACTTACTACAAGTCCATATTCAACACAAAACCAACATTATCATAATGTCATGTCTACATGGCTTTTATCAACATAAGTTCATACCAACATGAGTAGCATCATATTGAGATCATATAGGCATAAGTAAACCCAACATAACCTTATAGCAATAATTCATGTACAAGAGTTCATAACATCACAACATATATGAACCTTACTCACAACCCCTTCCCAAGCCTACAAGTGCAAAGTTTATGGTAATCCGCATAACCACACACAACCAAGTAAACTAAACAAGGGATCATAAGAACTGTCAACATTTAATATATCTTCATATCATGCATATTTATAATCATGTACAGAACCTTCGACCAATAGCATGTCCATTAATGAAACTAACATCATATAGGATCATCAACATGTAAAGTCATCACATATGTTCCATACATATCATAAATGTATAATAACATAGAAAAAAGCTCTTAGGACTTATATCAAGGTCAACTAGTCCAATGTATAGGTAGAGTCTTATACCCCTACCTACATTAAGTATAACCCCTTAAGTCACCCTTGTTAGTATTCACTTTATTACTTAATCCATTAATTTTACCTTCGAGAATAATTTCCTTAACCAACAAACAACATGTGAGATAGACATGAAATTCGGTGTCATGAAACCCAACACCGAAACAATTTGGCCTACTTGCCAAGGTAGTACCAAAACATGAACATAACATTCTAGGTGGATCCACTAGCTAGTATTCCTATCGGGGCAACATAGTTCAAGAACTAGGAGATATACTAGAGACCCTCTTGCATTTTTAATTATAATCTCTATCTCATGAGTACAATAGTGAACTACCTTTCCACATTGGGAAGGGACACATCTCAAATCTAGTTCGCTTGGTGTTAAGCTAAAGTCATTTTTTGAAATGTCTTTAAGCCTTTCTTAATCATCATATGTTATTATAGGCAATAAGAGTCTAACCCCTTGTATATTAATAATCATTATCTCATTAGGTATTGCATGAGAAATTCCTTTCATAACAACCGTTCATGTGTGAGATCAACATATCATATTCACATCATAGTAAGGATTCGTATTCAACCTTATATCTTTATACCCTTAACATGATCTCACAATTTACATAGTCAAGACATTTCATCACATTCATAATACCATCACCTTCCTTATATTATCACACACAATACTTTAAGTGAATGCCAATAACAAGTATAAACCATCATTATTGAAATAAGGATTCAAGATTATAAAGTCTTACCACATGGCTTTCATAAGCCTCCTTCAAGATCTTACCATCAATCCAACAATATTCATCCATCAATATACTTAATAACATCATATAATATCAATCTATACATGAACTAAGCCAATTGTATCATTACTCATCAAATCAACCTTAATTTACAACCTAGGGTTCGGGAAAAAGAGTTCAATCAAGCTTTCTTCCATAGAATTAAGTCAAGAACTAAGAACTACAATAATTAACCAATAATCAATCACAATATATAAATAATAATCAAATTAAACCAACAACAATTCAATTTGAAAGATAAATTTAGGAATTAGAAGGAATGCCATGTTTTTGTCATCTTTCATAAATCAACTTTGAAGAGCCTCTTGTAGAAAAAGATCCCAAGTGTGAATAGCTTTCAAACCTTGTTAATTATTAGAAAATTATAGAATAAAACTCGAATCTTGAAGCCATAGTGAAGCTTGACCTTGGTTTTCAATGGTGTCTTTGGGAAAGAGAGAGAAAGTAGAAAGAAGGTGGAGAGAATTTGAGTTTGGGAATTGTGTAGTATTAGGTTAGTTTAATTAGGTTTAGGTATTATATAGTCCCTCAACTAACTAAATTAAACAAACCCTAACCCTTAATTAATCACATAAGTAACTAACTAATTAAGTCACTTAATTAGAATTAGGACAGTCGACTTACCCTCAAACTACAAGATCCCGACCTAAGGTCTGTCGTCCCATCGATGGCCCGTGCTGGAAATCATCGTTTGGGATAGAGACTGGGTTTTTGGAGCATTTTGTCCAATTGACTAAGTTTCAACATACGAATACATCAATGGAGCGTCAATCAATTGACGTCTCATCGATTGTCTTTGTGGGTGCACACTGTCAATTGACAATTTTTGGGTCAAATTGGAAGGGTACTCTACTCCACAAGGACCCTTAATGTGGTCCTTGGGGAGTCGTACCCGGACGTTTTGACCCTAACCACACTATTATATATTTTTAACACTTTTCTACCAAATTTCATTAATTTTCGACTCTTAAAACCCCATGAAACATGTCAAGGCACACTAACCTCAATTTCACTAGTCTCTGGACGTCATGGACGTTTCTTGACGTTTTGACTCTAACACTTCCTAATTAGTTTAAATACATATTTTTAGTCCAATAAGTTGTGTTTCAAGTCTTAGTTCATCATGTGAGTCTCTAAACCATATCATGGACTTTTAGAGTGTTACATTATCCCCCACATAGGAACATTCGTTCCCCAATGAGACTAAAATCTTTCATATGAAGAGGATAGACTCAATACTAGAAGCCCAACCAAAAACATATAATCCACATGAGTCACAAATCAAAGGAGTACTTCACAACTCCATTCAACACATAAGCATGGAACTACATATAGCAACTCAAATCCCAAGTCACAACACGCAATATCTCAACTTTTCATAACATATATAAGGAACTACCTTCTCAACAACAACATGAGATCAAAATGACACCAAAGAGTTACCGTGATGTTCTTCTCAACACAACATCAAAGGAGCAATAATCAAAAGAAGACAAAACATATAATTCACATAAGTGCAAGTTAGCAGTAAAGCTTTTCTCATGAAAACTCCTTTTGGCCACAAACCTTTACCCAATTATGCATATAATTAGTGAATAAGACAAATTCATTATAGTCATTATTTTCATTATTAATACGAACCACTAACCTTAATTAGGAAAAAGATGAGGGTAGCGGGACTTCATGTCGGCGGCGTCCTCCCATGTAGCTCCCTCAACTAGGTGGTTTCTCCATAGAACTTTTACGAAGGCCACCTCTTTGTTCCTCAATTTCTTTACTTGACGATCAAGTATTTCCACCAGAACCTCTTTATAGTAAAGGTTCTCATCTACACCTAACCCTTCAATGGGGAGAATGGACTTGGGGTCACCAACACACTTCTTAAGCATGAAAACATGAAACGCCGGATGAACCAAAGCTAGCTCACTAGGTAATTTAAACTAATACACAACCTTGCCAACTCGTTGCAATATCTCATAAGGACCCACATATCGGGGACTTAGCTTCACCTTCTTACCGAATCTCATCACCCCTTTCATATGTGAAATCTTTAACTAAACCCAATCACCCTCTTCAAATTCAAGGTCTCTCCTTCTATTTTCGGCATAGGATTTTAGCCGACTATAGGTTGTTTTCAACCTATCTCTTATCAGCCAAACATTTCAATAGCCTCATAGACAATCTTGAGACCAAGTAGTGAAGGATCACCAACCTCAAACCACCCACTAGAGATGTACATCTTCTACCATAGAGTGCTTCAAATGGTGCCATAGAAGTACTCGAATGGTAGCTATTATTATATGAGAACTCAATCAACGGAAAGTGATCATCCCAACTTCGTTTGAAGTCAATAATATAAGCTCTTAGCATATCTTCCAAGGTTTGAATAGTATATTCCTCTTGACCATCCGTTTGAGGATGAAAAAGGTGCTTAACTATACTTGCATACTCAACCCTTTTTTGAAAGACCTCCAAAATAGAGAAGTGAATTGAGCATATCTATCTTATACGATGGACAAAGGGATTAAATGAAGACTCACTATCTCATTAATTTAGATTCTAGAATAATCCTCCACCAAGTAAGTAGACTTTACGGGGATAAAGTGGGCAGATTTTGTCAACCTATACACAATTACCAATATCGAGTCATTTTTCCTACGTGTTGGAGGCAATCCGACAACAAAGTCCATATTAATATCCTTTCACTTCCAAGTAGTTACCTCCATCATTTGAGTAAAACCACGCGGCTTTTGATGCTTGACCTTAAATTTTTGGCAATTAGGACACCTAGCAACATATTTTGCTATGTCCTTCTTCAATCCATCCCACCTATAGAACTCTCTAAGATCACAATACATTTTGGTGGCACCCGGATGAATAGAATATTGGGAACCATGAGCTTCCTCCAAAATTTGATTTATCAAATCATCAACATCCAACACACAACCTACCTTGGTACCTAAGCACATCATCCCCCCTTGGTAGAATGACTCATTAAGATTACCAAGAACCTATTCCATAAACTCCACCAATAATGGATTAAGGTGTTGTTTACACTTCACCTCAACCACTAGTGACGATTCAGAGTTATGATCGACCATAAAACCACCATTTGGGAAATCTTCTACCTGAACACCTATTGGAGCAAACCTATTAACATCTCTCACTAGGTATTTCTTAGTTTCTTCCACATGAGACACACTACCCATAGTCATACAGCATCCGCAACCAAATTGGCCTTGCCAGGGTTGTTTTGAATACCCATGTCGTAATCCTTCAATATTTCCAACCATCTTCTTTGTCGGAGATTCAACTCACTTTGAGTAAACACATATTGAAGACTCTTGTGGTCATTAAATACATCCACATGTACCCCATAGAGATAGTGCTTCATATTTTCAAGGCTAATACCACGGCCGCTAAATTGAGGTCATGAGTTGGATAATTCTTCTCATGCACCTGGAGTTGTCTAGAGGCATAAGTTATCACCTTACCATATTGAATGAGGACACAACCCAAACCTACTCGGTAAGCATCACAATATACTAAAAAATCCTTAGTACCTTCCGGTAAAGTCAACATTGGAGCGGAGGTAGGTTTATCTTTCAATATTTCGAAGATTTTCTCACAACCCTCCAACCACTCAAACTTCACCTTATTTTGAGTTAGAGTTGTCAAAGGTGATGCGATGGATGCAAAACAATCAAAAAACCTTCTATAATACCCGGCCAAACCCAAGAAACTTCGATTATCTATTGGAACCAAATGTCTAGGACAATTTCTAACCACTTTTGTTCTCTTTGGATCTACCTCTATACCCACACTAGAGATAATATGACCTGGAACAGCAACAAATCTCAACTAAAATTCACATTTACTATATATGGCATAGAGTTGTTGTTTCTTAAGGACTTGCAATACTACCCTCAAATTGTCCATATGTTCATCATCATTCTTAGAATAGACCAAGATGTTATCAACAAATACAATTACAAAGACATCTAGGTAATTCCGGAACACCCTATTCATTAGGTCCATAAAAGTTGTTGGAGCATTAGTTAACCTAAGAGACATGACTCGAAACTAATAATGAACATATCTAGTTCGGATTTCCATTTTGGGAATATCTTCCCCTCTCACCCTAAGCTGGTGGTATCCCGACCACAAATCAATCTTTGAAAAGTGAGTCGCACATTGGAGTTGATCAAACAAATCATCAATCCTATGAAGAGGATATTTTTTCTTTATGGTGACCTTATTGAGATTTCGATAGTCAATACACATCCTAAGGGACCCATCCTTATTTTTCACAAACAACACGGAGAACCCCATGGAGAAATACTAGGTTGAATGAAGCTTTTGTCTAGTAAATCTTTGAGTTGAGCTTTCAGCTCTTTCAATTCGACCGTAGTCATCTGATAAGGAGGAATTGAAATGGGATCCGTATATGGTAATAAGTAAATACCAGAATCAGTTTCTCGTTCGGGAGGAATTCCAGTCAAGTCATTGAGAAAGACTTTCAAAAATTCCCTTACTACGGGGACTAGCTCAATAGGAGCAATTTTGGAATATAGATCTTTGACTTTTACTATATCGTATAGACACCCTTTAGAGATCATCCTACAAGCTCTTATACAAGAGATGATACGACTTCTAGGAGTTGAATTTCCCCCCTTCCACTCTAAGACGGGTTCATTAGGAAAGTTTAACTTAACTACCTTGTTTTACAATCTATGAAAGCAAAACAAGCATGCAACGAATCCATTCCCAAAATGACATCAAAATCAACCAAATCAAGTTCTACCAATTCAACATAAGTAACTCTATTGGGCAATATTATAGGACATATCCTATACACTCTTTTTGCAATTATCGAGTCACCCACCGGGGTAGTAACCAAAAAAATATTCAATTAAGATGTCGGGCAATATATAAAACTTTCTAGCTACAAAAGAAGTAAAAAATGACAAGGTAGCTCCGGGATCAAGTAAAGCATAAACATCAATACAAAATACTTGTAACATACCGGTCACCACATCGGGAGAACTCTCTTGTTCACCCCTAGAGCGGAGAGCATATAGGTGGATCCTCTTTGGAGCCTTGGAATTAGAACAACTTGCTTAAGATTGACCACTCCCCTCCTCTTGACTCCTCACATTAGGGAAATCCCTAACCTTATGACCACTCTTTCCACACCCAAAAAATTATCCATCCCAACTAGACACTCACCCATATGCTTCTTGACACACTTTCCACAAGTAGGCTTCTTGCTTGGTGAATTATCACCTCTTTCCATTTGGCACTTAGGGTTAGACATCTTTTCATCACGACCTTTGCAGAATTTGGAGGGTACTTCGTTGGAGGAACTCTTTTTGAACCTAGTCTTGTCTTGAACTTCAAACCTTCCCTTAGAAGAAACACCTTCATGAGCCTTTGCCCTCTTAGCATCACTATTCTTTCTCCTTAGTCTACTCTCTTCTACTTGTTGAGCATGCGCCATCAAAAAAGATATATTCATATTTCCATGAAGCATAGACGCACGACATTCTTCCACCAAGTCTTCAGACACTCCCGTCACAAAGCGACTCATCACATCCCTTGGGTTAGACACCAAGGAAGGAGCATACTTGGACAATTTAGTTAATTGAAAGGAGTAGTCTAGCATGCTCATACCTCCTTGATGAAGTTTGATGAATTATTCAACCTTCGCTTTCCTTTTCTCTCTTGTAAAGAACCTATCTAGAAAGGCTTTCTAAAAAATATCCCAAGTCATGGGACACGCTACAAATCCAATTATCCCTCTATTGAGTATACAAAGTTTGGGCCACATCCTTGAGTTGATAAGCGCCTAGTTTGGCTTTTTCAATTGAAGTCACCCCTATAGCAAATAAGATCTTATAGACCTCATCAAGAAAGTCTTGGGGATGTTCTTTAACATTGGACCCAAAGAACATAGTTGGATTCATCCTAGTGAAGTCTTTCAAACGGGAAGCCATAGTGGTAGCATGTTGGTTCACACGGGTTCCAACTTTCCTATTTTTATAAGTCGTCATGGCTTGGAAGGCTTGTTCTTGAGTAGTCATATCTTGAGCTAAAGTCACAAAAGCCAACCTTATCTCTCCATCCGTTATAGCCGGATGAATGAACGGACCTTGGCCACCAAAAGGAACTTCTTCTTGAGAAGGGGCTTGATTGTATTGGGGAGGATCTCCCGCATTAGCAATCTCTTCATCAACTCTTCTTGCGGCTACCTTCTAGTAGTTATTTTCTATAAAACAATAAAAGGATTATATGAAAAAGACACATAGAATTACCGCTCATGAGGCACGACATAAATTACCAAGAATTTCCTAATCATCGCATAGCCTCTTATCCATAAGTGTGGTGCGCTTCACACCTACGGACAAGAATCTACGTAAATGTGGTTTAGTGAGACATCAACCCTAAGATTTCTTTAACCTCATGCTCTAATACCATGTTTGTGACAACCGGGGAGCACCCCCTAGATGTAACTGGCGTCATCGTCCTCGGGGAGGACTTAGACTAGCCCTTATCATTCATCATTAAATATCAGAGGCCAAAAACCCGGAAAAATTAAAACTATTACATAGTGAGGTATACATAGACCTCTCACATATCATATAGGGAGTTTACATAGACTTCTCACTTAGTGAAGCTTACATAGGCTTCTTATTTAGACAACACAACGAATGCATAATATATAGTCTAATAACATCGTCTCACATTAAACCATCTAAACATAGTACAATATTGGACATAGCCATTACAAATGCAATACGCCATTATAGGCTTACATAAAATGTCTCAAACGATAAAGGAATGAAATAGTGTCTTAGACATAACAACTACATGGCTAGAATAGAAAATGGTAACATCCCCGAACATTGAGGACCTACCAACACTTGGAGAAAGATCGCCAACTCTTCTTGCAATTAGCCTCAAGTACTTCAAAGACCCGGACCTACATTTTTTGGAAAAAGAGAGAATATAGGTTAGTACAACCATTTGTACTAAGTATGAAAACCTATGAAAGTAAAACCATTGAAATCATGCTTAAAAGGACACTTTGTTCAAAACCATGCCAAGTAACTTAAAAATCTTTTATGCACAAGTAAGAACACCTACAAGCCAATAACCATCACATTACTTACTAAAAGTCCATATTCAACACAGACCAACATCATCATAAAGCCAAGTGTACATGGATATTATCAACATAAGTTCATACCAACATGAGTAGCATTATATTAAGATCATATAGGCATAAGTAAACCCAACATAACCTTATAGCAATCACTCATGTATAAGAGTTCATAACATCACAACATATATGACCCTTACTCACAACCCCTTCCCAAGCCTACAAGTGCAAACTTTATGTGAAGCCTCATAACCTCACACACCCAAGTAAACCAAACAAAGGATCATAAGCAATGTCAAAATTTCATATATGCATATTTATAATCATGTACATCAACTTAGACCAATAGCATGTTCATTAATTAAACTAACATCATATAGGATCAAGAACATGTAAAGTCATCACAGACATTCCATTCATATCAGAAATATATAATAACATAGAAACAACCTCCTAGGACCTCCCTCAAGGCAACCTACTGCAATGTATAGATAGAGTCCCATACCCCTACCTACACTAAGTAGAATCCCTTAAGTCACCCTAGTAAGTATTTACTTTATTACTTATTCTATTCATTTTACTTTCGGGGAAAAATTTTCTTAACCGACATAGACCATGTGAGATAGACATGGAATCTAGTGTCATGAAACCCTACAGCGAAAGAAGGTGGTCTACTTGCCAAGGTAGTACCAAAACATGAACATAGCATTCTATGTGGATCCACTAGCTAGTATTTCTATGGAGGGAAACATAGTTCAAGAACTATGAGATATACTAGAGACCCTCTTTATGCATTTTGCATGATAATCTATATCTCATGAGTACAATAGCAAACCTACCTTCCCATATTGGGAATGGACAATCTCACATCTAGTTTGCTCGGTGCTAAGCTAAAGTCCCTTTTTGAAATGTCTTTAAGCCTTTCTTAATTATAATAATTTAGTATAGGACATAAGAGACTAACCCCTTGTATATTAATAATCATTAGCTATTAGGTATTGCATGAGAACTTCCTTTCCTAACAACCCTTCATGTGTGTGATCAAAATATCATATTCAAATAATACAAAGGCACACAAGTGACTCATATTAAACCTTGTATCTTCATACCCTTAAAATGATCTCATAATTTACATAGACAACACATTTCATCACACTCATCATTACCATCACCTTTCTAATTTGATCACACACAATACTTTAATTGAACGCCAATGACAAGTATAAACATCATTATTGAAGTAAGGATTCAAGATCATAAAGTCTTACCACATAGCCTTCATAAGCCTCATTCAAGATCTTTCCATCAATCCAGCCATATTCATCTATCAACTTACTTAATAACATCATATAATAGCAATCTTTGCAAAAACTAAGCGCATTGTATAATTACTAATCAAATCAACCTCAATTCACAACCTAGGATTAGGGAAAAAGGGTTCGATCAAGGTTTCTTCCATAGAACTAAGTCAAGAAATAAGAACTACAATAATTAAACAATAATCAATCAGAATATATCAATCATAATCAAAGGAAACAAACAAAAATTCAATTTGAAAGATAAATTTTGGAATTAGAAGGAAGCCTATGTTTTTGTCATCTTTTAGAAATCAACTTTGAAGAGCCTCTTAGGGAAAGATTTCCCAAGACTGAATAGCTTCCATACCTTGTTAATTCTTAGAGAATTGTAGAAGAATAATTGAATCTTGATTCTCTAGTGAATCTTGAAGTTGGTATTCAATGGTGTCTTTGGGGAAAGTCAGAGAAAGTAGAGAAAAGGCGAAGAGAATTTGAATTTGGGAATTATGGAGTGTTAGGTCAGTTTAATGAGGTTTAGGCCTTATATAGTCCCTCAACTTACTAAATTAAACACCCCCTAACCCTTAATTAATCACCTAAGTAACTAACTACTTAAGTCACTTAACTAGAATTAGGAATGTCGACTTGACCCTCAAACCACGAGACCCCGACCTAGTTCGTAGTCCCATCGACTACCCGTGCTGGCAAGTTGTCGTTTAGGACAGAGACAGGGTTTTAGGAGAATTTTGTCCAATTGACTAAGTTTTAACCTACGAGTCCATCGATGGAACGTCGATCAATCGACGTCTAGTCAATCAATCGATGGCTCGTCAATTGGCTTTGTGGGTGCAAACTATCAATTGACAGCTTTTGGGTCAAATTTGAAGGGTCCTCCTCAAGAACCCTTAGGTTGGTCCTTAGGGAGTTGTACCTGGACGTTTCGACCGTAAACACACTCTTCTATATGTTTAACACTTTTTTACCAAATTTCATTAATTTCTGACTCTTAAAACCGTATGAAATATGCCAAGGCACACTAACCTCAATTTTACTAGTCTCCGGACGTCATGGACGTTTCTTGACGTTTTGACTTTAACACTTCCTAATTAGTTGTAATACATTTTTTAGGACTATACACAGTCTTTCAAGTCTTAGTTCATCATGTGAGGCTCTAGACCAAGTCATGGACTTTCTGAGTGTTACAAAAATACGGAAAATTAAAAACTTTTACATAGTGGCGCGTACTTAGGCTTCTCATAGATCATATAGGGAGTTACATAGACTCTTCAATTAGGAAGTATACATAGACTTATTGCTTAGCATGAACAAAGTGTATAAGAGTCTAATATCTTGTCTCACATATAAACCATCTAAAAGGAATACAACATTGGGACATAGACATTACGAGTACAATATGCCTTTATAGATTTACTTACATCAATATTCTCAAATGATAAAGGAAGGAAACAAATTTCTTTAGACATAACAACCCTACTAGGCTAGATTGATGGAACCATCCTTGAACATTGAAGACTTACCAATAACTTGGGAAAGATGTCCAAGTCTTCTTGCAATTAGCCTCAAAGTACTTCAACGACTCGACCTACATATTAGTAGAAATATAAAGAATATGGGTTAGTACAACCACTTGTACTAAGTATGGAAACATATACACATAAAATCATTTGAAGATATGCATGAAAAAGACCATTTCTTTAGAAACATGCTAAGTCATTTGAAAAGAGTTTATGCACACACAAGAGCATATTCAAGTGAATAAGCATTACATCACTTAAGCCAAGTTCATTTCCAACACAAGACTAACATCATCATAAATCCATATCAACATAAATAGCATCATCATAAAGTTATAATCACAATTCATGTACTAATGTTCATAACATCATCATAGAAGACCCTTACCCACAATCACATCCCAAGCTTACAAGTGCAATTCTCATGTCAAGCCTAATAACCCCACACAATAAAGTAAACAAGAAAAGGAACCATAACTAATGCCTTGCTTCATATTAAATAATCATCATGTATAATCATCTTCATATATATATCAACTTAGACCAATATCATGTTCATCAATGTAACCAACATCAAATAAGAGCAACATCATATTGAGTCAACATATGTACATATCATGATATAAAAAGTGCATATAACAAAAGAAGAACCTCCTAGGACTCCCTTCAAGGCCAACTTGTGCAATGTATAGATAGTGTCCCATACGCCAATCTACACTAACTAGAACCCCTCAAGTCACCCTAGTTAGTATACAACTTCATTACTTCATTCATTCATTTTAATTTCGGGAACAATAACCTTAACCGATAATAGACCATGTGAGCTAAACATGGAATCCGGTGCCATGAAGCCCTACCCCAAAAGAATGTGCTCTACTTGCCAAGGTAGAACAAAAACATGAACATAGCATTCTAGGTGGATCCACTAGCTAGTATTCCTATAGAGGCAAGATAGTTAATGAACTAGGAGACATGCTACAGACCCTTTTTATGCACAATTGCATTGTAATCTCCATCTCATTAGAACCTTTGCGAACCTACCTTCCCACATTGGGAAGGGACACCTCTCATATCTAGTTCGCTCGATGCTAAGCAAAAGTCCTTTTTTGAAATGTCTTTACGCCTTTCTTAATCATCATATCTAAGTATAGGCCATAGGAGACTAACCTCTTGTATATCATGTCATTATCTCATTAGGTATTGCATGAGAATTTCCATTAATAACACCCCTTAATTTGTGATATCAACACTTCAAAGTCATACCATAGTAGGGCACACAAGTGATTTATATTCCACCTTGTATCATCATACACTTAGCACGATCTAAAAATAACATAGTCAAGAAATTTCATCACATTCATCGTATCATCTTCTTAATCTAATCATATATAATACTTTAATTGAACATCATCATCAAGTATAAGCCATCATCATTGAAGTAAAGGATTCAAGATCATAAAGTCTTACCACATAGCCTGCATAAGCCTCCATCAGGATTTTACTATCAATACAACCATATTCATCCATTCATTCACTTAATAATATCATAACCTAGGGTTAGGGGAAAAGGGTTCAATTATGATTTCTTCCATAATACTAGGTCAAAGTCTAAGAACTACAAAAATTAACCCATAAAAATAATATTATATTAATAATAATCAACAGAAACCAACATAAAATCAATTTGAATGATCAATTATGAAATTGTATGAAATTGGAAGGAAACCCAACTCTTTGACTTCATTAGAACCAATTTTTGAAGAGCCTCTTGGGGAAAGACATCCAAAGAGTGAATAGCTTCCATACCTTACGATTCCTTAGAGTTTGATGAAGAAAACATGAAGTCTTGAATCCCTAGTGGTCCTTGAAGCTTGGTCTTCAATGGAGTCCTTGAATAGAGAAAGAAAGTATGGAGAAGTAGGAGAGAATTGGGTTTGGGAATTTATGGCGAATTGAGTTAGTTAAATAAGGTTTAATATTTATATAGTCCCCAACTAACTTAAGTATCATCCCCTTAAACCTTAATTAATAATCTAACTAATTAACCAATTAACTCTTTAAATTAAAACTTGGCAGTCGACTTTCACCCTCAACCAAAGAACCCAACCTACACCCCGTAGTCCCGTTGACGGCCCGTGCTGGCAGTCGTGAGTTTAGTCAGAGAGGCCATCTTTTAGCTATTTTGGAGAATTTACTAAGTTTAAACCAGTGGAGCCATTGACAGAGCGTCGATCAAACGATGGCTCATCGCTTGGTTCGTGGGTGCACACTATCCAATTCACATTTTTGGGTTCAAATGGAAGGGTCCTCTCCAAGGACCCTTAGGGTGGTCCTTGAAGAGTCGTACCCCGACGTTTCAACCCTAAACTCACTCTAATACGTGTTTAGTACCTTATAACAAAATTTGATTAAATTTTGACTCTTAAAACCCCTTGAAACATTCTAAGGCACACTAACCTCAATGTCCCTAATCTCTAGATGTCATAGTCGTTTCTTGACATTTTGACTCAATAATTTCCTAATTAGTTTCAATGCCTTATTTTAGGCTTAAAAATAGTGTTTCAAGTTTTGGTTTATCACGTAAGGCACTAGACCAAGTCATGGACTTTCAGAGTGTTACATTAGTTCACCCACACACCAACTTGTTTAATTCAGCGAATATTGAGTAGATTGAATGATGAACATTAACTTTCTTGAAGAACAATGGTTGAATTATTGTTGGTTGAGTTTTTATATGCCTTAAGTTGATTTGATTCATGTTTTCGGGTTGTTTTTTTAGTCTAATACATTGGGTATTGAGGTTATTCGTGATAAGTGATTGGGGTGAGAGTCATGGTAGTTTAGAAGGTTTAGAAATGAAAATTGAAGAAGAAAAGTCAGAATTCCTGTCTAACAAGCCCTCGAGCGCCGCACCTGCAAGAGCCCCTCAGGACAGGTCCTGTCCGACAAGCCCTGGTAAGTCGCGCCAGCCAGAGCCTCTCAGGACTGCCTCTGTCCATCAGTCTCTTGCGCTCCACGCCTCTCAGAGCGCCAATGATACCTGGAGACCCAATATTTTCCCCATCTTTTCGTACTAGTTCCCACGTGATGTACCCACATTTCACAGTTGATTCCAACACTCTAAGGTACATCTAAACATTGTGAAATCATCCATAAAAATGAGATCATGAACCTTGAATCCATAATTCAATTAAAGGAAATTCTATGATCAAAGTCAAAGAAGTTAAGAGTCAAGTCTAAAAGTTAAGAATCAAGTCAAAGTAAGTTCTTAAAAGTTTTCAAGAGTGTTAAACAAACATTTTAACTTTTTTTAATGTTCAAGATTTAAGTTGAGCAAAGAGTAAGGAGTTGAGTAAAATTGTCAAAAGTTATAAGGGAGTTCCCTTAGAGTTAAGTTGAAAGTTAAGCAAAGAGTAAAGAGTTAGAGTTCATTTCTCAAAAATTTTAGGGGAATTATGTATTACCTAAGAGTTACAAATGTTTTCACATTTTGAGCAATAAAGAAAGATAAACTTCCAATAGAGCCTTTGGTTAGTTTTAGTACAGAGGAAACCATGATTCCCAAGAGAGCTTTTAAACCCTAAGTTTGAGCAAATTATCTCAAACCAGAGAAGAAGTTGTTTTTAAAACATATGAGCTAAGTATTTTTGTAGTATTGAGCACCGATATGGGGATGGGAGTTCATATTAACTCAAGCCCCAATAAACCATGTAGCCAACATGGACAGAGGAAGGGTCATACTTTTTAGATGATTCCTTAGTGCTTTTTAGCATAGACTAGTAGATCCACTTAGTAGTTCAGGTTCTATATTGATGGCAAGGTTTAGGACAGTCCTCTTGCAACGTGAGGTAAGACATTGTACCTTGTCTTAGGCTCATAGTGATGGTTGTCGTATAAAGAATATTACTTTCATATATAAGTAAAGTTGAGTTTGTTATTGCATTTCTTTAACGAACTATGTTGTTTACACTATTTTACAATATATATATATATATATATATATATATATATATAAAGTATTGCATGTGTCTTTACTGTTTATATTGAGTTTAGTATTTCATGAGTTGAGCAGAGCCAAGGTAAGTTCTTCTTAATCCTTTCAAGCTTTAAGTTGTTATTTAGCATTCCATCTCGTATACTCGTACATTCAATGTACTGATGCCAGTTTTCCTGTATCGTCTTGAGATAAAGATGCAGTTAATTAGGATAAACATGCAGCACCTCATAGATCCAGTTTGAGCATCTAGAGTCAATGGTGAGCCTCCTTGCATCCGGAGGACTCCTTTATCACTTTCAGTCTTTTCATTATAGAATGTTGTGGGGTTTATCCCAACATTCCTCTTAGTATTTTTATAGGCTTCATAGATACATAGTGTTAGTTCTGGGTCTTTTCATTTCATTTGTATACGATGAGACTTAACTGCCATTTTGGCCAGACTATTACATTTTAAGCATTTCTCTTGAGAATGTTCCTTACTTTTGTAGTTGAGTTAAGTCTTTCGATAAGTAAGTAATTCAGGCCAAGGGTTCTCTCAAGACCAACAATGGTAATTGAGTGCCGGCCACATCCAGGGTATAGGCTTGGGGTGTCACAAACTTGGTATCAAAGCCAGGTTTCAAGAGTCCTAGGGAGTCTATGAAGTTGTGTCTGTAAGGTCTTAGTCATCAGTTTGAAGCGCGCCACATCTATTATTAGGAGGCTACAATATTTAGATATTTCTCACTTCTATAATATTTCTTTTCGTGCGTTAGAGTTTATCTCTAAAAAGTTTCCCCATAATTTGTGTTTGCGCGTGTTTCAAATTATTATTCCTCTACGAAGAGTAGCAAGAAGTCGTCCAGCTGCAAGGCTTGTTGAAGAGCCAGAGGTACCCAATGTACTAAATGTGCAACCTAAGGGGAAGTTACAAATGCTGAGTTCCGTGAGGTTATTCAGATGTTAAGCCAAGCGGTGACTAACCAAGTCAGGAAATAGAGAGGAGCTCGACAAGAAGAGGCTGACACCTCGAGGATTTGTGAATTCCTGAGAATGAATCCCCCCCCCCCCAATTTCACCGATTCGAGCACTACTGAGGATCCGAAAAACTTTGTGGAAAAGTTGACGAAGATATTCGATATGATGCATGTCATTGGTGTTGAGAGAATCGAGCTAACTGTATACCAAATAAAGAATATCGTTAGGACTTAGTTCAACTAGTGAAAGGAGGGCAGAGATGAGAATGCACCACATTCCAATGGGGCTTCTTCCGAAAAGGCTTTCTTTGGGCGTTTCTTCGCCGAGAATTAAAAGAGGCCAAATTGCTAAAGTTCATTACTCTTAAGCACGACTCTTTGAATGTTCATGAATATGGGTTGAAATTCACCCAACTGTCTCTACATGCTCCTAAGATGGTTAAGCATTTGAGGAGTATAATGAGTTTTTTTGTCGCTTGTTTGGGTGGTGCATATAGTAAAGAGGGTAGATCACCAACGCTCATCGGTGGCATCAACATATCCCAATTAATTGTCTATGTGCAGCATGTTTAAGAAGAGAAGGTGAGGGACATAGAGGAGTACATGAACAAGAAATCAAAAACTGCGAATGAGTCAGGGCAGCAGAAAAGGGGTTCGAGTTTGCCACAATTTCATAAACAAAAGAGGCATGCACCAGTATCAGCTAGTGCACCTGCACCCAGAAATAGAGGTGAGTATAATGGCGACAATTGAGAGAACTTCAAGGATAGACCAGCCCAGTCCCAAGGTAGTGTGGCACAAGGAGGTAGCTGGGCTCCTACATGTGGTAGGTGTGGTAGAAACCACTTCGGTAAGTGTCGTGATGGTCAGTCAAGTTTCTTCAAGTGTGGTATAGAGGGTCACTTTATGAGAGAGTGTCCTAAGAATAAGCAAGGTGGTGGAAATCTGAGCAATGGAGCCCAATCTTTATGTCACATCCCAAGACCACACCCTAGAAGATAGGGCACAATCTTGGATTGCAATCGGCGTACTCGACCTCTCGGAGGTATTATACAAGCTCTTTCATATCATTCATCACATATACATAGTTAAAAGTAGTGCGGAATTAAAACTTTTCACAAAACATATCATAGTCTTTAAAAACTCTTTCATATAAAAGTAATAGGAAATAATAAGTCTCAATCTCATCAATCTTAGACATGAGAGTACTTGGGATACAACCCATACAAAATAGAAATATAGTACTACTAATTCTATTACAATACTTCATAAAGAAACATAAAAGACATATATGCCCTCGAGTCAAATGAGGAAATACTTAAAGTTCACTGAATGATCTTCTAATCCAAGTCTTGCTTCCCAAATGCTCCTCACCTACCAACCACTATAGAGATAGATAAAAGCATGAAATTAGTACAACATGTACTAAGTATGGCATTACGCATAAAAATCATGAAAATGGACATTCATTGGAAGTATGCATCCTTTCATTTAAATATCATAATACATCATAAGAACAACATTTATCAACTTAGAAACATATAAGAAATCATTTAAACCAAACATCATATTTTTAAGAATCACTTTCCAGTAACCCGAATCAATGTACAGTGAATTGCTTAGCCTTCTCTAAACACACCTTCTAGCATGTAGTAAACCCACTAAAAGCTATCCTAAGACTCACTTAAGTCATACAACGAGAGACCGCCCATAGACCCTCTCTAAATATTCCTAAACGATCCTTAAGACTACTTAGAATGAGACATATACACACTTACAATACCTCAAATACATGACATACATAATATGACAATCTCTTTACTAAGGCTATCAAAAGACTTACTTAAGTAATCCTAGAAGAGAACGCCCATAGACCATCTTCAAGGTTACCTAAATAATCCTTAAGACTTCCTAAGCTTAGATCATGTCCAACATAACAACCAACTTCCCTAACTAGAGTCATTCTCAAGACTTCCATAGATAAGACATGAAAAAATCATCCCATATGCCCTCTTCACACTTTAACTAAGGAATCCTTAAGTCACTCTAGATTAGGTACTCTTCATTTACATACTTTCTAACATAAGTCATTACATTACTTAGTTTATTTAAGAGACATTCATCACATAAAGGACATTCAAGTAATGGTCTTGAAGAAGACCTAGGGACTCTTACTAACATCTTCGAAGCCTATTGTGCAATGTCTAGATAGCGTCCCATACCACTACCTAAACTTCATAGAACTTCTCTAATGCTAATAGGTATCACACATGATGAGAATAGGCAATAACTGACATAGACCATGGTAGAAAAACATGGAATCCGGAGTTTTATCCTACTCCGATAAGGTTGGTCTACTTGCCAATGGTAGAACTTGGACACATCTCATGTAGGCACATGGTTAAGGAATATGAAGGGCTTACTTTGTATTCTAGCCTAATTCTTTAACTAGAACTACTTCCCTTTCCATACTCACTCTGTGCTAGCCTTTGTTCTCATAGAGTAATTCACATAAAGGTTTATACAAAGGGTTCCATATCATGTTCACAACCCAATTTTATTTACCCTACCAAAGAGGTCCTCTAGGGCTACCTTCCAATGGCGACAAGAAGCTCATCATGATTTTCCTAAGGATTGATATGATGTCGTTCCAGCCAATCAACCTTAATTCCATCATTACATTACATGAAAAATACCATTACGGCTTTCGACTTCAAGTTTCGTGACCTTACCTTCTAGGTTCAAGGTTTCACATAAGGGACCTTCTTATCATCATTCAAGGTCTCACATCATTCGTTCATTCAAGACTAAGATACTTTAGCTTCCTAAGTCAAGACATCACATATTCATATTCATACATGCATCAAGTAAGGGACACAAGTCTACCTAAACAAGAAACAACATTACTTCACTTTAGCACATATTACATGTCATTCTAGAAGCCATATGAACAACCATTATCATATTTAATTCATCTTATACACTATTATATCATCATCAATATAGTCATAATAGACTCATATAGCCAATTAGGAACAATCATGCATTCAACTCTAAGACTACACACAAGACACATAGTCATTAGTCTAACATGATCACCTAAATAGCATCAATAGAACAACACATACTTTCATATCACTTCACATACATGTAGATACAATCATACATCACATAATCAACTACACAAATCATCATAATACTTTAAGTAGTGCCGACAAGGCCATGATAATCATAGTACTTAAAATAATGCCAACAAGGCCATCTCAATCACATAACACTGCCACCATAAGTGGACCAAACCAATCACAACGTAATTAAAGTCTAATTAACATTAAATAAAGGGAAATAGGGCAGCGTACCACCACTTCATCCTCAACACTTCAATCCAATACCAAATCATCCAATTCAATATCATAAGGCCTTACCCATGACCATGAACATCAATTCAATGCATAAATCATAATACTAGATGAAACTAGATCAATTCAATATAGATTTTATCAATCTAAGTCCAATTAGATATCAATTGAATAAAATTCTTACATCATTAGAAAGCCCATAGAAATCTACACTAGAATTCATAAGCATTAGACCAATATCAAGTAACCCATAAATTAGTCAAAAACTAGGGTTCATAGGTAAATTGAGTTAAAATCATATTAATAACAACAATTCAATCACTAAACAATGATTAAACATATTTTATGCAAGAACCCATGGATAGATCATGAAATAGGTCAAGTTCATCTTTGAATACTTTAGAAAACTTCTTTGAATTTGGGCTCCTTGATGAATTGAGTTTCAAGGATCAAAAACTATACCTCAATGATTATTATCCTCCAATTTTATGAAGAATCACCACTCAAATATCCAATCCAAGCTCTTCCTTGAGTTTTGGCTTCAATGGAGTCTTAAGGAATTTCTAAGGGATTTTGGGGTTTTGATTTTGAAGAATGAATTCTTCTGAGTGTTAAAGACATTTATAAATGTATGAAATACCCAAAATACCCTCAAGGAACCTCCAAACCATCTATTTGGACTTTAGGTGAATTTACAAATTCACCCTCCACTTAACAGTGGACTGCACGCAGGAGCAGACTCCATCGACGGAAGCCAACCAACAGACCATTCTGTTTGTCCATGGTCTGGGACTGAGGCTTGTCCTTGGTCCCTTATTTCCCCATTCTAATTCCCAAACGATGAGACCCAACCAACGGGGCGTCGACTGCCTCCGTGGTTTGGGCTGTCTTGGGAAGCCTTGGAAACAACTTTGGGTCCTTCCTCAAGGACCCTTGGATGGTCTTTGGAGATACTTTCCCAGACGTTTCAAACCCAAACATGACCGTATACGAGTTTAGGACCTCTCACATGAAATTCACCCAAAACGAACACGTAAAACTCAACGAAACATGCTTAGACACATATGGTCATTTCAAGGTACATCTTTCGAACGTCATAGACGTTCTTGAGAATTTGACCTCCAAACTTCACGAAGTCCATATTAATGGCCTCCCACTTCCAAGTTGGAAACTCAATAATCTGAGTAAGACCGTCAGGCTTAAGATGTTCTGCCTTAACCTGCTGACAATTAAGACACTTGACCACATATTCTGCAATGTCCTTCTTTATGCCATCCCACCAATAAATCTGCTTAAGATCATGATACATCTTGGTGGAACATGGATGTATGGAATATCTGGAACCATGGGCCTCTGCAACAATGTTGGTCCGCAAATCATTCACATCTGGTACACACAGCCTGTCCTGGTACCTAAGTATGCCGTCACCTCCCAAAGCAAAAGACTCATTCATCTTTATCAACACTGAGTCCTTCAGCTCCATCAACACAGGATCGAGATGTTGACCCTGCTTGACTTCAACTACCAAGGATGAATCAGAACTAGGATGAACTGAAACACCCCCACTAGTAGAGTAAACCAACCGCACACCCAGTCTGGCCAGTCTGTGTACATCTTTCCCCAACTCCTTCTTCTCATCCTCAACGTGGACTGTACTTCCATGCTCATCCTACTCAAAGCATCAGCTATAACATTATCCTTACCTGGATGGTAGTGAACATTCATGTCATAGTCCTTCAACAGCTCCAACCATCTCCGCTGACGTAGATTCAACTCTCTCTGCGTGAACACGTACTGGAGACTCTTATGGTCTGTGAACACATCAACATGCACTCCATACAAGTAGTGTCTCCACAGCTTCAGTGCAAACACCACAGCTGCCAACTCCAGGTCATGAGTGGGATAATTCTTCTCATGAACCTTGAGCTGTCTGGACGCATAAGTTATCACCTTACCAACCTGCATAAGAACACAACCCAAACCAACCCTAGATGCATCACAATAAAAAGTGTAATTCTCACCACACTTAGGCAAAGTAAGCATCGGGGCTGAAGTGAGTCTGTCCTTGAGCTCCTGGAAACTCTTCTCACAAGTCTCCGTCCATTCAAAAATTTGCCTTCTTCTTAGTCAAAGCTGTCAGTGGGGCAGCAATGGAAGAAAAACCCTCCACGAACCTGCGGTAGTAACCAGCCAATCCCAGGAAGCTACGTATATCGGTGGGAGTAAGAGGTTTTGGCCAGTTCTTCACAGCCTCAGTATTACTGGGTCCACCTCCACACCCTGATTTCAGTACTACTCTTTCTTAAAAAATTCTTCTCAGCTTGCCTTGACCTGTTCCCTGCCCTAGTATGCTTCCTCTTCCTACATTCCTCCACTTGTTGGACATGGACCATAAGCCTGGAAAAGTCCATGCTCGCATGCAGCATAGCTGCCCTGCACTCCTCCTCGAGATTCTCAGCAATCTTAGATGCAGTGTAAACGGGAGGATTCATCCTCGTGAAGTCCCTTAACCTGCTAGCCATGGTGCTTGCATGTGGGTTCTTCCTGGGAACACCTTGTTGCTCCGCCTTCGTTTCTCCTCGTATTCATCTTTCTAAATCTCAAGAATAGATGTTAGATACGCTCTTAACACCAAGAAACACACATTAGAGAAGGCACGATAAGATCAGAAGAAGGAAAATTTCCGTACGCATTATGCAGTCTCTAATCCAGGATAGTGGTGCACTTCACTACCATGACTTAGAAACTACTCAATGTGGTTGATGTGAACTTATTATTCTCTTAATTTAACCTAGTGCTCTAATACCAACTTTGTCACGATCGGAATCTAGACCCCAAACGAGACCGGCGTCGTTGACCTCTCAGAGGTCACAGACAAGCCTACATACATTAATCTTACTTTATCTAGGTTAATTTTAGCGGAAAATTTGAACTTTTTGTTTTCTTAGTCCATGCAAAACATTTTAAACTTAACATCATAGGCGTTCACAAATCAACCATCTAATATAGAGATAATCAAATGAAAGAAACAATTCATAATTGCATTAAACGTATTTTTGCCAAAATGGCACCAATACAAAGTCTGAAATGAAAGTGGAAAGAAACACTAGCGGAACATGCTCCACTAGCTAAAGCCTACATCTTAGCTAGATAATAACGGTAGACATCTTCGAAAGCATGAGGGCCTACCAAGTCCGAATGAAAGTTCCACGTCCGGATAGCTGCAACGTCAAACTGTAAGCTCTAGCGTCCACCTGTGCCTGCACCTAAAAATATAGAGTTGTATGGGATTAGTACACATTTGTACTAAGTATGGGTATATGAAAGCACACACCAAGTACATGCATGAGTAAAAATATCTCTTTCCTAACAACATGATTTATGGAAAGTCAAGTCAGTAGACTTGCCAAATTAGGATTAGGAAAGTCAGTGGACTTGCCAAATTTGAATTAGGAAAGTCAGGGGACTTGCCAAATTTGGATTAGGAAAGTCATGCCATGAGAGTAACATGCATCATCATACTTATCATATTGCATACAGCGCCTAATATCTTACACATAGCACATAACATATTGCATATAGCACATAACATATTGCGTATAGCACATAACATCTTTCATATCATTCGTTCATATGCCACAAGACTTTGGAATTATGGACTTAACGTTAAGACTTCCCAAAATGAGGGTTCAACATATGGGACCTCAACTAGCGAGCCTTCTTTAGCAAACACAGAGTCTGCTTCATTCATTCGTACGTACTTCATTTCGTTCATTCATAAGATAGTGTAAACACTAGCCATACCTAGGATGTAGCTTAAGACTCTCATCGGGTTTGCTGTGCAATGATCAAGAATAACCTAGTGTCATTACTTGAGTCTAGCTCACCTCTTGATTATCCTATCATAACACATTTGGTATCGTTCATTTCATTATGTGCTTCATTTGAGGCTGGCCTCATTCATTCATTGGGAACTTTAACTTTAACCGATATAGATCATGTGAGCATCATGAAATCCAGTGTCTCTCCCATAATGAAAAGAGGTGGAATCACCGGCCAATGTGACCCAAAACATGCTAGCGTACATGGGAATTGAACCCCGACAGATCCCTATATTGGCAGTATTGGTTCGAAGACTAGGAGATATAAAGAGACCCATACCCGGCATGCCGGACAGTCTCATGTTATGAGAGTTACGTGTACCTCCGCCCTTCCTGAAAGAAGGCAACATCGCTCATAACTAGCCTATCGGTGCTTAGTATAAAGTTCCATTATATTCAACTCATACGTCATGGAAGCTGGCATCTAGTATGAGGACATCATAACTCAATAGATGATTTCTCAAATCATCATTAGTATTAAGTATACATTATTCTCAATACTTTCATTATAGTGTTCATAGAGACTGGTCTCTTCATTAACTTTACACTCTCATAGGTGAGTACATTTTGGTAACATTTACTTAGGCTCATTTGAGATTGCTCTCATCTTTCACATTAGCCTCTTATCATGTTGTCACCACATTCATTAACTTTAGCACATTTGCTCTTCATATTAACTCATCCCATTTTACGTGAATGTTCACTTCATCATATGCCAATGCACTTGGCCATTTAGTGTGTTTCACACTCTTTCTTAACCCTTCTAGGGTCTCATCATTCATTGTTCATCTCATCATTTCATTACATACATCTTAGGTTCACTTACTTCTAAATGTATGCTAGACTTATGGGTCTTTAAATACAAGCCATGAGGCTTCATTCATAGTCCGTTTAAGCGATTCATATCTTCCTAAGAATATGTGGTACAAGACTTATGCATCTCATAAGTATGCCAAGATTTTGATTTCGATCTATGTAGGCAACATTATTTTTGAACATTTATTCACGTATGACTTATGCATCAATACGGAATTTGGGCAAGGGAACTGATTTCGAATCCCTTGGACAACACTTACATTTGTATTTATTTTGGTTTAATCCATACGACTTGGGGACCGAAGGTCGAGCCCCAACACCTTCATTTCCTTTTAATTTCTTTTCTTTAGACTTTCTCTTTCTTGGCCAAGGGGTTGTGGGATCGAACCACCACAGCCCCTTTTTATTTAAATTTCTTTTTCCTTGACTTTTTTTGGGTTGACCATGAGGGTGTGGGTTCGAATCCCCACAGCCTCACCTTATTTTTCTCTTTAATCCCTTAATCGGCCTAGAGGTCATGAGTTTGATTCCCACACGCCTCACATTTAATCTCTTTTAATTTCCTTAAGTCTGACTGAGAGGTTGTGGGTTCGAATCCCACTCCTCTCATTTCTTATTTTCATAATTCTATTTTCTATCTAAGGCCACGGTTAGAATCCCCCTCACCACAATACTTTTAACTCACTTATTTTCATGGTTTTTAACATGGTGAGGTAACGGGTTCGACCCTCAGTGACCTCACTTATTTTTCTTCATTTTTCATAACATTTTAAACCATTTTAACTTGACCGAAATTCTTCAACTTGTGGCTGGAAATTTTGTAGTTTTTCAGCATCGTTTTCATCAAGTTACACATTAGTTCTTAGGGAAATTTCATGGTTCATTTATAACGTTTTAGGTGAATTTTCATGGATTGGTTTAGCCAAGAGTTTCTCACTCAATTCAGTCATATTACACTTCATATGAACATCGTGATTTACATAAATTTGTGCACGTAAGAATACAACCATAATACATTATTTTTTAGCCTTAAACCCGAGGGCTATAGGCCACAATTCACATTTTGCACACACATACACATAGTTCGGAAAACATGGGTTTTCATTCATACGGTTTCAAACATACATTCATGAACAAATTTATCACGAGAAAACATTACACGTCTAATATCTACCAGCAAATATACCCAACCTACGAATCTATGGGAGCTAGTGACAGGAACATGCAACGGGGAACAACCCTAGTTTTCGGAATAGATTCGTCTGAACCTTAAGGGGTCTCTTGGGAAAGGGACCAAGAAAGAAGAGAACCCATACCTTTTATGAAGTTCAAACCTTGAAGTTGCTGCCCATACCTTCTCCAAAACTCACGTCCAATCCAAGTTTCAACACCAAGCTTTCGACGGAAAAACCCTCTCTTTGCCTAACGTGTTTGATTAGTTGTTTGTTTATAATTTTCGTTGTGAGTTCTTCAAGTGTGAAGAACTTTGGTTTATATTCTGTTCTTGTACGTTATTTGGCAGAGAGAATGTGAATAAGAGTTGGTTTGATCGTGAAAGTGAGAGATAGACGTGAGAGGTGAGAGTTTTCTTAGGATTAGGAGTCTAGTTTAGGACTTAGTCAAATAAGGTTTTATTAAATGGTAAAAATCTGATTTCCCTTTTATTTTAAATCAGCTAATAAATAATAAATATTAATTAATTACATTAATTTACCAACTTAAATAAAAACAATTTAAATCATCGCTTCCACCTAGGTTCTAACCCGGGTGGAGCAAGACTACACTCAAGAAGCCAATTTTCGGCCCTCTCTCCCCAAAATGCCCCTCCACCTTATTAATTAAATAATTAATTATATATTTAGGTTAATTACGATACTACCCTTAGCTTGTAAAAAGACCATTTAACCTCTACACCCTCCAAACCTAAGATTTTCCCTTTTTAAGTCCGGTAAAGACTCCTTCGAGTAAATCTTCGTATTCGAGAGCCCTACATGGCTGGACCCAACCTTTCCTAGCTCAACTAACTCCCCAAGTTAGTTGGATTTGCTGTACAAAGGGTTCAGAGGTCTGGTTCTACGCGCATCAATCTTTGTGAACCCGGTCTAATCGTAGGCATTTTAGACACATTAAGCATTACTTATCATATCCATTTTTAGGGTTGTTACATTATCCCCCCCCCTTAGGAACATTTGGCCCCGAATGACACTACTAACTATCTAGCACAATGCCAGTCATAACATAACACAATCACTATGCACAGTCAAACAATAGCAACAAAGAATAGAGAGATAAGGAAACTTAGACTTAAGAGTAGGAAGTCTAACCTCAAGAGCTGAAAAGATGAGGGTAGCGAGATCTCATATCGGCCTCAGCCTCCCACGTAGCACCCTCAACAAGATAATTCCTCCACAATACCTTCACTGTGGCAATCTCCTTGTTCCTCAACCGCTTGACTTGTCTGTCTAAGATCTCAACAGCTACTTCCTCGTAGGACAAGTCTTCATCGACCCCCAAACCTTCCACAGGTATAATCGATGCTGGATCACCTAGGCACTTCTTTAACATGGATACATGAAAGACTGGATGGACAGAAGCTATCTCCACAGGCAATGCCAACTCATAGGCCACCTCACCCACACGCTGTAGGATCTCATATGCCCAACATACCTCGGACTCAACTTCCCCTTCTTGCCAAACCTCGTCACCCCCGTCATAGGTGATATCTTCAAATAAACATGGTCACCAACATCAAACTCTAAGGGCCATTTTCTGTTATCTGCATATGACTTCTGCCGACTGTAAGCAGTAGCCAACCTGTCCCTTATCACCCTGACCTTCTCTAAGGCCTCATGAATGATCTCTAAACCCAAAATGGATGACTCTCCAACCTCGAACCACCCAACTGGAGATCTACACCTCCTACCATACAGTGCCTCAAACGGTGTCATCCCAATGCTGGAGTGATAGCTATTATTATGCGAGAACTCTATCAAAGGCATATGGTCATCCCAGCTACCCCTGAAGTCAATCACACACGCTCTCAACATGTCCTCCAATGTATGAATGGTGCGCTCTGCCTGCCCATCAGTCTGAGAATGACAGGCAGTACTAAACTTTACCGGCGTGCCTAAGCTCTTCTGGAAGGATCTCCAGAAATGTGAAGTGAACTGAGCTCCTCTATCTAAAATGATCGACAAAGGAATCCCATGCCATCTCATAATCTCATCAATGTAGAGTCTCGCATAATCCTCGGCTCTGTAAGTAGACTTCACAGGGATAAAGTGGGAAGACTTAGTCATCCTGTCCACAATAACCCATATGGAGTCATGATGTCTTCTAGTCCTCGGAAGACCAACCACGATGTCCTTATTAATGGCCTCTCACTTCCAAGTCGGAACCTCAATAATCTGATTAAGACCGCCAGGCTTAGGATGTTCTGCCTTAATCTGCTGACAATTAGGACACTTGTTTACATATTCTGCAATGTCCTTCTTTATGTCATCCCACCTATAAATCTACTTAAGATCATGATACATCTTGGTGGAACATGGATGTATGGAATATCTGGAACCATGGGCCTCTGCAACAATGTTGGTCCGCAAATCATTCACATCTGGTACACACAGCGTGTCCTGGTACCTAAGTATGTCGTCACCTCCCAAAGCAAAAGACTCATTCATCTTTATCAACACTGAGTCCTTCAGCTCCATCAACACAGGATCGAGATGTTGACTCTGCTTGACTTCAACTACCAAGGATGAATCAGAACTAGGATGAACTGAAACACCCCCACTAGTAGAGTAAACCAACCGCACACCCAATCTGGCCAGTCTGTGTACATCATTTCCCAACTCCTTCTTCTCATCCTCAACGTGGGCTGTACTTCCCATGCTCATCCTTCTCAAAGCATCAGCTACAACATTAGCCTTACCTGGATGGTAGTGAACATTCATCTCATTGTCCTTCAACAGCTCCAACCATCTTCGCTGACGTAGATTCAACTTTCTCTGCGTGAACACGTACTGGAGACTCTTTTGGTCTGTGAACACATCCACATGCACTCCATACAAGTAGTGCCTCCACAGCTTTAGTGCAAACACCACAGCTGCCCACTCCATGTCATGAGTGGGATAATTCTTCTCATGAACCTTGAGCTGTCTGGACGCATAAGCTATCACCTTACCAACCTGCATAAGAACACAACCCAAACAAACCCTAGATGCATCACAATAAACAGTGTAATTCTCACCACACTTAGGCAAAGTAAGCATCGAGGCTGAAGTGAGTCTGTCCTTGAGCTCCTGCAAACTCTTCTCACAAGTCTCCGTCCATTCAAACTTGGCCTTCTTCTTAGTCAAAGCTGTCAGTGGGGCAGCAATGGAAGAAAAACCCTCCACGAACCTGCGGTAGTAACTATCCAATCCCAGAAATCTACGGATATCAGTGGGAGTAAGAGGTTTTGGCCAGTTCTTCAGAGCCTCAGTCTTCCTGGGGTCCACCTCCACACCCTGATTTCAGTAGTACTCTTCCTTGAAAAATTCTTCTCAGCTTTCCTTGACCTGTTCCCTGCCCTTGTATGCTTCCTCTTCCTGCATTCCTCCACTTGTTGCACATGGACCATAAGCCTAAAAAAGTCCATGCTCGCATGCAGCATAGCTGCCCTACACTCCTCCTCGAGATTCTCAGCAATCTTAGATGTAGTGTAAATGGGAGGATTCATCCTTGTGAAGTCCCTTAACCTGCTAGCCATGGTGCTGGCATGTGGGTTCTTCCTGGGAACACCTTGTTGCTCCGCCTTCATTGCTCCTCATATTCATCTTTCTGAATCTCAAGAGTAGATGTTAGATACGCTCTTAACACCAAGAAATAGACATTAGAGAAGGCACGATAAGATCAGAAGAAGGGAAATTTTCCTACGCATTATGTAGTCTTTAATCCAGGATAGTGGTGCACTTCACTACCATGACTTAGAAACTACTCAATGTGGTTGATGTGAACTTATTATTCTCTTAATTTAACCTAGTGATCTGATACCAACTTTGTCACGATCGGAATCTAGATCCCAGACGAGACCGGTGTCGTTGACCTCTCAGAGGTCGCAGACAAGCCTACATACGTCATTCTTACTTCATCTAGGTTAATTTTAACGGAAAATTTGAACTTTTTGTTTTCTTATTGCTGAAAAACTACAACATCATATCTCAATACATGATTTCTCATCTCAACATTAGTATTAAGTATACATTATTCTCAATACTTTTATTAGAGTGTTCATAGAGACCGGTCTCTTCATTAACTTTACACTCTCATAGGTGAGTACATTTGGGTAACATTTACTTAGGCTCATTTGAGATTTCTCTCATCTTTCACATTAGCCTCTTATCATGATATCACCACATTCAATAACTTTAGCACATTTGCTCTTCATATTTACTCACCCCATTTTACGTGAATGTTCACTTCATCATATGCCAATGCACTTGGACATTTAGTGTGTTTCACACTCTTTATTAACCCTTCTAGGGTCTCATCATTCATTGTTCATCTCATCATTTCATTACATACATCTTAGGTTCACTTACTTCTAAACGTATGCTAGACTTACAGGTCTTTACATACAAGCCATGAGGCTTCATTCATAGTTCATTTAAGTGATTCATATCTTCCTAAGATTATGTGGTACAAGACTCATGCATCTTGTAAGTATGCCAAGATTTCGATTTTTATCTATGTAGGCAACATTATTTTTGAACATTTATTCACGTATGACTTATCCATCAATACGGAATTTGGGCAAAGGAACAGATTTCAAATCCCTTGGACAACACTTACATTTTTATTTATTTTGGTTTAATCCACACGGCTTGGGGACCCAAGGTCGAGCCCCAACACCTTCATTTCCTTTTAATTTCTTTTCTTTAGACGTTCTTTTTCTTGGCCGAGGGGTTGTGGGATCGAACCCCCACAGCCCTTTTTTATTTAAATTTCTTTTTCCTTGACTTTTCTCGGGTCGACCATGAGGGTATGGGTTTGAATCCCCACAACCTCATTTTATTTTTCTCTTTAATCCCTTAATCAGCCTAGAGGTCGTGAGTGCCTCAACATTTAATCTCTTTTAATTTCCTTAAGTCTGACTAAGAGGTTGTGGGTTCGAATCCCACTCCTCTCATTTCTTATTTTCATAATTCTATTTTCCAGCCAAGGCCACGGTTCGAATCCCCCTCACAATAAGTCTTTTAAGTCACTAATTTTCATGGTTTTTAACATGGTGAGGTCACAGATTCGACCCTTAGTGACCTCACTTATTTTTCTTCATTTTTCATAACATTTTAAACCATTTTAACTTGACCGAAATTCATTAACTTGTGGCTGGAAATGTTGTAGTTTTTCAGCATCTTTTTCATCAAGTTACACATTAGTTCTTAGGGAAATTTCATGGTTCATTTATAACGTTTTAGGTGAATTTTCATGGATTGGTTTTGCCAAGAGTTTCTCACTCAATTCAGCCACATTACACTTCATATGAACATCGTGATTTACATAACTTTGTGCACGTAAGAATAAAACCATAATACATTATTTTTGAGCCTTAAACCCGAGGGCTATAGGCCACAATTCACATTTTGCACACACAAACACATAGTTCGGAAAACATGGGTTGTCATTCATACGGTTTCAAACATACATTCATGAACATATTCGTCACGAAAACACATTACACACCTAACATCTACCAGCAAATATACCCAACCTATGAATCAATGCGAGCTAGTGAAAGGAACATGCAACGGGGAACAACCCTAGTTTTCGGAATAGATTCGTCTGAACCTTAAGGGGTCTCTTGGGAAAGGGACCAAGAGAAAAGAGAACCCATACCTTTTATGAAGTTCAAACCTTGAAGTTGCTGCCCATACCTTCTCCAAAACTCACGTCCAATCCAAGTTTCAACACCAAACTTTTGACGGAAAAACCCTCTCTTTGCCTAACGTGTTTGATTAGTTGTTTGTTTATAATTTTCGTTGTGAGTTCTTCAAGTGTGAAGAACTTTGGTTTATCTTTTGTTCTTGTACGTTATTTAGCAGAGAGAATGTGAATAAGAGTTGGTTTGATCGTGAAAGTGAGAGATAGACATGAGATGTGAGAGTTTTCTTAGGCTTAGGAGTCTAGTTTAGGACTTAGTCAAATAAGGTTTTATTAAATGGTAAAAATCTGATTTCCCTTTTATTTTAAATCAGCTAATAAATAATAATTATTAATTAATTACATTAATTTACCAACTTAAATAAAAACAATTTAAATCATCGCTTCCACCTAGATTCAAACCCGGGTGGAGCAAGACTTCACTCAAGAAGCCAATTTTCGGCCCTCTTTCCCCAAAATGCCCCTCCACCTTATTAATTAAATAATTAATTATATATTTAGGATAATTACGATACTATCCTTAGATTGGAAAAAGACCATTTTACCTCTAGACCCTCCAAACCTAAGATTTTTCCTTTTTAAGTCCGGTAAAGACTCATTCGAGTAAATCTTCGTATTCGAGACCCCTACATGGCTGGACCCAACCTTTCCTAGCTCAAATAACTCCCCAAGTTAGTTGGCTTGGCTTTAGAAAGGTTTCAGAGGTCTGGTTCTACGCGCATCAATCCGTGTGAATCCGGTCTAATCGTAGGCATTCTAGACACATTAAGCATTACTTATCATATCCATTTTTAGGGTTGTTACAGGTGTCTAGAACTTAACATGTTTATATTAAAGTTATAAGGTATTAAAATGACTTATAATATGGTTTAGAGTCAGTGTGTAATGTTTGAGGTGATTTGGAAGTCAAACGTCAAGGGACAACCAAGACGTTCGACGATTAGTCACTTATGTGCCTCATATGTCTATGCGTGCTTATAATTGTATGAAATGAACTTATGAAGTCTTAAAATGATTTATAATGATTTTTAATAGTATTATATGAAGTTTCGTGAAGTTTGGAGATCAAACGTCCAAGAATGTCCAAGACGTTCGAAAGATAGGATTGAGATTTGCATGTGTGTGTCTTGATGGGGCCTTGCATATTTGGACGTGTTGCGAGAATTTGTTTTGGGTGAAACTTTTGTGGGAGGTCTACAACTTGTTAAGGTTTGTATTTACATTGGAAACGTTCGGTTACGACTTCAAAAGGGCCCAAAAAAAGTGCCCACAAGAAGGACCCAAGGCTGGTCAAGGCACTGCCTTGGCAGTGTCAATAGATTGAACCAAACGACGCCCAGTTGGTTGACCAACGGCCCGTAGGTGAGATCTCGTTGATTTAAACTTATCCTGGGAATGTCTCAACCCAAAAACAGGCCAAGGTCCAACTGACGGAATCCAAAGGACGGCCAGTCGATTGACCAACGGCCAGTCGATGGTCATCCGTCGATGGTGGCCTACAACACTGTCTTGCGAACTGTTTTATTTAAGGGGTGAATGGAAAATTCATCCCACGTCCTAAACTGACTCTAATTGATCAATTTACCTATTTTTGGGTGTATTTAAAGAATTAAACATGTGAACATCCCATTCCCAATCCCTTCTCACGAAATTGAACCTTCCCTCCGAAACCAATTCTCTCTAGAAACCTCCATTGTTGTTGAAGCTCAAGAACAACTTTTGGATTGGATTCTCCTGGGTTATTCACCAATTTTTAGAGGTTTTCAACTAGACAAAGGTATGGTGATGCTTCATCTCTAAGTAACCTTTCACTTGGATAGTTCTTCTCAAAGTTTTCAAAGAGATTTCATGATCAAACTTCCAATCTTTCAATCTAGCCATGGGTTCTTTCTAAAAACGTTTTTAATGATTAAATCATGATGAATTGAAGTTCATATATTGTTTTTAACGTGATTTTCAATCCGATGCACGATGAACCCATGTCCCTTCCCAACTTGATTTAGCCCTTGCATGGGCATTGTGTTCATTGCTTGTTAATGGTTGAATTGTGATTCTCTTACGTTGAATTGTCTATATCTACTGTTATTTACGTGAATTAATGATGAATTGATGATTAAGGATCCATTTGGATCAATGTATGAAGATTTGAGCATGCCTAGCCTAACTATCAATGTGATCACTGTAATGTTGGCATTTTGATGAATAAAAGTGGATTTCGATTATGTTGTGATTCTAGTAGCTACTGCATTAGACTAATAATTTGGTTAAATTGTGAATATAAATGTGGTATGATCAAAGTAAAGAAGGTTTGGTATTGATGGATCTATGTGCTTCTAAGCTATTAAGTAGTAACTTGTGATCACTATAACATTGGTCCTTAATAGTATAAAAGTGGATTTTGAGTATGTTAATATGCTTAGGTATACTGTATAGAATGTGTATTGATGATGAATTATGTGATATTGGATCAATGCAAATTGATACTTAAAGAACTTTAGCTCTACTTCTTATTGAGTGTTAAGTATGGTATTCACTGTAACATGGACTCTATAATGCATAATTGTGGAACTCGTATATGTAAGTACAATTGTAGCTACTGCCCTAGGTTGATAAGATTAATGAAATATGAGTTATAACCCATGAAAGTGAAATTGGCTAATGGTTGATGTTCTTCTACCTTCTAGTATGTTAATGTGTTATACTAGTTGTAGCATGACCTTGTAGTAGCCTATACTTGAATTCATGTATGATTATGGTACTTAAGCTACTGCCCTATACTTGATTTATTGATGAAAGATTAGTAATGGTGAATGATGACCAAAGGCTAAAGGATTGGTAAGAATTGCTCTACTCATCTACTTCTCTATTTCTCTAGAGTAATGTTAATGAAGCCTTGTATGGAATTGTGTGGTATGGTCCACTTATGGTGGAGGTGTTTACTTTATGTCATTATATATGTGTTGAACATGGCCTTGAAGGCAAATTGATGATTATATGAATGAGTGGTTATGATAATCACTTTATGTGTAACTTGTGCCTAGTCTTCTACTATAGTTGTGAATCTAGGTTATGTTACTGTTGTTATGAGCATGTAAATGGTTATGTAATATCACGTGTAGGTGCTGCCATTAATGATTTATTAAGGATTGATGACCCCTACCCGTGTACCCCTATGTGAATGTGTGAATAGCTAATGTTAGGAACCTTAGGGTATAATATGAAGATTGTCTTGTCTCCTATGCTAAATTGTGTTGTGTGGTCTATACTTGAAAGTGTAATGTGGTATAAGAGGGTGGCTGCCTCAATGTGTTGTTGATGGCCATTATGTGATCATGTTGACCAATGTACACACACACTCACACTTCATGCATGCTTAAAAGTAGTAAATGTTCATGGTGTCTAAATGAAAGGTAGTTCTCATATTCACTAGTGTCTATTACTATGCATGTTAAGCTTATGTGTATGATGAAGTATTAATGTGCATAGAGTCTTTGTGGGTTTATATGAAAGGATTGCTCATATAGTTATACCTATAAACTTATGCATTGATATATGGGCATGTGTGATATCTATGTGTTATGTGAAAGGTTTGCTCACATATATGTACACACACACACATAAATGATGATCTAGTTTATAGAGTGTACTTGAGAGGGGTGACCAAGATTACTCTAAACTAGATAGGTGATTGAATATGCTATAATCATATAAAGAATGAATATCTTAAGCCTATGTTTTATGAAAAATGTAATAAAGGCTTTTCAATAAAGGGAACTTAGCTTAGCACCGAGTGAACTTGACATTGAGAGGTGTTAACTTCCCTTGGAGGAAGATTCACCATTTTGTCCCTTATAGAGTGTTGACTTCCCTTAGAGGAATACTCACCTATGGAAACATATGAGGTGTTGACTTCCCTTTGAGGAAGGTTCACCCATGTTTTCTCATGAGATGAGGCCCCAATTTTCAATGGCATGTAGAGGGAACTACCGATCTCTTAGTTCCATAAACTATACTTGCCACATAGGATCTAGCAAAGTGAATTCACTTAGGATGCTAGGATGTATGTTAATGTTCTACCTTGGCTAGGTAGGAACACCTTCCATTGGTGTAAGGCTTTACAACACCAAATTCCATGTTTAGCACCCATGGTCTTAGTGTCGGTTAAGGCTATAGTTTCTCTAAAGTAAAATTGACAATGGAAGTAAGGAACTAGGATCCTAACTAGGATGACTTAAGGGAGGTTACTTAGTATAGGTGGAAGTAATGAACCCATCTAGACATTGCACAAGTAACTCCTTAGGAAGTCCTAGGAAGGTGACCTAATGTGTATGATTATGTTTATGTCCTTATGCATGACATGGTAGTAATGTTATGAAGATGTGCATGGTATGAATGTATATGATGTGATTTTATCCTTATATACACTATGTTGGTCTAAATGACTATATGATAGGTCTTGTATTGACATGAATGAAGTTGTCTTTACTTATTATGAGGATGTATGAATTGTATGTTAAGGTTTGAGGTCTCATGAAGAGTTTACTAAGTATGTGTGGGGTTATGGGGCTTCACATGTACATTGCACTAGTAGACTAAGATTGGGGTCATGAATAAGATCGTATAATGATGAATATGAAAAGAAGTAAAAGTATGTGTAAATGGATATAGTTCACTGTAATGCCTTATGGTCTTGACTTGAATGTGTCTTGTAATGGGCTATACTTCTATGATGATATGTGTTGGCTTGTGTAAGTGGTATGTATGGATTTTCTTGTGCTCCTAACGTGATGTATTGCAGCAAGTATCACTAAAGGGTTACTTGGGAGGTTAATGAATTAAAAGAAGGAGTTCACTGTTAAGAAGAATGAGCTCACTGTAAAGTGACCTAAAATGGGACTTAAATTATATATGTGATTTTATGTAATGTTTAGACTTTGACTATGTCTATATGGAGTATGTGAATGATATAAACGCTATTGTACAAAGGTTTTATATGATTTCAAGAAAATGTCCCTTTTAAATGCATGTTTTTGCATGGTTGCCATACTTAGTGCATTCTTGTACTAACTTCATTCTTCTCTACTTTTTACACAAAGTGTAGGTTATGGATGCTTAAGGGATGTCTATGTGATTGAGGATCTTTATATGTGGTTCCCACAATCAAGGAAAGGAATCCTTAAGTCCAAGGATATCCTAATGTATAGCTTACGGTAAAGTTCTTATAAATTGTATAGTTATGTTTTATGTCTTAAGGGTCGTGTCCCTATTGTACTCTAATGTTGTTGAGTCTAAGATGGCAAAGAGACTTAAGGTTTAAGTATGTGACTTATGTTTTATATATATATGGAGTAAAGTTCTAGCATATGATGTGCTATGAAAAGTTTTAAATTTTCCGCTAAATTTACTATGTCAATGCAATGAATGATAACTATGGGCTTGTATAAGACCTCCGAGAGGTCACAAGTACGCCATATTACTTCTAGGGCGTGCTCCCCAGATGTGACAGCACGCGTGGGAGTCAGACTTATAGATTCCACACAAGGAGGAATGGGGATGAATCATCACTAGTGTCAGAGGTGAAAGAGAAGAAAGACGAAGAACCCATTTTGCTTCATTTGAAGGCGAATCTTCATAAGCAAAGAGTATTGGCTTTTTGACAAGGGGGAGATGGTGTACTTAAGTATCAAGGTAGATTGTGTGTACCTAGGGTGGATGGACTCCATGAGAGAATTATAGAGGAGGCTCATAGCTCAAAATATTCCATTAATTCGGGTTTTACAAAGATGTACCACGACTTGAGAGAAGTATATTGGTGGGAAGGCATGAAGAAGGGCATTGCTGAGTTTGTTGCCAAATGCCAAAATTGCCAACAAGTAAAAGTAGAACACCAAACTCCTGGAGCTTTGGATCAAAATATAGAACTTTCAGAATGAAAGTGGGAGATGATTAGTAAGGACTTTATCACAGTCTTTCCAAGGTCTCGCAGACAACATGATTCAATTTGGGTGACTGTCGATAGAATGACAAAATCAGCCCACTTCTTACTGGTAAAGAACACTCATTCGACAAAGCATTATGCTAAGTTGTACATTCAAGAAGTGGTAATACTTCATGGAGTCCTAGTTTCAATCATTTCAGAAAGAGGTGCACAATTTACTGCTATGTTCTTGAAGTCTTTCTTGAAATGTTTAGGTTCAAAAGTGAACTTAAGCACTATTTTTCAACCTCAGACGGATGGACAAGCAGAGCGTACCATCAAGATTTTAGAAGACATGTTCAGAGATTGTGTGATCGATTTCAAGGGGAATTGGGATGATCACCTACCTCTCATTGAGTTTACTTACAATAACAACTAAAATTCGAGCATCCAAATGGCTTCATGTGAATCTCTTTATGGGAGAAAAAGAAGATCTCCTATTGGGTGGTTTGAAGTTGGTGAAGAAGGGTTGATAGGACCAGATCTATTTCCCCAAGCCATGGAGAAAGTGAAGGCTATTCAAGAGAGATTGAAGATGGCATAGAGTCTTCAGAAGTCCTACACAGATGTGAGAAGAAGTCCATTGGAATTTGAAGTGGATGACTGGGTATATATGAAAATTTCACCCATGAAGGGTTTTCTGAGGTTTGGCAAAAAGGGGAAACTTAGTCCCTGGTATATTGGACATTATAGAGTATCAAACAGGATTAGCAATGTAGCTTATGAGTTGGAGCTACCACATGAGTTAGCTGTAGTAGATCTGGTATTTCATATCTCCATGTTGAAGAAGTGCATGGGTGATCCTTCATTGGTTTTATTGACTGAGAATGTTGAGATTAAGGATAGCTTATCCTATGAAGAGATTCTTTTTTGAATTTTAGATCGCCAAGTTTGCAAGTTGAGAAGAATAGAGGTTGCGTCAATCAAGGTCCTTTGGAGGAACCAATTTGTTGAAGAAACGACTTGGAAAGATGAAGAGGATATGAAGAAGAGATACCCACGTCTCTTTGAATCCGGAGAGAATGGAGATCAACATACTAATTCTCTTTCTAGTACTTTATGAACTATGAGTAAGCATGATTGTTATTTTTTTTCGGATTGTTAAGTGTTGAACTTGATGTTACTATTCTTACTGTAGTGAAAGAAATCTCATTAGAGGATGATGTTCGCAAGGGAGAGATACTGTAACATCTCGTAACTCGTAAATAGCCAAGGATTTGCTAAGAAACTAAATTTTATCATTTTTGTAATGAATAGGAAAAATCTGGAAAATTTCCTAAGTTAAGAAAGTAAGTTTTTGTTTATTTTCAAACGGCCATAACTTCTAGATCAGTATGAGTTAAGGTCAATTATTTATATGGTTGGAAATCCCTTGGAGATTTCTTTCCAACGCCATCAATTTTGCGCATTTTCGATATCATATGTGGGAGATATGCCTATCGGAAGTTGGGTTGTTGGATTAAGGAATGTCCCAATTGTAACATTTCAAAAATCGCCAAACATAGGTGTCATGAAGTCTAGACACTGTTTTTAAGGTTATTTTAATGAATATAGGTAATTTAGGGAGTCTAGGAAACAAAATGTCCAAGAACGTCGATGACGTTCGAAAGTTGGTTCAAAGAGGTATTAGTGTGCCTTGGCCTATTTGACTAGTTTTAAGAGTCGGAAATTAACAAAAATTGGTGAAAATGTGTGGAACACGTTTTTGAGATGTTTCATGGTTGAAACGTACGAGTACGACTCCCCAAGGACCAACCAAGGGCCCTTGAGGAGGACCCCTGCAGATTGAGGCAACACTGCCTAGGCAGTGTGCATCGACGGAGGGGGATACTGTCCGTGTGTGGACTGACGGGGCGTCGATGCCACCGTCGTACCACACTTAGACAATTTGAGGAATCCCTCGCCTTCACAAGTATCTTAACTCATCGACGGTTGTGCATGATGAGTGGGGGGTAGGCTCGTCGACTCACAGACGACCCATCGACGGGGTTCCGTCTGTGAGGGCTTACATTTTTCTGCATGTTTTTAATTAAGTTCATTTATTTAGTTAAGGGGTTAGGGGGTTAATTAAGGGATTAAGGGGGTCTAATTAAGTTATTTAGTCACCCATATAAAGTCCCCAACCCCATTAAACTAATTAGAACTCTAAAATCAATTCCTCTATCTTCTCTCTACTTTCTCTCTCTATTGGAAGACACCATAGAAGACTAAGATAAGGAAGGGATTTGGGGGCTGGAAAGGGACGAATTCATCTTCAAGTCTTTGTCAAAACACTGAGGTATGGGATCTATTCACCTTTGAGTCCTCTTTCCTCAAAGGGTTCATTCAAAGTGTTTTCAAATCTAGAGTTTTCAAATGGGTTTCATCCAATTACGAATTTGAAGTTATGAATTGAGTTTTTGATGTTTTATTTAGGTTATATTGACTAGATTAACATGTATTCTAACTTGATTAGGGAAATATTTGATGGTCTTGCCTAAATTGAAGAACGTGATCCTAAGTCCCTAACCCTAGGTTGTGATCTTGACTTATATTGTATATTGTTCATTCAATTGACTTGGTTAAGGGTTGAATTACTACTAGATGATGTTGTTATGGTAATTATGAATGATTTAGGGTGATGAATAGTCTCTCATACTAGTTCTTGAGAAGTGATCTAGGGTATGATGAATTGACTTAATCCTAAGCTTTGATCTATTATGGAATTGTGATGTAGTGATTCTTTTAGCCTTGTGATTATATTGGTTATTGAATTGTGGTGACTTGATGACCTAATTGAGGGTAACTAAGGGTGGATGGTAAGACCTTGATGATGAATTGTGAAGAAGACTTGGTAAGTCTTGTGATCCCTATACTTTGCTTCAATTATGATTAATTGTGATTAAGTCATGAAGATTGTGTTGGAGTATGCCTTGTTTAGGATTGATAGGGTGGTATGATATTGAATTAAAATGTCTTGATTATGGTTGTGAGGTTGATTAAGATGTAAAGTTATAAGGATGACGGTGATTACCAATGTGCCCTATTATGAAAGATTATGTAATGTGTTAACCTTACTTAAGTGGATTGTGATGAAAGGATTATACTCATGCAATTTCCTATTGAGCTATTATGATGATGATGATACAAGGGCTAGACCCTATGACCTAAACTAAGTTACGATTGATAAGTAAAGTTATGATTGGTAAGTAAAGCCATTAAAGACATTTCAAGAAGGGACTTAGCTTAGCACCGAGTGATCTTGTATGTGAGAGGGTGACACTTTCCCACATAGGGAAAGTAGGGTTCACTACGGTTCTCACGGGGTGTATAGCCTCATGACCCAAATAGAGTGTAGAGTGATGTTTCCAATGTTCCCCAAGTTCCATAACTATGTTGCCACCATAGGAATACTTGCTAGTGGATACACCTAGATGCTACGTTTCATGTTAGGTTATATCTTGGCTGGTAGACCACCTTCCATCTGTATAAGGTTTTACGACACTGTATTCCACATTAGCTCATGTGGTCTATGTCGGTTAAGGCAATTGTTCCCTAAACTAAAATGAAGTAATGATGTATAGACTAACTAAAGTGATTTGAGGGGTTTGACTTAGCTTAGGTAGGGGTAGGGGACTCTACCTATGCCTTGCACTAGTTTGCCTTGATAGGAGCTTTAGGAGGTTAATATTATGTATATAAATGATGTTAAATGTAGTTGACCTTATATGATGATTATGATGCTTATGAACATGTAATTGGTCTTTATTTATAAAGTATGAACTTATGTGTACTTGAAGGCAATGTTAGGTGAAGTGAGTTACTATTTATGGTTCTTATTGGTTACTTGATTGAGTAAAGTTATGGGGATTTGCTTGGTCATTGCACTTGTTGACTTTTATGAAGATTATGATTAGTTGTCTTGCTTTACTAGTTACATGATTAACTCTTATTCATGCTTGTGATGTTATTACTTGGTGATAGAGTTAAATGAGATTATGGGTTCAAGTATGTTGGTGTGCATATAGCTTATTTGATTTGTTGAACATGACTAAATGATTGGTATAGTTTGTTGATTGTGCATAAGTTCTTAAAGAGGTAAAATGGCATGATTTAACTAAATGTCCCCTTTTAGCATGTTTGATTGTTATATGTGCATATGGTCTCATAGTTAGTACATGTGGCTTACTAACCCCATTTTCTCCCTTTTTCCCAAACTTTTTAGGTCCCGGTCGTTGAGGTTTCGTTCGAGGCGATCTAAAAGGAGGCTTGGATATTCTCTCTCATCCAAGTGGTAGGTCCTCATTTGGACGAGGACGATGCCAATATTCTAGCTACGGATTTGCTTAGATATTAAGACACTTATGTTTACCCTATCTTTCATTTGAGAACAAGTTGTATAATGCCTATATGTGGCTTACTTTTATTGTTGTGGGGCTATGCCCAAGTTGATATTGTCAATTTATATGGTTATGAGATGAGAGGGATTTTATGACTCTATTTCTATCTTATATATGTATGTGAAATAAAAGTAGAAGGTTAAGTAATCTTCTTATACGAAAGGTATATGTATACTCGATAATAATACTATTACGTGTATGTAGAGGTCTATGTAAACGTCTAATTAGATATAGTTAACAGTCTTAAATTCTTCCGTATTGTTGACTTGTGAATGCGATGATAAAAACTAAAGGGCTTTCTTAGTCCTCAAAGAGAACGACGACGCCGGTTACGTCTAGGGGGTAAACCCGGATGTGACACCAATCCAGATTTTAGTAAGGCTAAAGTCGTGTTTCCACCCAACTATTTCCTAATTCATTTAAAGGTTTCTTAGGGGTAAATCTAAGCCTTAAGTCATTTTAGAAAATTTATTCACGCTTAGGGCTTGGGAGAAAAGAGAAGAGAAGAAGGAGAAGGGAGAAAGATCAAGAATTCATCAAGAACACCAAGATCGTTGAGTGGAAATTGTCGGGGGTGATCCCTTTAAGGTATGTGAGATTTTTCAGTGTTGGGTTAGTTCACCAACACATTAACTTGTTTAATTCAACAAATTTTGAGTAGATTGAATGATGAACATTGAAGTTCTTGAAGAATAATGGTTGAATTATTATTGGTTGAGTTGTTATATGACTTAAGTTGATTTGATTCGTGTTTCCGGGTTGTTTTTCAAGTCTGATCTATTGGTTATTGATGTTATTAGTGATCCTAAGGTATTGGGTTGAGATCCATGGATGTTTAGAAAGTTTAGAGATAAAAAATGAAGAAGCAAAGTTGGAATTCCCATCTGACAGGCCCTAGGGTGTCGCGCCTGCCAGAGCCCCTCAAGACAGGCTCTGTCTGACAAGCCCTAGCGCGCCATGCCAGCCAGAGCCTCTCAGGATAGCCTCTATCCGTCAGGCTCTAGCACTCCACACCTCTCAAGGCCCAAGGACCCCTAGAGACACCCTTTTTTCCCCATCTTTTCGTACTAGTTCCAAATTGATGTACCCACATTTCTTAGTTCATTACAACACTCTAAGGTACATCTAAACATCATGAAATCATCCATAAACGTGAGATCATAAAACTTTAAACCATAATTAACTACAAAAAATCAGCATTTAGCGACTTACAAAATTCATCGCTAATATATGTTATTCCGTCACTAAACCGTATTAGCGACGGATTTGTGACAAATTATTGGTTGTTGCTATTTCGCTCGTTAGTAATCTATAAACAAGGAAAATATAATTTCCGTCACAAATTTAGCGACATAATTGAGACGAACGATTACCGTCACAACTTGTTAGTGACAGACTGGTCTGTTGTTATACTTATATAGCTCGTTCCTAATTTCATAATTAATTTCGTCATTTAAAATAAATCCGCGATGAAATTTTGTCACTAATCCGTCACAAAATATTATGTTATTTGAGCCACCACATTTTTCACTTAAATGTTTCGTTGCTAATCCATCGCCAACATTTTTTATAGTAACAACCAAATCGTCATTAAATTTGTTGCTAAATTTTTTCTCATTTCATTTATTTGTTTTAAATATACACTGCTAAAACATATTAAATAACAATTACTAAACATCTCTAAAATAATAAAAATTCATATAAAATAATATTTAGAGGGTTCAAAATTTGTAGATAGCAAAATCAAAATCACATACTTCCAGTGCAAAATATGAAAATAAATATATCAACTATTCTTAAGAGAAATATTTTCTTCTCGTAGTATGTTATTGCTTCAGATCCAAGACCGTATACTCTTCTCTTCTTTTATCTCCCGACATCTTGATAGTTTGCTTCATGAGAGCTTGGTAGTTTTCTCCCGTCCATAAAAGAGTGCAAACTTGTTATGCTAGTAGCCAATAGTTCAAGATACTTGGTAATTGAGAACAAATGGGATACACTGATCTTATCCAATAGCTTGTCCTGTTCAACAAAAATACACAACTTCAAACTCCATGCAACTCAAAATTTCAAAAACTAAGGGTCAACTTTTAGGAACATTGAGTTAAAACAAATAGGATATATATCATAACAAAACTACTATACTATTTGTTCAGTATATTCAAAACAATGGTGTCCTTTCTCACAATTCCACCAACATTGCACTTTTCATTGCACACGGCTTTCCCTATGTATACATCAGTTCCTTTATGATATATGAGTAACATATATCAGGTGGAAAATATAATTATATTATTGATCAACTAAACTTCAACTTTAGATTAGATGGGGCTGGTTTCATGAATCCTCCACATTCATTCTTCTTTAGTCAAGCCCAATTCACTAGAACAGATCTTTTGATTACAAATTACGTGCTCTAGAAAATTAAAGGTTTCCTGAATCTCTCACTTTCCCTTATGCCGAGGTTCAAGTTTCATTGTAAAACAAAATCACTGATGATTTATAAATTGCACAAAAACTAAATTTTGCAGAGACTTCCCCCTAAGTAACAACAGGAACATAATCAAATATATAAGCTTTTATCATTTTATAAGTCCTCTATTTATTCTACTTTATTCAAGATAATTTCACTGGAATACTAAAAATTGTGTCACTGGTTGCAAAATTAGGAACTCTAGAACACTAGAGGTTTCCTAAGCCTCTCATTTTTCCTTACAGACCTACTCTCTCAAACAGAACAAAAACACAAATGATTTACAATTTGAATCAAATATAGACACTTACTGGGACTTTAAATGGGTAATAAAACAAACAGAGTCCTTTACACGAACGTTAATAGATGTTATTTTAGCTGCTTACACAGCCTTAAACTGATATAAAAGATATGATATGATATGACATTTTGTGGTAATAAATGAGTGATACATTATTGCGAGGATGTAAAACGCTAGAAATAAATTAGAACAAATAAGTTGATTGGGATATGATGTCACAAATATTGATTGATCATAGTCCTCAATTATTCACATGTAAATTCATTGCAATAAGTGTAAACTAAAAGCAAGTACAAAATAATTTAACATGATATTCATTGGATTGTTCTGTTATGAGTTAATACCAATTCACCAAATGCAGTTTCCGCAATAATTCCATACATTGGTATTTCTTAAACTGTTGGCAACCATGAGAATCAATTCTTAACCTATATGAAATTCTTGTTTAGCAGAAGTCAGAGGAAATAAGAACGCTATTGTCATACAACTCTTTTTATGAGGTCATTATAAGGTAAAGGTCAAAACATGAAACCTTCAACATCATGGATTAAGATATTTGGGATGGCCAGATGAAAGTAAAAAAATAACAAATCTTTCCAGAAATCTCAACATCTCATATAGAAAACAAAGAAGCAATAGTAACTCCAGTAACATGTGTCTATACACATGAAAAATAAAATGCATAGGGATGAAAAATATGTCATACAATACAAACATCAGAGGAAGTACATCCACAGTAAAAATAATCAGGCCGGTAGCCGGCATGAGAAGCTGAAAAATAAACTTTTCTTAGTAACCTTAAAACATCAAAAGCATAAAAATCGATTCGTAAGAAATCGTCATAACTGAAATATAAAGGAGAAAATAACGAAGACAGTAGCAAGCTAAAATTTGAATTGAAACATTCACATACAATACAGTATAAGCAAACAACAATAACACTTCAAATCTAAGAGTTAGTTCTAAATAAATCAAACAATTTAATAGATAGCAAATAGGTAATAGGACATACTTTGATTAGAGCCTTTAACAAAAATCAAATAAGAACTATTTTATTTTGAGATTTCTGATTAGTTTGTTGGTAACCATGGTTGTTGTTGTTCTCGCAGCCATTGACCAGAGTGTGCTGCTTCACTGGTCTGAGCAATGTTTGGTGTCACTGTTTTTTATTTTTGTTTTCGCTCGAGCGATTGTTGGTGGTTCATCGTGTACTGTTCTCGCGGCTGCTGCTGGTTGTTGTCGCCGGCTGCTGCTGTTTGGAGTCGCTGGTGTTTGGTGGCTTGCCGGGTGGAACTGTTGTTTAATGGAGCGGCAGTAGAGGAGAGGAAGAGCATCTACTACTGCTAGCGGAGAGGGAACAGAGAAAGGCGATGGAAGAGATGTGGAAGAGGGGCGGAGAGGAGAGGAGAACGACGTCTCTTCTTATTCTCGCCAAAAATGGCGGACAACGAAGTGACGAAGAGAAAGAGAAGATGGTGGGGTGCGGCGGATCTAGAGAGAAGAAGAATGAGGAATTTAGGTTTGGGTCTTTCGGCAAATTAAACTAGAAAAAACTAGAGAATTGTATCTTTAACGTAGGATTATTTTGAAATGAGAGGCTAAGACTGAAAAGATGAGATCAACGGTCAGGATTAAAAGATAGGGGTTGGGTTGAAATCTTAAATTGGAGTGAATTGCAACGAATTAGTGACGAATTCCAACATCCGTCGCTTTTGAATAAATATATATATTTTGAAAACAACATATTGACGGATATTTTTGTCACTATATAATATATTTTTTATAAAAATATATTTAATAGCTTAGCAAACTTTTTTCCGTCACTAATTCTGTCGTCCAATATTAATTAAATTTGTCACCACTATTTTGTTACTAAATCCGTAGTGAAAATTATCTGCCAAAATTTCCCGCTAATATTTAGCAACGGATTACATATTCCGCTGCAAATCCGTTGCTATATTATAAAAAAAATTACTTGTTAATTTTGCAACAAAACAATTGGTCCGTCGCAAATCCGTCACTATATAGTGACGAAATATTGTACGTCGCTAATATTCGTCGACTATTGTTGTTTTTTTTATTAGTGATTCAATCCAAGGAATGTTAGGATCAAAGTCAAAGAAGTTAAGAGTCAAGTCTAAAAGTATAGAAGCAAGTCAAAGTAAGTTCTTAAAAATTTTCAAGAGTATTAAACAATCATTTTAACATTTTTTAAGGGTCAATTACAAGTTGAGCAAAGAGTATGGAGTTGAGTAAAATTCACAAAAGTTGTTGACACCATATTTTGATCTGATAATTTTAAAATTAATATTTTTTGAGTATTTTATTTTAAATAGTGCAAAATACATGTTTTGTCATTTTAATGTAATTTGTAAATAATCGTCCTTTTTCTCAAAGTATTAGAATTTTTATCGGTTGTCAAGTTTATATTATTTTGTCTCAACCAGACGTTCAAACATTTGTTCACTTTTTATAAAATTATTATTTCTATTTAAATTACATTTGTTACATGTCATTCGTTACGTTCGTTATATTTTTCATATTAATTTTCTCTGTTACATCTGTTAATATTTATTTTGATATTTTGCACAGTCCAAAAATTCATACACCGATATTTTGCCAACGAGCGATTTTTTGGGCCACAATATTTAAAGAAAAGTTTATCCATTAAGTTAAGACGGATAAAATTTAAGGGTATTTTTCAGATTTTTCAATTGCTAAGAAATTCTTTAGTGTTCATATTTTTCCGGTGACAAGTTCACCGAAGTTTCGCCAGAATCCGGCAAGTCCACCACAAAAAACGCTATTTGTTTCTGTCCCATTATTCAGCTAACAACCAACTGCTCTCTTCCTCCTTCCCTTCATCCGTTTCACTCCATTTCGACCTCTGCAACCACCGAAGCAGCTCCGCCTAAAACCACCATTACTGCTGCCATCTTCTTCCCCTTCTCCAGCAAACAAAAACCCCACCACCAATGACCATCAGAAACCAAACAGCAGTTGAAACAACACCAAACAGCCACCAAAACACCAGTTTCTCTCCTCCATTTCACTGCCTAAAATCAAAGCCACTATTACTCATTCTTTTACCGGCCAGCAAAAAAACCGACCTCCACCAGACCCATGAACCTCCTCACCGAGTTTCAACAAACACCAGACCAAAACTCCCTTTTCGTTTTTCTTCTTTTCCAGCGAGCAACCGCTAGTTCCAGCCATCAAAAGCTCATCAGAAAACATTACCAGATCTCCCTAACACACCCATTTTACTCTTCTTCTCTGACCACACCAACCAGAAACGCCACTTTCGGCGAACGGCGGCTCAACACCAGCTTCCATCTCCTCCAAACAACCACCACTATGCTCCGGCAAAGAGCAAAAACAACCACCGCTGCCGTCCCGTTCCCTTTTCCCCTTTATTAGTTAATATCGGAGATGAGCTCGAAGCTCCATACTCCAACTCCACCGAAGCTCAAAGGTTCAACCATTTCCGGCCAACTCCACGCTGTTGAAATCTCACTGTTTTGTCTCCATTGCTCATCTTTTTACTTGATTACCCATAATTTTTCTTGATTTAATTTTATTACTTTTGTTATGAGATTCTTTAAGATAATTGTCATTCTGATTTTTTTTTTTTTTTTTTTGAGGTGATTTGAATTTGTTAAATTTTGTTATGATAGTTTTGTTGAGCTTTAAGGTCTCGTATAGGGGTGATAATTTAAGTCTATATTAATAAAATGAAATTATTTTGTTCATATTAAATTAAATGGATCACTTATATTTTTTTTTATTTTTTTAAATGGGTTAAATATGGTCTTTAACTTATTTAAATTTATACAAATATGGATAAAATAGTTTTCATAAAAATTCATATTCAGCCCATATTCAGTCCATATAAATGGGAAATAAAATAATTTTTTTTTAGTTTTTGGAAAACAAAAAAAATTAGGAGTCGGTTGATGGGGATGCCTGTAAGGAGGGGTAATTTTTTTTTTTTTTTAAAATAAATTTATTTAAATGAGTTAGAACCACTTTGCCTAAACCATATTTGACCAACTCCATATTTGACCATATTATATTTGGATAGATTGTAATCCAAACTATTTTTTCTCAATCCATATACAATTCATCTAAATTCAATTCAATTCAATTCAATCATTTGCCACCCGTAGTCTCTTATTACATTTTTCTAGGTGTTTACTTTGTTCAATTATTTTTATTTTATTTTATTCATGTTTGGCCATTTTTTCTATTTTATTGGAATTAGTGGTTTATATTTTATTTTTATTTTTTTTTAGTTAATTTGTATTTTTATGTTTTGGTTATTGTTCACAAGTCATTTTAATTTACTTTATATTGTCCTTTGTTAGTATAACGTGATATTTTAGTTCAATGATTGAATATAATTCCTTGTTGAAAATCATTTCTGTTATGTTTTTAATTGTTATGTTATTTTAGTTAAAACTTCTAATTATTATTTTTCCTTAATTATTATTTGTTATTGTTTTATTGTATTTTTGCTATTATTTGTTGATTAACTAATGTGTATTGTTGGCTTATTTAATTATAAGCGTGCAATGTTTCTGTTGTATTCGATTTATTTTTATTTATATAAGGCAAGCACTAATCTCTTTTGTTGTTTATTATTCCTATTGTTAATTATTATCACGTGTTAATAGTGCACAATTTCATTCGTACTGTTAATTATTATATTATTATTATACATTGCTTTTTTTTTTATTGTTCATTGTCTTTATTACTTGTGGGTTGATATTTTAGTATTTATATTCGAGATTTTCAGCAAGGTTTCATTATTTTTGTCCGATGTCGCTCATTATTTTGCCTACTTTTACTATTTTGTTTTATTTGCGAATCATAGTATATATTAAGTGATTAATTGACTTATATTTTTTTTATTGTACTTTATTTTATTTCTCGTTTGTTGGATTATTTTTTTAAATTCATATTGTTATTTTATTATTTTTATCTCTTAATATCAGTTGCTATTTTTACTAAAATTAGTCAATGAAAAAAATTTTCCGTCGATTTTAGAGGTCTCCCCAAGTTTGAGACGAAAATTTATTTAAGTTTATATTATTTACTTGTTAAAATTTGCCGATAAAGAAATTACCGTTGATTTCCAATGCCTCCCATGTTCATAAGATGAATTTTTATTTTAAAATTATTATTTGGTTTATTCATTTTTATTCATATTTAGTTGTTACTAACACTTTTACTAAGTGTCTTTACAGGTAAACAGAGTTGCTTCCCATTGAAGCTATTCGAAGAGCTCAAATTATATTTTTTTATTCATTGTGATGGTAATATTGACGTTAGGCTAACCTTAGGTCGTTTCTTACGTTATTATTTTATTTTATTACTTGTGTATCTTGCATATTTATATTACTTGTATATTATTATTATCTCCTCCTCAATTTGAAAAAATAAATTCAGCCGAGACCCACACTTGTGGATTTCGAAGGGTGCGTAACCCCTTCTCTTCGAAATAATTTGAACCCCTTGCCTAGAATCAATTGGTTTTGTAGACTTTCTATTAAGTTAATTTATTAATTGGTTTCCTAGTTTTCCTAAAACAAATATGTGGCAACTCCCTTTTCCCTTTAAACCCATTTTCCTTTAATCTTTTTCCCTTTTCACCATTTTAAAATTATTTTAACTAATTTAATTTCTTTGATTAAGTCACCGCGACGTTACGCCCTCTCAACGGAATGTTAACAAAAGTAGTAAGGGAACTAAGTATTCTCTAAGAGTTAAGTTGTAAGTTAAGCAACGAGTAAAGAGTTGAGTTTATTTTTTAAAAGTTTTAAAGTTCCTTAAGAGTTACAAATGTTTTCAAATTTTGAGCAATAAAGGAAGCTAGACTTCAAACAGAGCCTTTGGCTAGTTTTAGTAAAGAGGAAACCATGATTGCCAAGAGAGTTTTTAAAAACTAAGTTTGAGAAAATTACCTCAAACCAGAGATGAAGTTGTTTTTAAATCAATATGAGCTATGTATTTTGGGAGTAGTATTTGCACCGATATGGGTACGCGAATTCATATTAACTCAAGACTCCATAAACCATGTACTCAACATAGACAGAGGAAGGGTCATACATTTAGATGATTCCATTGTACTTTTTAGCATAGACTATTGGATCCACTTAGTAGTTCAAGTTCTATACTGACGACAAGGTATAGGATGGTCCTCTTGTAGCGTGAGGTAAGACGTTGTACCATCACTTAGGCTCATGGTATGGTTGTCGGTTAGAGAATCTCCCACAGAAACAATATTCTTTTCATATATAAGTAAATTTGAGTTTGTTATTGCATTTCTTTAACGAACTAAGTTGTTTACACTATTTGACAAGTTATATATATATTGCATGTGTTTTTACAGCTTTATATTGAGTTTAGTATTTTGTGACTTGAACAGAATCAAGACAAGTTCTTTTTAATCCTTTAAAGATTTAAGTTGTTGTTAGTATTCCAACTAGCATACTCGTACATTTAATGTACTGATGCCAGTTGGCCTTATGATGCAGACACATGTAATCAGGATCAACATCCAGCGCCTCGTTGATCCAGTTTGAGTATCCAGAGTCTGTGGTGAGCCTGCTTGCATCAGGAGGACTCCTTTATTGCTTCCAGTCTTTTCATTATTGAATGTTTTGGTGTTTGTCCCAACATTCCTCTTAGTATTTTTAGAGGCTTCATAGACAAATATTGTTAGTTCTAAGTCTTTTCTATACATTTGTAAACGATGAGACTTAAGTGTCATTTTGGCCAAACTATTACATTTTAAGTATATTTGTTGAGAATGTTCCTTACTTTTATAATTGAGTTAAGTTAAGTCTTCCGTTGAATTAAGTAAGTTAGGCCAAGGCTTCACTCAAGACCAGAAAAGGTCATTGGGTTCCGTCCACGTCCAGGGTGTAGGTCCGGGGCGTGACATTAAGCGCAAAACTACCATTCTCTTACATGAACTAAGGATGACTAGCACGGACCGTCGTTCGATCTACGATCTGTAGGTGAAAGTTAGCATTCAATTAGGGGGGAAATGATGTTGGTTAAACTTCAAAGTCATAACTCTTATCACAAAATTAACTAGGTGTCCCGTGACCTCTAAATGATAGATTAATTAATTATCTTTCCATAGACACCGAGTTTCTGAAATACAACCTTCGAGTAAAAAATTATGCCCATTTTTGTAAAGTCCTATCGAGCAGACACAAACTACGGACCCAAACTACGGACCATCGATTGAACAACGGCCCGTCAGTATAGGTCGTTATTTGGTACGACAACAAATTTTCCAGGGGTCTTTTGGTCTTTTCCTAGTTTGTTTAACCCCTAAGATACGTCGTTTAAGCCCTAAATAATCAGATTTTAATCAGTTTAAGCCTAGAAACATAAAAATAACTTACCTAAGTCAAAATCATAAATCAAAATTTAGAAAATTAGAAGCAAGAAAGGAGAAAAGGGTCAAGAATCCTAGTTCAAGAACGCAGTAAGGTTCAAGCAGTTCTAGCCCCGAAATCTAAATATTTCTACGCGGATTTGATCACCATGTATGTGGATTTCACTAGTAAGTTCCGTTCACTCATTAGGTCTCTAGTTTTCAGTTCTTGATTCTCATATCATGGATACACCTAGGATTTCAATAATTACACAAGATCATCACGAATTAGTTAGATATATGTTCCAAATAAGATTGTAAAATTATTATCCAGTTTATCGCATAAATTTTAGAACCCTAGCTATGTATTTCTTTAGTTCTTAAAATACACATGCTAGGTCAGTTATTTGAGTTACTTCAGATATACATGCCTTAGTTATTAATGCATCATTATCAGATTAATGTTGCATTTTAAATGTGCACGTTCAGTCTTGAGCTATCCAGTATTTAAAAAATTTCAGTTATAATGTGTTAATAACTTAATTCACTGGGAGTAGCATAATACGAGTTGGACTAGGGTTCAGTGTACCCAAATAGTCCAAGAACTACTAGCCAAGTAGGTTGTAAGTCCCCTATGTAGGCATCAGTTTTGTGATTACGCCAGCATGCCTTTATACCTCTGACAGGTTATTTTGGGTCCTCTCGATGGGGCGTATACATCGGACTCCACATTTAGCTCATGTGGTTTTATTATCGGTTATTAGTAGCTCGCGCAGTTCAGTAAGACTCCATTGCATTGACTTTATTTATAGTTTAGTTAGTATTCAGTCTCAGCATTTTATAAATTTGGTCATTGCATCCAGTTAGCTCAGATTTCAGTATATCATGTTCAAAATATTATACTTTCTTTTGTGCTTGTTCAATCATGTTTTATTTCAGTTCTACTCTATCCTAATGCTCAGTTCATTTCAAGTAATGATGCATATGTGCGCTACATCCTCTCGTTATGTAGGTTTAGGTTCTCAATATCCAGATCACACTTAGATCGATTCCCGATCTCCTGTTCAGCAGAATCAGTGGTGAATCCTCATTATCCGAGGACAAGAGTCATGAGCTCATTTCAGTCATTTAGTTTAAGTTTTTGCTAGACTTAGTTGGGGCTTGTCCCAGCATTTTGATCAGTTAAAGGCTTATATCAGACATAGTTAGTTTCAGCTTAATATTGAGTTAATAACTTCTTTGTATTAAACTCATCAGTTTTCATATATATATCAGTTTTAGCATATGGGTATTCCCCATCTTTCATCTTTATTATGATTTAGCTTCCGCATCAGTTTATTATCTTTAGTATGCTCATGATCATGCCAGCAGGGTTAGCTTGGAATCACTTGTGGTCCAGGGTCCCATCTGCGCCTCATGGGTAGCTCGGGGTATGACAATCTTGGTATCAAAGCACTAGGTTTAAGTGTCCTAGGATGTCTAAAAAGTCGCACTAAGTAGAGTCATTTTCATGGGTGTGAAGTGCAGCACATCTAATGATGAAGTGTTCTATGAAAAACTTCACTTTCTTGTTACTCTTATCGTGCGTAAGGTATGATCTTATTTCATTCTAACTTGACATTCTACGTTTTAGATCATGCCTCCTGGTAGAGATAACACTAGGAATGCGAATGCCAAGAATGCAAACGCAGCTCCTCAAGTGGATCAGAAAGTCTCTAATGTTGAATTCAGGAATTATATTCAGATATTGGCTCAGAGTATCACCAACCAGAACAATCAGCGGGTTCAATTTCAAGTGAATGGAAATGATGGATCCACAGGAGTCAGGGTCCGTGGCTTTATTATGATGAAACCGCCTGAGTTCTTAGGATCGCAGACTAGTGAGGATCCTCGAAATTTGTTAGATGAGATCAAGAAAATATTTGAGGTGATGCAACTCACTGGGAATGATCAGGTTGAGTTGGCATAATACCAGCTGAAAGATGTTGCTCATATGTGGTATACTCAGTGGAAGGATGATAGGGGTACTGATGCAACTCCTATTACTTGGGATTGCTTTAGTGAGACCTTTTTGGACAAGTTTTTCCTAATAGAGTTCAGAGAAGCAAAATCCCAGGAATTCATGAACTTAAGGCAGGGTAACATGACAATCAAAGAATATGGGCTTAAGTTTAACCAAATCTCCAGATATTCTCCTCACATGGTTGTTGACTCCAAGGCTAAGATGAATAAGTTATTGTATGGAGTGTCAAATTTGGTGAAAACAGAGTGTAGAAAGGATATGTTACTGGGATATATGAACATCTCTAGGCTTATTTTTAATGCTTAGCAGGTTGATGGTGATAATCTTAGGGAACAAGCCAAGGAGAATAAGAAGGCTAGGACTGGGATCTATGCTACTCATAGAAATCAGGTGGTGAAATCCGTTCGCAGAGTCAGCAGAAATTTTCAACCCTAGCCCCTTCATCAGCTAGTGTTTTATCCTCCAAGAGCAAGTATGATCAGAAGGTTAGGTCACCAGGCTCTAAGTATCAGGGAAGTGTTTCAAGCACTAAGAGTTACCCCACTTGCCCTAAGTATAGTAAAAACCATCCAGGCGAGTGCCTCGCAGGAAAGGACTGATGCTTTAGGTGCGGTCAGTCTGGTCACATGTTGAGGGATTGTCCTTCTAGACAGGGTCAATGAGGAAGTAATGGTAGAGCTTAGTCTACAACTTCAGCAGCACCAATAGGTCGCCCGACTCAGTAGGGTAACTCATCTGGTACAGGTGGCGGTCAGCGCCAGAACATGTAATATGCTCTTCAGGATCGCCAGGATCAAGAAGGTTCTCCTGATGTAATCACTGGTACGTTACGATTCTTTGACCTTGATGTTTATGCATTTTTAGATCCAGCGGCTACTCTTTGTTTTGTAACTCCTTACTTAGTCTTCGAATTCAATGTAAGTCCAGAAACTCTCTAAGAACCTTTCTCAGTCTCTACTCCAATCGATGACCCAGTTATAGCTAGACGAGTATACAGAAATTGCCCGGTCACAGTATCTCAGAAAATCACCTCAGCATATCTTGTAGAGTTATAAATGGTAGACTCGATGTCATTATAGGCATGGATTGGTTACAATCCGATTATGTCTCAGTCGATTATAGAACTAGTATTATTCATTTTTCAGTTTCCAAACGAATCAATCTTAGAATGGAAGGGTAGTAGCTTAGCGCCTATGGGAGGATTCATTTATTACCTTAAGGTCAGAAATATGATCTTTAAGGATTATCTCTATCTTTTAGTTCTGGTTAAGGATTCTAGATCTGAAACCCCAACTCTTGAGTCAGTTCCAGTAGTAACTAAGTTTCCAGAAGTGTTTATAGAAAATCTTCCCGGAGTCCCTCCCGAAGGGAAATCAACTTTGGAATTGATTTCCTTCCATATACCCAACCTATTTCTATTCTTCCTTATAGAATGACTCCAGCTGAGCTTAATGAATTGAAAAAGCAGTTGAGAGACCTTCTAGATAAAGGATTTATCAGACCTAGTATTCTCCATAGGGTGCACCAGAGTTGTTCGTAAAGAAGAAAGATGGTTCTCTTAGAATGTGCATTGATTATAGACAGTTGAACAATGTCACAATCAAGAATAAGTATCCCATCCCAAAGATTGATGACTTGTTTGACCAACTTTAGGGTGCTATCCATTTCTCGAAGATAGACCTCACATCAGGTTATAATCAGCTTAGAGTCAGAGATAAAGACATTCCAAAAAAAGCCTTCAGGACTCGGTATGGTCATTATGAATTTGTAATTATGTCATTTGGTTTAACCAATGCTCTTGCATCTTTCTTGGATTTGATGAATAAAGTGTTCAAACATTACTTGGACTTGTTTGTTATCGTCTTTATTGATGTTATCCTCATTTAATATAGGAACGAGGAAGAACATGCGAGTCAATTTAGAGTTGTTCTGCAGAATTTCAAAGATCGCCAGTTATTTGCTAAGTTTAGAAAATGTGAGCTGGTTGCAATCCGTTGCTTTCCTTGGTCACATTGTATCTAGCGAGGGGATCCGAGTGGATTCGCAGAAGATAAAAGCAGTGAAACAATGGCCCAAACCTACATCTGTTTCAGATATCAGAAGTTTCTTAGGCCTAGCGGGTTTTTATAGAAGGTTCATGGAAGAATTTTCATCCATAGCCTCAACATTGACTAGGTTGACTTAGATTATGATCAAGTTTCAATGGTAAGATGATTGTGAGAAAAGCTTTGCAGAATTGAAAACTAGATTGACTACATCTCTTATATTGACTCTACCAGAGGGTTCAAATAGTTATGTGATCTAATGCAATGCATCCAGAGTTGGACTTGGTTGTGTGTTGATACAGCGAGATAAGGTTATAGATTATGCTTCTAGACAACTTAAGGTGCATGAGAAGAACTATACAACTCATGACCTCGAGCTTGCAGCAGTGGTGTTTGCACTCACGATCTGGAGACACTACTTGTATGGTGTTCATGTAGAGGTGTTCACTTACCATAAGAGCGTTCAGTATGTGTTCACCCAGAAAGAGTTGAATCTTCACTAGAGGAGATGGCTTGAGTTCCTTAAGGATTATGATATAAGGGTGCATTACCATCCTGGTAAGGCGAATGTAGTAGAAGATTCTCTTAGCAGATTATCTATGGGTAGTGTATCCCATATTAAGGAAGAAAGAACGAAGCTAGTGGAGGATGTTCACAGGCTTGCTCGCTTGGGATTTCTCGTTATGAGCATATCAGAAAGTGGTGTAACAGTTAATAATGGGGTATAATCTTCTTTGGTAGTGGAGGTTATGGAAAATCAAGACAGTGATCCATTCTTGCTTGAACTTAAGGTGCAGTCCATAATTAGAGAGTGGAGGTTTTCTCCCAAAGGGGAGATGGTGTACTTTGCAACCAGGGTAGATTGTTTGTTATTGATGTGGGTGAGTTGAGACAACATATTCTTAAAGAAGCCCATAACTCTATATATTCTATTCATCCAAGTGCCACTAAGATGTACCTCGATCTGCGGGAAGTTTATTGGTGGAATGGCTTGAAGAGGGATATAGCAGATTTTGTGAGTAAGTACCCTAATTGCCAAGAAGTCAAGGCAGAACATAAGACACCAGGGGGTATGACTAAAGAGATCAACATTCCTACTTGGAAGTGGGAAGTGATCAATATGGATTTTATCTTAGGGTTACCGCGTACTCGTTGACAGCGTGACTCCATTTGGTTGATAGTTGATAGGATGAATAAGTCTTCTCGCTTTTTGGTGGTCAAGACTACAGATTTGGCAAAGGACTATGCCAATATTTACATTAATGAAATTGTGAGGTTGCATGGGGTTACTTTGTCTTTATCTCACATAGAGGCCTCAATTTACCTCTCATTTCTGGAAGTCATTTCAGAAGGGTCTTGGTAATCAGGCAGGTTAAACTTAGCACAACATTTCATCCATAGACGGATAGACGGATGGACAGGCAGAACGTACCATTTAGACCATAGATCATATGTTAAGAGCTTGTGTGATTGATTTCAAGGGTAGTTGGGATGATCACCTTTCTCTTATTTAGTTTGCCTACAACAATAGCTACCATTCCAGAATTCAAATGGGCCCTTATGAGGCACTGTATGGGCATAGATGTAGAGCTCCTGTTGGTTTGTTTGAAGTAGGTGAACCAGCTTTGATAGGGCCAGATTCAGTCCTTTATGCTATGGAGAAAGAGCAACTCATTAGAGATAGACTCAAGATATCTTAGTGTTGTCAGAAATCTTATGCAGATATAAGAAGAAGAGAACTAGAGTTGCAAGTTGATGATTGGTTCTCCTGAAAGTGTCACCTATAAAAGGGGTGATGAGATTTTGCAAGGAAGAGAAGATCAATCCTCGATATGTAGGAACTTACAAGATCTTGAAAGGGTTGGCAAGGTGGAATATGAGTTAGAGTTACCAGCAGAACTAGCAGCTGCGCATCCAGTCTTCCACATCTCACTTTTGAAAAAGTGTGTGGGTGACCCAGCCTCTGTAGTGCCATTAGAGAATGTTGCGGTGAAAGATAGTCTTTCTTATGAGAATGTACTAGTTGAGATTCTTGACCGTAAGGTTAGAAGGTTGAGAAACAAATAAGTCGCTTCAGTCAAAGTTTTGTGGAGGAGTCGGTCCGTAGAGGGAGCTACTTGGGAAGTAGAAGCAGCCATGAAAGCCAAGTATCCTCACCTTTTTCCTTCCGATTCCACTCAATCTTGAGGTACTATATTAGTTCCTCTTCAGTTTTTCAGTCATTCATGCGTGAATTCAGCCTTAGAATCATGTTCCCTTAGTTTGTACTTGCATTTCCATCGTATTTGCATGTTCTTAGAACTTAATCCAGTCAAAAACTCAGTCCTCAGTGTTTAGTAGTAGGGATTGCATCTTTCTCCCTCTATTTAAGCTAGCTTAGTCTTCATTCAAGGATGAATGTTCTCTAGGGGAGATAATGTAACACCCCATATCCAAAACAGATAAAAAATCAGGTTTTCAGAAATCTGTTAGTACAATCAATGGTCACTATCCGTGGACCATTGTCTGATCTATGGCCCGTACTGTGCATCCACCGTTTGTCACTAACAACTCTCCCAAAACACAGCCAAGAAAAACCGACTAAGTGTCTATCCACAGACAGACCTACGGTCCGTAAGTCAAACTACGGTCCGTGGTGTTTGTCCGTGGATTGAGACTCAAGATACCCAACCTTTGACATGAACTACAAATGACCAACACGGATCATCGTTCGATCTACGGTCCTTAGGTGAAAGTTAGCAGTCAATTAAGGGGGTAATTTTGTTGGGTCAACTTCAAATGGGCATAAATATTAGGACAAAATGAATTAGGTATCCCATGACCTATGAAATGATAGATAATTGAATTATGTTTCCATAGCCACCAAGTTTACTAAAATACAACCTCTGAGTAAAAAGTAATTCCCGTTTTAGTGAAGGCCTGCCAAGCACACACAAACTATGGACCCAAACTATAGACCATCAATTGAATGATGGCCCGTCAGTCCAGGTCGTCGTTTGGTCTGACCGGAAAATTTACAGGGGTCATTTGGTCTTTTCCTAGTTCATTTAACTTCTAAGATACGCTGTTTAACCTTTAAATCATCAGATTTTAGTCAGTTTAAGTCTAGAAACATAACAAGAACTTACCTAAGTTAAAATCATAAATCAAAATCTAGAAAATTAGAAGCAAGAAAGGAGAAAAAGGTCAAGAACCCTAGTTCAAGAACTCAACAATGTTCCAATAGTTCGAGCCCCAAAATCTAAATATTTCTCCGTGGATTTCATCACCAGGTATGTGGGATTTCACTAGTGGGTTACTTTCTCCCATTAAGTTCCTAGGTTTCATTCAGTTCTTGATTCTCTTATAATGCGACCTAGGATTTCTAGAATTACAGCAAATCATCACGAATTAGTTAGATATATGTTCTTAATGAGATTGTAAAGTTATTATTTATTTTATCACATGAATTTCAAAACCCTAACTATGTTTTTATTTAGTTCTTGAATTACACATGCTAGGTCAAATATTTTAGTTACTTCATATATACCTGCCTCTGTTATTAATGCATCATTATCAGATTAATGGTTGCATTCTAAATTTGCATGTTCAGTATTCAACTATCCATTATTTACAAAAATTCAGTCATAATATGTTAATCATTTATTCACTGGGAGTAGCATAATACCAAGTTGGACAAGGTTTTATCGTACCCAAATAGTCCGAGAACTACTAGCTAAGTCCCTTCTGTAGGCATTAGTTTAGTGATCACGCCAGTATGCCTTTATACCTCTAGTAGGGTATATTGGGTCCTCTCGATGGGGCGTATACATCGGACTCCACATTTATCCCATGTGGTATTATTATCGGTTATTAGTAGCTCCCACAATTCAGTCAGACTCTATTGTATTGACCATATTTACAGTTTAGTCAGTATTCAGTCTCAGCATGTTATAAATTTTGTCATTGTATCCAGTTAACTCAGAATTTAGCATATCATGTTCAAAATATAGTACTTGCTTTTGTGCTAGTTGAGTTATGTTTTATTTTAGTTCTACTGTATCATGCATGCTCAGTACCTTTCAAGAACTAACGCATATGTGCTCTACATCTTCTCGTGATGTAGGTTCAGGTTCTTAGCATCCAGATCATGCTTAGATCAATTCCCGATCCCTTCTTTAACAGAATCATTGGTGAATCCTTATTCTCCAAGGACAAGAGTCATGAGTTCATTTTAGTCTTTTAGTCATTTAGTTTCAGTTTTTGCTAGACTTAGTTGGGTCTTCTACCAATATTTCTAGTCAGTTAGAGGATTATTTCAGACATTGTTAGTTTCAGCTTAGTATTGAGTTAATAACTACTTTGTATTAAACTCATCCGTTTACATATATCTCAGTTTTAGCATATGCGTATTCCCCATCTTTCATCTTTATTATGATTTATCTTTTGTATCAGTTTATTATCTTTAGTATGCTCATGATCATGCCACCAGGGTTAGTTTGGGATCACTTGTGATCCTAGGTACCGTGTCTGCGTCTCGAGGGTAGCTCGGGGCGTGAAACCTAAGAACAAGCAAGGTAATGGAAATTAGCGCAATAGAGCCCTATCTTCATCGATTGCTTCACCAAACGGGGCTGCACCTATATGAGATACTTCTGATACTGGCGGAGGAGCAAACTGCCTCTATGCCATTAGAAGTCTCCAAGAGCAAGATAACTCTCAAGACGTTGTCACTTGTATGATCAAAGTCTTTACTTTTGTTGTTTATGATTTTCTAGACCCACGATCAAGATTATTTTTTGTAAACCCTTATGAAATAAGTTAGATTTTAAACTTGAGAAACTTTGTGATCCCTTCTTATTTCCACGCCTGTTAAAGAGTGTATTCTAGTAGAAAGAGACTCTCTTTATTGTCTTGTTTCCATCAATCACGAGAGCACCGTTCCTGATTTCGTTTAGTTAGACATGGTAGATTTCGATGCCATTCTAGATATGCACTGACTTCATGCCTGTTACCATCAATAGATTGTAGAACTCGAGCTGTAAAGTTTGAGATTCCTAATGAGCCTGTCATAGAGTTGAGTAGTAGTTTAGTCATCCCTAAGGGTCGTTTTATTTCATACCTTAAGGCAAGTAAGTTTGTTTCAAAAGGGTTGTAGTTATCACTTAGTCCGGGTCAATGACTCTAGTGCTGAGATACCTCTCATTTAGTCAGTTCCTATAGTAAGAGAGTTTCTAGAAGTCTTCCCTTATAATCTACTCGTAGTCCCTCCTAAGAGAGAAATAGACTCAGGCATAGACATCACTCCAAAAACTCATCCTATCTCTATTCCATTTTAAAAAATTGCAACAACAAAGTTGAAAGAGTTGAAAGAATAGTTGAAGGATCTCCTTGATAAGGGTTTCATTACACCAACTGTCTCACCTTGGGGCGCTATGGTCTTGTTTGTGACGAAGTAGTATAGTTCCCTTAGGATGTTTATAGATTACCGTCAATTAACTAAGGTTACAAAAAAAAAAAAATATCCTCTTCCGAGAATTAATGATCTTCTCAATCAGCTAATGGTGTTTCCTGTTTCTCAAAAATTGACCTCAGATAAGGCTAACATCAGTTGAAAGTTAGAGAATGTGATATTCCAAAGACAACATTCAAGAACCATTATCGTCATTATGAGTTTCTGGTCAATTCATTCAGTTTAACTAATGCACCATCGACGTTCATGAACCTTATGAATAGAGTGTTCAAAGATTATTTGAATATGTTCATCATCGTCTTCATTGATGACATACGAATCAATTAATGTAATGAAGAAGATCATGCTAGCTATCTTAGAATAGTTCTTCAGACATTGAAAGATAAGGAGATGTATGCCAAGTTCTCTAAGCGTGAGTTTTTTCTTGATTCCGTGGCATTCTTAGGACATATTGCATCTGGAGAGGGAGTTAAAATTCATGCTAAAAATATTGAGGTACTGCAGTATTGTCCTAGGCCCGCATCTCTAATTGATATTAAGAGTTTCTTGGTCTTAGATATCTATTATACAAGGTTTGTAGAGGGGTTCTCGTCTATTTCGTCTCCTTTGACCAAGTTTACGTAGAAGACGATTAAGTTCTAATGGTCTGAAGCTTGTGACAAAAGCTTTCAGGAAATGAATAAGAGGTTGACTACTGCCCCAATTTTGACCTTACCATAAGGTACTTAAGGTTTTGTAGTGTATTGTGATTCATCTATAGGCGGCTTGGGTTGTGTATTAATGTAGAATAGAAAAGTTATAGCTTATGCCTCTAGACAGTTGACAATTCATAAGAAGAATTATCCAACTCAGGACTTAGAGTTGGTGGTTATATTTTTTGCTTTGCAGATATGATGTCACTATTTTATAGAGTCCATGTTGATGTTTTCACTGATCACAAGAGCCTTTAATATGTGTTCACTCAAAAAGAGATTAATATTAGACAAAGTAGGTTGTTAGAATTAATGAAGGATGATGACTTGAATATTCTTTACCACCTAGGTAAGGCTAATGTTGTTGGTGATACTTTGAGCAGGTTGTCTATGGTAGTACTCCCATGTATAGGAAAAAAAGACAGAGTTAGGAAAAGATGTGCATATACTTGAATGTTTGGGAGTCCGTCTAATGGATTCCATAGAAAGAGAAATGGTTGTGATTAATGGGGATGAATCATCATTAGTGTCAGAAGTAAAAGAGAAGCAGACCAATATCCCGTTTTACTTGAATTGAAGGGAAGTGTCCATAAGCAAAAAGTTATGGATTTTGAACAAGGGGGAGATGGTGTGTTGCGGTATCAAGGTAGATTGTATGTACATAGAGTGGATGAACTCCAAGAGAGGATCATGAAGGAACCTTATATCTCCAGATATCCCATGTATCCAGGTTCCACAAAGATTTTTTAAAACTTGAGATATGTCTATTGGTGGACTAGTATGAACAAGGGCATTTTAAAATTTGTTGTTAAGTGCCCAAATTGCCAACTAGTTAAAGTAGAGCACCGAAGGCCCGATGGTTTGGCTTAGAATATAGAACTTCCGGAATGGAAGTAGGAGGGGATTAATATGGATTTCATCACAAGTTTACTAAGGTCTCGCAGGCAAAATGCTATTTGGGTGATTGTTGATAGAAAGACGAAGTCAACCCTCTTTTTGATGGTAAAGACCACTGATTAAGCAGAAGATTATGCTAAGCTATATATTCAAGAGGTGGTAATGCTTCTTGGGGTTCCGGTCTCCATTATTTTATAAAGTGGTATGCAATTTACTGCATAGTTTTGGAAGTCATTCAAAAAGGCTTGGATTCTAACGTGAATTTAAGTGCCACATTCATAAAGATGGGAAGGAAGAGGGTACTACTCAAATATTAGAAGATATTTTGAGGGCCTATGTGATTGATTTCAAAGGTAATTGGGATGATGACCTGCCCCTTATTGAATTTGCGTACAATAATAGTTACAACTCTAGTATCCAAATGGCTCAGTTTGATGATTTTTATGGGAGATGATGAAGATCCCTTATTGGATGGGTTGAAGTTGGTGAAGTAGGGTTGATAGGACCAGATTTAGTTCATCAAGCTATGGAGAAGGTGAAACTGATTCAAGAGAGGTTGAAAATAGTGCACAGGCGTCAAAAATCCTACAGTGATGTTACAAGAAGGCAGTTAGAGTTTGAAGTAGATGACTGAGTATACTTGAAAATTTCACCCATGAAGGGTGTTATGAGGTTCGGAAAGAAGGGAAATCTTAATCCCTGGTATGTTGGTCCTTATATAATTCCAAGAGCATTTGTAAAGTAGCTTACGAGTTGGAGCTACCACAAGAGTTAGAAGAGGTTCATCCGGTATTTCCTTTCTCTATGCTAAAGAATTGCATGGGCAATCCTTAATTAATTATACCAACTAAAAATATAGGGATCAAGGATAACTTTTCTTATGAAGAAATTCTGGTTAAGTAGTTAGACAACCAAGTTCGCAAGTTGAGGACAAAAGAGGTTGTATCAGTCAAAGTCCTTTGGAGGAACTAATTTGTTGAAGAAGCTACTTGGGAAGCTGAAGAGGATATGAAGAAGAGATATCCACATATCTTTGAATCTGGTGAAAATGTAGACCAATGTACTAATTCTCTTCTTAGTACTCTTTAAATTATGAGTCAGTGTGTTGTTTTTTTTGCTTTTGCTTGTTTGGTGTTTAAAGTTGATGTTACAGCCTTTAGCCTAGTAGGAGTAACCTCATTCGAGTATGAATGTTCCCAAGAGGGAGATATTCTGAAATCTCGCAATTTGAAATAGCTAGAAAGATGGCAAGAACTTGAAATAATCATTTATGGAAATAATGACAAATCTTGAAGTTTGTTTAAATTAGGAAAAGTGAGTTTTTGGACAACTTTCAATGGCTATAAATCCTAGCTCGGGATTAGTTAAGTTTACTTCCAGATATGGTTGGATATCTCTTAGAATAAAAAATTTAACGTCGCGGAGTTTGTACAATTCCGAGACTGTATGAGTGAGATATGCCTTTTTGAAGTTGGATTTTTCAAACAAGGAAATAACCAATCCGGTTTTTAAGGGGTATTCTAGTCTTTTCATTGTCCTATTATTTTAATCAATTTTTAGTAGTTCAATATGGGTCAAATAAGATTTTAGTCGGTTTTAGAAAATTTGAATTTATGCTAGGGCTTGGAGAAAGGAGAAAAGGGGAGAAAGAAGAAGAAAGGGCAAGATTCATCAAGATCAATCAACTAGTTATGGTTTTCGCCAAGGATATATTCTTACCAGGTATGTAAGTCTTTCATAACGTAGGTATCGTTATCCCATGTGTCAAGCATATTTATTTCAGCGTGGATTCATCCTAAAAGATTTTAAAATTGATGTTCTTGATATCTACTCTTGATTTTGATGTAGTTCTTGAATTTGACATATTTGGTAAGTTTTGATATTACATCGTGTTATAGAGTCGTTTCAAGTTAGGTTCTTAGGTACATTTTATGGGTATCTATATGTAATATAAATTTGATAAAAATAACCGAGTTTCGCGAATTGGGTTTTGAAAAAGAATAAGAAATTTGGTGGGATTAAATTCGGAGGTAGTTGCGTGTCGCGGGCCCAACCCCTGAATTTGGGAAAGATGGTTTGCGTTGCGGAGCCATCACAAAGTGTTCTGATTAAAAGTTATTTTTGTAACAATATTAAATGCTTCTCCACGCCGCCAACTGTAACATCTCTTAACTCATAATAGCCAAGAATAAGCTAAGAAACTAAAAAATTCACTTTTGGAAAGAAAAGGGAAAATCAGGAAAATTTCCTAAAGTTAAGAAAGTGTGTTTTTGGTCACTTTCAAACAGAAATAACTTCTATCTCAGGATAAGTTAGAGTTACTTATTTATATGGTTGTAAAGCCCATGGAAATATCTTTCCAACGGCGCCGAGTTTTCTCGATTTCAATATTATATGAGGGAGATATCCCTTTCGAAAGTTGGGTTGTTGGAGAGAGGAAATTCCAATTCCGGATTTAAGTAAGGGCAAACTAGTCTTTTCACTTAACTATTTCCTAATTCATTTTAAGGGTTTAATTGGGGTAAAAATAAGTTTTTTTTCCAGATAAGTAAAGTAGTTCACGCTTAGTACTTGGTAGAAATGAGAAGAGAAGAAGGAGAAGGGAGAAAGATCAAGATTTCGCCGAGAACGCCAAGAAAATTCTAGTGGAATTCATCGGGGATGATCCCCATTAAGGTATGTGGGATCTTTCGTGTTGTATCAATTCACCCACACACCAATTTGTTTCAATTCAGCAATTTATGAGTTGATTACAGAAGTTCTTGAAGAAAAGTTTTGTATTCTTCTTGATAAAATTGTTGGTTGCCTTGTTGGTTGATTCTTGTTTCTCTGGGTTGTTTTTGAGTTGAATTAAGTGGGTATTTAGGGTACCAATAGTCCCAAGTGTTTAGAGAAAGAACTAGGGAGGTTTGGAGGGTTTGGAGATTGAAAAACGAAGAGAAATATTCATCAGACGCACATGGCCAAGCCAGGCGCGAGTCCTGGCACGTCGCACCACTTTTGCACCAGAACCAAGCCTCAGTAAACCGAGGATGGCGCAGGGCACCAGTAGTGCGCTCAGATCAACGTTTTTCGCCCAGTTTTTGTAGTTTAGTTTCTTTAAGTCCTTCTAATGTACATTAACACCTTCTGATGATTCTATTTACTTCAAATAATTTCTAAACACCAACAAAGCACTAAAGAACTCAAATTATAACCTTGAATCCATAATCCAATTCAAGGAAAGTTAAGATCAAAGTCAAAAAATCTAAGAGTCAAGTTTAAAAGTAGAGAAGCAAGTCAAAGTGAATTCATAAAGTTTCCAAGAGTCTTTAACAAACATTTTAACTTTTTTTAAGGCTCAAGCTACAAGTTAAGCAAAGAGTAATGAGTTGAGTTAAATTCTCAAAAGTTATAAGCGAATTAAGTATCCCTAAGAGTTAAGTGGCAAGTTAAACAAAGAGTAAAGAGTTGAGTTTATTTCTCAAAAGTTATAAGGGGACTAAGTATTCCCTAAGAGTTACAAATGTTTTTAGATTTTGAGTAGAAAAAAGAAGCTAGACTTCCAACAATATTTTGCTAGTTTTAGTAAAAAGGGAAACTATGATTTTCGAAAGAGCTTTTAAGAGCTAAGTTTGAGAAATTACCTCAAACCAGAGAAGAAGTTGTTTTTAAAAATATGAGCTAAGTCAAGAAGTTAAGATTAAGTCTAAAAGTTGAGAAGTAAGTCAAAAGAAGTTCATAAAAGTTTTCCAAAGTCTTTCAAAATCATTTTAACTTCTTCTTTAGACGTAAGTTCAAGTTAAGCAAAGAGTAAAGATTTGATGTTCTTTTCTTCAAAGAAGTACATGGAATTTAAGTATCTCCAAGAAGTGTAAAATTGTTTTCACATTTGAGAAAGAAAGGGTACATCGATTCCAAGTGAGCATTTAAGCTATGTTTTTTATAATTATCTCAAACCAAAGAAAGAGTTTTGTTTTTAAAAACACATGATCTAAGCATATTTTAGGAGTAGTATTGAGCACCGATATGGGCATGGGAGTTTATATTAACTCAAGTTTCCATAAACCATGTAGCCATCATGGGTAGTTAAAGATCTTATTTTTTCGATGACTCCTAAAGATAAGCTAGTGTATCCACTAAGTTAAGCAGTTCAATATGACCACAAAGTATAGGACAATTCTGGCAGTGTGGAAAAAACATTGTATCACCACTTAGGGTCATAGTGGTGTTTGTCGGTTAGAAAAACTCCCACAGCGTTAAGTTTGTTATTGTTTTATCTTTAACAAAATAAGTTTTTTTCATCTGTTTTATAAGTTTTATATATATTGTATGTGCTTTATTGCTTTACATTTAAGTTAAGTTATTTAGAAGTTGAGAAGAGACAAGTTAGGTGTTTCTTCTAATACTTTTCAAGCCGATATTTTGTTTTATCATTCCAACTAGCATACTCGTACATTCAATGTACTAATACCAATTGTCCTGCATCGTCTTGTGAAGCAGACGCAGGTAACCAGGATCAGCATTCAGCGCCTCGTTGATCTAGCTTGAGAACTCAGTGTTTGTTGGTGACCCTCCGTTCATTCCATACGACTCCTTTATTTGCTTTTTGTATTTTAGATGTTAGGATTATCGGGGGTCCTATCCTGACATTCTTTTTTTGTTTTAGACGCTTCATATATAGTTAGTAGTTTAGTAGTCTTTACATTATCATTCATATGTTAAAGACTTACCATGTTGACCAAGTTTAATGTTTGACTTTTATATACTCCAAGTTATATTATTAAGCTATATGAGTAAGTTCATTTGATCATTGTAATAATGTTTAGATTCTTCTGTTGAGTTAGTAAGCCAGGCCAAGGGTCCGCTCGAGGCCAACAATGGTCTTCAAGTGCCAACCATATCTCGGTGTAGGCTCGGGGCGTGATAATTCCAGCATAACTAACTGGGATCAGATTACCATGTTCCGACACAAATTTGGGATCGTATTACCATATTTTAACATAATTATATAATCGGGTACCACGAACTGGTGCACTAGTAGTTTGAGATTGGGTTCCATGAGAGGACCAACTACTTGTGATAAATGTGTATGAACTTATTTATGTTGCACTTAGTGGGATAGCCGTGTGATCATATCAGTACACGGTGGTTGTGTACTGATTCTGCTCTTGCTCTTAATTTTGTTTAGTACATGGCATCTTCCGACGGCTATAGACAAATCTCTTTTAGAAGATTTATTATTATCAACTTCAGATTCAACGGTGAGCTAGCATTTTCCGGGCTGCAATGGAATTCTCTTTCGTCTATGTCTACCATTTTTCGGACTTAGACATTTGCTTTAGTTAGTTGTTTAGTTCATTATATTGGGGTTGCATCCCCTCTTGTTTAGACTTTTTGAACTTTAGATGTTTTGGAGCATTGGCTTTTAGGTTCTAGTTTATTTCTTCCTTATTTCTTTAGTTGATACACTTTTGTTGGAGTATGGAAACTCCCTATTTATTTCCTTAGTATTAACTTGCTTTTGTAACTTAATGCCTTAGTTTTTGGATTAGTTACTTGTTAGGGTTGTAGTATTGGTTCTCCCACCGGATAGTTAGTGTGGGTGCCAATCACGATTGTTTGGGTCGTGACAGAGCTATTAAAAATAAGGGTAAATATTAGTCAAAAGATTAATATCAAGGGTATTTCTTAGCTAAACTGTGGATGTCAGGGGCATTTTAGGGCCGACTGTTGGATTTGAAGTTAATTTTTACCTATTAAATAGTTGAGGGGCATTTTACATCCTTCTCCATTAAAAAATAAAAAAAATGTTGGGTGTAATAGAGAAGAAAACTACATGCGGGAAGGGGGGGAGAGGTTCAATTGACTTTTTAGAATAGTAATTTTTTTTACTTAATAGATTTTAAATAATTTTTAACTTAAAATTACACATGTTATTATTTAATTGGTTGCTTTCCACGTCAGTAATTAGTGTATTACACTCTCCTTTAATTTTTTTCTTATCTATGTCTATTCTATCTATCTATACTACCATAAATGCATTAATTCAAAATATTGAATGTTGAATTATTATAATACCTCAATTAAAAATACTCAATTTTTTATATATTAATTTAATTAATTTTCTTATATAGAAAGTAAATACCTTTTCAAATCAAAGGATTGTGACTTTTTCAATGAATTTTGACATTTTGAAAGGGTTGTGACTTATTCAATGAGTTATGACTTTTTCAAAGGGTTGTAATTTTTTTAAGGGTTGTGATGTTTTTAAAGGGTTGTAACTTTTTTGCTGAGTTGTGCCTTTTTCAAAGGGTTTTGACTTTTCCAATAAGTATTGACTTTTTCAAAAGGTTGTGACTTTTCGCATAAGGCACCATTAACACCTATTCATTCTAATCCTTGGTAGCTATAAATAGAGGACTTTCATCGCACTTATAAATTACAATTTCTTGAAGTTTTGATCTGTTCTTCTTCTTAAAAAAATTCATGTATTAGTTGCAAAAAAAAAAAAGATTAAGTTTGAAATTCAACAAAATTCAATGTATGTCATCAGAAAGAGTTATTGAAAAAATTATAGTCAATCATTCAACAATTCACACTGGTATTTTTTCTTACCATTTTCATGAGTTAACATTGGCGAAAAGTTGTGGGAGAGACAATAATATTAAACAGATATGAAGAAAGGCATATGATTTGGGTAAGATATTTCTTCTTTATTTTATTATTTTTGTTTTTCTCTTGAACGTAGTGCATTGAATTATTAGTTTTGATGTTAAATTGACTATTTCAAAAATAAATTTTAACTTTTAATTATAATATGATAGACTATCCATGATAATAAGTATATTTTAATGGATATTTATGTACAAATGAATGGACAAAGCAAAGTGTTGGTAGCAGTAAATTTAAATAAAATGGAACAATAGATTGAATATAGCATAAAATATTTTTTTTCTTCCTTCTTAATTGGCTAAGTATTGTTCCATATAGTTTTTATAATATCAAAAGATACACTCCTTACTATATATATAAAATAGATAAATGGTGGGTTATGAATAAGGATCTTTATTATATTATGATGTTATGAACTCTTGTATATGTTGACTTGACTATTACTTGTTGATGTTGTCTTGTTTCGTACATGGGTTTGACATATGGGTTATGTGATTATTGGCTTATATGGTTCTTGATTGTGCATAAGCCTTTTCAAAGTACTTTAGCATGGTTTTGATCAAATGTCCTATTTGTCATGATTTTACTTGTTATGTGCATATACTCATACTTAGTACAAGTGTGTATTAACCCATCTTTTATGCTTACTACAAATGTAGGATCCGGCCGTTGAGCTTAGTAGAACGCCATTTGAAGACTACTTGGATTCCTATCTTTCAAGTTCGGTAGGTCCTCGCTTCCCGAGGACGATGTCATTATCTACCTATTGGATGTTGTTTAGTCTTAAAGACACTTTGTTCATTCTCTTTCATTTTGGTACTATAATTGTAAAGTCTATATGTGGCTATAATTGTTGATGTATGGGATATGCCCAAATTATGATACTTTTGTCTAGATGGTTTAATATGAGTCAATTTTGACTTCTTATGAGATTATGTTCCTATACTATGTATGTGAAATAAAAGTAGAAGACTATGTAATCTTCTTATACGAAGGGTCTATGTATAATCGATATGAATATATATTATGTGTATGCGAGAAGTCTATGTAAACCTCAGATAGATATAGAAAAGTTTTAAATTTTCCGCATTTTTAACCTACAAATATAATGATGTAAGATAAGAGTCTAGTCTTAGTTCTCTTCGAGGATAACGACTCCGGTTACGTCTAGGGGGTGCTCCCCGGATGTGACAATATCAAAATTAAATTATTCTACTAAAGGATATATATCCATCATTAATGATTACAACCAAGTACACTTTTGGGTAAAATTACCTACCTATGATAATCTTACTCAAATATTAATTGAGTAATAATATATTGTAAGAGATATGTTATTTCTAAAGATAAATATTGAAATACTTATGGTAATCCTTTTTAGTGTCATTTACACACTAAATTTCATGTATGAATATTTAAGACAAGATTTGTACTTAAACGGTGTAAATCATTTATTTTCATAACCTCATGTAACGATCGGTTCCCGTCCATATAGAAAGCCATCAGAGGAAATTTTTTTATCAGAAAACTTTTTAGTAGTAACTTGGAATTTCCCAACCTAGTCAGATTTGGACGAAATCAGAGTGAGAAGGTCTAGGGAAATATGGTAAAAAATGGGATATCTAATTATAAAGTTGATCATATGATTAGATATTTAGACATTAAGGAACTAGTACGAGTTTATGAAATTATATTCGGGCAAGTAGAACTCCCAAAATCAATCTTAGCGTGAGAGGGTAGTTTCTCAGTTTCATGGGATTAAGGCGTGTTGTGAAATGCGGGTCGGGAAATTGGTTAATTAGCTTTTTGTTTTGTGCAAGCCGCTACGTCATGATTTTGTGCCGCCAAGGCAGGGCTGTTGTATCTTGGTAACTACCACTATGGCGGAACAAACATAACATAAGTAGAAAATAAACTCCAAAAAAATTTTAGTCTACACTTTTCGACTTTGAGAGCTAGGAGATGACAACATGGGCTTTCTTGACGATTTTCACCATTCTTAAGGTTAAAGGTAATGTTTTAACTCTACGAATCCCTTTTTCAACACATAGAACATAATCTAGCGGGTCATTATCGATGCGGAGGGTTTTGATCTGAAAATTATGGTGGAAAAGCCCTAATTTGGATATTGGGATCATGGGTTTGTATAGGGTTGATAGAATTTTTGGTAATTCTTGTAATTAGTTATTGTTTAATGATTCCCATGTTATCTTTATTGTTTGTACACCAAGAATAAGCAAAATGAATCCGAAAAAGGTAGAATCAAGTTTCTTAGGGAGTCAACCTTTGTTTGAGGTAAATGATGGTTGTGATTTCATGTTGTGTGATGTATGTTTGTTCTTGCTTCATTATAATACATGTATGTATGTGAATGTTGCATTATTGATCATAGTAGTTGTAAATGAGGATAGATGAATGATGAATACCATGAATCATGAGTGAATTGTATGATTATGATAATGTACTTGTGATTGTGATTGTAGCTTTTTTAATGGATCGGGTGTTGCGTTCTAAGACACTAGCTTACATCGATTACCACATTCAGGCATAAATATGGGATCAGTTGCCACGTTCTGGTATAAATATTAGATCATGTACCACAAATCGATACGCTAATAATTTTTATGTGGGTTCTATGAGAGGACCATTAATTTGACACAATTGTATAGATTGAGGAATGTGAAATTCTACATTATTTGTAAATGATGTTGATATTGTATACGTCCGGTGTGTCATGTTATTGTTATGTTGTATTGATTTATATATGTCGAACTTAATGGGATAGGCGTGTAATCCTACTAGTACACTCTGATTGTGTACTGATACTGCACTTTCTCTTTCTTTGTGGAGCACAAGGCGTCTTGAGGCGGCTATTAAAAGATATCGCTTAGAATATTAGTGATCGTATAATTCAAGGGTGAGTCAGTTCCTCCGGGCTGCCATGAGTTCTCTTTCCTGTCTATGTCAACATTTCAGACTTAGGCTACTGCTTCAGATAGTGTTATGTTTAGTTTGGGGTTCTACCCTTCTTGTTTAGACTTCTTGAACTTAGATGTTTTGGTACACTGAATTTTATGTTCTAGGTATAAATCAGCATGTGCTTTAAGTTGTTATTTATTTTGGATCTTATAGGAAACTCTATTTGTTCTCCTTAACATTTAAACTTGCTTCCGTAACCTTAAATGCTTTTGTATTTTTATTAAGTCGGTTAGCTAATAATGGTTCTTCCACCGGAGGGTTAGTATGGGTCTTAATGACGACGATTTGGGTTGTGAAAAACTTTGTATTAAAGCCTTGGTTCGTTGATCTCGATATGCCAAAATAAGTCTAGTATAGTCTTGCAGAGCGATACGCAGACGTCTGTACTTTTCTTCGAAAGGGTGTAGGACTTTAGGAAATCTTTCTACTTTCTTTTGTCTACTTTCATGCGATTACTTGATTTCAATTGGTATCTGGCGATTAAAATTTGTATCTAACCTCCTTCCATTCTGTTCGTAAATAGTTAACACTAGTTTCAATGGCTTTAGGACCATAGCTCCCAGTAATGCTCCATTTGAGAAATCTGCAAAAGAGGCTGCAGTTGAGGTATGAGTAAAGGAAGAGCTAGGGGTAGAGACCGAGGAAGGGGGCGCCTACTAGGGATGAAGTACCAGTTTGAAATGCTCCCTCGAATGTGGTCCCTCATGTGCATCATCAAGAGGTAGAGAAGAATATCTAGGTTTAGAATAAAGAGAATGTTGGACAATAGGAAGATGCGCAGGATGAAACTAAACCTCCTTTAGAGCCAGTGTTAGCTCAACAGATTATTACATTCTTGAAAGGATTAGTTGGGCCAGAAGTGCTTCCCTTTGTTCAAGAAACTCAAGCACCTGCCAATACCTCTATCGTTATCACTGTCCCGATGTGGGTGGATTTGGAGGTTATGATGCTTTCTTTCATCCCTTGTTGGGTCCTATTATGACTGGTAATAAGCATGATATGTGGACTAAGTTCTTGCAGTTGAAACCTCCTGTGTTCGATGGTTCTAATAGTCATGATGTAGAGAAGTTCATCCTAGATTGCTATGCGAGGTTTCATAAGTTGGGAATTTTTCATTAGGATGGGGTCGAGTTTGTAACTTTTCAGCTTCAAGGATTGGCTAAGCATTGGTAGAGATCTTATGTGAAATGCAGATCTTAAATTTTATCCCCACTTACTTACACCAGTTTCATGCTTTGTTCTTAGTGAAGTATGTGGCTATGACCTCGAGAGATCGCAAGAAGGATGAGTTCATAGCTTTGGAGCAAGGTGGCATGTATATTACTCCATATGAGGCCAAGTTCCATGTATTGTCTAGATATGCTATGCAATTGGTGGTTGCTGAGGAAGAGAAGATCTGATTATTTATTAAGGGACTAAATTCTGAGTTGCATGTATTATGTGTTTATATGACCTTAGTGGGGAAAAACACCAATGAGGTAACATACTTTGTGAAGAAGTGGAAGGGGTGATGCGAGATGGTCAGCCTAAGGCATTGGCTAAGAAAGCTAAGAATTCATGCAACTTTCCAGGATCTTACTCTAGGTATTCAGGGAGGCCAGCACTTGTAGCCCGACAAATTCACTATTTTATGTCTTCCTATATAGGTGTTTACTCCGGAACTCCACCTCAAAATATGATTAGGATAGCAAGGAAGTGGCGCCTTCAGCGGACAACAAGACATCTTTTGATTGTACTTTGTATATCTGTGGAGAACCTACGCCTATGAGGAGAGATTGTCCACCCTCGTATACGATAGATTCCATGCAGCAAAAGATTAGAGTAGTGGTATCCGCGGGGAATGGAAATAATTGTCTAGGGCGTTAACAAGGTGGGCAAGGAGGAAATCAGGTAAATAATGGTTGTAGGGGAAATGGTAATGTAGGCATAGGTACAGTGCAGCCAGGAAGGGAAGTTGAATGTCACGATGATAAGGCTCAATTTTATGATTTTCCAGGAAATACCGAGATAGAGGTATCTGACGCAGTGATCACATGTATTTTTCATATGTGTACTGGATGGCTAATATGTTATTTGATCCCATTTCTACTTATCCTTATGTGTCCATGTGTTTTGCCTCAGCATTTGCTATGATTAATTATATACTTGATGCCCCCATTCATGTTTGTACCCCATTTTGAAAGTTTGTCATAGTCACTCATGTCAATCATGCTTATCCTATTTTGTTTATAGGTTTTCAGACTTGGGCTGATTTACTGATTATGGATATGACTGACTTTGATATAATCTTAGGCATGAATTGGTTGTCCCCCTATTATGTTGGGCTTAATTTTAATAATAAATGTGAAACTATAAAAATTCATGGAAGGAAAAAGTTAGAGTAGGAAGGGGTGTAAAGCCTAAGCAAGGTACGATCATATCTTCCATTCTGGCTAGGAAACTGGTAGGGCATGATTGTTTGGCATATTTGTCTCATATTCGAGATGTTGAGGTTGAGTCTCCATCTATTGAGTCTATTCCTCTGGTATAAGAATTCAGAGAAGTGTTTCCTACTTATTTTCTAGGTATGACCCCGGATAGATATATAGGTTTTTACCATGATTTAGAACTTGGTACTCGTCCTATTTCCATCCCTCCATAACACATGGCTCCAACAGAATTTATTGAGCTAAAGGGTCAAATCCAAGAGAAACTTGATAAAGAATTTATTCGTCATAGTACTTCCTCGTGGGGTGCTCCAGTTTTGTTTGTTAAGAAGAAGAATGGTAGTATGAAAATGTTTATAGATTGACGGCAATTGAGTAGGGTCACCATTAAAAAGAAGTACCCATTTCCTCAAACAAATGATCTTTTTGACAAATTTCAAGGTGCATCAGTTTTCGCTAAGATTGATCTAAGGTCAGGTTACCAACGGTTAAATATTAGGCCCGAGGATGTTCCCAAGACGGCGTTTAGAACCCGCTATGGGCACTACGAGTTTCTAGTTATGTCATTTGGGTTGATTAATGTACCTGTAGGTTTTATAAGTTTAATGAACGGTGTGTTAAAGCTATTTCTTGATTCATTTGTCATACAGTTTATTAATGATATTTTGGTTTATTCAAAAAGTTAAGAAGAGCATGTCGACCATTTCTTTATTGTTCTGGGTGTTCTTGGGAAACAAAGGTTGTATGCAAAAGTCTCTAAGTGTGAATTTTGGCCAACTTCAGTTGCATTTTTAGGGCACGTAGTTTCAAATGAAGGGGTAATGGTAGATCCCCAAAAGACTGAGGCGGTTAAGAATTGGGTTCTTCCTAGATCTGGGATAGAAGTTAGGAGTTTTGTGGTGCTCACTAGCTATCATTGTCGATTTCTGAAAAACTTTGCTTCTATTGCCACTAACTTACCAAAAATTACCATTTAAATTGACTGAAAGTATGAGGAGAGCTTCCAAAATCTCAAGACAATTTTGACCACCGCACGTATTCTAGCATTACAAGTTGAAGGTAATGATTTTATTGTTTATTGTGATGCTTCACATCATGCTTTGGGTGTTGTGTTTATAGATGATAAGAATGTTATATCTTATGAATCGCTTCAACTGAAGGTGCATGACATGAATTACCCAACACATGATTTGTAGTTGGCAGTGGTTTGTTCACTCTTAAGATCTGGTGGCATTACCTCTTTTGTATTAATTGTGAGGTGTTTACTTATCATTGTAGCTTGAAGCATGCCTTCACTCAAAAGGATCTGAATTCGAGACAACTAAGGTGGATGGAGTTACTTAAAGATTATGATGTTACCATTAAATACCATATGGGTAAGCTAATGTAGTGAAAAACGCTTTAAGTCAAAAGGCGGGTAGTTTAGCTTGCTTGAGCGTAACGAAGCGACCTTTGGCTAAGGATATCCGACCATGGAGTCTAAGCTCATGCAATTGGGAATCTCATAAGAAGGTTGGGTATTAGCAAGCATTGAAGTTAGGACCACGTTTATTGAAGAGATCAAGGCCAAAAAATTTGAGTATGAAAATTTGAATGAGCTTAGAAATAAGACGGTGATTGGTAAAACTCAAGAGACCACTCTTGACTCGGAAGGTGAGCTCAGTTTTAAAGGAAGGATTTGTTTTCCTCGAGTTGATGACTTGATTCAGAATTTGTTAACAAAATCACATGGTTCATAATATTCCATTCATTCAGGTGTGACAAACATGTACCGAGGCCGGGCATAAAGAAGGATATAGTAGAGTTTTTGGCCTAGTGTAAAAATTTCCAACAAGTAAAATATGAGTATAAAAGGCTTGCAGGTTCGCTTCAGAGAATGCCGATTCCAAAATAGAAATGGGAAAGGATTGCCATGAATTTTTTGGCTGGTCTTTTAAACACTTTGGGGAAGTTTTATTTTATTTGGGTAGTGGTTCACAAATTGACAAAATCACCCCATTTCATCAGAGTAAGAATAGATTTTAATGTTGAACAATTGACTGAGGTGTATGTGAAAGAGATAGTAAGGTTGCATGGTGTGCCCCTCTCTATCATCCTAGACCATGGGGCGTAGTTTAGATCAAAGTTTTGGAGGAAGTTGCATGATAAATCGGGTGCACAACTCACTTTTAGTACCACTTTCAATCCACAGACGGACAGGCAGTCAGAGAGGACTACTGGAGTGTTGGGAGACATGTTGAGGGCATGTGTGATTGATTTTGGAGGGCTTTAGGACAAATTCTTACATTTTTGTGTGTTCTACTATAATGATACTTATCGCTCCACCATTGATATGGAACCCTATGAGGCATTATATGGGAGGGGATGTACGTCACCCATAGGATGGTTCGAGGCTGGAGATGTGAAGCATTTTGGGGTCAAGATAAGGTGAGGATTATTCAAGGTAAGCTTATAAAATCCCAGAATAGACAGAAAAATTATGCGGATCATATGGTAGGAGACATGACATTCCAAACAGATGAGAATTTTCTTCTTAAGGTATCACCCATGAAAGGATTATTGCAACGTCCCTAAAATGTACTAGGTGAAACTAAAGACAATCATGTGTGTCATGAGTATATAAAGTCTTAATATGGTTTGTTATAGTGTTAAGAGTCAGTTTTGAAGAGTGAAGAGGTCAAACGTCCAAGATGTTCGAAAGATAGCCTTGAGACGTGCTTGTGTGTCTAGTGTTCCTCAAAATGTTTTACGTGTTTATTTGAGTTAAAATTGATGGGAGAGGTTTATAACATCTAGAAAGCTGTGTTTAAGGTTGAAACGTCCAGGAACGACTTCACAAGGACCACCCTAAGTGTCCTTGAGGAGGACCCAACCTTTCGCTCAAAACTGTCAAAAATAGTCTCCACCTATGACCGCCAAACTACACCCTGTCGTCAAAGGAACGGTCCATCAATGGGGGGCGTTGCTCCACACTTAGGTGTGGGAGATTAATCCCCTAGTTAAGGAGTCTCTGAGCCAAACGATGGTTGTCAGTACGGATCGTCGCCTGGTCGACGCCCTGTAGATGGGCTCGTCGATTGAGGTGTGCATTTTCCTACATAGTCTCGGTCAAGGTAACAGTAGTTTAGGTAATTAACCTAACATTCTAAAAATATATTGGGCAGTTACTTAAGGTATTTTTGGGTATTTTAAGTGACTTTATAAGTTTATAACCTAAAGTTGAGTTCATTATTCAAAATCAAAACCCAAGACCCAAAATAGAAACCCCTAGAGCTCCACTGAATCTTGAAGCAAGGTTGGAGCTTGGAGATTAATTTCTCCATAAAATCTTCATATTTTTCGAGGATAATCATCAATCAATGTATGGTGTTTCATCCTTGAATCTTCTTTCTTCAAGGTGCCAAGTTCCAAAGGCTTTTCCATGACTTTCGAAACATAGATTTTCCTAAATTGAATTTTTTCCATGGGTTCTTGCATAAAATAATTTGAATCAATGATTTATATTATAATTGATGTTAATTGAATTATTTGATATCAAAAAGTCTATGAACCCATGCAAATCATGAAATTCTAATTTTGGCTCTAATATGGGTGATTTGAACATGACTAAATAGTATTAAATTCTTATGTTGATTATGTTAGGCTGTTGAAATATGTATGAATTATGTTATAATTGTATGTAGGCTTTCATAATTTGGTTATTTTCATATTGTATCTCGTTGGTTGAATGTATGGTTTGATTATTGGGTTGTAATGGTGCTTATGCCTATTGGTAAGAGCCTTTGTGAATTGAATTTGTTGAATGGCTAAGGGTTGGTGGTTTTGATTATGGAATGGTGGTAAGATAAAATAATTATCTATATATTGTGTAGTATAGGTATTGAATTATGTTGATTGGTATGATCCACTAATGGTGGCGGTGCTTATGTGATATAATTGTGATGAATATGGCCTTGTCCACATTATTTTTATTGTTATGAGAGTTGTGATGCTATCATATTGTATCTTATGTAGTTGATCAATGTGAAGCATGATTATGTATATGAAAATGTGTGAAGTGAAATCATGAGTTATTCTAATTGATTATATTTGATCATGATAGACTAGGGTGTTGTCTCTAGTTATGTTGCTAGTGTATCTTTCTAGGTTGCCTTAGTGTTCCTACATGATACTTAATGTTGTGCTATATGTGATATGATGATCATGTGTGTGTATTGATAGACTATGTTCTTCTACTTGATACATGCTAAGTATGTGAATATGAACATCTTGACTTAGTAGGCTTTAACACCTTTATCTTATATCTGTATGTGTATGGATGAATGTTGAATGAATGTCAAAGATATGTAGACCTAAGCTGGTACCCTTCTAAGTATGACTAGAAAATGACCTTGAAAATATGAAGAGCTTCATATAACTTGGAACCTTTAAACTAGAAAAAAGGTTAAGATATTCTTGAAGTTGAAATCTGTAATAGTATCCTTTTTGTGTGAATGATGGACTTTGGGATATGTTGGCTGGAACGACATGAAACTATCTCTAAGAAAGTCATTGAGCTATGCTATAAACCAGTGAGTGGCATTCCTAGAGGGCCCATCTTTGGTAAAGGCATTATGGGGAGGTAAGATAGAAGTGTTGCCTTTTCATATGTCTTGTGTGATTGAACTTACTCTATGAGAACTAAGGCTAAGCACCGAGTGAATATGCTTGTGGTAGTAGCTCTACTTGAGAATGATACTAGAGTGCAAAGAAGCCCTTGATATTCCTTAACCATGTGCCTACCTGGAACTTTTCCTAGTTCTACACTTGGAAAGTAGAGCACCCTCCATTGGAGTAGGGTAGACTCTGGATTCCATTTGTAGCTAGTATAGTCTATGTAAATTAATTTCTGTTCTCATCATGTGGGATACATTCTAGTGTTGGATAAGTTTTACAAAGTTTAGGTAGTGGAAGGGACGTTATCTAGACATGGCACGAGTAGACTTTGAAGAATCTAGTATGAAGGTTCCCTAGGTCTTTTCCATGACCATTATGTGAAGTAATTATTTGATGTAATATCTCTTAAGTGTCTTTATGAATGATTATGACTTAGGTTAATGAATGATTGCATAGAATGATCCCTATCTAGGGTACCTTTGAGGGTTGCTTAGACTTGAAGAGGGTGTATGGGCAGTGTAAGACCCCCAAAATAAGTTAAGGTGTCTAGAGCCTCACATGTGTCTTATAAGATTGTTAATATGTTAAATAAATGTTTTATAGTATGCATGATTGATTTGAAGTCATTCGGAAGTCAAGCGTCCAAGACGTTCAAAAGTTATCCCTTGAGACGTGCATGTGTGACTTGAGTGTGCCTAGCAAGTTTGGATGCGTTGCGAGTGTTTTTTGATGTTCAAACTGGTATGGAAGGTTCTTGAATTGTTAATGAATGTAGTTACATTGGAAAAGTCTAGGTACGAATCCTGAGGTCCCCGCAAGAGGCCCTTAAAGAGGACCTAAAGGCTGTCGAGACACTTTCTTGGCAGTGTCAATTGATGAGTCAATTGACGCCTCGTGCATGGAATGAAGCACCGTAGATGGGGGTGTAGCTCAACACTTAGCTTTGTGAGAAGGATCCCCCAATAATCAGCCTTAGTCACCATCAACGGAGCACCAGGACGGGCCGTCAGTCCATTGATGCCCCATCGGCTGGCGTCCATTGGTGCTGTCTTCAATTGGAGCATGCACGCTCCCATGCAAGGGGTTAAGTGGAAAATTCACCCCATGATCCTAAATTACTATAGACAGATATTTAAGTGTTTTTGGGTATTTTAAGTTGATTATTGATCAAAATCCCACACACAATTCATTCCTTCAATAATTAGACTTCCCTCCAAAAAGAAACCTCTCTAGAAACCTCCATGGGAGATGAAGCTCAAGGTCAGTTTGTAGATGGGATTTCCATGGGTTCATCACCAAGGTTTCGTGGCTCCTTCATCTAATAAAGGTATGATGATCCTTCATCTCTAGATAACCTTTTATCTAGAGAGTTTCTTTCAAAGTTTTCAAAGAGAATTCATGCTCAAACTCTATATCTTTCAATCTAGCCATGGGTTCTTTATCAAATTGATTTCAAAAGCATTATTATGATCAATTGATGTTTATTTATTGATTTCAAAGTGAATTTCAATCCAATTTAATGATGAACCCATGTTCCTTCCAATTCTCAAAGTAGCCTATGTCGTGGGCATTGTGATCTCGATTATGTGATTACTGAATTGTGATCCAAGCATACTGATTATAGCTAATGTTTTACATTCATATATATGGTGAATTGTTGATTAATGATCAATGTGGATCAATGTTTGGTAGTTCGGTAAGGATGACCTACATTCCTTCACATTCTATAGATTGATGATGTAGTGTACTTAATATGATCTTGATCTTGTTATGATTAATGCATGATTTCGATTATGTTAGTATACCTTTATCTACTGACCTAGATATGGATTGTTGATGAAATATTGGTATTGATCAATGATGATCAAGGCCTTTGTGATTTGGTAAGATTGCCTACTTTCTCTACTTTTCTTATAGAATTGCTAGATGATTGGCCTTGTATGACAATGTGTGGTATGGTCCACTTATGGTGTCATTGTTCACTTTTTTATCAATATATATGTGATGTGATCATGGCCTTGAAGGCAATTGTATTATGAAGGTGTTGTGATGATGATCACCAAATGTGAAGCATGCCTAGTCTTCTATTCTAGTTGTAATCTAGGTTGTGTTGTTAATGTATAAGCTTGTGAATAACTATGTTAGGGTTATGTTTAGGTGCTGCCATTGATGAAGTATTTATGATCAATGAAACCTTACCTATGTGACCCTATGTGAATGTGTTATTAGTTAATGTTAGGAGTCTTAAGTGTAATGTGAAGTTAGTTTGTCTCCTATGCTAAATTGTGATGTGTGGACTATGCTTTAATGTGCATTGTGGTCCTAAGAGGGTGGATGCCTCAATATGTTTTTGATAGACATTATGTGATCATGTTGATCAATGTACACACACTTAATCATTATGCATGCTTACAAGTAGTATAGGTTCATGGTGTCTAATAAAAAGGTGTTCTCATATACACTTGTGTCTACTACTATGCATGTAAAGCTTATGTCTATGAAGTATGTTATGTATTCCTTAACTAGGATGACTTCATACGTGTACTAGTATGGATAAGGGTATGGGACCTTTTCCATGCATTGCACATGTGTGCCTTGATACGATAGTTCCTAGGTTTGTGATCTATTTACATGAATAAGAATGCATGATTATATTATTAAAATGACTTATATGCTATGATGTTAAGTATATGATATGATGAAGTATGAATGTGCATAGAGTCTAAATGTGTTTATATGAAAGGATTGCTCATATAGTTACACATATACCCTTATGTATAAATAAAGTAAAGTTTGAATATGTGTGGTCTAAAGGTGTTATGTGAAAGGTTTGCTCACATGTATGTACAAACACATATGTTTGATGATCTAGTCAATATAGGGGCTCTTGGAAGGTGTTCCCAAGAGTATTCTAAACTAGATGGTGCTTTAATATGCTATGTGAAAGTGTTTTCTCACATGATTTAGATTGATAAACTCTCATCTATGACCTATGATCTAAGCATATGAGGGGTTAACTCTCCTAGGCCTATATTTTATAAAGTAAAGATAATAATGGCTTTTCAATAAAGGGAACTTAGCTTAGCACGGAGTGAACTTAGATGAGGGGTGTCCATTCCCAATGGGGAAAGGCTTGTTCACCATATTCCTCGCGAGGTGGATAACTACAATGCCCCATTTGGCATAAAGAGGATTTCCATATATGCCTCCAAGTTCCATAAACTATGCTTGCCCTATAGGATCTAGCAAGTGATATCACCTAATATGATACCATGACTTACATGTTCTACTTTGTCTAAGTAGAGCACCTTCCCTTGGTGTAAGGCTCTACAACACCAAATTCCATGTTTAGCACCCATGGTCTTAGTGTCGGTTAAGTCTATAGTTTCCCTAAAGTAAAATGGACAATGGAAGTAAAGTAATGGACCCTAACTAGGATAACCTAAGGGAAGTTGCTTAGTGTAGGTGAGGGTATGGGACTTTACCTATGCATTGCACAAGTAGATCTTGAAGGGAGTTCTAGGAAGGTGTCCCAATGTATATGACTATGTTTATGTTTCTTATGCATGACATTGTAGTATCCTCTATTTTTTGTGATGATATTCATGGTATGAGTCGTAATGGGTCTATATGATGAGGTCTCTCCTTATGTGCATAATGTTGGTCTTATTGACTATATGATTGAAGGTCCTACTTTATATGCATGTAGTTGACTATAGTATTATGGTTGGTGTATGAAGTACATGTTATGATGCTTGTGGTCTTAAGATAGGCTTACTACGTATGTGTGGGATTATGGGGCTTCACATGTACATTGCACTAGTAGACTTAGATTAGCATTGTGAGTAAAGTCTTATGTGGGTCTAATGTGAAGTATGTGCCTTGTTATATGAAATGGTTCTATAAAGGTATGTATTGGCTTATGTAGGTGGCATGTATGAGTACCTTGTGGCCTTAATGTGATGCATTTCACCAAGGATCACTAGAGGGTTACTTCGAAAGTTTAGGAAAGGAAATTTAATGAACTCACTGTAAATTTTGCATGCTTACTGTAAAGTGACGATTAATATGCCTTAAATGCAATTTTTGATTTTATATGATGTACGACCATTGAATATGCCTATATGATATATGTGAATTGTATAATGCTACTGTATAAAAGTTTTATTAGGTTTTCACAAAAAGGCATGATGCATGGTTTCTAGTAAAATGTCCCTTTTAAATGCATGTTTTTGCATGGTTGCCATACTTAGTGCATTCTTGTACTAACACCATTCTTCTCTACCTTTTACGCAAAGTGTAGGTTATGGATGCTTAAATGGATGTCTCTAAAGTAAAGTGTGTAGATATGTGATTCCCAAGCTCAAGGAAAGGAATCCTTAAGTCTGAGGATTTCCTAAGTCTATCTTACTGTAAAGTTTAGTTATAAATGTAATTATGATTTATGTTGTAAGGTCCGTGTTCCTAATGTACTCTAATAATGTTGAGTCTTAGATGACAAAGAGACTTAGATTATAACTATGTAAATATGATATTTTATACATATATATATATATATATTGGAAGTGATGTTCTAGCATATGATGTGCTATGAAAGTTTTAAATTTTCCGCTAAATTTACCTATGACAATACGATGAATGATAATTATGGGCTTGTATAAAACCTCTGAGAGGTCAAGTATTCCATGTTACTTCTATGGGTGCTCCCCGATCGTGACAACTATGGTATCAGAGCATGAGGTTATAAATGTGGTTTTAGGGTCCAAAAGTCTCATATTTCCACGTCTATTAGAGTCTCTATCATCGGTGGTGAGTCACGAAACATCTATGAGCGAGAGGCTATAGGACGATAGAGTTTTCCTTCTTCATCATTTTTATGTCGTGCCATAGAACCTAACTCTATAAGATCTCTCTCTTACGTTTTCTTGTCCGATGGTCTTCTAGATGTGATTGCTTGGATGAGATGGTATCTCTATGATTGAGTGAGAAAAGGTGAGTTTTGATGCTTATCCTTGTTTTATGGTTTGATGAGTAAGTGTGAAGGTGAACTTTGGTTTGTGTTTATGTGATGCCCTTCGTGGCTATATATGAGATCTATGTGAAATGGCATGGTATGTTGAGAAATGAATGTCATGATATGGTTACATCATGTTAGAAGTTGTGATGGGTAAAATGAGTTTCTTTTTGAATGGTGTGTTTCGATATGGTTTTGTATGATGATAGTATTGTGATATGGTTTAGACTTGGAGTGCTTTGAGAAATGAGGTAAATAGATAAAGATGTATGATGCTCTTATATATGTGTAATGGTTCAAATATTGCCTTGTTATCTGTATAATGTCTCATAGTTTTGTTTATGGATTGAAGTTTTTTGGGTAGGCTTAATCATAGAAGTAAAAGGTAGTATGCTTACCTTGTAGGGTGATGATTTGAGTTGGATTGACCTAGAAGTTACCGTACTATAATGTTCAAAGAAACGAAAGAAGCCTTATGGCTAAGTCTTCTCTATTATTTCCCCTAAGGTTGTCATGACCCTTGGTATTTATGGTATAGTTGAGGCCTTATGTGGTTGGGTAGTATGACCTAACTTGAATGTTATTGATTTCCTTTAGGTGTTGAACTTAGAGGAATGATGATGTTGAGGTATTATCCCTTGATGTTTGGGTTAGTAGGCTCCTTAATGTGAGATTAGGAGTAAGAACCCTCAATAATGTCTAGCCTTCATGAGTGAAGAGTATGAAAGGTTGGTTTTGACTTGCATTGACCTTGGTGTTTAAGGGGATGAGGTGATTAGGCATACCCCAAGTGGGGGATAGTATGCCTAGATGGTAAGATTTTAAATGCCCTTTGGTATTCCTAGGTTGAGTTACTGTAATTCCTTTTAGGTTGGTAATCACTTTTAAGTGATGATGATGGAGGTTGATAAGCTAAGATCCTCTTGAAGTTGGGTTAAGTTGCCCTTAAATGGGCTTAACCTAAGTGGGGAATGGTGAGGTGAGTGGTAAGATTGTAGATATTTCTACCTTGTCCTTCTATTCTTACTTGATCTTGAAACTAAAGAGTTCCTAGAAGATTGTTCATTATGGGAGTCTTGCATAAAAGTATAAGTTGCATGTTCTCCATATGTTATGTATGTCTTAGTTAACATTATGTTAAGTATGTTTGAAGATTCTAAATTGCATGAAATAGGATTTTTTTTTATCAAATTCATGATTTCTCATGTTGATTGTCCGTCTTGGTATGTTAGTTGTGCATTTAACTTCATGAGATAAGGTAATAAACATGTTTGAAGTCACTCTTAATGTGTAGTATTTAGCCTCATAATGAAAATTTTGAGTTTCCTTGAAATGAAAATGACGAGTCTCTTGAAAATTATATGAAATTTATTATTTGGGAAGTATAATTGTAGGCTCACTCTTGAAAAATGAAGGCATGTCTAGCTAGTGTCCTTGTGTGTGTGACTATAAATTGTGAGATTTTCCCAAATTGATGCTTGCTTATGAAGGCTATTGTTATGTTAGAAATTGAAATTTTGTAAAATGACTTCCTATTGTAGTGATGTGTGTGGTGTGAATTACCATTTTGACTTCATTAAGAAGAAAAAGTGAGCATGCTTTGGTTAAAAGTTGAGATGTTCTAATTTTTGTAAGTGAATTGACCTTTGTGCATTGCTTGCCAGTGAACTCATGAGACATGTAAGTGTGTTGAGGAGAAGTACATTCCTCCTTAAACATAACTAAGCATGGTATGGTTGAGTGTGGTCTTCATGGCATTACGTATAAATGATAAAGATCCTAGTTGGTCAGCTTGACTTAAGTTTATGTGCATTGAAGTACGAGTGCTACTTGCTTCTTGAGTAATGTGGAATCTGCCTATGTGTCATCATACATGATAATCTCTTAAGAAATGCAGTGTAATGACCATGCTATGATTAGGAGAATGATGTTTAGAAGTGCTTTTGTGTTTGATGCATTTTGAAAGTAAGTGAATAAGGGTTTTGCTTGCTTATGTTGCATTGAGTGCTATGTGGATTGGAGGTTGGTGTTCCTTTTAATATGGTACATTGACTTCTATGTGATGATGTTATGAATATTGTGAGGCGGTTTATGGGTCATTGAAGTCCTTGTTGTGTTTAAAGTGTTCTAAGTGTCATTCGAGGACGAATGTTCCAAAGTGGAGGATATTGTAAGACCCCCAAAATGATTTAAGATGTATAGAGCCTCAAATGTGTCCTACAATCTTGTTAATATGTTAAATAAGTGTTTTATAGTATGCGTGATGTATTTGAAGTCATTTGAAAGTGAAACATCCAAGACGTTCGAAAGTTAGCCCTTGAAACGTGCATGTGTGACTTGAGTGTGCCTAGCCTGATTAGATGTGTTGCGAGTGTTATTTTATGCTAAACCTGGTGTGGAAGGTCCTTGACTTGTTAATGAATGTATTTACATTGGAAACGTTTGTGTACAACTCCCCAAGGGCCCTGCAAGAGGCCCTCAAGGAGGACCAAAAGGCTATCGGGGCACTACCTTGGCAGTGTCAATCGACGCCTCGTGCATGGGATGACGACCCGTCGATGGGGAGCGTAGCTCAACACTTTCTGTGTGAGAAGGATCCACCAAGAAGAAGACTTAGTCACAATCAACGGATCACCAGGACGGGCCGTCAGTCCATGGACGCCCCATCGACTAGCATCCGTTGGTGTTTTCTGCAATTGCAGCATGCACACTGCCATGCAAGGGGTGAATAAGGAAATTCACCCCATGTCCCTAAATTACTATATAAGGTTATTTTAAGTGTTTTTGGTTATTTTAAGTTTATTATTAAGATCAAAACCCCATACCCAACTCATTCCTTCAAAAATTAGACTTCCCTCCAAAAGAAACCTCTCTAGAAACCTCCATGGGAGATGAAGCTCAAGGTCAGCTTGTAGATGGGATTTCCATGGGTTATTCACCAAGTTTTCGTGGTTCCTTCATCTAATAAAGGTATGGTGATCCTTCATCTCTAGATAACATTTCATCTAGAGAGTTCCTTTCAAAGTTTACAAAGAGAATTCATAATCAAACTCTATATCTTTCAATCTAGCCATGGGGTCTTTCTCAAATTTATTTCAAAAGTATTATTATGATGAATTGATGTTTATGTATTGATTTTAAACTGAATTTAAATCCAATTTCATGATAAACCCATGTTACCTCCAATTCTCAAATTAGCCTATATCTTGGGCATTGTAATCTCGATTATGTGATTATTGAATTGTGATCCTAGCATGTTAAATTGATTATAGCTATTTTTTTACATTCATATTTATGGTGAAATTTTTATGAATGATCCATGTGGATCAAGGTTTGGTAGTTTGGTAAGGATGACCTACATTCTTTCACATTCTATAGATTGATGATGTAGTGTACTTGATAAGATCTTGATCTTGTTATGATTAATGCATGATTTAGATTATGTTAGTGTACCTTTAACTGCTGCCCTTGATATGGATTGTTGATGAAATATGGGTATTTATCAATGATGATCAAGGCATTGGTGATTTAGTAAGATTGCGTATTTTCTCTACTTTTCTTATAGAATTGCTAGATGATTGGCCTTGTATGACATTGTGTGGTATGGTCAAATTGTTGTGGCGGTGTTTACTTTATTGTTAATATATATGTGTGTGATCATGGCCTTGAAGGCAATTGTATTATGAAGGTGTTGTGATGATGATCACCAAATGTGAAGCATCCCTAGTCTTCTATTCTAGTTGTGATCTAGGTTGTGTTATTAATGTATAAGGTTGTGAATAACGATGTTAGGGGTATGTTTAGGTGCTGCCATTGATGAAGTATTGATGATCAATGAACCCCTACCTACGTGCCCCTATGTGAATATGATATTAGTTAATGTTAGGAGTCTTAAGTGTAATGTGAAGTTAGCTTGTCTCCTATGCTAAATTGTGATGTGTGGTCTATGCTTGAATGTGTATTGTGGTCCTAAGAGGGTGGATGCCTCAATATGTTGTTGATACCCATTATGTGATCATGTTGACCAATGTACACAAAATTACACATTATGCATGCTTACAAGTATTAAAGGTTTATGATGTCTAATTAAAGGGTATTCTAATATACACTTGTGTCTACTACTATGCATGTAAAGCTTATGTCTATGAAGTATGTTATGTATCCCTTAACTAGGATGACTTGATAGGTGTACTAGTATGAAGGGTATGGGACCTTTTCCATGCATTGCACATGTGTGCCTTGATAGGATAGTTCCTAGGTTTGTGATCTATGTACATGAATAAGAATACATGAACATGTTATAAATATGACTTATATGCCATAATGTTAAGCATATGATATGATAAAGTATTAATTTGCATAGAGTATAAATGTGTTTATATGAAAGGATTGCTCATATAGTAACAACTATACCCTTATGTATGAATAAAGTAAAGTATGAATATGTGTGGTCTAAAGGTGTTATGTGAAAGATTTGCTCATATGTATGTACACACACATGTTGATGATCTAGTCAATAAAGGGGCTCTTGGAAGGTGTTCCCAAGAGTATCCTAAACTAGATGGTGCTTGAATATTCTATGTCCATATGAAAGGGTTTTCTCACATGATTTAGGTTGATGAACTCTCATCTATGACCTATGATATAAGCGTATGAGGGGTTAACTCTCCTAAGCCTATATTTTATAAAGAAAAGACAATAATGGTTTTTAAATAAAGGGAACATAGCTTAGAACGGAGTGAACTTAGATGAGGGGTGCCCCTTCCCAATGTGGAAAGGCTTGTTTACCGTAGTCCTCACGAGGTGGATAACTACAATACCCCATTTTGCATAAAGAGGGTTTCCATATATGCCTCCAAGTTCCATAAACTATGCTTGCCCCATAGTATCTAGCAAGTGATATAACCTAACATGATAGCATGATGTTAATGTTCTACTTTGGCTAAGTAGAGCACTTTCCCTTGGTGTAAGGCTCTACAACACTAAATTCCATGTTTAGCACCAATTGTCTTAGTGTCGGTTAAGGCTATAGTTTTCCTAAAGTAAAATGAACAATGGAAGTAAAGTAATGGACCTTAACTAGGATAACCTAAGGGAAGTTGCTTAGTGTAGGTGAGGGTATGGGACTTTACCTATGCATTGCACAAGTAGCTCTTGAAGGGAGTTCTAGGAAGGTGTCCAAATCTATATGACTATGTTTATGTTTCTTATGCATGACATTGTAGTATCCTCTACTTGTTGTGATGATATGCATGGTATGAGTCATAATGGGTCTATATGATGAAGTCTCTCCTTATGTGCATAATGTTGTTATTATTGACTATATGATTGAAGGTCCTACTTGATATGCATGTATTTGACTATAGTATTATGGTATGTTATATGAAGTACATGTGATGATGCTTGTGGTCTTTTGATAGGTTTACTAAGTATGTGTGGGGTTATTGTGCTTCACATGTACATTTGCAGTAGTAGACTTAGATTAGGATTGTGAGTAAGGTCTTATGTGGGTCTAATGTGAAGTATGTGCCTTGTTATATGAAATGGTTCTATAAAGGTATGTATTGGCTTATGTAGGTTGTATGCATGAGTACCTTGTGTCCTTAAGGTGATGCATTGTACCAAGGATCCTAGAGGGTTACTTGAAAAGTTTAGGAAATGAAGTTGAATGAACTCACTGTAAAGTGAATGTGTTCACTGTAAATTTAGTATGCTTACTGTAAAGTGACGATTAATATGCCTTAAATTCAATGTGTGATTTTATATGATGTATGACTATTTAATATGCCTATATGAAGTATGTGAATTGTGTAATGCTATTGTATCAAAGTTTTATGAGGTTTTCACAAAAAGGCATGATGCATGGTTTCAAGTAAAATGTCCCTTTTAAATTCATGTTTTTGCATGGTTGCCATACTTAGTGCATTCTTACGCTAAAACTATTCTTCTCTACCTTTATACACAAAGTGTAGGTTATGGATGCTTAAATGGATGTCTCTAAAGTGAAGGGGCTTGATATGTGATTCCCAAGCTCAAGGAAAGGAATCCTTAAGTTCAAGGATTTCCTAAGTCTATCTTACTATAAAGTTTAGTTATAAATATACTTATGAGTTATGTTGTAAGGGTCGTGTCCCTAATGTACTCTAATGATGTTGAGTCTAAGATTGCAAAGAGACTTAGAGTCTAACTATGTAAATATCATATTATATATATATATATATATATATATATATATATATATATATATATATATATATATATATATATTGGAATTGATGTTCTAGAATATGATGTGCTATGAAAGTTTTAAATTTTGCACTAAAGTTACCTATGAAAATGCGACGAATGATAAATATGGGCTTGTATAAGACCTCTGTGATTTCAAGTACGCCATGTTGCTTCTAGGGGGTGCTCCACGGTCGTGACATGCGGTCTTTTCATGTTTTACTCAAGTGAATCTTAGAGTAACCTTAGGCGGTGAGTTAAATGCTAAAAAGCGAATAAGCTTATCTTAGGTAGTCTTATGGATTATTTAGATGTGCTTGAAAAGGGTGTATGGGTGGATCTTCTTGTCTTACTTAAGTAAGTCTTAGGATAACCTTTGGTGGGAGAGTTATATGCCTACATGGCATGAAGTTTTGTTCATGCTATTATGTGGATTACTTGGAATATGTATTATATGTTAAGTTGGTATTGTAATTGGTTCTTATACTTACGTTAAGAAGTTTTCCTCAAAGGAGCATGTTTTATACAAATGTTCTTTTAGCATGGTTTTATTGCATGTCTCCATACTTAGTGCATTCTAATGTACTAATTCCATATATTGTCTTATCTCTAAAGGTGTATGAGGCAAGTGAGGAGTAATTTAAAGTGAAGCTTGGAAACTAGCATCCTTTCAAGCAAGTTGTGGTATGTCCTAAATTGATTCAAGGACATAACTATGTTTAGCTTTTCTATTCAGAAGACATTGTATTAGACTTTGTTATTTCTATTTTTTTTCATGTATGGACTGTGACCCAAGATATTCGTAAGTCTGAGATGGCTACAAGAGACTTAGCATTTCATATGTTTTTCCATAAAAGAGATTTGAGATAATGTTTGTGAAAAGTTTTAATTCCGCACTATTTTTCATATATATATATATATATTCAATAAATGATGTTTAAGGTCTTGTATGAGACCTCCGAGAGGTCGAATATGTCGTTTAGATGATGTACCGTGATCACACAGTGTTTTCAATGTATTCTGCTTAAGAGTTATGTGTGTCTAGAGCCTTTTTGTAGTAGTTTTAACATGTTTTTATGTTTGTTTTGCAGGAAAGATGTTTAGTTTGAAAACGCAGAAGGCAACTAAAAAAGTGCAAAAGACGACCTACGAAGTCCATCGACGGTGTGTAGGTGGTGACCGTCGATGTGTAGTTCAGGCTAAGGGAGAAGATCAGGGAAATATGACTATGTTTGGAACAATGAGAGAAAATGATGGTTCGTCCATTGATCGACGGACCGTACAAATGAACCATCGACTAGTTCAGAGGAACCATCGATTGGTTCAGAGAAGGTTCCTGTACCTGACTTTTGAAGATTCTATGTGTGGAGCGACGGAGGATCATCGACAGACCATAGATGAGTCGACAGACCGTACTACAGGTCCGTCGTTAGATTCAGAAAGGATGCTGAGCTGATGAAGAAAAATAATTCTATGTCTGGAGTGACGGAGACAGTCGACTGACCGTCGTTCCATCGATGGTCCGTCAGTAGGGTCATCTATTGAAGTCTCTTCAACTTAAAAACCTTTTATTATTTTAATTCCTTTTTTTAGGACAATGTTTTCTATAAATAGGGGATTAAAACCTCGTTTTTGAGGTTATATACTCTTGGTTTTGTTCTAATTTTGTGTTGGAGATTATTGGTTGAAATTTTTTAGCAATTAATTAATTTCTGGATTCGTGTTGAAGAATTTTCGTGCAATTTCGAGTTGAATTTCTGGGTTTCTTCTTATTGTTAAGTAAGTTCATGAATTCTTCATCAAAAACTATGAATTGTGATCTTGCTTGTATCGGTAACTAAATACACAACTAGGGTTGTGGAAATCATGGGTAATTAACCAAGTAAACCTAACGAATAAGAAATTCTCAAATAGGTTCTTGCATGTATTGATAATTCTTTCCCCTAGAAGTCTTTTGAATGAGTGCACGTGTTAGAACTCGCCTTGTTGCTACTTGCCGGACCAAGGAGGTAGTTAATAAGAAAAAAATTATCAACATAGAGTTAGTGGAATAATATCTAATAGGCTAGTATCGATTAGTACGAAGTAAAAACTAAACCATACATCGATTATGATGTCTAATATGAGGTAAAGGTAAGGGTTAGTAAAGCAGACACGCGTAGCCGGACCAAGGTACAGGGTGAAATTCTCTAGATGTCACACCAAGGATTTAGGGATAAATAACTTACCACTTTACATGCAAAACACTAGGGAAGAATTGCTATTGCTAGGAATACGACGTTATGAACCTACGGGGAACACATATACCCTAGTTAGTCTCACAACTTGATAAAAACTCAATTTTTTACTTTTGATCACTTGTTAACTTAGGATAGTTTAAGAAACTTGTTTCATAACCCCCCCCCCCCTTTTTAATTACTTGCTTTCGGAACGACCTTGACTAAATAGACGTGATTGTGAATTGAAGTTAAGTTTAAAGCATTTTCCTTGTGGGATCGACCCCAACCTACTATTTGGGTTATCTAGTTAATTACGACCGCTTATAATTTTTTAGGGAGGTGTAATTTAAGTGTATCAAATTTTGGCGCCACATCTGGAGAATCTTGCTTTTAGATTAACTTTAATTACATTATTGAAATTTAGTCAACGATTTCCTAATTTTACCTTTCCTTTTTGTTTTTGTTTCTTTCAGGTCTAGCTCTAGTGTATGTCATGTGCACGGAGTCGAGGAGAACCACTCATCCATTCGATCCCAAACTAAACCACAGATTGAGAAGGATTGAAAATCAACAGATCCTAGCCAATGTAGGTGATGGGGAAATTCGTCAGCCTCCATTACCGGTTGAGGCACACAACCAAGTTCGTGATGATAGTCAATTGGATAATGCTTTGAGGGTGCAGCCTCCAGCCCCACGACCTCAAGATTTCTATCAGGGCAATGTGAACATCATAGATTCTGATGGGACTCTTCTCCTACCTCCTCTACCCCATTGGCACACATTCATGGTGACGAGAAGCTTGATGTAGATGCTCACTGCGAGGGGCGTGTTTGCAGGACTGCCATCAGAGGATCCACACGCTCACATAGACAAATTGAGGTCTGTGTGTAAGAGTTGTGTGGGTAGTCTAGACTTGGATATGAATGTCATTGAGTTGCGAGTGTTTCCTCTATGATTGTCAGGAGATGTCGCGATATGGTTTGATGAGCTTCCCTACAACTCTATCTACATTTGGGATCAGTTGAGACATGTAATCTTAGCAAAGTACTATCCAGTGTCCAAGAAGCTCAACCACAAAGATAAGGTGAACAACTTTGTGGCATTACCTAGAGAGTTTGTGAGTACTTCTTGGGACAGGCTTACTGCGTTTGTGAGAGGCGTCCCCAACCACTGCATTGATGATGAGTCGCTCAAAGAAAACTTATATAGAGGTCAAGATGATAGCAACAAGGCATGCTTGATACTATTGCGGGTGCTTCCTATGGAGAGTGCACATATGCAGAGATCGTAGAGAAGTTGGAGAAGATATCTCGTAACAACAAATCTTGGAGCACTAGAAAGTTGGAAAATTGAAGAAACACCTTTGCATTACGAGCTACAAACAAGCCAACAGCAGATGAGATACGTGAACAGTTGGCACTGATGAGAATTGATCTAGGGTTGGTTTTGAAACATGTGAGAGGAGGTGCAGAGAAGGTAAATGCGGTGAACTAGTTGACTAAACCACCACCGCCGGTAGATAAGTAATATTATAAAGAAGATGCCTATGCAGTTAATGATCAGACGGGGGGTTTCTGACAAAACGCTTAAGGCTCCAATCAGGAGAATTGGCGCCAAGGTCAAGGAAACAAATGTTGGAACTATGGTAACTACAACCGAGAGGGTTAATATGTCCGAGATGAGAACTACAACCGCGACAACAACTTTAATCGGAATAACTATGGTAACATGAATGATCAGAGTGGGCCCTATATTCCCTCACAAAATCGAGAAGTTGCTCCTAGGGACGATGGAGGTAGTATGGCGCGAGTTGAAGATATGCTACAAAAGATGAGAAAGAGATGTGATACTAGTGATGATCATGCCAAGGAGATTAGAGGTGGCTTAGCTAACATTGGGGAAAAGGAGGATGCACATGCGGTTTTAATTAAGCATCTTGAGTTACAAATGGCTCAATTGTCCACTACGGTGAACCCACGCCAACCTTGCACTCTTCCTAGCAGCACTATCCGAAATCCTAAAAATTATGGGCATTACATAGCAAGAACTACTCGAGGAGGTAAGCAGACCATTGATCCACCTATACCGTCTGTATTAGAAGATGATTTAAGAAAAGACAAAGAGGTAGTAGAAGATAGTGTAAAATTGGTGGACAACACGGTGAAAGAAGCAGAGGTATCTCATAAAGTGGTCCCCATTCCTAGACCACCACCACCATTCCCTCTGAGATTAGTGAATAAGACTGAGGATGGTAAATACAGGCGATTTATCACTATGTTGAAATAGCTTTCCATCAATGTCTCTTTTATAGAAGCTTTGGAACAAATGGCTGGTTATGCTAAGTTTATGAAGGATATGGTGACTAAGAAGAGATCGGTGAGTTTTTAGGATGATGACAGAATGCAACATTGTAGTGCTATTGCTACAAGATCTCTTGTGCAGAAGAAGGAAGATCCTGGAGCTTTCAATATTCCATGTACAATCGGGTTCCTACACTTTGCTAAATCACTATGTCATCTTGGTGCAAGCATAAATCTCATGCATCTTTCCATTTATAAGAAGTTAGGCTTGGGTGACCCAAAGCCTACTACGATGCGGTTACTGATGGTCGATCGAATGGTGAAGAGGGTCATTGGTATTCTCTATGATGTTCTTGTGAAAGTGGAGTCATTTATATTTCTCGCCGATTTTGTAATTCTTAACTATGAGGTTGATTTTGAAGTTCGTAATATTCTAGGGAGGCCATTCCTTGCCACCGGGCGTGCATTGGTGGATATGGAGAAAGAGAAGATAAAGTTTAGTTTGACCAATGAAGAATTAACTTTCGACATATGTAGGTCCATGAAGCAGAATGGTGAGCTCAAATGGTATCTGTTATATCCTACAGGGTTGAGAGTGTATCTGAGGAACAAATTGAAGAGAGACTAGGTGTCGAGGCACTAGTGGTAGTGATCATGAATTTTGAAAGTGATGGTATAGATGAGTATGGGTCTTTGGTGGCTGCACTTGAACAAAACGAATTTCGGTCAAAACAAAAGAAATTGGAGTAAGATATGAAGAATCGCGAGTCTCCACCCGCAAAACCATCTATTGAGGAGGCCCCAAAATTATTAGAGTTTAAGTCTCTACCACCTCATCTGAGGTATGTGTTCTTTGGTAGAGATAAAATTTTGCCAGTGATAATTGTAGCGGATTTGAATGAATGTCAAGTAGAGGGCTTAGAGGCAGTATTGAAAAGGTTCAAACGAGCCATTGGTTTAACTATTACGGACATTATTGGGATTCCCCCCGATATTTGTTCCCATAAAATCTAACTCATGCCTGATAACAAACCAAGTATTAAGCACCAAAGAAGGTTGAATCCACCTATACAAGAGGTAGTGAAAAACGAGATCATCAAGTGGTTAGATCCCGGAGTCATTTATCCTACTGCACACAGTAGTTGGGTGTGTCCTGTTCAATACATACCTAAAAAGGGTGGGATGACAGTGGTGCCTAATGAGAGGAACGAGCTTATTCCAATGCGGCCAGTGACCGGATGGAGAGTTTATATGGACTACCAAAAGTTGATTTGTTTGACTGAAAAGGACCATTTCCACATGCCCTTTATGGATTAGATTGTAACAACCCTAAAAATGAATAAGATAATTACTTAAGGTGTCAAGAATGCTTGCGATTAGACCAAGGTTCACACAGATTGATACGCGTAGAACCAGACCTCAGAACCCTTACTACGACCAAGCCAACTAACTTAGGGAGTTAATTGAGCTTGGAAAGGTTGTAACCAACCATGTTAGGCTCTCAAAAACGAAGATTTAATCGAAAGAGTCTTTACCGAACTTAAAAGAAGAAATCTTAAGTTTTGAGGGTCCAGGGGTAAAATGGTCTTTTCCAGGCCAAGGATAATATTGTAATAACCTTGAGGAATTAATTAATTAATTAATTAATTAAATTAAAAAGAGCATTTCGGGTTGGGGCGACCCGAAGTGACCCATTTTCGCAAATGGGGTGTCACTCGGGTTCGAGCCCCACTAGAAGCGATGAATTGATGATTTAATCATCAATTAAAATCTGATTAATTAAGGGCAAAAGGGTCCTTTCACGTATCAGTAGAAATAAATCAGATTTTATTAATTTAATTAAACCCTATTTTGACTAAGTCTTGAGTTTAGACTCCTAAACCTAAGCTAACACTCTCCTAATCACGTTTATCACCTCACACGTTCAACAAACTCTCTCTCTCTCATGTTTTGCTCTCTGCCAAATATTGTTGAAGAACTGATAATATAACAAGAGTTCTTCACACTTGAAGAACTCACTAAAAAGTCTAAGAAAGCAAGTTAATTAAAAAAACGTCAAGGCAAAGAGAGGTTGTTCGTCGAGTGGTGTCTACGTTGATGTTAATTGGGCGTGGTTTGGAAGAAATTTTGGGCAGAAAATTCACGCTTGAACAACGTCAAAAGGTATGGGTTTCTTCTCTCTTGGTCCCTTTCCCAATAGGCCCCCTTACGATTCAAAATATTCACTCTGAAACTAAGGTTGTTCCCCTTTGCATGTGCTTGTCACTAGCTCCCAAATGAATTCGTAGGATGAGTATGTTGTGCTGGTAGATTTAGGCATGTATGACGTGTTTATATTAAGTGTGAATATGTTTATGTGCGGGAAATCACGAAGATGATAATCAAAGTGTGATCGAAAAAGGAGGTGTGTGTGTGTGCACGTTGGCAGTGTGTTTGGCCACTGTTTTGGGGTCTTGTAAGACATGTATTTCTTGTGTATTTTATGTGTGAAATGTGTATACAATGTGATGTTATTGAAATGAAATATGGTTGATTGAAAATACATTTATTTAGACAAATGAATCTATGAAATATATGCCTAAAAATGTGTTAAAATAATTTATGAATGCACCTTGATAATCATGTGAAAACGTTGATGAAAATGAGTTGAAGAATAACAAAAATTTTCAGCAACTATGCCTTATGATTTTAGGCTAAAGTTTAATCAAGAAATCTGGAAATTAACGCAATTTTTAAAGAGGTGAGGCCACCAGGATTCGAACCTGTGACCTCACCCTTCAACTACTGATTTCGCAAAAAAGGGAAAGGAAAATAGGGCTAAGGGGATTCAAACCTGGCTACTGGTTTCGCGAGAAGGTAGAAACAAAACGGGGCTAAGGGGATTCGAACCTGGCTACTGGTTTCACGAGAAGGGAGAAAGAAATGGGGCTAAGGGGATTCGAACCTGGCCACTATGGATTTCGCGAGAAAAGAAAAGGAAAAGAAAAACAAAGGGGGATGGGGGATTCGATCTCGCGAACTGGAGGAGAAAGAGGAAAGAAAAATAATTAATCAAATAAATGGGAGGCGTGGGATTCGAACCCACAACCTCCCAAGCCTCAGCGAAATTAAAGAATTAAATAAGGAGGCTGTGGGGGTTCGAACCCACAACCTCCCTATCCCAGCGAATAATTAACAAAAAAATAGAAGAGGCTGTGGGGGTTTGATCCAACAACCTCTTAGTTTAGGCGAGAATGGGCAATATGTTGTTAATGAAAATTAAAAATGGGTTGTGGGGGTTCGAACCCACAACCCTTCGGCCAACCTAAGAGAAAAACAAAGTAGGAAATTAATGATACGAAGTTAATGTTGGGATTTAATTTAGAGTTCTAATGTTATGAATATTAGAAATAAAATCAATGAAAAATATAAATGATATCCAAGTGATTCAAACTTGGGTTTCCTTGCCCAATCTTCCGTATTGATACATAAGTCATACGTGAACAAAATATCCAAGAATAATGCCACCTACTTAGATCAAAATCAAGATCTTGGCATATATTCAAGATACATAAGTCTTGTACTACATAATCTTAGGAATGCATGAATAACTTAACGAATTATGAATGAAGTCTTATAGCTTGTGTGTATAGACTAATAAGTCTAGTATACGTTTAAAAGTAAGTGAACCTAAGATGTATGTATTGGATGATGAAGTGAACAATGAAATGATGAAATCCTAGAAGGGCTAAGTAAGGGCATGAAACACACCAATGGCCAAGTATATTGGCATATGATGAAATGAACATTCACGTAAAATGAGGTGAGTAAAATGAATAGTAAATGTGCTAATGACAATGAATGTGGTGACAACATGATATGAGGCTAATGCTAATGATGAGAGCAATCTCAACTAAGCCTAAGTAAATGTTACCAAAACGTGCTCACCTATAAGAGTGTAAGATAATGAAGAGACCAGTCTCTATGAACACTCTAATGAAAGTATTGAGATTAACACACTTAATACTAATGATGAGATGAGAAATCATCTAATGAGCTATGATGTCCTCATACTAGAAGCCAGCTTCCATGACGCATGAGTTGAATGAAATGGAACTTTATACTGAGCACCGATAGGCTAGCTATGAGCGGTGATGCCTTCTTTCGGGAAGGGCGGAGGTTCACATAACTCTCATGAGATGAGACTGTCCGCTTACCGGGTATGGGTCTCCTTATATCTTATAGTCTTCAAACCTATACTGCCAATATAGGGATCTGGCGGTGTTAAATTCCCATGTACGCTAGCATGTTTTTGGCTCACCTTGGCCGGTGATTCCACCTCTTTTCGGTGTGGGGGAGACACTGGATTTCATGATGCTCACATGATCTATGTCGGTTAAAGTTAAAGTTCCCAATGAATGAATGAGGTCAGCCTCAAATGAAGCACATAATAAAATGAATGAAACCAAAGGTGTTAGGATAGGATAATCAAGAGGTGAGCTAGACTCGGGTAATGACATTAGGTTATTCTTGATCATTGCACAGCAAACCCGATGAAAGTCTTAAACTACACCCTAGGTATAGCTGGTGTTCACACTGGCTTATGAATGAAATAAAATGAAGTACGTATGAATGAATGAAGCAGACTCTGTGTTTACTAATGAAGACTCCCTGGTTGAGGTCCCATATGTTGAGCCCTCGTTTTGGAAAGTCTTAACGACAAGTCCATGATTCCAAGGTCTCATGGCATATGAACGAATGATATAAAAGGAACTATGTGTTATATATTATGTGCTTTGGTATGTGCTATATGTAAGATGTTATGTGCTGTGTGCAATATGATAATTATGATGATGCATGTTACTGTCATAGCATGACTTTCCTAATCCAAATTTGGAAAGTTCACTAACTTTCCTAATCCAAATTTGGCAAGTCCACTGACTTGACTTCCCATAAGCACGTTGTTAGGAAAGAGCTCTTTTTCTCATGCATGTCCTTAGTGTGTGCTTGCATATACCCATACTTAGTACAAGTGTGTACTAACCCTATACAACTATACTATTTTTAGGTGCAGCACAGGTGGATGATAGAGCTACAGGATCATTGTTGCAGTTATCCGGACGTCCAGCATTCATCCGGTGTTGGTAGGTCCTCATGCTTTCGAGGATGCTACTGTTTTATATTCTAGCTTAGTTTTAGAGTTGAACTTGTGGAGCATGTTCTACTAGTGTTTCTTTCCTGTTTTTATTCAGACTTTGTATTGGTGCCATTTTGGCAATTATAAACTTAATACTTATTGAACTATTTCTTTCAGTTGTTGATCTCTTAATCTTAGATGGTTCATGGTGAACAATTAGGATATGATATGAATGTTTAACAAGTATGTTAAGAAATAAAAAGTTTCAAATTTTCCGTTAAAATTAACCTAGATGAAGTAAGAATGACGTAAGTAGGCTTGTTTGCGACCTCTGAGAGGTCAACGACGTCGGTCTCGTCTGGGGTTTAGATTCCAGTCGTGACAAAGTTGGTATCAGAGCCATAGGTTAAATTCCGAGAATAATGAGTTCACATCAACCACATTGAGTAGTTTCTAAGTCATGGTAGTGAAGTGCACCACTATCCTAGATTAGAGACTACATGATGCGTAGGAAAATTTCCCTTCTTCTGATCTTATCGTGCTTCTCCTAATGTCTGAGTTCTTCGTGTTATGAGCGTGTCTAACATCAATCCTTGTTCTTTTTCAGAGAATGAACACTAGGAGAGCTAAGGGTCAGAGGAGAGGAGGAGCAGCTGCTGGGAATAATCAGGATCCATCCCAGGCTCCAGTTGAAGGAGAGACCATGCCAGTTAACCCAGCTGGGTTGACTGATGCTGAGGTGAGGACATCTTTGGACCAGATGGCACATCCCATTACTATGCATGCCCAGGATATGACTACCCAGGTCAACCGACAGGATGTTCAGAGGGAGAACCCACTGGTTCGTAGCATGGCTGACAGGCTGAGAGACTTCACGAGGATGAATCCTCCTATTTTCACAGGGTCTAAGACTTCATAGGACCCCCAGGAGTTTGTGGATGAGGTGCATAAGATTCTGGTGGCTATGGGGCCACAGACACTGAGAAGGCTGAGCTGGCTTCCTATCAGCTCAAGGATGTTGCACAGACTTGGTGAAGGATGTGGTAGGATAGCCGAGCTTTGGATGGAGTGCCAGTCACTTGGGAGCTGTTCAAGATAGCATTTTTGGAGAGGTTCTTCCCAGAGAGATGAGAGAATCCAAGGTTGAGGAGTTCATCAACCTTAAACAAGGCTCTATGACAGTTAGGGAGTATTCCCTGAAGTTTGTTAAGCTATCAAGGTATGTTACTTTCCATAATATCTAATAGCAAGGATGAGGTGAGTACTGAAGTTTGTTAAATTATCCAGGTATGTTACTTCCCTTGTGTCTAACAGCAGGGATGAGATGAGCAGGTTCCTCACAGGAATCAACGGAGATCTAGAGGAGGAGTGTCGGTCTACGATGCTCCATGATAATATGGACCTCTCCAGGTTAATGGTGCATGTCCAGCAGGTAGAGGACAGTCGTAAAAAGAGGGGTGTTCGTGATGCTAGGAGGCCTAAGCCTCAAGATCAGGCAGGTCCCAGCCATGGAGGCCACAGAAAAAAATTTGGCATCCGTGAGCAGCCCAGGTTCAAGAAGGGGAAACAGAGTTCTGGGAACTCAAGATTTCAGAGGAGTACAACACCTAGAGGTGGCAGACCTGAGCCCAAGAAGGGCAATGGAGGTGATATGCAGCGTCCTAAAAAGAATTGTGCTAAGTGTGGCCGAGCTCACAGTGGAGAGTGCAGACAGGGCACTAATGCCTGCTTCGGTTGCGGTAAGAGCGGACACATGGTCAGAGACTGTCCATAGAACATAGGTCAGGCTGGAGATAATTCTCAGACTAGGCCTAATCCACAAGGTGCAGCGGCAACCGAGCCTCCTAAGAGGAACATATTCTATGCCCTGAAGGGCAGGGAGGAGCAAGGAAGTCTGCTTATGTGGTCACAGGTATGCTGCAAGTATTCTCAACTTCTGTTTATGCTTTACTTGATCCAGGGTCTACGCTTTACTTTGTAACTCCTTTGCTTGCTCTCACTTTTGAGATATTGCCTAAAGTTCTACATGATCCTATAGTGGTTAGTACACCTTTAGGAGAAAATGTAAGAACTAATAGAGTATACAAGGGTTGCCCAATAGTGATAAGTGGTAAGACTATGTGTGCAGACTTGGTTGAGTTACCCATGCATGATTTTGATGTTATTCTTGGCATGGACTGGCTTCACAATTGTTATGATTGCTTGGACTGTCGTAGTAGAGTGGTGAGATTTTGTTTCCCTAATGAAGAGGAGCTAGTCTGGGAGGGGTACAACTCGAGTTGTCCTAACCTCTTGATTTCGAACCTAAATGCCAATAAAATAATGTTCAAGGGGTTATTATGTCATCTTGTGAGTGTTAATGATCTAGATCATGACATTCCTTCCATAGACTCAGTGCCTGTAGTGAGTGAGTTCCTAGATGTATTTCCTGATGATTTGCCTGGAGTCCCTCCCCCTCAAGAGATTGATTTTGGTATCGTCATAGAACCCGATACTAAACCAATTTCAATTCCTCCTTACAGAATGGCTCCAGCTGAACTTAAAAAGTTGAAGCTGCAGTTAAAAGATATCACTGATAAGGGTTTCATTCAACCGAGCATATCCCCTTGGGGCGCTCCAGTGTTATTTGTGAAAAAGAAAGATGGAACCCTTAGAATGTGTATCGATTATCGGCAGCTCAACAAAGTCACTATAAAGAATAAGTATCCACTTCCCAGAATAGATGATTTGTTCGATCAGCTCCAAGGGTCTAGTTTCTTCTCTAAGATTGATCTTCGTTCAGGGTACCATCAGCTTAGGGTTAGGGATGGAGATATCCCAAAGACAGCCTTTCGTACCCGTTATGGTCACTATGAATTTCTAGTCATGTCATTTGGTCTCACGAATGAACCTGCTGCATTTATGGATCTTATGAACAGGGTCTTCCGTGAATACCTTGACTCTATCGTCATAGTGTTCATTGATGACATTCTCATCTACTCTAAGACCAAGGAAGAGCATGAACAACATTTGAGACTAACCTTCCAGGTACTTAGACAGCATCAGTTGTATGCCAAATTCAGCAAATGTGAATTCTGGCTGAGAACAGTGACCTTCCTGGGTCATGTTGTGTCCGATTAGGGCGTGGAGGTGGATCCTAGGAAGACTGAGGCGGTGAAAAACTGGCCAAAGCCTCTTACTCCCACTGACATCCATAGCTTTTTGGGATTGGCTGGTTACTACCGCAGGTTTGTGGAGGGCTTTTCTTCCATTGCTGCCCCATTGACAGGTTTGACTAAGAAGAAAGCCAAGTTTGAATGGACGGAGACTTGTGAGAAGAGTTTCCAGGAGCTCAAGGACAGACTCACTTCAGCCCCGGTGCTTACTTTGCCTAAGTGTGGTAAGAATTACACTTCTTACTGTGATGCATCTAGGGTTGGTTTGGGTTGTGTTCTTATGCAGGTTGGTAAGGTGATAGCCTATGCGTCAAGACAGCTCAAGGTTCATGAGAAGAATTATCCCACTCATGACCTGGAGTTGGCAGTTGTGGTGTTTGCACTGAAGCTGTGGAGGCACTACTTGTATGGAGTGCATGTGGATGTATTCACAGACCACAAGAGTCTCCAGTATGTGTTCACACAGAGGGAGTTGAATCTACGTCAGCGGAGATGGTTGGAGCTGTTGAAGGATTATGACATGAATGTGCGCAACCATCCATGTAAGGCTAATGTTGTAGCTGATGCTTTAGGCAGGATGAGCATGGAAGTACAGCCTACATTGAGGATGAGAAGAAGGAGCTGGTGAAAGATGTACACAGACTGGCGAGACTGGGTGTGCGTTTGGTTAACTCCACTAGTGGGGATATTTCAGTTCATCCTAGTTCTGAATCATCCTTCGTAGTTGAAGTCAAGCAGGGTCAGCATCTAGATACTGTGTTGATGGAGCTGAAGGACTCAGTGCTGATGAAGATGAATGAGTTTTTCGCTTTGGGAGGTGATGGCATACTTAGGTATCAGGACAGGCTGTGTGTACCAGATGTGGATGATTTACGGACCAGCATTATTGCAGAGGCCCATGGTTCCAGATATTCCATACATCCAGGTTCCACCAAGATGTATCATGATCTTAAGCAGATTTATTGGTGGGATGGCATAGAGAAGGACATTGCAGAGTATGTGGCCAAGTGTCCTAATTGTCAGCAGGTCAAGGCAGAGCATCTTAAGCCTGGCGGTCTGACTCAGATTATTGAGGTTCCGACTTGGAAGTGGGAGGCCATTAATATGGACTTCGTGGTTGGTCTTCCGAGGACTAGGATGCAGAATGACTCCATATGGGTTATTGTGGACAGATTGACTAAGTCTGCCCACTTTATCCCTGTGAAGTCTACTTACAGAGCCGAGGATTATGCAAGACTTTACATTGATGAGATTGTGAGATGGCATGGGATTCCTTTGTCTATCATTTCAGATAGAGGAGCTCAGTTTACTTCACATTTCTGGAGATCTTTCCAGAAGAGCTTGGGCACGCATGTAAAGCTTAGCACTGCCTTTCATCCTCAGACAGATGGGCAGGCAGAGCGCACCATTCAGACATTGGAGGACATGTTGAGAGCGTGTCTGATCGACTTCAGAGGTAAATGGGATGACCATCTTCCTTTTATAGAGTTCTCATAAAATAATAGCTATCACTCCAGCATTGGGATGGCACCGTTTGAGGCACTGTATGGTAGGAGGTGTAGATCTCTAGTTGGGTGGTTCGAGGTTGGAGAGTCATCCATTTTGGGTCCAATAGATCATTCATGAGGCCTTAGAAAAGGTCAGAGTGATTAGGGATAGGTTGGCTACTGCATACAGTCGGCAGAAGTCATATGCAGATAATAGCAAGCGGCCCTTAGAATTTGATGTTGGTGACCAGGTTTACTTGAAGGTATCACCTATGAAAGGGGTGATGAGATTTGGTAGAAAAGGGAAGCTGAGTCCGAGGTATGTTGGGCCATATGAGATCCTGCAGCGTGTGGGTGAGGTGGCCTATGAGTTAGCATTGCCTGCGGAGCTAGCTTCTGTTCATCTAGTCTTTTATGTCTCTATGTTGAAGAAGTGCCTAGGTGATCCAGCATCGATTCTACCTTTTGAAGGTTTGGGGGTTGGTGAAGACTTGTCTTATGAGGAGGTACCTGTTGAGATCTTAGACAGACAGGTCAAGCGGCTGAGGAACAAGGAGATTGCCACAGTGAAGGTATTGTGGAGAAATCATCTTATTGAGGATGCTACGTGGGAAGCTGAGGCCGACATGACATCCCGCTACCCTCATCTATTCAGCTCTTGAGGTTAGACTTCCTACTTTAAAGTCTATGTTTCCTTATCTCTCCGTATATTGTTCTTATTGCTTGACTGTGCAAAATGATTTTTTTATGATCTGATTGGCATTACGATGTGTATTGGTAGTGTCATTCGGGGACGAATGTTCCTAAGGGGGGAATAATGTAACAACCCTAAAAATGAATAAGATAATTACTTAAGGTGTCAAGAATGCTTGCGATTAGACCAAGGTTCACACTGATTCATACGCGTAGAACCAGACCTCAGAACCCTTACTACGACCAAGCCAACTAACTTGGGGATTTAATTGAGCTTGGAAAGGTTGGAACCAACCATGTGAGGCTCTCGAAAATGAAGATTTAATCGAAAGAGTCTTTACCGGACTTAAAAAAAGAAATTTTAAGTTTTGAGGGTCCAGAGATAAAATGGTCTTTTCCAGGACAAGGGTAATATTGTAATTATCCTGAGGAATTAATTAACTAATTAATTAATTTAATTAAAAAGAGCATTTCGGGTTGGGGCAACCCGAAGTGACCCATTTTCTTAAATGGGGTGTCACTCGGGTTCGAGCCCCACTAGAAACGATGAATTGATGATTTAATCATCAATTAAAATCTGATTCATTAAGGGCAAAAGGGTACTTTCATGTATTAGTAGAAATAAATCAGATTTTATTAATTTAATTAAACCCTATTTTGACTAAGACTTGAGTTAAGACTCCTAAACCTAAGCTAACACTCTCCTAATCACGTTTATCATCTCACACGTTCAACAAACTCTCTCTCACACGTTTTGCTCTCTGCCAAATATTGTTGAAGAACTGATAATATAACAAGAGTTCTTCACACTTGAAGAACTCACTGAAAAGTCTAAGAAAGCAAGTTAATCAAAAAAAACGTCAAGGCAAAGAGAGGTTGTTCGTCGAATGGTGTCTATGTTGATGTGAATTGGGCATGGATTGGAGGAACTTTTGCGCAAAAACTTCACGCTTGAACAACGTCAAAAGGTATGGGTTTCTTCTCTCTTGGTCCCTTTCCCAAGAGGCCCCCTTACGATTCAAAATATTCACTCTGAAACTAAGGTTGTTCCCCTTTGCATGTCCTTGTCACTAGCTCCCAAATGAATTCGTAGGATGGGTATGTTGTGCTGGTAGATTTAGGCATGTATGACGTGTTTATATTAAATGTGAATATGTTTATATGTGGGAAATCACGAAGATGATAATCAAAGTGTGATCGAAAAAGGAGGTGTGTGTGTGTGCACGTTGGCAGTGTGTTGGCCACTGTTTTGGGGTCTTGTAAGACATGTATTTCTTGTGTATTTTATGTGTGAAATGTGTATACAATGTGATGTTATTGCAATGAAATATGGTTGATTGAAAATACATTCTTTTAGCCAAATGAATCTATGAAAGATACGCCTAAAAATGTGTTAAAATGATTTATGAATGCACCTTGATAATCATGTGAAAACGTTGATGAAAATGAGTTGAAGAATGACAAAAAATTTCAGCAACTATGCCTTATGATTTTAGGCTAAAGTTTAATCACGAAATCTGGAAATTAACGCAATTTTTAAAGAGGTGAGGCCACTAGGATTCGAACCTGTGACCTCACCCTTCAGCTACTGATTTCGCGAAAAAGGGAAAGGAAAATGGGGCTAAGGGGATTCGAACCTGGCTACTAGTTTCGCGAGAAGGGAGAAAAAAAATATGGGCTAAGGAGATTCGAACCTGGCTACTGGTTTCGCGAGAAGGGAGAAAGAAAATGGGGCTAAAAGGATTCGAACCTGGCCACTGTGGATTTCGTGAGAAAAGAAAAGAAAAAAGAAAAACAATGGGGGGATTCGATCTTGCGAACTGGAGGAGAAAGAGGAAAGAAAAATAATTAATCAAATAAATGGGAGGCGTGGGATTCGAACCCACAAACTCCCAAGCCTCAGCGAAATTAAAGTATTAAATAAGGAGGTTGTGGGGGTTCGAACCCACAACCTCCCTATCCCAGCGAATAATTAACAAAAAATAGAAGAGGCTGTGGGGGTTTGATCCCACAACCTCTTGGTTTAGGCGAGAATGGGCAATATGTTGTTAATGAAAATTAAAAAGGGGTTGTGGGGGTTCGAATCCACAACCCTTCGGCCAACCTAAGAGAAAAACAAAGTAGGAAATTAATGATACGATGTTAATGTTGGGATTTAATTTAGAGTTCTAATGTTATGAATATTAGAAATAAAATCAATGAAAAATATAAATGATATCCAAGTGATTCAAACTTGGGTTTCCTTGCCCAATCTTCCGTATTGATACATAAGTCATACGTGAACAAAATATCCAAGAATAATGCCACCTACTTAGATCAAAATCAATATCTTGGCATATATACAAGATACATAAGTCTTGTACTACATAATCTTAGGAATGCATGAATCACTTAACGAATTATGAATGAAGCCTTATAGCTTGTGTGTATAGACTCATAAGTCTAGTATACGTTTAAAAGTAAGTGAACCTAAGATGTATGTATTGGATGATGAAGTGAACAATGAAATGATTAAATCCTAGTAGGGCTAAGTAAGGGCATGAAACACACCAATGGCCAAGTATATTGGCATATGATGAAATGAACATTCACGTAAAATGAGGTGAGTAAATATGAATAGTAAATGTGCTAATGACAATGAATGTGGTGACAACATGATATGAGTCTAATGCTAATTATGAGAGCAATCTCAAATAAACCTAAGTAAATGTTACAAAAATGTACTCACCTATAAGAGTGTAAGATAATGAAGAGACCAGTCTCTATGAACACTCTAATGAAAGTATTGAGATTAACACACTTAATACTAATGATGAGATGAGAAATCATCTAATGAGCTATGATGTCCTCATACTAGAAGCCAGCTTCCATGACGTATGAGTTGAATGAAATGGAACTTTATACTGAGTACCGATAGGCTAGATATGAGCGGTGATGCCTTCTTTCGGGAAGGGCGGAGGTTCACGTAACTCTCATGAGATGAGACTGTCCGGCTTGCAGGGTATGGGTCTCCTTTTATGTCCTAGTCTTCGAACCTATACTGCCAATATAGGGATCTGGCGGGGTTAAATTCCCATGTACGCTAACATGTTTTTGGGTCACCTTGGCCGGTGACTCCACCTCTTTTCGGTGTGGGGGAGACACTGGATTTCAGGATGCTCACATGATCTATGTCGGTTAAAGTTAAAGTTCCCAATGAATGAATGAGGCCAGCCTCAAATGAAGCACATAATGAAATGAATGATACCAAAGGTGTTAGGATAGGATAATCAAGAGGTGAGCTAGACTCAGGTAATGACATTAGGTTATTCTTGATCATTGCACAGCAAACCCGATGAAAGTCTTAAACTACACCCTAGGTATAGCTGGTATTCACACTGGCTTATGAATGAAATGAAATAAAGTACGTATGAATGAATGGAGCGGACTTTGTGTTTGCTAATGAAGACTCCCTAGTTGAGGTCCCATATGTTGAGCCCTCATTTTGGAAAGTCTTAATGAAAAGTCCATGATTCCAAGGTCTCATGGCATATGAACGAATGATATGAAAGGAACTATGTGTTATATATTATGTGCTATGATATATGCTATATGTAAGATGTTATGTGTTGTGTGCAATATGATAATTATGATGATGCATGTTACTCTCATGGCATGACTTTCCTAATCCAAATTTGGAAAGTTCACTAACTTTCCTAATCCAAATTTGGCAAGTCCACTGACTTGACTTCCCATAAGCACGTTGTTAGGGAAGAGCTATTCTTTCTCATGCATGTCCTTGGTGTGTGCTTGCATATACCCATACTTAGTACAAGTGTGTACTAACCCTATACAACTATACTATTTTTAGGTGCAGGCACAGGTGGACGATAGAGCTACAGGATCATTGTTGCAGTTATCCGGACGTCCAGCATTCATCCGGAGTTAGTAGTTCCTCATGCTTTCGAGGATGTTACTTATTTATATTCTAGCGTAGTTTTAGAGTTGAGCTAGTGGAGCATGTTCCACTAGTGTTTCTTTCCTGTTTTTATTCAGACTTTGTATTGGTGCCATTTTGGCAATTATACACTTAATACTTATTGAACTATTTCTTTCAGTTGCTGATCTCTTAATGTTAGATGGTTGATGGTGAACAATTAGGAAATTATATGAATGTTTAACAAGTATGTTAAGAAACATAAAGTTTCAAATTTTCCGCTAAAATTAACCTAGATGAAGTAAGAATGATGTAAGTAGGCTTGTCTGCGACCTCTGAGAGGTCAACGACGCCGATCTCGTCTGAGGTTTATATTCCAGTCATGACATAGATGTTAGACAGACTCGTTGGAAAAGGGTGGTATTGCTTTCTTGATGGATATTCAGGCAATAATCAAATATGTATTGCCTCTGAGGATCAAGAAAACACCACTTTCACTTGCCATTATGGGATATTTTCTTTCAAAAGGATGTTGTTTGGGTTGTGTAATGCACCGGCCACCTTCCAGTGTTGTATGATGTCGATATTCTCTAATATAGCAGAGGACACTATTGAGGTGTTCATGGATGATTTTTCTGTGGTTGGAGACTGCTTTGATTGGTGTTTGAGTAATTTGGCTGAGGTGCTCAAAATATGTGAAGATTGTAATTTTGTGCTTAATTAGGAGAAATTCCACTTTATGGTGAAAGAATGTATAGTGTTGGGCTATCGCATCTCGGAGAAGGGGATAGAGTTTGATCGAGCTAAAGTGGAAGTGATAGAGAGGCTTTCTCCACCCATCTCTATAAAATGTGTGATAAATTTTCTTGGACACGCGGGCTTTTACCGAAGATTTATTAAGGACTTTTCAAAAATTGCACACCCTTTGTGCAAACTACTCGAGAAGGAATGTAAGTTCTATTTCGATGAATCCTGTCTGAAAGCATTTGGAGAGTTGAAGGAGAATTTGGTGTCCGGGCCCATTATTATTTCACGATATTGGTGTTAGCCATTTGAGGTGATGTGTGATGCAAGTGGGGTTGCACTTTGTGTGGTATTGGGACAGAGAATGGATAAAATTCTTCAACCCATTTACTATGCCAGTAAAGCCCTGATGAAGCCCAGAAAAACTATACGGCAACTGAACAAGAACTTCTGGATGTAGTGTTTGCATTCGAAAAGTTTTGCTTCTATTGTCTTGGCACAAGGGTCATAGTGCATACAGACCACTCCGCTTTGAGGTATTTGATTGCTAAAACGGATGCGAAGCAAAGGCTGATCCGATGGGTACTATTGTTGCAAGAGTTTGATTTTGAGGTAAAAGATAGAAAGGGGACTGAGAATCAAGTTGTCAATCACTTGTACAGATTGGAGGATGAATCTATAAGTGAATTAGGAGAAAATGATGAAATTGATGATGCATTCCCACATGAACATATTGTGGACGCCTCTCAAGATTTGATCACATGGTTCGCAGATTTTGCAAACTATTTGCAAGTGATGTAGTTCCGTTGGACTTGTCCTTCCACCAGAGGAAAAAGTTCATGCATCATGTGAAAAAGTTCTTTTGGTATGATCCTTACTTATCCTAGAGTTGTGCCGATGGGATTATTTGTCGTTGTGTATCGGAGGTTGAGATGTTGAGTGTTTTAGAGGCATGTCACTCTTCGCCTATGGGTGGGCACCATAGTGGTATCCGGACTGCGGATAAGATCTTGCAGTGTGGGTACTATTTTCCAACCTTCCACCAAGATTCTCACGAGTTTGTCAAATCATGTGATCGGTGCCAACGAGATGGAGGAATTTCGTAGAGGCAAGAACTTTCATTAAATCCTATTCTGGTGATTGAGTTATTCGATGTATAATGATTTTATGGGACCGTTTGTGAGTTCTCATGAGATGAAATATATAATTGTGGTGGTCGACTATGTGTAAAAATTGGTGGAAGAAATTGCGCTTCCTAACAATGAAGCAAAGAGTGTTATTGCATTCTTGAAAAAGAATATATTCTCTAGATTTGGCACACCCAGGGCCATTATTAGTGATGGTATCCCTCACTTCTGTAATAAATTGTTAAAAGGGCTATTGGATAAATATGATGTTCGCCATAATTTGGCTACTCCTTACCATCCACGGACTAGCGAGAAAGTTGAGGTGTCCAATCGTGAGATCAAACAAATTCTGGAGGAAATGGACGGATTGGTCAAGGAGGCTTGATGATACTCTTTGGGTTTACCGCACTCATGCAAGACTCCCATAGGTATGTCTCCATACCAACTTATATATGGGAAGGCTTGTCACTTGCCGGTCGAGTTAGAGCACAAAGCAATGCGGGCAATGAAGAAACTGAAGATGGATTGGACTAAAGCGCTAGAACAAAGACTAAATGGGTGGAATGAGATTGATGAGTTTCACCTCAAGGCCTATGAAAGTTAGTCCATATACAAAGAGAATATGAAGAAGTATCACGACTAAAGGATTGAAAAGCGAGAATTTGATGTTGGTGATTTGGTGCTTATATTCAAATCTAATCTACGCCTGTTTCCGGGCAAACTCAACTCCAAATGGATAGGGCCATTCCTCATCACTAAAATGTTTTCACATGGAGCGGTTGAGTTGGAGAATAAGAAGGGCGCAAAGTTCACAGTCCACGGGCAAAGGATAAAGATCTACCTGTGGCACGGGGAGAGTGTCCATGAAGTGGTTGAGGCCTATCATCTTGATGAAGTCTGAGTAATCAAGGAGCCTGCATCGTGCAGCGATGTTAAATCAAGCTCTTCTTTGGAGGCAACCCAAGGTGTATCCTCTAGCCAATGATAGGTTTTATTTTGTTTCTATGAATAGTCTTTTTTTTTCTTGTGTCGTTTTGTTTTTAATCACATTTCATTCTTGCTTGTGTACTACTGTTGGGTAGAGATTAGTATAGGGTCTGTGTCTCAATAGTGTCCATAAAAACAAAAAAATAATAGCCTAATGGGTGTTATATGTGTAGGGACCAAAACAAAAATCTGCAGAAAATGGTCTGGTTCAGAGGTCTACGGACCCCATCGACAGGCTGTCGTTCCATCGACGGACCATCGATGGTGTTCATAAATCTCAGGCATGTCTCTTATTATTTCTAAGTCTAGAAGTAATCAACGATCCCAGTCGACATCCTGTTGACTGACCTACGGACCGTCGACGGGGTTTTGTCGAACCAAATTGCCAGCAACCCGACCCGACCGATAATATTAAAGGACATAACGGTTCACATTCATTCCCACCTTCAAATTCTTTTAAAATTCCCTTTCAAAACCGTTTTCCTTCCTTTATTTCTTTCCTTTACAACCAAAACTCAAATTCCCATATCCCATTTCAGTCCCAAATCAGAATCTGTCCAATTCCCCAAAATCTCTCTTCCCAAAATTCTCCTTTCTTTCAATTGTTCTTCGGCTGGTGATCCAGTTCGGGCGCGTAAGCTACTGATTGAACGTTCATCTCACAACCATACCATTCTGAACTAAAGGTAGTTTGATTTCCTTTAAAGTTTAAATTCTCGTTCATAGTTGTTTACAGAAATCCGCATGTGGGTCTTGACCGTAGGGACTAAATTAACAAAAATTGCATGCTAACACTTGTGTAGTATGTCCCTCAGAATGATAGAGTGTGGTTGTGTCACCATGTAGTCTATATAAAATGTGGGTAATCTCTGTACTTTTTACAATTCCAACTTAGGGCTTTTAATGTGAATAAATTCGAACAAAAATGGTCTGCAAACAAAACCCTAAAAATGACGAATTCGTCTTTTGGGTGTTGAAATTGCATGTCTAAACTTGATTGTGTCAAAGTTGTCTAATAATTGGGCCTTGAAAGGAAGTCCTGAAGTTTGTCTCAAGCCAATCGTACTAGACCCCGTCGACTGTTCCAATCTAAAACTTTCTAAGTCTAAAACGACGGTAGTGGATAACGATCCATCGATTGATCGACGGAATATTCTGCACAGCCATTGTTTCTATCAAAGAAGTTTGAATTTTTTTCTTAATTGAATAACAATAAGTGTCAGACGACGGACCCTATCAACTGACCATCGATGGTGTCCGTCGTTTTAAATCTGCAGAACATAACTATGTTGTTATTTTTCTAATTGTTTTCGCCGAGTGTGTTTCGAGTGTGAAGTAATGTTGAGTTCAGACTAACAACTGCTTAACAAGTACAAATGGCTCCCAAGAAGGATATCGTCTATTCAATGGGAAAATCCAAGTCCGTGTCCCTGTCTAGTCGGATGATTGTCGATTCTGATAACGAGCAAGACCCAGCATATGTCCCTTCGGGTGCCACAAACCCAACTGTAGTTGCACGAGCCACTAGGGCTACCCCCGAAAGGTAGTTCCTGGCGTATTCACTACCTCCCAGTCTTATGAGGATCACACACTAACCGGCTCACCGTTCGGGGCTGCCTCTAGTTCTAAAGGAGCATCAGGATCCGAATGTTTTTCTGCATCAGGGTCGGACCAATCTTCTAGGTCAAAGGCAGCCACTGCCTCCGGTTCCGTATCTCAGGGAGCCACTCACTCAGAGGGCCACGACCACCAAGCCTCGTCTGATGAGGCTACTAGCTCAGAGTCTGCCCCTGCACCCCGAGCAGATGTCCATGCACCTGTTGTTGAGAAACCTAACCGTTGGTGCGTCGATGGTCAATATCAGGTATACAGGGATGCCAAAATGCTGAATGAAAAGGGGGTAATGACCTGGCTAGTTATAGTGGAGCACCGAGTCCTCACGGGGAGTTTGTACACAGTCCCCGAGGTGCATAGATTGCTCAACCTGCACAAGTTTGAGTGGACGTCTCGGAGTTTGCGATCCTATAGCGAGGAGATAGTCAGGGAGTTCTACGCTTCCTATGTGGATAATCTCAGAGGCTCTATCGATAGGCGGGCGAAACCAGCCAAACAGGACCCTCTAACCTTAGTACTAGTCCGGGGCTACTGGGTTGACATCTCTGAGTCCACCATCCGCCGGTTCCTCTACGTCCCTACTACCGGCTCACAATGGACTCTGACCACTCCAAAATTCAACTATCCCACCTGTCAGGAGTGGAGCATTTTAGAGGACCACAGAGCAGTGAGAGTCAGTCATAAAATGGCTTGCGTAGTATCTGTCAATCGATGGTGAGAGGGACGAATAGGTGTTAGATCCCCGAGGGTTAATCAAGAAGGAAAACCTCATCTTTGTGGTCAAGTTCTTCTAGTTGCTGGTCTGACACCGCATATCGCCCACAAATGTTTATAATGTCCTTACATGGTATAGAGCTGTATTGGTAGCGGGGCTGGAGATAGACTATGCTAGGGTGCTGATCACGGTGATTCATGAGAGGGCTTTCAAGAACTCTACCACTTACCCCTTTGCTTGTCTTATTTTCCAATTTTGCAGGAAAGCTTGAGAGCCAATTTGGAACTATGACACACTCTGTAGTCCGGTAGGGACTACTGATATTTGCCTCATTAAGGATGAGTCCAATGTAGCGGCACCACAGAGAGGGCCCCGGATTGAGATGCCTCCATTGAGCGAGAACTTGGGACAGTGTGGAGTTAGCCCAAGGGGCTGACCCTGCCACTTCAGAGCCTGCTGACACCACCCCAGCCGATTCCACCCATGCCTCCAGTAGGCCCCCCAGCTTATGCCGGTCCACACCCCCTTCTGCAGCAATGGTCCCTCTAGCACGGGTCTAGAGATTAGAAGCCCAGATGGCCACCCTGATTCACCACATACAACCTTGGATGCAGAAATCCATTCCTAAGGCTGAGGACCGAATAGAGAAGAGGGTGGCCCAGCAAACCGAGTAAAAAATTTGGGCAGTCGACCAACGCCTTGACACCTTCGAGCTGTGGCTTCTAGCACGACCAGCCCCTACCATAGACCTCACCACTCTTCAAGCTGCAGTGGCTAGTTTGCGAGCGGATATGGATGCCACTCAAGATATGGGGGGGGGGGGCTTAAGCCAGAGAGTGCACACATCGAGCTTGTAGAGGACACAATGCTTGATGCCTTGTTCAAACCTTCTGCTGAGCCACCATCTACGCCACGTCTGCGTACCAAGAGGCTCCTCTCCAGCCACACTACTGAGGCCGCTGATGAGACTCATGCTAAAAAGAGATAGAGGAAAGAGCTGGAGTGGGATAGGCAGACTTCTCAGGTCGATGAAGAGCTACGTAAGAGGAGGGCACGAGAGATGGCTCCTGGGAATCTAGTTCCATACCAGTGACCGGTGAGAGAAGCACCACTGATGGTGCAGAGATTAATGTGGGCACCACTGAGGGTGACCCAAGTGCTGATCTGGGGGGTTCCGGGAAACCGGACCTTCCCACATATTGATAGTCCACATATTGGGGACAATTGCAAGTTTTTTATCGGGGGCGGGGTGAATGGAAAGTGAGTGGTAGGGTGAAGTTTGAGCAACTTAACTCACAATCCTCTCTTGAGGTTTTCTTGCATGTGTTATTTTCCCCCAAGAGATTGTTTACTTTTCTGTTGAACCGGCATGTCCTAATTTGTACAAAGTAGAAAAGCATGAAAAATGAAGCATGTTGGCTGATAAAATGATACCCCTTCCTTGATAGTGCTTGCATGTATAGGTGAAAAAAAGTTGAATGTGTTGGATCTAAGCATGACATAGATAGGCACCCACTGCATGACCTTCAACTAACACTTAAACTGGCAAAGCTGATAACCTGATAGTGTAATGAGGTGCCAAGAGAGTTAGGAAATTGGAATGTTCAACAGTTAGTGCCTAACTAGAACTTGCCCGGTTAGTCCTGCGAAGAGAATCTGTGTTACATGCTAGTAAGGATCATAGGCCCTTGTTCGAATTAGCAACCATCTAGTTTAAAATGAAGTTAACCAAAAGAAAGAATTATACCTTTTGATACAAATATGTTGAGCCTATAAAAGACCTTTTTTTCTATCACCAACTCACTTTCCCAGGGTCTAATGTTTTGGCCCCGGTCCCTCCTTGGACATATGCACTTCGACTAAGGCCCTAAGTTGAGGGGGGTTAATGCAGAAAATGACCTCGTCTTGGCCCTGACCGGACTTTGGGTATTGCGTGCCTCAACTTATGGATGAGTCATAAGTTGAGGGTGGCTATTATGAGTGAGGACCCACTAATGTGTATGAAAAGAGTTGGATGTTTTAAAGAAAAGAGAAAGTGAGCAAAAGATGTGACTCAGTGAAATTATCAATTGATTGAAAAAGAAAAAAAATAACATAAAAGAAAGAAAAGAGATTTCAATGAGAAAAAGATGCAAAAGAAGTAAGAGTCACATCCAAAAATAGGGAAAAAAGGCAAAGAAGAAAGAGAAGAAAAAAGGGTGTCAATGGTAATGAATAGAGGTAGGAAGATTAGCGGTAATATCAAAGAGGGAAAAAAGTCACTTAAAATATACCCAAATGTATCACACCTGACCCTGAGCCTACGTTATAAGCTAAGAAAGCTCTACCGTGATCCTAGAGTCTAGTGTGGTGAACCTAAGCAGTGAAAATAAGGGTAAGCCTATTGAGAATAGTACTAATTGTATTTGAACTTGTTCTTGAGCGTGAAATTTGAAAAAATATCCTTTTCCACGAATTCATGATCACAGTGTGAAAAATGAGGATTTATTTTGAACAGAGGGTACTAGTTGCGGTATCGGAAAGTTGGTCCTTGGTGAGAGGAAAAATGGTAGAGGTGTCTAGGCAGGGTGAGTTAACTTGTTGAACCTAAAAGAGTGAGCCTGCACTAAATCAAAGAAAGACTTGGGGTTGATAGTCATGTGATTTCTAGAGCTTAAAACTGTATACTTTTGTGCAAATATTGAAGACATACAACGAATTTAAGTTTAGGGTGTTGATGTACCGTGGTCACACGGTGTTTTCAATGCATTTTGCTTATGAGTTCTGTGTGTCTAGAGCCTTTTCGTAGTAGTTTTAACATGTTTTTATGTTTGTTTTGCAGGAAAGATGTTTAGTTTGAAAATGTAGAAGGCAACTGAAAAAGTCCAAAAGATGACCTACGAAGTCCATCGACGGCTCGTCATTCAATCGATGGTCCGTAGATGGTGACCGTCGATGTGCAGTTCAGGCTAAGAGAGAAGATCAGGGAAATCTACTAAGTGTGGAACCACGAGAGAAAACGATGGTTCGTCGATTGATCGACGAACCGTACTTGTGAAGCGTCGATTGGTTCCTAGAAGGTTCCAATACCTGACTTTTCAAGATTCTAAGTGTGGAGAGACGAAGGAGCATCAATGGACCATAGATGAGGCGACGGACCGTATTGCAGGTCCGTCATTTGATTCATAAAGGATGCTGAGCTGATGGAGAAAAATAATTCTATGTTTGGACTAACGGAGACAGTCGACGGACCGTCGTTCCATCAATGGTCCTTCAGTATGGTCATCGATTTAAGTTGCGTTTACTGAACAAAGTTCCCCTATTTTAATTCCTTTTTCTTTAGGACAATGTTTTCATTTAATAGGGGATTAAAACCTCATTTTTGAGGTAACATACTCTTGGTCTTGTTCTAATTTTGTGTTGGAGATTATTGGTTGCAAACTTTTAGCAATTTATTAATTTCTGGATTCGTTTTCAAGAATTCGTACAATTTCAAGTTGAATTTCTGGGTTTCTTCTTATTGTTAAGTAAGTTCATGAATTCTTCATTAAAAACTATGAATTGTGATCTTGCTTGCATGTGTAACTAAATCCACAACTAGGGTTGTGAGAACCATGGGTACTTAAAAAGTAAACCTAGAGAATAAGCAATTTTCAAATAGGTTCTTGCATTTATTGATAATTGTTTTGCCTAGAAGTCTTTTTAACGAGTGCACGCGTTAGAACTCACCTTGTTGCTACTTGCCGGACCAAGGAGGTAGTTAATAAGAAAAGAATTATCAACACAGATTTAGTGGGATACTATCAAATAGGCTAGTGTCGATTGGTGTGAAGTAATAACTAAGGCATACATTGATTATGATGTCTAATATAAGGTAAAGGTAAGGGTTAGTAAAACATATACGCGTAGCCAGACCATGGTACGCGGTGAAATTCTCTAGATGCCAGACCAAGGATTTAGGGATAAATAACTTACCACTTTACATGCAAAACACTAGGGAATAATTGTTATTGCTAGGAATACGACGTTATGAATCTATGGGGAACACATTTACCCTTGTTAGTCTAACAAATTCATAAAAACTCAAACTTTTAATTTTGCTCACTTGTTCACTTAGGATTGTTTAAGAAACTTGTTTCATACCCCCCCCCCCTTTTAACTGCTTGCTTTCGAAAAGACCTTGACTAATAGACGTGATTGTTAGGGTTTATGGTTAACACTATTTCTTTTTCGTAACATTTAAAGTTGCTTCCGTAACCTTAAATGCTTTATTAGTATTTTTATTAATTTATTTAGCTTATTATGAATGGTTCTCCTACCGGAGGGTTAGTGTGGGTGTCACTCACGACGGTCTGGATCCTGACACCTCTAGAGGAACGACTATTGGTGACATTTTTTTGAATAAATATTGTTTTCTATTTTGTTGGTAAAATTTGTTTACAAAATTGAGTTTGAAGTACGAAACAATATTATTATAGAATTTTCACTTTCTCTTATATTTGAACTTTTAATGTATTTTGAAATCTTTTTTTAAAGATATATGGTTATTTTGATCTCAAAATACAAGTAACTCTATCACAAAATGTATTAGTAATTCAAAAAAGCTTGTTCTATGTTCGTCCAATTATAATTATTGACTAAGAAGATTTAATATAGTCATGTCAATTCTAGTTTACAACATCATATACTATGTATATTATACACACGTGCAACGCACGTGCCATAAAAGTAATTGTCAAAAAGTGTCAAAATGACATAGCGAGACCCTAAATAAGGTGTTTAAAATGAATATCCTTCGGTTGAGGTCTCAATGTGAACTTGATGCCAACTTTAGGGGTCCAATCGATGGCTTTGGCCTAATTTAACATTCAAGTTAGAGAGTTTATATATATATATATATATATATGTATATATATATATATAACACAATAATTATTATAATTCAAATTAAATAGTAGTTAAATATTAAATCAACAAAATATTTGAAAATTGTCATTCTTTGATAAACGTTAAGATATTTGAATTATAAATAAATATTTTAAGTTTGATAAAATGGAACTACATGAATTACATATATATATTATTAAAATAAAAATAATTGTTAAATATAGGTGAAATATCTATACGTTCTATAATGTCTTTGACCATGTATTCTTTTCTAAAATAAATAATGAATATGATATATTCAAATGATTTCAAACAAATTTATAAATGCACCATAGTCTGACTTCAACAACACTTATTTCTGAAGTTGCTATGCACTTTGCTCAAATAATTTTTAAAAAATAAAATTTATCAATTCTTTATGAACAAGTAGTAAGAACAAAAATTAAAATTAAGGAAAATAATTTCGATAATTAATAAAGTTTGAGAATGAAAGAGACTTGAAGTTTATATCATTTTGAAGAAAAATATCTTGAGCTCAATTCTTTTTCTGAAAATAGAAGTGTCTTAAAAAGTTTGAATGAGAATAAGAATATGTTACATAGCTGATGCATTCATAGCTTTTTAAACCCATTAAAAGATTTTGAAATATAAAAACACAACGAATGGCCTAATGTCTAAATCATTCAGATTTATATCACCATTAAATGCAAACAAATGAGGTCTTACAGTATAAATGATGATAAAAAATTCTTTATGTTAAAATCATCTCATGAAGGGATAATCATAGTGTAGTAAGGTCCCCATAAAGATTGATTTTGATGAATGAATGAATAAATTAATTTGATGCCCAAGTGCCAACAACGAATTATGGTGATATTTTCTTGTTAAGCCAAAAGACTTTAGAAGACATATAGATTCGTTAGTTTGGCACAGTGAATATACCTAAATGAGTTGATACTAAATTATTTGTTTGAGTTTCTATGTCTAAGAACTACAACTCTAATTAAAATACAAGTACATAAAGTAGTTAATATTTTGATTTGAAGAGAAGGGACCTCTTCTTCGAGATAGAAGAATGGGAAAAAAAGAAAATTGAAGATATTTTTGTTTAAACGGACATGTATGTCTTGCAATCACATATTGTCTTTACGAATCCATCAGTTTTACTGCTGCAGAGTGAATGTCACAAATTGGGCACATCTGCTTATTTATTGTTCATATGTCATATGAAGAACTTTTCTTTTCAAATATTTTGTAAACTCTGCTCTCCAATTTATTTTTGGTCCATCTTAAACTCTGGAACTTGTGTATCATGTTCATACTTAGAGAACTTTAGGGAGGTACTCAAGAAAATATTTTGGAGAGTCTCAATTACTCTTGGATGCTGACGTCTTCAGAGTTTCAGATTCTTCTACAGCCCGCGATTTTCCTATTTATGGAAAAGGAGTCGTGTGGGATTTGTTTCCCAAAGCTCCAAAGCGACAATGTATTATCATTAATGTGGAGACTTTGATTTCATGTGGAACAACAATACTAGAGATATGACTCTTGAGAGGTTTAGAGAGCCGAACTCTGAGAGTAAGGGAAGAAGCATTATCTCACCCCCACCTGGAACCGGAAAAACCTCACCCACCATAGTGTTTCTTCAATCATTTCTTAAGCTCTTCCCACACTATTGGCATGTAATCATAGATCCTTCCATTTGTCTTCTTAACTAGGAAGATGATTTTATGAAATTGAAGGTGGACATCATTCTTCTATGCATAAGGGAATGTCCACCATCCATTTCTAGAACATGGCTGCACAGTTAAGTAGCAAACTAAATGGGGACCTGATTGCATGCCAATACTTTGGAAATAACTGAAGAAAACTATGGTGGTTTGGGTTTTTTCCAATGCAAGGTCGATTTGACATTATGAATCCTCCCTCACTAGTAGATAGGGATCTCTTAGTCTCTCAAGATTTATATCTCCAGTAGTGCTTTTCCACATGAACTCAAATCCTTTACGAATACAAAGTCGCTTTGACATTTTGGGCATTTAAATCCCACACATATCCTTCTCCATAAATAGGAGAATAATTGTCTGCAGATGAATCAGAAGCTCTAAGGCCATCAATATCGAAGAGTGATGGCGACTCTCGGAAATATTTTCATCCATGCCCTCTTCGAGATCTGATAGTCTGCAAATGAAACATAAGTTCAAAATTGTAAGAGTTGACAAAATATAAACCGAAGAGAATGTTCGTATAATTGGCATGCAAAAGTAATAGACAAAATTTTCCTACACTTAAATTAAGTAGAACATGTGTGCATTGAAATAAAATAAGAAAAAAAAGTGTGAGAGAGAACAAAACTCTTATACTTACAAAATTAGGAATGATGTACTTAACCTACAAAATAACATGAACAAATTGAATAGATTATTTTGAATTTTTAAGTCTGTGTCATCATCTAATTATTCATCTTTTATGTTAAATTTGCATTATTACTTCAAAATATGATGATAATACATCTAGAAGTAGTCCAAATATGATATTTCCTATAAAAGAATATTGTTTTATTAGTAAAAAATCAAATATATCGAATCATATATAACAATTATTTGTCACTAACTCAAATACCAAACATACAATGTTATCTTTTGCAATTAAGTTTTCAATGATGTCATTCTGGTCATAATAGAGTTTTGAATTATTATTGAAGAGACTGAGTTTTTGAAGTTTATTTTTTATTCAATAAAGAAATAATGATGATCATAATAAACTAAGTACTCCAGAAGGGAAGGAACATGTTTTGGTCAATGAAACACTTCCTTTGATATCCCTATTTAAAGATGAGGAAACTATTCCCCCGGATAAAGAAAACGGGGGAAAGGAAATGGAAGATATTTTTGTTGAAATGCCCATATCTGTCTTGAAATCACATTTTTTCTTATGATTCAATCAGTTATGTCGATGCAGAGTGGACTATTAAGTCAGATAGGGAACCACCATCTTGATCTAGAGGAATGAATTTCACCCATTTGTTTTGTTCTTTCATCTCTCCATTTGGAGAGAATGTACACCTTCCCTCCTTTTGTAAGTATATAAGTTTTGTCTTATTAAACAATAACTAAACAGATGAGTCCAAAACCCTATATGTGCAAATATAGGGAATATGTACTTGACCTCAAAAACAAACAACCTAAACAGATGAGTCCAATATTTTTATCTAAATCCAGTTGGTACTTCCCTATTTGATATAAGCACTTACTTTTTCACTCTATATTGTCGAAACTAGTGAAATTTTAAATCCAACTTGTATTTTCATAATAGACATGTCCATATCAACAAAATGTTTGTCAATTTCCTATTCCCATTCTCTTTCACTAGAGGTACAAGTTCCTCGTCTTCAAACTTGAATACTAAATGAAGTGTTTCTTAAGAAGGAACCGACAAAATCCATGACTGATCTCCTTCATCTTAAAACCTCCAAAAGTCTCCCCAATCCTTCTATTCCTTCAACTATAAGATATTCTCCAATATGAACATTCATAGGATAATCCAAATCTTCATGATTATTTTTCTCCTCAATTTCACAGTCCTCTCAGACTCCTCATCATCACACAGAAGAATCGGGCCTTTGTTATGCTTTTCACCGTCAACAGCAAGTGGAGGACTCTCCAATTGGATATACACAAAGAGAGGTCATTCCGTGTAAGTCTCATTGTCCACAAAAGTTAAAAACCCTCTTCAGAAGTTTGAAATTCGCCTTTGATAGACTCAAGATGATTACAATGTAGACAGAAGCTTCTTGAAATAGAGGCATCCCCTGAACCCCTAAATATGCACATGAGTCAAATTGCACAACCATTAGCACACTAAAAATACATTCGGAAAGTTATTTAGTCTTTTTAAAGGACAAATAATTTTACTAAGGGCGACAAGATTTTTGAGAAAGAGGAAGTACTACTAAAAGAATAGTGTGAAAACTGTTGTGACCAAAATGTCATAATTCAAAACTTAATAATAAATGATAATAACATATGGTATTGAATTTATTGATAAGTTTTAATTTTGGTACTTGTGAAATATGCAACTAGACAAATAAATTGAAATAATAATGCAATTCTAGTGATTTATATACAAATTAAAGTTTATTAAAGTTTATTCATGCAGTCAACTAATTTTTATAATTAATTTTATTTTATAATATAAAATATCTCATTGTGTCATCGCATTAGTTAACCAAAGGGTGAAACATGAATTATAATGTAATGTTTGTTTCTAAGGAAGGAAAATGAGTTGCATGAAAATATATTTTCTAAAAAAGTAAATAAATTTCTTATTTATTTACTTGTGTTCAGAAAAAATACATGATTGGGTTATTTTTTATTTGGATTAGATTTGGAGGGATAAAAAGTTTGGAATATTATAAAATATTTTATGGATTCTTGTTTCAATTTAATAAAATAGATTTGTTAAAGAACAAGTTAAAAGAAAACCATTAGTTAGATTGCGTATATTTGTACCATATTTTTTTACAAGGAATATATCCACTTTACATCGTAAAGTTTAGGACAAATTCTAGGATAAGGACTAGCATAAACAAATTGTAAGTACTTCAGTTCTCATCAATAACATACCTCAATTAGTGGGGATGATTATTTCCTTCATGATCCAAATCTCATTTAAAGATGAAAATCTAATGGCTAAATTCAAAATCTTCCTATCTCTATTACATCAAATAAGAAAAGATGTTATGGTTGGAGGGATTTATTTCTCTTGTTCTACTCTGGTAGATGGTCAGAGACCTGAGAGGCTCTAGTTTATGCTACGGCTGATGTAAGTGATTCAAGTAGGCTATCTCACATTTATAATTAGGAAACTCTTGTGATTACCTCTTGACACGTGCCTAAATTTTGCAATGTCAAGTTGATCTTCTTTTAGTGGTCTTCTCATTGTGAGGTCCATATATCGTAAAACCTAGACAGGTCAATGGGTCTTACGATGAATAGCCCACCACAAGAAGACCAACTTGACATGTCCATATTTAGGCTCGTTAAGAGAGGTAATCACAAGGGTTTCAGGGTTTCCTAACTATATTTAAGAGAGAGACTTCACTTACATCTTTCATATATAGCATAAACTAGCACCTCGTCGGTATCCCAACTAATCTACCATAGAGGTAAACAATAGCATATACATGCTGCCACAAGAACATCTTTTCTTATGTTGATGTAATGAAGATAGGAAAATTTGGAGTAGACCCATTAAATTTTCAACTTTAAAAGACATTTGGATCAGCAAGGAGATATACAACCCTATTGATTGATGTATCTTATTTATCATAACTGAAGTATTTACAATTCATTTATGTTAGTATTAAACCTACAATTTGCACCAAACTTTGCGATGTATATCAAATAAAACCCTTTCCAAAATAATGGCGCATATATACTCCATCGGCAAACTAATGCTTCTTATTTACCATGTTCGTTAAGATACATATTTTAATAAATTAAAAAAAACCTAAATTTTTTAAAAACAAAATCAAAATGTTCTTAAGTTTAATACATTACCCAACACATTTTTTACCCCTCCAAACCTAACCCAAATGAAAAACAACATAATCGTGTATTTTTTTAACCGAAGAAAATAAATAAGAAACTCATTTATTTTTCTAAAGAATATTTTTTATGTAACATGTTTCCCTTCCTTACAAAACACACCCTACGTTGTAATTCAAGTGTTAGTTTTTGTTTTACCAATGTGATGACACAATCAGTTATCCTATACTTTAATATAAAATTAATTAAAAAAAAAAATTAGTTGGCTACTTGAATAAACTTTAATGTGTATATTAATCACTAAACTTACATTATTGTTTAAAATTATTTTTCTTAGTTACATATTTTTTGCAAGTACCATAATCAAAATTTATCAACAAATTCAATACGATATATGCTATTATCCTTTGTTATTATGTTTTAAACAATTAAATTTTGGTCACAAACGTGTTTCACACTATTCTAAGTACTACTTCCTCTATCTTAAAATACTTGTCACCCTTACTAAAAATATTTGTCTTTTAAAACAAACTAAATTATTTTTTGATTGTTTTTTTAGTGTGTGCTAATGGTTGCGCAATTTTACACAAGTGCATATTCATGCATTCATGGGATGCCTCTATATCATGGAGCATGTGTCAACATTGTTACCATCCCGAGTCTAGCAAAGGGGAATTCTCATATTGTGAAAGTGGATGTGTATCTTGGGTGCACAATGGAACTCACACGGAATGGTCTTTCTTTGTGGATCTTCAATTGGGAGTCTCACACTGCTCAAGTGCTTGAAAAGGGAGATGGAGAGTTGTATTTTACTTCTGGAAGGGCATTACTTTTGAACAATGTACTTTATACTCCTATGAGGAAAAATTTAATGTCTAGTTTTCTTCTTAATAAAGCAGGATTTAAACAGATTATTGAATCTGATCAGTATGTAATAGTGATGAGGGTATTTTTGTGCGAAAGATTTATGCATGAGATGGAGTGTTCAAACTAATGTTGAACTGTACAAAGTTTCTACTTCTGTTTATATGTTTTCTTCTATCAATTTTTGGCATGCTCGTTTATGTCATATTAATGATCGTTATGCTGAAATTATGAGTAGTTTAGGATTAATCCCAATGGTTAAAAAGAATTTTTATAAGTGTGAGGTTTGTAGTAAATCCAAAATCACTAAATGCCTCATTTCAAGTTTAAAGAAAAATTGATTTGTTAGAATTAGTTCATAATGATACATGTGAACTTTGTCAAATTTGAATTCGTGGAGGTAATAGATATTTTATCACTTTCATTGATGATTTTTTCAAGTTTACATATATTTACTTGATAAAAAATAAAAGTGATGCTTAATTTTGAAAATTTCAAAACTTATCTTGAAAATCAGTTTAAAAGAAAAATAGAAACAATTAGAAGTGCTAGAAGTCGTGAATATGAGTCAAATGAGTTTAATAATTCATGAAACTACTACTCCATATTCTCCTTCATCTAAAGGTGTAGTGTAAAGAAAAAATAGAACTTTGTTTGAGTTGACTAATGTCACGCTTATTGAGTAAGATGCACCTTTAAATTTACTAGTTTTATGACACGTGCGTATAGTATATATAGTATACGATGATTGTCATAGAATTACTTGAATTTTGAGATTAAAATGATCATATATTATTGAAATATTTCAAAATAAATTCAAAGTTTAAATATGGACAGAAAGTGACATTTGTTTAGTAGTATTATTATATATTTACTTCACTCAACTTTGTAAACAAATCTAACCAACAAAATTTGAAAACAATATCAATACAAAAAATGTCACCATAAATGATTGACACCCTTTAAGTATAATTTTTCTCTTAAATATTCATACTTGAAATATAGTATGTGCATGACATTAATAAGAATTACCATAAATATTTCAATATTTTATCGTCATACTTAATCTATCTTTTATCAATTAATATTTGAGTAAGTCTATCGAGGGGTAATTCTAAACAGAAAAGGTACTTTATTGTTATAACGAATGATGGTTAAACTGAGGTTTGAGTGTAGCCACATATGTAGCTCGACCAATTCTTTGTTTTAAATATACATACATATATATATATATATAATTTAATTTTAATATATGAACATCATCACATTTGGTGAAAAATATTTCATTTCTTTAATTTCTACCTTATCTTTGTAGAATTATAGTATTCTCCTTTTTCCTACCGCATACATATCATATAGTTGTTGTTTAATGAAAGTATCTAAAATCTTATAGAAATTTTATCGTGCTATAATATATTAAACTTTTTCAATAGTAAAAACTAATTAGATGAATAAAATTTAAAGTATTGTTTATAGAATCTTTAATTTGAATTTAGATTATTTTATGCTCAATCACTATATTCGTATCTATTTTTATATAGCTAACAAGAGTCTATCTTGTGACATAAAGTTATATCAAATTCAGATGAACACAAAATAACAGGGAAAAAATATATGGAACAATACATAGTCAATGAAGAAGGAAGACAAAAATATATTTTCATGCTATATTCACTATATCTTTTGTTCCATTTGATTAAATCTCTTGTCACCAAGACTTACTTTCGTCATTCATTTTGACTAACATATCTATTAAATCTAATTATTATGATGTCTATATTATCATAATATAAGTAGAAGTGAAAATCTATTTTTGAAATAGTGGATTTAACATCAAAATTAATGATTCAATGGACAATGTTGATGCTCGTTTTATAAAAATCAGAAAGAATCTGCCTCCTTTGAGGGTAAAAAACTAAAGAAGAAATATCTTACCTAAATCATGTAACTTTTTTCATATTTATTTATTATTATTGTCTTTCCCACAAGTTTTTGTCACTGTTAACTCATGGAAATGATAAAAAAAATGTGGGTGTGAATTTATGAATGATTTGCTATAATTTGTTCACCGACTCTTTCTTATGTGGTACCTCGAATTGCGTTGAATTTTAAACTTAATTAATTATTGCAAATAAGCCTTAGATTATAAAAAGAAGAAGCGTAGAAAACATTCAAAAATCGTAGTTTAAAAGTGAGAAGAAACACTCTATTTATAGCCAAAAAATCGTAGTATCAATAGCTGCTAATTGTTCCATATCAAAAAAGTTACAACCTTTCGAAAAGTCACGTCTCATTGAAAAAGGCACAACCCTTCGGAAAAGTCACAACTCTTCGGAAAAGTCATCACTCATCGGAAAAGGCACAACCCTTTGAAAAAATCACAACCCTTCAGTAAAGTCACAACTCATCAAAAATGCCAACCTCAAAAAAGTCGCAACCCTTTGAAATAGTCACATCTCTTTGAGAAAATCACAACCCTTAATATGAAATGGTATCTACATTTAACATAATACAAATAATTAAATTAATAAATAAAATAAATTGAGTACTTTTAATTGAGGGTATTATAGTAATTCAACATTCAATTTAGGAGTTCATGCTTTTAGGTAATATATATATATATATATATATATATATATATATATATATATATATATATATATATATATATATATTTATATATAAGTATATAGATAGATATAGATATAGAAGAGATGGGGTCAAACTATTTTTACAACTTGTTATGTGTTATTTCGTATGACTCATAAAAAATCTAAATTGACACCTTTTGAATTGTGGAAAGGTTACAAGCCTAGTTTGGGATATCTAAGAGTTTGGGGTTGTCTAGCATTTGTAAGGCTAATGGGTCTCAATATTACATAATTGGGTAAAAAAATTACTACTTGTGCTTTTTTTGGTTATGCTTCAAATAGTACAACTTATAGATTTTTTAATCTTGAAGATAATATTACAATAGAATCCGGTGATCATGAAAATAAATTTCCATTTGATTCTAAAAATAGTGGGGTTCAAAGGATTGAAAAATATTTTGTCACTACCTAGTCCATCTTCTTCTACTTTAAAAAATAAAGAAATTGATGATTTTGAGTTAAGAAGAAGTAAAAGAGGTAGAGTAGAAAAATATTTTAGTCCAGAATTTTATGTGTTTAATGTTGGATATGAACCTCTCACTTTGAAAGAAGTATTATCTTTACATGGTTCTATTTTTTGTAAAGAGTTTGTACATGATGAAATAAAATCTCTAACTTCTAATAAAACTTGAAAGTTAGTTGATTTACCACTGGATTGTAAAATAATGGGTTGCAAATGGATCTTAAGAAAAAAATTGAAACGAGATGGATGTAATGATAAATATAAGGCTAGACTAGTTGCAACAACTTTTAAACAACTAGAAGGCCTAGAATTTTTTAATATATTTTCACCGGTAACAAAAATTACATCTATAAGACTTTTAATTGCTATAACTACATTTTTTTTTTTGCAAATTCATCAAATGGATGTAAAAACTACTTTTTTTAATGGATACCTAAATGAGGAAATTTATATGGATCAACCCGAGTGTTTTGTTGAAGAATGCCAAGAAAGAAAAGTATGTAGACTTACTAAATCCCTATATTGCTGAAACAGGCACCAAAGCAATGGCATGAAAAGTTTGATTCCCTCGTGATTGAAAATGATTTTAAAACAAATGAGTGTGATAAGTGCATATATCATAAGTCTTGTATTAATTCCATGAGATTATTTGCCTATATGTTGATGATTTGTTAATATTTGGCTCTCACATGAATGTCATCGATGAAACTAGAAAAATTCTTAGAAGTCATTTTGATATGTAAGATCTTGGTGAGGAAAATTTTATTCTTAGAATAAAAATAACAAGAAGATGTGATGGAATTTTCCATGACCAGTCACATTATGTTGAGAAAATTTTAAAAAAATATAACTTTCTTGATTGCTAGCATTTTGATACTCCTTTTGAATAAAGTGTTCATTTATTTCCCGTTGAAAGTAAAAATGATGTAAAAAATCAAACGATTAGCTTGAATAATCGAAAGTTTGATATATGTAAGTGATTGTACTGGGTCTGATATTTCATGTGCAGTAGGAGTACTTGGAGGGTTTACAAGCAAGTCAGGTAATGAACATTGATATGATATAACAAGAGTTATGATATATGTAATTGGAACAAAAAATTGTGGTTTGTTCTAAATAAAATATCCTGTTGTACTTGAAGAATTTTGTGATGCAAATTGGAACACTTTATTAGGTGATTCATGTTCTACCACAAGTTATGTCTTTACTTTAGGTGGTGGTCCTATAGGTTGGATATCAAAAAAACAAATTATACTTGCTAACTCTACCATGGAAGCTGAACTATATTGTCTTAACTTAAACTATTGAAGAAGTGAATCGGTAAAGAGTATTAGAACGCTATTATTGTTACTGCACTCCACATATGTTATTTCTTAGTGTTTTACTCCATAGGTTGTTAGATATGTATCACTTTAGGAGTTTGTTTTCTTGTTTTCCTAGTTTGTTGGTTTAGTTTCCACAAAGGAAGGACTATCTATTAGATAGTGTGTTATTTATTATTATTATTATTATAATAATTATTATTATTATTATATATCACTTCTTAATCGATTAATAAACATATCTTTCGATTCATCTTGCTCAATTACTTATATGGTATCAAAGCTCACATCTTAACTCTCCCGAGTTATTTTTTCGATCCTCTGACGACCAACAGATTTGTACCATGTATGATAACGTAAGGAATGCAGACTCCACTTGAAGCACCTTTAACCTTGTTGTCCAGTTTAATCCCATGTCACAGCTGCCGAAAAAGCTTTTTGGTTGCCACAACTTTTCCACCTAGAAAATACAGGTTTCCATGCTTATGTGTGGGCACAGTCTGTTCGAAAATCTTGATAGTTCTTCTCCCGCTCTTTTTTCATCTGTAACAGAAACTAGTACAGAAGTGGCGAACCTAGCCTTCAAATCTTGGTTCCGCCAGGATCAATTGATCTAGAATGCCATAATGGCTTCTGCCGACCCGACAATTGCTTCAAACAAGGTTTCTGCCTCCATTGTTTGGGACTCCCTACACTTTGCTTATGCCAACAAGTCCCAAACATGAATATTTAGCCTTTGTGATCAGCTCGCACGACTCTCAAAGGGATCCCTTCCAGTCACATATTATCTCCATAAAGTACTCTCTATCTACAATGAGCTCGGTACTGCCGGTGCTACAGTCCCCAATGATGAGTTGGTTTACTGATTAGTCTTGGGTCAAATTTTCATGGGATTTCCGCTGCAATTCGAGCAAGAGATTCCATAAAATCGTATCATGAGTTGTATGCGAAATTGATTAACTATGAACTATTCCTTAAACATGAGGAATTGAAGAAAGAGCCTCTTTCAATAACTACTGCAATGGTTACTCAAAATATATCCCCCAATTCCAACAACCGCACTGCTCGTCGACAACAACTCACTATCGCGTCCCAACAATAGTCAAAATGCTCATGCAGAAAGGCCTTACACCAATAAGTATGTTCCTTGTCAGCTTTGCAACAGGCAAGGTCATACTACAATTGTTTGCAGGTCACATTCTCACAATCATTTATAGGCAAAAGCAAATTATCTTTTGGGTACCCACACTAGAGAAAACCAATGGATTGTAGACTCCGGTGCTACGCATCATGTCACAATAGCCCAACCAATCTTGTGTTAGGATTTGAAACTTTAGAGAAAAAAGATAAGGTTCAGCAAAGGCAAATTTGAATTCATATTAAGAATTCAAAAGGCATACACATATATCCACATAGGCTTTTCCAAAGTAAGTAGAGGATCATACATATCCAACCACTATTGACTTTCTTACAAAACATATTCCACAAATGAAGGACTACCTTTCCTTTACATACTAAAACATAATATTTAAGAAGAACCATTAAACAAAAAATATCTAGTGATATCTCATTTACTAACACTCCTCCTTGAGATTTTTCTTGGACACTCAAAACTTAGCCCCTGGAACTTCAAATTTCCCCTTAGGAGGAGCCTTTCTGTTGATATGAGCTGCATTGAACAAGTTTAACTTTGCCATCCTTCTCTGCTTGCCTGATACTGTGAAACTTCACATTTATATGCTTTCTACGACCATGTTACACTGATTTTTGACCATAGATATTGTTGACTTATTTTCAACCTTAATAACAGTAGCTTCAATGTCATTTTTCTCTAGATCACGTAGAATCTTTCTTAACCATAGAGCCTAATTTGTTGCACCAGCAGCGGTGATGTATTCTGCTTCTTCAGAATATTGAGCTACCACCTCTTGCATCTTTGAATTCCAAGAGAAGATGCCTCAACCAAGTTTAAAAGCATATCCAGAAGTGTTTTTCATATCATCAACGCTTCCTGCCTAATCACTATCTGAGTAACCCATCAGTTGCCCTTGCTCTTCCCTTTCAAACCACATACCATAATCAGCAGTTCCTTTGATATATCTCAACATTCGTTTAGCAACACCAAAATGAACTTGACTTGGAGCTTGCATAAACCTCACCAGTAGACTTGCCTCAAACATGAGATCGGGTATTGTTGTTGTCAAATACAACAAATTACCAATCAGACTTCTATAAACTGTTGGATCATCCCTACCAACTCTTTCAAACTTCAAAATCTTTTCATTGTGAACCAGTGGGTCGGTAAAGGCTTGCACCTCTCCATCTTGAACCTTTTAAGAATATACCATGCATATTTTATCTAAGAAATGAAGATTCCATTAGTATGTTGTTGAAGATCCATTCCCAGAAAGTAACTCATTTCACCCAAACCTGACATTTCTATGTTGGTCTCCGTTTCTTCCATGAAGTGATTCACCATAGCTTCATTGCTTCCTTAAACCAGAAGATCATCAGCATAGAGTGATACCAGAAACACATCTCCTCCTTTAGCTATCTTCACATATAAAGTGGCTTCATTTTCACTTCTCTTGAAGCCATAATGAATGAGATTATCATCAGTCTTACTATACCATGCTCGAGGAGTCTGCTTTAATACATACAATACCTTATGAAGTCGATAGACTTTATCCTCCATTCTTGCAACTTGAAAGCCTTCTTGTTGATCAATATAGATCTCCTCCTTCAACAGTCTATTTAAGAACGCCGATTTCATATCCAAATGATACAACTTCCAATTTAATTTAGCAGCCAAAGCAAATAGCAACATTACTGTATCATGTTGTGCAACACGAGCAAACCTGTCTCCATAATACAAACCTGGAACTTGAACGTAACCTTTCACAACAAGCCTTACTTTGTATTTATAAATTGAGCTATCTGGATTAAGTTTGGTTCTATAAACTCACTTCACTCCGATCACATTTCTGTTGATGGGCTTATCAACCAACTAACAAGTATCATTCTTTTCTATCATACCGATCTCCTCTTTCATAGATTCAATCCAAACTTCATGTCTTGATGCTTCTTGATAGCTATTTGGTTGCGAGATTTCAACATTACATCTTTCATATATCTCGAAAGGGACCTTATTTTAAAAATTGGCGAATCAAGTGAGGATTCCCCGTCTGATTCTTCATCTTCTTCAAGAGTTCTAAACCCAAATGATTTGACTCAGATAGCGGACTCAAGTTTTGAAAAACTGCATTATCTTTCTAAATTTGCTCCTTATCCCAGTTCCAATAAGCATGCTCATCCACGACTACATCTCTTCGGATTGAAATACTTTATGTTTGAAAGTTTAAAACTCTATAACCCTTGGCTTGTGATGAATAATCAATACAGATCCCCAATTCACCTTTTGGTTCAAGTTTGCTTCTTTTCACAGAAGGAACAGAGAATAGCATATCGAACCAAAAACTTTAAGATGCTTGGCAGATGGCTGTATTCGACTCCATGCCTCAATAGGAGTCTTTTAATCCACAACTTTTGTTGGCAGCCTATTTAACAAATACACTAAAGTATGAATAGCTTCTGCCAAAAAGCTTTGTGGCAGTTTCTTTTCCAGTAACAAACATCTTGCCATTTCAACCATTGTTCTGTTCTTCATCTGGAGAATCCATTTTGTTCCTGTGAATATCTTTGATGGTTTTAAAAAATCTATTTAAGCTAAATAACACAGGGAAATCAAAGTCTGCACCTAAAATATAAAGACAGAAGAGAACAGAATTGAAGCAGAAGAAGAATTGTATCTTATTAATGCTTCAGATTAGATATTTATAAGCCTAGAATGAAAAATAAAAATAAAAATAATAACACATGATCTAGCAGTCACTAAAACAACTCCTAAATAATAGGAAAGCATGACTAACAACTAATTGACTAAGTCTTACTTAAAACATAGGCAGTAAAATTAAATTTACTGCAGTTCAAAAGCAGATTCCTAACACTCCTACTTGCTTTGGATACTGTCAACTCCAATTTTCTGTCTAAGAAGCTCGAATTTGCTGATCGGTAAAGGCTTAGTAAGCAAATCTGCTGGCTAATTTTCAGACTTGCAGTAGACTAGAGTCACTTCTTCCCTTTGCTGGACTTCTCTCACGAAATAGAACTTGATGTTGAAATGCTTGGTCTTCTTGTGAAACACCGGATTGTTTGAGATTGCAATAGCTGCCTGGTTGTCGACATGAATGATAGTACTTTCCTTCTGTTCCACATGTAAATCATACATGATCTTTCTAAGCCACAAGACTTGGTTTAGTGCTCCTGTTGCTGCTATGAATTCAGCTTCTGCAGTTGATTGTGCAACAATTTCCTGTTTCTTAGATGACCATGGGAATATCCTGAACCTAGGCTGAAACAATGGCCAGAGGTACTTCTCATATCATATGCGAATCCAGCCCAATCACTATCTGAGAATCCAAGTAACTTGAAGCTTGGACACTTCTCAAACTTTACTCCATAGTCAACAGTACCTTTGATATATCTTAATATTCTTTTTGCTGCTCTTAAATGCATTTCACTTGCACAGTGCATACACCGAGATAAGAGACTTACAACAAATAAAATATCAGTCCTTGTTGCAGTGAGATACATTAAGCATCCAATCAAGCTTCTATAATAACCTTCATCAACTTTGTCGGCTCCATCTTCTTTACAGAGCTTCTCTTTTTGATTCATCGGCGTGCTCATCGACTTGCATTCCTCCATTTGAAATTTCTTCAGAATTTCCTATGCGTATTTCTTCTCGCAAATGAACACTTCACTTTTGCTTTGCTTGATCTCCATTCCAAGAAAATAGGTCATAAGACCAAGATCTATCATTTCAAAAACTTGCATCATTTCTTCTTTAAACTCCTCAACCAGCAGATCATCAACATAAAGCGACACAATAAGGATATCAATGTCTTTATGTTTTACATACAGAGTCGATTCAGACAAGCTTTTTTTAAAGCCCAAGCTTAACAGATGATCATCTATCCTACTATACCAAGCTCTTGGTGCTTGCTTTAGGCCATACAAAGTCTTTTTTAGCAGATAGACTTTGTCTTCATCTCCGTGTTTCACAAATCCTGATGGTTTCTCAACATATATTCCTCCTCCAGTATGCCATTTAAGAAAGCTGATTTGACATCAACTTGGAACACCTTCCATTCCATTTGTGCTGCTATTGCGAGTAGCAATTTGATTGTGTCTAATCTTGCGACAGGAGAAAAAGTGTCAGGAAAATCAACACCATAAATTTGTGGGTACCCTTTAACTACAAGCCTTGCCTTGTATTTGTTGATGGAACTGTATGCATTTAACTTTGTTCTGAAGACCCATCTCACACCAATGACTTTTCTATCTTCAGGTTTGTTGACCAGCACCCAAGTTTATTTTTCTCAATCATGGAAATCTCATCCTCCATTGCTTTCTTCCATTTTGGGTCTTTCAAAGCTTCTACGGGACCAGCAGGTTCATAGATGGCGACATTACACCTCTGATATATATCTGACAACAATCTTATCCCCATGATCATCTTCTAGTTCTTGCTGCCAGTGTTCTATTTTTTGCTCTTCAAGAGGGCTGATGTTTGCTTCTAGAGAGCGTCTTCCTGATTTCTGAGAGTTCTTCCAGTCCCACTGTTCATTCTCACTAAATTGAACATCTCTTGTAATTTTCATCTTTCCTGTCTGAGAATGATAGACCTTGTAGGCTTTAGAAACTCCACTGTAACCCACATGGATGCCTCTGATTGCCTTCTTGTCAAGTTTGTCACGTTTAACCTGAGGAGCATGAACATAACAGACACAACCAAACACTTTAAGAAAACTTAGTGAAGGGTTAAACCCGTACCAAGCTTCAAATGGTGTTTTATCCTTCAAAGCTTTCGTTGGAAGTCGATTCTGCGTAAAAACTGCGGTATTTGTTGCCTCTGCCCAGAATATCTTGGGCAACTCCTTCTCATGCAACATACATCAGGCCATCTCCATTATCCATCTATTTCTTCTTTCACTAACACCATTTTGTTCTGGTGTGTATGGTGTTGTAAGCTGATGCACAATGCCAGCCTCCTCACAGAATGAAGCAAATTTCGTTGAAGTGTATTCCTTCCCATTATCAGACCTCAAAGCTTGAATCTTACAATTACTTTGAGTTTCCACCAATTTTTGAATTTCCAGAATACACCAACAACTTTTGACTTGAATTTCAAGAAAGAAAATCCAACACATTCTTGTAAAATCGTCAATGAAAAGAACGTAATAGATGCTACCTTGTAGTGATGGAGTTCTTTGAGGCCCTGCGACATCAGTGTGAACTAGTTGTGGCTTTTGTGAGGCTCTCCAGGTTGATTTTGGAAATGGCTTTCTGTGTTGCTTACCAAATTGGCAGGCATGACATTCAGCGGAATTTGCTTCCAAATCAGGTAATCTCTCCACCATCTTCAACTTTTGCATCTTGACAAGCCCTTGATAATGGTAGTGCCCGAGTCTCTTATGCCATAACTCAGTGATATTTCTTTTGTTGAATACAACATTTGTTCTTTCTCAAATGGATCTAATGAGAAACTTTTTCCTTCCATTTTGACTTTAAACAGGTCCTGCCCTAAGGGATCCTTGATCAAGCAATATTTATCTTCAAAATAAAGTTTGAAACCTTTTTCTAACAATTGACCAACACTTAACAAGTTTCGATCTAAGTCTGGTACATAAAGAACATCTGTTATTGTTTTTGTACCTGCTTGTGTCTCAACTACAATAGTTCCCATTCCTTTTACTGGAATGTGACCACCATGGCCTATTCAAACATTTGCAACTCGAGTAGGGTTCAATTCTTTGAAGAGTTCTCTATCATGAGTCATATGATTTGTGCATCCGCTATCAATCAACCACGACTCGCTAGAAACATTGCTTGCAAAACATGATGCAACAAATAGTTGATTCTCCTCTTGTTCATTTACAACTCGAGCATCTACATCCTGTTGTTGAGTTTTGTTCTTACAAATGATTGCGTCATGCTCAAACTGTTTGCATTTACTGCACTTAGCTTCAGGCCTTCTCCAACACTTGAAAGGTGCGTGTCCGATCTTGCCGCAATGCTTACAAGGAGGGTAGTTTCCTTTGAAGCTACCTGTTTTGTTTTTGTTGTTGCGTGCTGCACCTTGTCTATCTGTTGGTTGGTATTTCTTGTTCTTCTTTTTCTTATATCGTCCATCATCTTGATGCTTGGAAGGTAAAGCTCCTTCAACAGCTCCTTCTTGTCTCATAACACGTCGTTGCTCTTGTGCTTGAAAGGCACTTAAGAGCTCTGTTAGTGTAATAGTAGACAAGTCCTTAGTATTTTCTAAGTTTGTAATGGTCGCCTCAAATCTTTCAGGTACCGTTATAAGGATTTTCTCAACAATCCTTAAATCGTTAAAAGTGGAACCCAACAATCTGACATGATTGGCAATGTTAAGAAGTCAGTCATTGTATTCCTTTATGGTTTCACTGTCCTTCATCTTTTGCAGCTCAAACTCACGTACTAAATTTAGCATTTGCATCCCTCGAATTCTCTCATCTCCTTCATACTCAGCCTTAAGATAATCTCATACCTCTTTTGCCGACTTCAGAGATATGATACGAGTGAAGACAATGGATGAAACTATAGCAAATAAACATTCATTTGCCTTTGATTTCCTAATTTTCCTTTCATGGTGATTTTTTATATGTGCCATCGTCGGATTGTTTGGAAAGGGATCAATGATGTATTCATCTTCTACAGCCTCCCACAGATCTAAAGCTTCCATATATGCCTGCATTCTAACAGCCCAGATTCGATAACTTTCTCCACCAAAAGTTGGTGGTGTCATTGAAGAAAAACTTACTTCTCCGTTCATGGTATTCACGAAATCTGATTGGCGCCCACACACACAGGTCCCTTAAGAAATAAAGATCTGATACCAATTGATGGTTTTAAAAAATCTATTTAAGCTAAATAACACAGGGAAATCAAAGTCTGCACCTAGAAAATAAAGGCGGAAGAGAACAGAATTGAAGCAAAAGAAGAACTGTATCTTATTAATGCTTTAGATTAGGTATTTATAAGCCTAGAATGAAAAATAAAAATAATAACACATGATCTAGAAGTCACTAAAACAACTCCTAAATAATAGGAAAGCAGAACTAACAACTAATTGACTAAGTCTTACTTAAAACATAGGCAGTAAAATTAAATTTACTGCAATTCAAAAGCAGATTCCTAACAATCTTACTGTCAACTTGTCATCAATCCCCATATCTTCACAATACTTTTTGAAATCATTTGAAGTCTATTCGCCACCATTGTACGACCTCAAGCCATTAGCTTACCACCACTTTGTCTTTCCGCAAAAGCTCTAAATTTTTTGAAAACTGAAAATACTTGAGACTTGTTACTCAGAAAATACACCCAAGTCATCCTTGTTAAGTCATAAATAAAGAGCACAAAATATCTATTGTGACCATATATAATGCCTGCATAGGTCCACCCATATCAGTGTGAACTAGTTCATGTTTTTCAGTTGCCCTCCGGGTAGCACTTTTATGAAATGATTTCCTGTGTACCTTACCTATATGACATGATTCACAAACTTCTTTAGACAATGAAATCTTAGTTAAATCCTTAGTCAAGCCCTTTTCATACATAGAATTTAAAGTATAATAGTTAAAATGACCATATTTTTTGTACCACAACCATGATTCATCCTTATTTGCAAAAGTTGCACTATCAAACCTCCTATCTAAAGGAAAAGTTTTATCCACCATTTCTACTTTAATAATCAATCTATCTTCAGAGTCAAAAATCAAACAATGTTTGTCCTTAAAACAAAAGGAATATACTTTAGACATAATTTGATCCACACTGAACAAGTTACATTCTAAATAAGGAACATACAACACATAGTGAATTAACTTTGTACCGTGTGTAGTCTGAAAGGAAACTGAACTCTTACCATGTGCATCAACCATTTCACCATTTCCCATACTAACCTTAGCTTTGAATGACTTGTCAAGTGTGTGAAACAAGAGCTCATTGTGTGACATATGACTCGTACATCCACTATCTATGAACCATGACAATTTGTTGGTTGTGTTTTCTACATGAGAATCCATAAACAAGCTTTCTTCTCCATTCTGGACTTTTCAACAAAACATGCCAGTTTCACATTGTTTTGTTGTGGTTGATTCTGCCTGGCCCTGCAATGTTTCTCTATATGACCCATCTTTCTACAGAATCTACACTGAATCAATGGCTTTCCGTTGAACCAACATCCTTTTCTTGATGGTTGGTTCTTTTACGGTGGCTGCAAGGTCGAAACTTCCTTTTATTTGAAGATTCCTTCCATGGTTTTCTCTTTGCTACTTTATCTCCTTCCATCCTTCTAGTGTCCTTCATAGGTTTTTTGCCTTTATGTTGTGCCTGAAAGGCCACTTCTTCTACTTTTGCATCTCCTATACTTGATCTTTGTTCTTTGGCTTGAAACTTACCGATCAGTTCAGCCACAAATAAATTCTTAAAATTACAAGATTCTTCTATTGCTGAAATCTTTTACTCAAACCTTGCTGGTAAGCTTAACATCATCATCTCCACCACCTTTGAATCTGGAAAGGTTTCACCAAACAACCTTATTTTGTTAACAATCTCGATAAGTTTGGCAGAATACTCTTTCACAGTATCTCCTTCTTTCATCCTTAACATTTCAAATTCTCTTTTGAGTGTTAAGAATTTGACAGTCTTCACTCTGTCACTTCCATAGAACTGCTCTTTTAGCTTCTCCATACTTCTTTAGGTGTTTTAAAAGCCATTATTCTTGTGAAAATCACATCCGCTAGTGCTGAATGAAGACATGTGAGAGTCTTGGGTTTCCTTGACTTCGCATATGTATAAATGTTCATTTGTACAACTGTTGGATTTGGTGCAAGTGGAACATGGTCATCTTCACTTTCAATTGTTTCCCATAGACTAAGAGCTTTGAGATAAACATTCATCTTTATCACCCATATGTGATAATTTTCTCCAATAAACATAGGAGGCCCTGCACCAAAGAAACTCATGGATGCCATGTTACTGCTGCTCAGCTCTCACCTTAGAGTAACTTAAGAAAAAACCTTAGATTTCTTGCCTTCATAGATACCTAAAGAAGAAGGTCTCTTGATACCACTATTACGATTGAACTTTAGAGAAAAAAGACAAGGTTCAGCAGAGGCAAATTTTCATTCATATCCAGACTTAAATAGGCATACACACATATATCTACATAGGCTTTTCCAAAGTAAGTAGAGGACCATATATATCCAACATTTATTGACTTTCTTACAAAACATATTCCATAAATCAAGGACTACCTTTCCTTTACATACTAAACATAATATTTAAAAATAACCATTAAACAAAAGAGATCTAAAATATCTCATTTTCTAACATCTTGATGAAGATACCTGTTTTATCAAAAATATTTTTTATAAGTTTTTGACTTTTTTAGAGTCGCCACTTAATTTTTAAGAAAAATCAAGAAAACTTTAGCTTTCAAAAGACTTAAAAGAATAATCGATAGAAAACATTTAAAGGGGTTCGGGGATTCTTATTAACGTCTTAGGAAGGTTTTGAAGGCACCTAAGACGCCCGCTTACTTGCGGTTCTCCGACAACTAATTTTGTTTTGGCTAAAACTTAATTTTATTTGAGAAATTTTGTTTGGAAAATAAAGTATTTAATTATCTCATTCATAATTGATTTGCAAAATTCATTTATTACTATTTAAACTTATTTAGTTGCGATCGACAACCCATACACAACAGACCTCTTGTTTATTTATTTATTTTATATGTATTTTTTTTTAAACCGATAGGTGAACATAAAATAGTTCTCACTCTACGCAAAAAAAAGGAAAAGAGACTATATGATGCTACAGTGAAATCTTTAGAACTTTACACCAAACGCTTTTAAAGAAGAACAGTACTAAGACAGCAAGACAAAATTGAAGATTAACTTAATATTCTCACGGTTTTAGATTAAAAAAAAAAAAAAGCAGATGACATGCTTAAAAGATGCAACATACGGATTAACACTTATCACCATCTTTACATTTATCATATGCTTCTCATCCGTAAAGTTAAATAGCGTCAACGAAGAAGGACCTTTCGAAGCTAAATTCAACAAACAACGATGAGGGACTCGACATAACCGAATCAACACGCGGGAAAGAAAACCACAACGAACTCCAAGCCAAGGATAAGAGAGACCCTAATACAAAGCACGGACTCATGAGGCTTTTAACTCGATAGCGATTAAATCAACAAAACAACTAAAGAGAAAACACATGTATATCGAACCGTCAATAAAAAAGTAGTCACTAAAAGTAGCCAAGTGACAAAGCTTTTCACAACATCAACACATCACACAGAGATGTAAATGTAGACGAATAGAGCGCTAAAAAAGAGGGATGAGTATTACCTTTTCCGATGCAACGAACTGAGACGGAATGAGCAGATTCCACCACGAAAACTCTAACAAATCCCACAACAAAGAAATCCGAGCAGAATATCGTCTTCTGACAACTAATCTTCTTATCTATTGTTCTTGAGAAGCCTTAGCAGTGTTTCTAACTAAATCTGTAGAGTTCTTTCTGTTCTATCGCTGAAACTTCACCCTCAAAAGAAAAATTTTCACTCTATCAGTTACAAATTCTGCCTCCAAAGAAAGAGTAAAAAAAAAATATCCCTTTACTTTCATGGAAGTTTTCGGCACTTATCCCGATTACTCTCCAAAATTTTCAGCTAGAGTTCTCAAAAAATTTCAACTAAAAAAAAAACAAAAATCCCCTTTTGCCGAGACTAGAAGCGATTATTTATAAGAGAAGATTAGGGTTTTGGAAGATGGGGGAAAGGGTAGAATAGACAATCCCCACCCATCCCAAATTCAAAAAATTTCAAAACTCTTCATCAAAACAGGAAAAACAACTTTTTTTTCTGAAGCCAACAGACTATTCCTGAAGAGGAAAGGAGGATCGACACCCCATATCTCTCTAATCGTCCTTGCTGTGCAACGTGGCTCAATCCTAAAAATGCAAGGACGATTTCACATGCTAGCCAGGGCAAGGAAGCAGCTGGAATCGTACAAATGTAGAGAGAGAAATCACAGAAAACGACGAGATCGTTCAGCCGATGCTTTCTGCCCTTCTTGTGAACGTTACTCACGCTTCCTGGTGAGGGAAAAGTGGATGGGTTAGGTCTAAGGGAATTATGAAAGGGCTGAGGTTGGGTTTTTGGAGTGGACTGGGCTGGAAAAAAAAATGGTGTGCTGGGGAATTTGAGTTGGATTGGGAATTTATTTTGCATGAAAAGGGATTGAAAAGAGGCTTGAGACGGTGGGCTACTGGAAAAAGGGCCCAACAGTCCTAAAATTTGGTTTAGAGTATTTTGGTTTAGAGTATTTATCTTAACAAGATGAAATAACGTGAATTAATTTAAACGAGCTTCTCAAACTTGACGAAATAAAACAATTAATTTGAATATAGATCAAATGATTTCACTTGGCGAAATAGATTATAACTATAAAACTACGCTAGACCAAAATTCATTATTATTATTATTATTATTATTATTATTATTATTATTATTATTACTATTATTATTATTATTATTACTATTATGGAAAAATACCTAGGAAAGTTAAAAGAAAACCTCTTAGAGACGATTCTCGAAATGTTTATAAAATACTAGCTATACTCCGCTTTATAATATACGACGAGAAATGATTTCAACAAAATATTCATATCTTACTAATTATTTCAAATCGTCTAAAACTTAAGAAACTCGAAAAAATTACTATTATCAGGGAGGATCAAAATTTGGTGTCAACAACACCAGTTCAAAAAGAATAGCTATTGGGGATTGTAAACGAATCTCAATTACTCATCATGGTTCTACTTCATTAATTGCATAAAATAATGTTTTTAGACTAACTTGATAATTTTTTTGTACCTACGATCCACCAAAATATTCATTATGTTTCAAAACTTTGAAGAGATAATCTGACCTCGATTGAATTTTTCTCATTTTCTTTATCTGTGAAGGACTTGAAAACACGGGTTCCATTGGTATCTGATTGTAATAGGAACGGACTCTATGAACGGCTTCACGGTGAATAAGCCTACTATTTAAGTTGCCACTACAACAGTTTCTTGCCAAATCTGGCATTGTGTCCTTGGTAATCCCGATTCAAGAATCTTGAGCTTTGTTTTGAATAAATATTCTCTCCCAGTTTCATAAACACACAAGTTTTCCTTATGTAATTCTTGTTGTTCAAATAAACTTCAATGTTTTCCATTCAATTGCGAGGAAAAGACTCTATGAATGGCCCAATTTCAAATTGAATAAGGTTACTGTTCATGTTACACTACAACAGGTCGTCGCCATGTCTGGCACCGTCGCCTTGGTCATTCCCATCCACACTCTTGAGCTTTGTTTTGGATAAATATTTTCTCCCAGTTTCATTAACGCCAAAGTTTTCCTTTTGTAATTCTTTTTTTTCAAATGAAGTTCAACGTTTTTCATTCAATTGCTCGTCTCTTTTTCGTATTGCTCCTTTACAAATACTTTTTATTGACTTGTCGGGTCCATCACATTTCCTTTCCATTGATAAAAAGCGATATTATTGTGTTATCTTGATCAGTACAAAAAATATATTTTGTTGTAAACCATTATAAATAAGGGTGAGGTTCGCGACATTTTTTCTAAGTTTCATCCCTTAGTGAAAAAATATTTTAAAGAAAGTTGTCTCTCTTTATACTGTTGGTGGAGGTGAGTATAAAGGTCTTGATCCGTATCCATTCTAATGGAATTGAAAACCTTGTTTTCCCTCCTCATACACCAGAAAGAGTGGTCATCGCAGAGCGTCCTTATCGGCACATTGTTGAAACTACCAAAACAATTTTTACATAAGGCATCCTTACCTTCACATTTTTTTTCATTTGCTTGTCACCATGCCATCTATATTACTAATCGATTGTCCACACCACTGTTAAATAATACATCATCTTATTAAAAATTATTTGGTGTCAGACCCCTCCACAATGCGAGGCCAGCCCAATCCAACCATTGAAATAAGTTGTGTTGGGCTTTTTTGGCCCAGTTAGGATCGAGATACTTTATCTCACCTCATTTGGCCCGTTTTCTTTGTAGGCCCAGCCCGCAAGCCTCAGAGGCCAACCCGTGGGCTATTGATTTTTAAAAATATTTTTATACATATTTTCAATACTGCTTTATTTGTCATGATTTTATCAATAAATATTTTGAAAAATAAAAGATCAAGTCTTTTGCAATATCATCTTGTATGGTGAATTGTAGATGAAGATGAACTTCTAAAGGAAACAATATCACATATTTATTCAAATGTGATAGATGGTGGAAGAGGAAGCGGAAGGGAAACTGAGTCGTAAAACTTTAATTAATGGGTCATGTAATATATAGTAATTTAGATTTATTAAGTATTTGGCCTGCCTTGTGTTGCTGAAAATTTTATAAATCAGCTAGTTTTTTGGGAAGAAATGGTGGAATGATCAGCATTTATCCGCTAAATCATACGTTGGCTATTAAATATTTTTGTAAGTATTCACCGAAGTGTGTGATTCAAAAATGTATTTTTCTAAGTATTCACTAAAGTGTGTGATTCAAAAATGTATTTTTCTATGTATTCACTAAAGTGTGTGATTTATAAATGAATTTTTGTATGAATTGATGTCATGTTTCTAAACGTAGACATTCGATACTCTTTCTAAGAGAGTAATATATTGTTTAATTTTTGGTTGAAGGGTCAACCCGCCCCAACCCGTGGCCCGTTTAGGGCTGGGTTGGAGTGCTACTTTATAGGCCATTTGATTAAAAGGGTCAGCCTACCCCAACCCATTTAACTCTCTAGCTCGTTTGGGTTGTGCCAACCCATTATAACAGCTCTACTTAGAACCTTTGGTTGTCTATGTTACCCATGGTTTAAGCCTTACACCACCAATAAACTTGAGCCACGGTTCACTCCTTCTGTCTATCTGGGCTTCTCTCTGTTCATTATGCACACCAATGTTTTGAAAATATTTTCCCCTTTCACACACTATTCTCACATCTTCAAAATAAGTCTTTTAAGCTCACGTGGGTAGTTGTTGACACTCCTCCAGCCACTCAAACTCTTGCCCCTGATATTTCTTCCCTTCCTTTGCCTCTTCCAGTACGTAAGACTTCTACTGGTGGTCTATCTTTCGAGTCCATCTCTTCTGGCCAGAATCATACGCATCCCACAAGCTCAGGTAATTCACTTTCTCCTCTTTCTTCTTCCCCCGCTTCTTTGCAAAAACCTCACTACTTTGTCCCTTCACATAATTCAGCCCCCAGTCTCATCACCTATCGTGGCTGACTCTAAACACAACCTTTGACAAAACCTTCCACTCCTTTTGCTGCACAACCAGAAAGTTTTCCCCCAACTCCTCCACCCCCACCTACTCCTCCAACTCGTTGTCCACCACCGCCTCCTCGACCAACACACCCAACAAGCTGATCAAAACATAATATTTATTGCCCCTAGAAACCATTCAAATATCTTTCCCAATTACCTAACCATCTTACCCCTTATACCTTTAAACAAGCTCTAAAACACCCAGAGTGGTGGTTAACAATAAAAGATTAATTTGATGCGTTAATTCGGAATCAAACATGGGAGTTGGTTCCTCAGGATTCTAATAAGAATGTTGTTTAATGTAAGTGGATTTACAGGATCAAAAAGAAAGTTGACGGTTAAGTTGACCGGTACAAAGCTCGTGTTGTTGCAAAAGGGTTCACTCAGTATCCAGGTCTTGACTATCTCTGCACTTTCAATCTAGTTCTCAAGCCCATAACCAATCGTGTTTTAATCACTTGTAGTTCGACACAATTGGATTTTACATGAATTGATGTCAATAATGCCTTTTTACAAGGCATACTTGAAGAAGAAGTTTTTATGAAACAATCACCATGATTTGAGCATGCCTCTCATCCTTCACATGCTTGACGTTTGCGTAAGGCTATTTATGTTCTCAAGCAAGTGCCTTAGGCTTGGTACAATGAACTGACATCCTATCTTTTTTTCTTAGGAATTTCTGAAGTCTCACTCGGATCCGTCTCTATTTATTGTCTGTGGTTCTAATTGTGTTGTGTATATTTTGGTCTATGTAGATTACATATTTCTTACAGGAAACAATTCTTCAGCGGTTCATCAGGTTGTCTCTACCTTAGCTTCCCAAGTTTATTGTTTCTATCCTCTGTCTACCAACACAGTCTTACCATACCTGATAACGTACGGAATGCAGACTCCACTTGAAGCACCCTTAACCTTCTCGTTCAGATTAATCCAGGGTCACCGCCGCATATAAAGCTCGTTGGCAGCCACAACTTCTCCACCTGGAAAGCACAGGTTTCCATGCTTATGTGTGGGCACAATCTGTTCGGTGATCTTGATGGTTATTATCCCTCTCCTTCTTCAACTATAAAAGAAAATAGTAGAGAAGTGGAGAACCTAGATTACAACACTTGGTTCCTCTAAGATCAATTGATCCAGAATGCCATAATGGCTTCTGTCGACCCAACAATTGCTTCAACCGTGGTTGCTGCCTCCACTGCTCAACTTGCTTGGGACTCCCTGCACTTGGCTTATACCAACAAGACCCAAACACGAATATTTAGCCTTTGCGAACAGCTCGCACGCCTATCAAGGGGTTCCCTTCCAGTCACAGATTATCTCCATCAAGTACGCTCTATCTGCGATGAGCTCGCCACAGCCGGTGCTACAGTCACCAACGATTAGTTGGTTGTGAAAATACTGATGAGTGGTTTTGGGTCAGATTTTCATGAGATTTCAGCTACAATTCGAGCAAAGAGATTCCATAATCTCGGATGACGAGTTGTATGCGAAACTTATTTACTATGAACACTTCCTCAAGCATGAGGGATTGAAGAACGAACCTCTTGCAATAACTGCTGCAATGGTTACTCACAACAGATCTCCTAATTCAAAAAATCGCACTGCTTGTCGACCCAACAACAACTCACAATTGCGTCCCAACAATCATCCAAATGCTCATGCACAAAGGCGTTACACCAATAACCATGTTCGCTGTCAGCTTTGCAACATACATGGTCATACTGCAAATGTTTATACATCACAGTTTCACAATCATTTAGAGGTAAAAGCCAATATTTCTTGCGGGTAACCACGCTCAAGCAAACCAACGGATTGTAGACTCCAGGGATACACGTCATGTCACAACAGACCCTACCAATCTTGATGAATATACCAGTTAAGAAGGAATATCTATGGGTGATGGTAAACAAATCTCAATTATTCATCATGGTTCTACTTCATTAATTGCATCAAATAATGCTTTTAGACTAACTCATACTTTGTGTGCCCCCACTATCCACCAAAATATTCTTCGTGTATAAAAATTTTGTCAAATAATCTACCCTCCATTAAATTTTCCCCGTTTTATTTCTCCGTGAAGAACTTGAAAACGCGGGTTCCGTTATAAGTAATTGAGCAACATGAATCAAAAGATATCTTTATTAATCTCTTAAGAAGTAATATATATATATATATATATATATATATATATATATAACAGAGCGTCTAATAAGAAAACAAAGTCCTAAATTGGTGGATACATATCTAACAACCAATGCAGTAAAACACTAAGCAACAAGAATGTGTGTGGAGTGCAGTAACAGTAATAGCGTTCTAATACCCCCCCCCCCCCTCAAGCTAGATGGGTGCAACAACACCTAGCTTTGGCAAATGGCGATGGAAGGAGCTCTTCGGAAGCGGCTTAGTCAGGGTGTCAGCCAACTAATAAGAACTAGAAATGTGCTTGAAGATACGACACTTATTGGAAACTTGTTGTCAAACGTAGTGAATGTCAACAGCTATATTCTTCATGTGGCTGTGAAGATTGTTATTTAAGCATAATTAGGTGACACCAAGGTTGTCACAACAGATTGTAGGGGGTGTATTGAGATGAACATGAAGTTCTTTTAGAAGATTTTTCACCCAAGTGGTCTCATCAACAACACTAGCAACAGCCCAATACCCTGCTTCAGTAGACGAGCGAGCAATGGTATATTATTTTTTTTGATGACCAGATAATTGGACTAAGGCAAAGAAAAATTACATTACCTGTTGTGAAACTTGGATCAGTGAGGTTGACAGACCAGTAAACATCAGAAAACACCGAGAGATTGAGACTGGTGCTTGGAGCAATATGAAGGACATAATTAGCAGTGCTTTCGAGATAGAGAATGAGGTGTTTAACAGCCTTCCAGTGAGATTCAGATGGAGCATGCATAAATGGAGACAATTAGTTTACTGAGTAAGAATGATCAGTGAACAAATAGCTTGTCATAAGATAGGTTAGTTTTACCCTACTGATGACAGTCTCACAATAATAATTCAACCTAGTATGAGAGGAACAGTTGCTTAACATAATATTTTCTACCCCAAGAAACCTTTCTATTATCTTTCCTTTTGCAATAATAGTCAAGACCTGGACACTAAGTGAACCCTTTTGCAATCAACCAAGCTTTGTACCGGTCAACTGAACCGTCAACTTTCATTTTGATCCTGTAAATCCACTTACAATCAACAACATTCATATTAGAATCCTGACGGACCAACTCCCAAGTTTGATTCCGAATTGATGCATAAAATTCATCTTTCATTGCTAACCTCTACTATGGGTGCTTTAGAGCTTGTTTAAAGGTATAAGGGGTAACATGGTCAGGTAATTAGGCAAGATAATTGAATGGTTTCTTGGGGAAGAAAATATTATGTTAAAAAATTGGTCCTCTCATACTAGGTTGAATTACTATTGCAACACTTTCATCAGTAGGATAAAACTAACCTGTCTCACGACAATCTATTTGTTCACTAATGTTTCTTACTCAGTGAACAAATTGTCTCCATTTATGCATGCTCCATCTGAAGCTCACTAGAAGGATGTTACACACCTCATGCGCTATCTCGAAAGTACTGCTACTTATGGCCTTTGAATTGCTCAAAGCACCGGTCCTAATATCTCGGTGTTTTCTGATGCCTACTGGGATGTCAATCTTACTGATCGAAGTTTCACAACAGGTTATGCAATTTTTCTTGGCCTTACTCTAATTAGCTGGTCATGAAAAAAACAATGTAGCATTGCTCGCTAGTCTACTGAAGCAGAGTATTGGGCTGTTGCTAGTGCTGTTTATGACACCACTTCGGTGAAAAATCTTCTCAAAGAACTCCATGTTCATCTCCCCACACCCCCTACAATCTTTTGAGACAACGCTCGTGTCACCTACTTATGCGAGAACAACAATCTTCACAGTCGCATGAAGACTATAGTTGTTGACATTCACTACGTTCGACAACAGGTTGCCAATAAGCACCTTATCTTCAAGAACACTCCTAGTTTTGATCAGTTGGATGACACTCTCACTAAGCCGCTTCCGTAGCTCCTTCCATCGCCATTCGTCAAAGCTAGGTGTTGTTGCACACATTTAGCTTGAGGGGGGAGGTGTGTATTAGAACACTATTACAGTAGCTGCACTCCACACACATTCTTACTGCTTAGTGTTTACTGCATTGTTTGTTATATATGTATTTATCACTTTAGGATTTTGTTTTCTTATTTTCCTAATTTGTTGGTTTAGTTCCACGAAAAGAAGGGCGCTCTATTAGACTATATATATATATGAGTGCTTAATCGATTAATAAACATATCTTTTGATTCATCTTGCTCAATTACTTATAAAGAGATTTATTGTTTCAAATACCTTACTTTGAAAATCCAATTCCTCCTATTTTTAATTCATTGTGATATCACTGTTGCGATTGGTAGAGTTCAAAACCGTTATTACAACGGTAAATCAAGTCCTATAACGAGGGAGCACAGTAATGCAAGATCATATTTGACAGGTGGTACCATTAATGTAATTATATAAAATCTTGTGATAATCTTGGAGATCCTCTTACTAAGGCATTAACGAGAGAAAAGGTCTGGAGCACATTGAGGGGGATGGGATTGAAGCCTACAAATCCTTCAGTCATATAAGAGGAAACCTAACTTGGGGACTAGAAAACCTCTAACCAGGTTCAAAGGGAAAAATTAATCATGTGATGACTTATTGTGAAGAATGCACTATCTTTTTATTCCCTTTCTATGATGTGAGTGCATTGTTACGTGTAGTTTGTGAAGATTGAGTTGATAAAACTCTTAATGAATATATGTAGCCCGTATGAAGGAGTGTAAATCTTATAGGAGCACACTCGACAGATTTCACCTATGTGAGTGTGGAAGTAGGTCGGTTCCAATGAGAATTGGGCTTATTCTCAAAAGCACTCATGAAATCAGGATAACACATGGTCATAACGTGCTGGCTTTAAAGCTCATGTCAACACCTTGATTATTATGTGTAAGCAGTGATATTTATTTCTCTTAAGCAGTCATAGTTCAAGTCTGAGACAACTACGACTCTAGAGTAAAAGTTATTGTTTCACTAAGTGGAGGTTCAATGCAGAGCACATCTTCATTATGGATAGTAGTCTTCCTCCAGCTGATAAGATTTCTTGATTAAGATTAAAATGAGTGGGGAATTGTTGGTTATTGAGCATTTTAATATTATTTCTTATATTAATTTTTCTCATTATTTTTGTGTCTTAATGTTACCTTATTATCCTCCATTTGGACATTGAATTTGTGGTCATATAATGTTGGCAGAAATGTTCCTTTTAACGTTGGAAACTTGGGCAGCATGTTCATCAACCATTGATAGCATTAGTTACCTCTCTCTTTATCTCATTCTTTATTCCTCCATTTTCTTTGTAACCTATGTAACATATGAAACTCCTAAGACCATTTATCTTCACTATTTACCATTCCATTATCTTCCTATTTAGTGGTTGTCTTCATTTGGTTTGTAAGACACAATATACAAGAAAATATAGAGTGAAAAAGTTAGTCAAAAAGAGTGTTCTTATTAATTGAAGGAAGGTGTTCTTTTTGTGGAGCTTTGGACTCAACTGTTGTCCAGAGTTGTTGAGTTATACTTTGTGGAAGGCTGTTTTATCCTGGAGGGGAAAAGTCAAGTAGGACTACAAGTGGACCGGTAAAAAATATTTGCTGCAGTGAGCTTAAATCTCTTTAAAGAGAGCTAGATGTCTGCGCCTCAACCTGAAGAGATTTATTTTCTTCATTTTATTTTCAATTGTAATCTTTTAATTTCTAATTGCTTGTAATTTTTCACTAAACAATCTGATTGCTTGACTAGCTGAGAGGATGAATACATTAGTTTCTATGTTGAAAGTTACAAATTGACCCATCTTATCGGACAAATATGATTTCAACTTTCTGGGTCCAATTATTTTTTCACTGCTCTATCAGCTAGTTAAGTACTTCATATTTACCATAACTGATAAGGTGAGATTATATGTTAATTTCGTTTGTGATTACATGTCTACCACTATTAATCGTGTAATCAAACTTTTTCATAAATTGAACCAAAGGTTGCTTTTGATACTATTTAAACTCTGCACAACTCCACTTTTTCTGGCATTATCCTTCAATCATCACACTAGGGAGTATGTTGCAGAGACATTACAGTACAGAATCCTATATCTCTTGAGAAAATGAGGAATAGGGTGAACGTAATTCGAGTGTTTAGCTTATTTTAAGAATTATTATGCTATGAACTCATGTGTAATGATTAATGTCTCCTAGTAGTATACGATTTAAGATTTAACTTCAATTTATTGGAGAAAAGGACTTATTGTTGATCTCTGCTAGTTTCAAGAATTCCCTGTCATAGGGTAGTAGGGCAAGTTAAAGAATATTTTGTTGTTTCTTTATCTCTTGCTGAATTTCTCTTTGATAATTTTAGTTTAAGCAAATTATTTCCTAAAATGTCAAAGAGGTAGCTGAATGTATTTGGACAATATCCTTTTATGCTTTTGTGACTGATTTTACTTTCAGTATCTGCTAACTTCATTGTAATTTGGTAGTTTATGTTGGGACTTGTGATAGGTATATTTATATTGAAACTAAAATGGGAAAACATGCAATGCCGACTATTCATCTTTATTTAAAATCTTGCGAGTAAATCCATTTTATAGAATAAAGTGTTTATAGTTAATTTTAAAATTTGCTAGTTACTATGTAATAGTTAGCCATATTGGAGAAGTTTGAACTATAGTATTGTTGCCATCAACAACTTCTTGTAAATTTGGAAAGCATGTATCCTAAAAATCAGAGTTGAATTGTCTCATTGGTCTTCCTTTGAGAGCACTTTATATGAGATTAATAGTCTAGCTATAGATTGTAATTGAGTGTTAACACAAATCACCAATTCAAATAAGAGTTATCATTAGAAGGGAAAAAAATAATATCTTGGAAGTATCTCATCCTTCCAAAAATATCATTTCATTTGGAATATGTTGTTTCTTTTATTCCATATTTTGTTTTAATTGCCTATGCGTAAAGTAGGGTGTAAATATTCTAATGATTGATTTGACTAGTTTAATTTTTCTAGGATTCTTCCCTTAAGGTTATCTGAAGTGTAGAAATTGTTCCTAGGAGTGATCAATTTTTTTTTCTTGTTTTAGCTATTCCAAAGGCATACATTTTGACTACTTCATAAAGACTTCAGTTGTCTTAGACCTTGAACCTTCTACAACTTGAGATTTATTTGAACTCTTACCTAGATCTTTAGGTTTACATACGAATTTAATGGAGTTAAGCATGTGAAATAGAAATAGTAAAGGTGTCTTGACACGCCTAGTGAACTTGTTAGATGGAGATTCCTACCTAATACTCTATCTTTAACAATGATTACATGTAGTTTCTCTTTTTATTCATGTCATGTTTGATTCTGATGTGAATCCTAAATAGGTTATCTTGTACTTAATAGTTAGTAGTTTTCATGAATATGTTCATGGAATTTACACGGCTAAGTAGAGTAGATAATTTGTGACTGTGATGATATATAAAACTTGTTAGGGTAAAGCTTTCCGTTAAGAATTAGAGATTACTAATATATATTCTCCATTTTTACATTTTAGATATCTGAATTGATTTTTCTTTTTAGAACAGATGCAGATTCAATTGGAATTAAAAAAATATAGTGGAAAGCTAGAAGAAAGGTCTTGGAAAATAAAATAGTCCATGAAAAAAAAAGATACCAAAGATCCCGTCGGAGGGAGATCTTTACAACCAATTTCATCAACAAAGATAATAATATAGTTTGAAATAACAGATCAAAATTGTCATTTGTTCCAAATAATTTGAACGAGCTCTCACAAGATAAAGGGAGAGACACAATTACCAAGTTCGGAAGTAATAAATAGGAGAAAACTTAACACATAATAGGAAGCTCATGAGAGTTCAATTGGCTGTATTCTTAGGCTCGGGGGAAGACAAGATGATATGAACAACACAAGAGAACTACCAAGGAAGACATTATTTTTGTGTATAATATGTTATTTAAATTTTGGCTACAATGATTTGGTACTCTTTAAAGGGGACATGTATTTTAGGACACGACATAACTTAGAGGGAAAATTGTTGATTCGTGCTCAACTAGTCACTAAAAAACTGGCTACATGCGTACGCCTACAAAACATTGTACAATAATAAGAAAGTTTGAATGAGACGTTCTTTGATATTTTCCCTACAAACAGGAAGAAAACCTAAGCCAGACATTAAGTCTGGCATGAAGAAATATTATTGAAATACCTACATTTCATTTTCATGAAATATACCTTACAAATATAATTTTATGGGTATATGGATTTGGGGACTAGCCATAATGTGAATCGCACATGCGGTGAATCTAGTTAAATCAAAAGTGGAAAGATTCTAAATTTAAAGTTTAATAACAAAAATGACCTTGAAGGACCATTCTTTACTACAATACTATTTTAATAAACATGTTTATAAGAAAAAAATTGTACATTGCAATTCCTAAAGGAATGAACGAAGAGTCAATTGCAATTATTAGGGTAAAAAAGATTATTGTTTGACCTTTCAATTGTTGATGCCTTTTCATTTTACCTTAATTGCTTCATCTTCTAAATTTATTAAAATATATGGATATTTAAGAGAAACAAAAAGAAAATAAAAAACAAACATATCAAGAGCACCTCAAAGAACAAGAGAGCATACATTCACTTATATGATATTAATGAATAAGAATTTGACAATATAATTTCAAGGCATCATAAATTATGAATAATTACAACAGGTCGATGATAGTGCTTGTTTATAAAATATCCTTATTATCTTAAATAGTATTAAGAATACTATTTGAAATCATTTATTATATATTATTACCTTAATAACTCAGCTTATTAATATTATATTAACGTTTTAATTTGGTATCCAGTCGTTTAATTTTCTTACTATTGTAATGGATAATTGCCTTTATGACATTAATTATTTAATATCTTAATATGGGAGTTACAAATATGGAATATTTGATTGACAACTATTATTGATAGTATTCTATAGTATTAATGACATATTGACAATTAGAAAAGGTTTTTGCTCCACACGGCTGAAGAGGTATAAAATTTACCATATATCTATATATCAATATATAGTACTTTGTTATGTTAAAAAATAGTATGATACATTACATTAAAATAGTTTTCGTCCTTATTAATTTGCTGGGTTTTCTTAAGTAAAATAAATTCTTTCTTAAATTATGACTCCTAATTTTATTACTAGAAGAGCTTGTTAAATCCTTGGTGATACACCTTAACGGGTGAAATATTCTTAAGGTTAGTGGCATAGGCACACCTCAAGCTACGTGATTTTCGTGATTTCCAATAATTTTACAACAATCAGAAGGATATTTCGGTTAATATGGTTCACAGAAATGAATTACCTTCTTTGTTTACTAATAATACCACAATTGATGCTCAAACATCTCATGGTGTTGTCCGTACTGTGCCTTCGCACAACTTTACCACATACTTCCTTGATGTTTCAAAAGTGGAAGTTTTTTGTTGACATAATTGTAAGAGGTGACATGAACGAATTTTCTCTACTCTTGACATATATGGAGTGACGTCTGGCTAACAGAATCGAAATTGGAGGAATCTTCTTCTGAGCAACTAAATCAATGGATTTATTAAAATAAGGTATGTAAGCACACAATATTAAATACTCTTTCTAATGAATAATTCGATGTATACTGCAGAAGATTCTGCCAAACAAACATTTGTTATTGGTAATTTTTACAAATGGGAGATGACTAAGGAGAAAGATGTAAAGGTACAAATAAGCAAGTTTCACAAACTAGTTGAAGATCTTATGTTAGAGAAAATTATTTTACCAAAGCAGTTTGTGGCTGGTACATTGATTGAAAAACTACCAGAATCTTGAAATGATTACAAGAAAAATTTGAAGCACAAACAAAAGCTATTATCTCTTGAAGCTTTGGTGAAACACATCATTATTGAGGATTCCAAAAAATTGCAATCGTATTTTGCCAAGGCAAAAGAGATCGCTACAAAAGCCAATCTTGTGGAAGACAATTCTAATAAAGATAAGAGGTATGAAAAAGAACTTGATTTTAACCCAAGGTTAACAATCAAAATTTCAAGACAGAAGGTAATTGTTTTGTGTGTGGAAAACCAGGCCATCATGCAGGTCAATGTAAAAAACAGAGTTGGGGAAAATGACTATCCTGCTAAGCCAAGAGTAAATTTGGCTGAAGCAGATGATATCATAGTGTCAGTCATTTCTCAACCTAATCTTATGGACGATGTGAGTGACTGGGTGTTAGATTCAGGTGCTACTAGGCACATTTATGCCAATTAAATAGATTTTGTGTCTTACACCCAAGTCAATGAAGGAGAAGAAGTTGTGTATCGTGGTGATTCTTCAACCAATCAAGTCCTTGGAAATGGAAACTTTCTACTCAAACTCACATCTAGAAAAACCTTGGCATTCACTAATGTGTTGCATATTCCTAGTATCCGAATCAATCTGACTTCCGTGGGATTATTTGAAAGGTGTGTGTGAAAGTTACATTTGAATCTGGTAAGATAGTGATAATTAAGAATAATATGTTTGTGGGTAAAAGGTATTGTAATCATGACTTATTTGTTCTCAATGTTTTAAGTCATGAAAGAAGAAGCTAGTACTTAATTATTTACTTTTGACATTCTAAATTGGAACCAGTTCAAAAAAATAATAATTGTGTTTTGATAATAAAATCTTCTCCTATGTTAATGTTGTTTTCAAAAGGTTAAGGATTCGAAAAATACATATGTTCTTTTAATGATGCAATTTGATTCTATAATTTAATTTTTTTCTTGTGACCACTTGATGAATGATGATATATAGTGTTGAATTGAAGTTATATTTTTAGCTTATTATGATGAAATGCTCATTTGAAAATTGGTTAAAGTTTTTATTTAGAAATACTAGTTGGGGGTAACATACTTTATGTGATCTTGTTATTCAAATCGAATATGTGTTCATTTATTGTGTTGATTATTTAAAATCAGCTAAATATAATGGAGTAAGGTGATAATGATGTTAAGTGGTAAAGTAACCTCAATATGGTGGTTGCATAAGTTTGAGACAATGAGTAATAGAACATTGTTAAGAGATGGAACTATATCCATGAATTGTGTGAAGTCATAAGTGAATTTGGCAAATTCTCGACTCAAAATTTGTGGTGGTGGTGGTGGTGATGGTGGTGGTGGGGGATAATAAATAAAGCGTCAACGAGAATTGGACTATTGTCAAGTTGTATATAAAACATGATAGTAATACAACCTATGTGATTGAAGATTCCATGAATTAGGTTCATATGGGTAATAACAAATCATCGTTTGATCATATGCACTATAATTTTTGTCCTGATCTATTATGATGTGCATATAGTCCAACTTTGCAAGGAAAGCGAGGTTGAGTTGTAAATCCATAACCATATCCTTTATAGGTGGTGTATTGCTCTGGAGAATACACTTGATGGGTGGACCTATATGAGTATGGAGTCGTTCCATTTCTATGAAATTGTGATGGATTTTAAAGAATTCATGATTACCAGGACACACTCATGGCCTCTTAGCGCAAAACCGCGATAACGACAAAGATTGGACAAGTATAATATGATAGAATAAGACTCTACACTTACAACAAACTTTTTGGTTCATATAAAATTTAAACTTCACCATTTGTTCCGTATGTTTAATATTATTTTATCTAGGTTTGGTTCATAGTCTTCGAGAAACCATATTCGACGCAATATTCTTTCTTTTGAAAATCCAGCGATAATTATCTTTTATACTTTTAAGATATTATATTATATCTTTATATTATTTTTTATATATATGGGGGGTTGTTAATAAAATATCTTTATTATCTAAAATATTATTAAGAACAATATTTGAAATAATTTATTATATATTAATACATTAATAACTTAGCTTATTAATATTATATTTAGGTATTAATTTGGTAGCCAGCCAATTGATTTTCTTACTACGGAAATGGCTAATTGCCTTTATGCCATTAATTATTTTATATTTTAATTTGGGAGTTATAAACATAGAATATTTGATTGACAACTATTATTGATAGTATTTTATAGTATTAATGGTATATTGACAGTTACAAAAGGTTTTTGGTGCGCAGGGCTGAAGAGGTATGAAACTTACCATATATCTATATATCAATATATAATATTTTGGTGTGTTAAAAGGATAGTATGAGATATTAAATTTAAAAAGTTTTCTTTCTTATCAATTTTCCGGGTTTTCATAAGTAAAATACATTATTTGTTAGATTTTGGCTCCTAATTTTAGTACTAGAAGAGCTTGTTTAATTCTTGGGGATACACCTTAACCGATGAAATATCCTTAAGGACAGTTTCATTGGCACGCCTTAAGCTACGTGATTTCCAATAATTTTACAATTGTGCGTTGATAGGATAATTGTCGTATTTATTTTGATTGTGTCGAAGAAGATAACTTCCAAACCCATGGAGTGTATTAGGTACAAATATTTAAGAGTTCATTCTAAATTTTCTCTTGAAATGGAACTTTCTAGATCTTCTCTAATATCTTGCATGAAATGGTATGATGGCACAGAAAGATACTAAATATTTGTAACTTTTAATGGATAATAGATGGGCATACAATATATCTATGGAACAACGAGTCATTGTTTAGCTATTAGTTCTTTACATGTTATTTTTTGTTTGAGTTTTATTCTTGTGATAAATCTTCATTGTATTTATTAGTGAACTTAATTCAGATAGTCTGTTGGCGTAATAATCTAAGGTAGACAACAATGATGGGATATGTTGTTCATAATTGTTTTAGTATTTCTGGATTATTTGTTACTATATAAATGGTCATATTTTGTATGATAAATTCTAATCATGTGAGTAATCATTTATTAAATAATCATTACATGCATATTTTTGTGAAAATATAAATCATTCTAATGAATCTAACAAAAAATTCATGTGCAACACAGGTGCTCAGAGACTAGTCAATTAAAATGCAAAAACATTGATGTATCATAAAGGAATTCTTCACAATGACACAAGGCTTAACTCTTTTTACAAACACTAACCTGAATAGAGAATATCCTGTTTTGCCAGAAAATCAGGAATGGAAACGTTTGAGTTCTTGAAACTGTAAAAGCAGAGTAATAAAGAGTGATGAGTTTGAATAAGTTTAATGCATAGACGAAATTATATATAGGACGATATAGAGAAACAGAACAAAAGAAACTTAATTTAAATGAGTATCTTTTGTGAGAGAAAATAGTGAAAAGAGAGGGAAAATAAAAAAAGTTATGTAATGTTTGTGCAATAAGACAGATAGTAGAAGATATCAATCACAATCTTCAAGAAAACAATAAAATCTACCACATAATGACGCAAGGGAAACAACTAGTAGACTACGTAGCAAACATTACTATTGACAATGGAAACTACATATTTTTGGATTTAAACAACATGGATACGACAAAGAGAAGTATTACAAACAATAACAAACTAAATTTGTCATATTTGAGAGTATCAAAAACTAGTAGATACTAGGAATGGGAAGGCCACAACATCATAAGTTTTTCACATAGACATCATTTACAAAACATCACGAGTTTAACAAAATGTAAAGATCTGTCTGACCTAGTCTACTTCAGCCAGCAAAAAGGGACTCAGCAAAAGGGAGGAATTGGAGTCAGATGGGAGCTCTTAACCTGGAAGGAGTCTTCATCACTAGTTTGAATAGGTGGACTGAAGCTACTCTTGAATTATGATCAATCACCATCTACGGAAATATGGGAATTAGACGTGAGAAAAGGAAGAAGAAAAGACAAAGGTCAGCGAGAACCTGGACGTGAGGTATCCTTTCGAAAGACAAGATAGAAAAAGCAACACACATGAGGAAAGACCCACCATAGAATAGAAGGTAGCTGCAAAGACGAAGAGAGTCATTTTAAGCAAGAATAATAAAACATACAGAATTAAACAGGATAAACTATACTTGTTCTTGTTATATGAAGAAAGGAAGACACAAACACATGGTCATGAATGTTGAGGATCCATAAATTGAGAAGGTGAAACTTCTTTTTGATCCAAAGTAAGAGCCTTTTTTCGGTGTGGGGGTGGAGTTAGGTTGAAAGAGAGAGGCGGATTATCAAATGGGGAACCTAGCATTAAGGAAATCTTATTGGCAGTATGTCGCAGGCCATCCAGATTGGCTACCATTTATTTGTTTTGTTTATTAGTTGATATGGGCACTAGGCCCATATGAGTATTGTAATGTTTTTAGATTCATTTTAATGAAAGCCCAAAAGTTGTTCTAAAAAAGTGTGCATTAAGTGAAATAATTAGAAGCTTTCCCACAAACTAAGATGGTATAAAGTATGAAGATTAAATCATCAATCTGTGTAAAATAAATTTACACTCAAAATTTCAAAATTTGAAATGTGAAATTTTAATTTAACATATTAAATCAGAAATAATAGTATGTGTATATTCTTTTATTGTATAAGAATTAACATGCATAGGTACTTTAGGAAAAAGCTTTTTTTTTTTTTGCTTTAATTAAATTTGCCTATAAATTCTTGAAATTGTTGTGCCTACTTTAGCTATGCCGGTTAGTTTTAATTCATATACTTTAGCTATATCTTTATTATTTTGAAAGTTGGTGTTCTTTTTAATTCATATACTTTAGTTATAGTTTTATTACTTTGAAAGCTTGTGTTCTTTGTGTAAATTTTGTAATTACTTTGAGTAAAAATAATAATTATCGATGAACAATAATAATTTAATTATATACATCTTAATAGGCCTCATACATTAACAATGAAGTTATTTTTAAAAACAATGAAATTATTTTGAAAAAAAGGCTCTGCTCAGATTAGTTACAAGGGGTTTTCAAATTTTTGCAGAACCCATTATAAAGGTGATTGAGTTAATATAGAGAATCATAGACCATGTATCGATTTTACTTGACAATGTCTTCATAGTCAAGTTCGTCACATATCTTCAAGCAATTGGGTCAAAAGTTTCATCATAGTCTATCTCTTTCTAATTGTTGTATCCTTGAACTACTAAAATGGTTGTCTTCCTTGTGATATGCCCTTGGTCATCAAGCTTGTTTCCATACACCTTACTAGTTCCTATGAAAGTTCTGTTATAATTTGATGTTTGGAGGCAAGGTTCGACAGTTCACTTTGCTCACTAATTTAACCATCTAGAAATGCCACCTTGATATCTTTTGGCTCTATGTGTGAAGGATATGTAGGGAAGGCGCATATATTCCTTATATTGGATCTAGTATGTATTCCTACATCAATTGGTGTTAGGATGTTCTTAACCGGATGTGAGATTTTATATTTCCAGTTGCTTCATTGGACATTCTTGTAACATTCCAAAATATTTTAAAATATAGTCGAGCCATTGATTATTTGGGAATAAGATTTCACCGAGTGATTCTACTTTTTCTTACATGTTAAAGTCACTAAAATTCCTTAGCATAAAATTGAGTTGAAAACTTTCCTTCCAATTGACTTTCACTATAAGAGTTTTCTTCGGTCAGCTTTAAATGGCGATATCACTTAGAATATAAAGATCCACGTGATCCATTACCTATTTAATTGAAGGTATTTGAATCTTTTTTCCAACGCCACAAATTTCGCGTCGATAAGAGTTTCGAGTAAAACTTTATAACTATTTTAGTAATTTGATACAGTTCATTAACGAATTAGCCGACGGAAAAATATCTAAAAAGGGTCGTTATTTTCTTTTTACCTCAAAGAAAATCCTAAACGAGTTTCTTCACTAATTAAAGGCTCAAAAATCAGATTTTTCATCACTTAATCCCCCATTCTCTCCTCTGTCAAAACCCTAAGGAAAAATTAAAGTAAAAGACTCTATTCAAGATTCTATCAATCTTTTTCAAGATTCTTCTTCAAGGTCCCTTTTTCTCGAAAAATTTCATTCCTTCCAAAAAAGATTCCTCCATACAATTGAGAATCACTAATGAAAATCATAATTCTTTGTCATAGAGATTTCAATACACTAATTCAATAATCTCAAGAAAGGGTTTCTTGATTGTTATCCTTATAGCTAGGGTTTCAAGGCTTCTATTCATGTTTTTTCAAGATTCTTTACAATTTTTTTCTTTCAGTTATTTAAGGCTATCATAGTGTTGGAATAGTTCTTCCTCACGCCCTACATCTACTTCAAATCTAAAAGAAGAGGAATCTAGAATTCTATCCCTAGATGTAAGTATTCTTGAGATGAGTTGGTTCTGAGTTCTTGATTCTTTTGAAATTTTATTCCTATTTATTGAATTGATATATGTTATGCATCAAGATTCTTGAGTTGATTCATTCATGTCTATATTTCAACAGGAACCCTACAGATTTAGTATTCTTGAGATGGGTAGTATCGTTGAGTACCAAGTTTCTAGTTCTTGAGTTCTTGCATTTCGAGTACTGAGTTTCCATATTGTTGTTAAGACCTCCGAGTTGAGTTGTTCATGTACATAATTTTGCATGAACCTGATAAATTGAGCTAAAAATTATGAGAAGCCTTTTAAAGCCAACATTTGAGTTTTAAACTGAGTTTTTGAGAAAGTAAAGATGAGTTTTGAGAAAGACATTTTAAAAAATATTAATATTCGAGAAGTATGGTATCTAGATATACCATCAATGTTTATGCAATATGACTTCACGAGTCATCAATATTCATATCAAATATGATTTTGATACAATTTTGAGAAAGAGATTTCAAGTATGAATTGAGTATAAAGGAACCAAGATATATGACAGTTCTTGCAGCATGGGCTAGACGTTGTATCATCACGTAGCTGATAATGATGGTTGTCGGTTAAAGAATCTCCCAAATAGAGTTAAAAGTGTATTCTTTTTATTATATCACTTAATATGTTTATTTCAGAGATGAGTAAGTATTTTGTGAAGTTTTAATGATTTCACTTCTTTACTTCTTTGAATCTAGTTAACTATATATCAATATAAATTACAATCCTCTCATTCAGTTATTCGTTATTCAGCTATATTACAAACTCGTACATTTCAATGTACTAATGCATTCGCTCTTTTTATGATGCACATACATGTTCTTAGGATCCTCAACAAGTGTCCATTGATATCACTTCATCTACTCTCTAGCTTTTGAGTAAGACGTCCTTGCTTTTGGAGGACTCCCTTTTTAGTAGTGGTTCTCTTGAGGAGTCATATTTCTTGTCCCGACACTCATCTTTGTATAGTAGAGTCTTAAGAGATAGACAATTTGGGAGATTCGTTGAGTTTTCAGATGTTTTATTTAAATTTATGATTCATACTTAATATGTTCAGCAAAGTTTTAAGATTTAGTAAGCTACTTTTAAACGCTTCTTCAATTTATGTTTATGTATGCTTGAGTTATTCTTATGCTTGTAGTCAGACATGATGAATTTTTTCTTGGTGACCAACAATGATTCTCGAGTGTCAACTACGTCGAGGGTGTAGGCTTGGATCGTGAAAAAATTGGTATCAGAGCACATAATTCAAGTGTCCTAGGGTATCTAGTCGTGTCAGTATGATCTTATTTATGGTTAAGAGGGGCTTGAGAGAAGACTGGGAGTGAGCTTAAGTGTTGAGATTTGAACGAATGCACTCTTTTTATATGAATCGTGCGTTTGAGTTTGAGTGAGATGTATTCCGAGACTTGTTTCTCTAAACCGTGTTTAAGCTGAGGTCCTTATGAGGAAGTGTATTTTAGAGCATGGATAGTATTTTCACCCAAAAAGATAGTGTGAGTTATGAGACTATGAGATGTATACCAGGGCTATGTTTTCCATGCATCCCAAATCTCATCACGCTTTTCATGGTTGACAGACTGATAAAGACTTTATCACCTAAAAAACCTTTAAAGGTCGCCTTCTACGGCCAACATAACTCATCTGCCTACTATGATCTATCTGAAGTCTATCTTGAATCAATGTTGCATGGTCTAAAGACTCGTGAGGACAGAAACAAACAAACCAGAGAGAGACACCTACCATATAAGGCTATCTAAATGCTTGAATGATAGTTGTTTTTGTATACAAACTCTGCCAAAGGTAAGAAGTTGTACCACTAAACTCCAAACTCTAAAGCACAAGTCCCAAACATATCTTCAAGAAATTTAAATGGTACACTCTCATTGATTATTATTCTGTAGGTGGAACGATGTGCTAAGGTCAACACGAGTGCGCAACTCGTCTTGAAAAAGTCCGCCAAAAGCTAGAAGTAAATTGAATACCCCGATATGGTATAATAAAGACCGACATACCCTATAGATAACTTCCTCATGATTGTAGATATGGGTCGATAATTTGGCATTCAATGAAGACTGAAAAGGGAGGAAGTGTGCTGACATGGTCAATAAATCAAAGATGACCCTAATACTATCAACACCTGTAGAAGTCCAATGCAATCTTTCCAAAAAAATCCATGGTCATGCGTTCTCACTTCCACTCCAAAATGGGTAATCTTTAAAAATCACCACCAGCCTCAAATGCCTTGCCTTCCCCTACTGTAACTAATACAATGGGATAAATATACTGTAATATCTCTCCTCATGCGGCCCATCCAATAATTCTTTCTCAAGTCACAATGCTTTAGGGTGCCTATATGGATATATTATCTAGAATCATGGGCCTCACGAGTATTAGCTTTACAAAAAACCCAACTCACTAGAAAGAAAATACGAAATGAAAATCTCAAAACTCCTTCTACATCTAAGGTAATTAACAAACATTACTCGCTTACACATGCTCTTGAAGTTCTACCAAATCCACACCCTCAAACTGACGACTGCGGATCTAATCAAGTAGATAGGGTTGAACGCCAATAGGCTAAAACACACCTAGAATTTCTGACATCCAACTGAACCATCTGATTAATTAAGGATTGAGTGTACAAAATCTAAAGGTTGATCCACCATCGATATGAAGTCTAGACTACATTTACTTACATACTTCCGACTCAAGACATTTGCTACTACATTTGCCTTACCAAGATGGTAGAGAATAGAGAGTTCATACTCCTTTAGAAGCTCAATGTGGTGATGCTGCCTCGATTTAAGATCCCTATAAATTATAATGTATTGAAGACTCATGTGATCAATGTAGATCTAATAACAAACATCATACATGTAGCGCCTCCAAATCTCTACTGCAAAACTATCGCCGCCAACTCAATGTCGTTGTTGTGGTAGTTGTACTCATATATCCTAGTTGTCTTAGCACATAGGAAATAAGTCATCCTCGTTGCGTCAATACACAACACAAGCCAATGTTTGATGCATCACAATAGACCATAAAGCCCTCACCATCAACTTGAGGAGTCAATATAGAACCAATAGTTAACACATCATTAAGCTCCAGAAAGCTCTACTCACACTCCTCAAAACCACTCAAAAGAACATCAAGGAGAGTTATATAGGTCAAAGGTGCTACAATTATTGATAATACTTCCATAAACCATTTATAGTGGCTTGCTTATTCGACTAAGCTTCTTAGTAACTCACATTGCCCTAGCCCAATCACGAATAGTCTCAATCTTCTCTACATATACCATGATGCCATCTTCGGACACCACGTGCCCCGAAAATCCATCAGACAGAAGTCACTTACATTTTGAGAACTTGGCATAAACCCACTGATCACTTAAAGTTAGGAGAACGATCCCCAGATCCTGCTCATGATCACTCATGCTCTGTGATTATACTAGGATGTCATCCATGAACATAATGACTAATAAATCAAGATACCGTATAAACACCCGCGCCATCAATTCCATGACGCTGGCAGGCCATGAGTCAACCTAAATACATTAGAAGGAAATCATAGTGGTTATATCGAGTATGAAATGCAATCTTAGGGATGTCAGCTTCCCTATTCCTCAATTGATGGTAAATTGACCTTAGATCAATCTTCGAGAACACTGTGGCACCCTGATGTTGGTCGAATAGAACATTAATCCTAGGCATGAGGTAATGGTTCTTTACCATCACATTATTCAAGTACTTATAATTAATATACATGTGTATCTTATAATCCTTCTTCTTTAGAAACAGGACGGAGAGTCCCAAGGCCATGGTGTAGGCCTGATGAATGAATTACCTAAGATATCTTGAAGATAAACACTTATTATTTCTAAACTTCATCTCTACTCCACTGGGTGAACAATTAATACTAATTAGCTAACCCAAGAACTACACATTTAAAGATACGAAAGAACGTTTTAAATGCAAGTATCAAATAGAGTTCCGATAAACTCCAAAAGTCTAACAATCATTACTAAAGCATTGCATAACTATTCCCTAGAACCTGAAATTCAATGTACCAAATCTCTAAGGTTTAAAAAGTTTAAAGGGAATAGGTACAACCCAATTAAACATAGAAATATCTAACTAGAAAGTGTGAGTCCGAAAGAGTGGACTAATACATAATAAACTAATGGCAGCCTGGAAGGACTAGTTCACCCTTGAATTAGATTGATCACAGATTTCCTAGAATGAGGTATGTCAGTACCTGCCTGCAGATGCCATGTACTCTAGAAGAAAGAGAAAGTGTAGTATCAATACACAACCACAATGTACATAGGTAGGATCACACGGCTATTCAAGTAAGCATAACATATACAAGCAGTTACAACATAGTAAACATGACATGTTCAGAAAAGATATTCACATTGGTAATCATTTCAAAATCAATGTAAAATTCCACATTCACAATATAAGTAGATATAACAATTCAATTGTCCTCTCATGGAACCCATACAAAAATTATCAGTTTAACGAAACGTGGTACCCAATCCCAATTAGTGTGTCGGATGTGACACCCAATCCAATATATGCACCAGAATGTGGCACCCGATCTAATATATGTGCTGAAACGTGTAACTCGATCCCAATTGGTGTATGGGAAGGTCTATCTCGGTTCATTTATCATACCACAATCATAATGTACATTCTCAAAATCATACAATCAAGTGTTGAGTCATGTCATAAGATCTTTTATTCATACTGATTTACATTAGGTTTGATCAATATTGTTACATTCACATACACACATGCAATACAATGAAGCAAATACCAACATACATCACACAAACACGAAACCAGACCATTAACTACCTTGAATCAAAGAAGATTGAATCCCCTAAGGCACTTGAATCTTCCCTTTATGGATTTTTCTACTTGTTCTAGGTCTACAAACAATTAATATACGCAAAGATCTATAATAAAAGTTCTAACCATCCGAATTATAACAAACCCAATAAACCAAGACCTAACCCATGATCCTAGGTGAAAATAGGGCTTTTTCCCACAATCGAATTTAGTCCACCCCACAATAATAAATAACAAAGAATCAAAGTTCTCCGGATAGAAAAATAGATTAGGGGAGTTAAATCCTTACTTTTAGCACCAAATTTTGTGGAACACTTTCAAGAAATTGCATGGGGTCGTTTCTTATCTCTCAAAAATATAACGTGTAGAAAAATAATGTTTTTCGGGTTTAATTCCGACTTAAATCATGAATGTCTCCCATCCCACCACAGCAGCCTCGTTCTGGTGAAAATAATCCCTCCCTAGTGTCTTTTACAGCACGTGCGTAAAGTATATATAGTATACGATGATTGTCATAGAATTACTTGTATTTTTAGATCAAAATGATCAGATATTATTGAAACATTTCAAAATACATTCAAAGTTTAAATATGGGGAGAAAGTGACATTTGTTTAGTAGTATTATTATATATTTACTTCACTCAACATTGTAAACAAACCTAACCAACAAAATTTGAAAATAATATCAATACAAAAAATGTCACCAATAGTCGTTCCTCTTGAGACTATGAACATAAATGATTGACACCATTTAAGTATAATTTTTCTCGTAAATATTCATACCTAAAATATAGTATGTGCATGACATTAATAAGAATTACCATAAATATTTTAATATTTTATCTTTATACTTAATCTATCTTTTATCAATTAATATTTGAGTAAGTTTATCGAGAGGTAATTCTAAACAGAAAAGGTAATTTATTATTATAATGAATGATGGTTAAACTGAGGTTTGAGTGTATGCCACATATGTAGCTCGACCAATTCTTTGTTTTAAATATACATATATATTTCAGTATCATAATTTAATTTTAATATATGAACAACATCACATTTGGTGAAAAATATTTCATTTCTTTAATTTCTACCTTATCTTTGTAGAATTATAGTATTCTCCTTTTTCCTGCCGCATACATATCATATAGTGGTTGACTAATGAAAGTATCTAAAATCTTATAGAAGTTTTATCGTGCTATAATATATTAAACTTTTTCAATAATAAAAATTAATTAGATGAATAAAATTTAAAGTATTGTTTATAGAATCTTTAATTTAAATTAAGATTATTTTGTGGTCAATCACTATATTTGTATCTATTTTTATATAGCTAACAAGAGTGTATCTTGTGACACATTTTCTCAAATTGAGATGAACACAAAATAAGAGGGAAAAAATATATGGAACAATACATAGTCAATGAAGAAGGAAGACAAAAATATATTTTCATGCTATATTCACTATATCTTTTGTTCCATTTGATTAAAACTCTTGTCACCAACACTTACTTTCGTCATTCGTTTTGACTAACATATCTATCAAATCTTATTATTGTCATGTCTATATTATCATATTATAAGTAGAAATGAAAATCTATTTTTGAAATAGTGGATTTAACATCAAAATTAATAATTCAATGGACAATGTTGATGCCCGTTTTATCAAAATCAGAAAAAATCTCCTTCATTTGAGGGTAAAAATCTAAAGAAGAAATATCTTACCTAAATCATGTAACTTTTTTCATATTTGTTGATTATTATTGTCGTTCCCACAAGTTTTTGTCACTGTTAACTCATGAAAATGATAAAAAAAATGTGAATGTGAATTTATGAATGATTGCTATAATTTGTTCACCGACTCTTTCTTATGTGGTACCTCGAATTGCGTTGGATTTTGAACTTAATCAATTGTTGCAAATAACCCTTAGAGTTTATAAAAAGAAGAAGAGTAGAAAACATTAAAAACGTAGTTTAAAATTGAGAAGAAACACTCTATTTATAGCCAAAAAATCGTAGTATCAATAGGTGCTAATTGTTCCATATCAGAAAAGTTACAACCTTTCGAAAAGTCACTACTCATTGAAAAAAGGCACTACCATTCGGAAAAGTCACAACCCTTCGGAAAAGTCATCACTCATCGGAAAAGGCACAACCCTTTGAAAAAATCACAACCCTTCGGTAAAGTCACAACTCATCAAAAATGTCAACCTCAAAAAAGTCGCAACCCTTTGAAATAGTCACATCTCTTTGAGAAAATCACAACCCTTAATATGAAATTGTATCTACATTTAACATAATACAAATAATTAAGTTAATAAATAAAATAAATTGAATATTTTAGTTGAGGGTATTATAGTAATTCAACATTCAATTTAGGAGTTCATGCTTTTAAGGTAGTATAGATAGATAGATATAGATATAAATAGATATAGATATAGAAGATAGATGGGTTCAAACTATTTTTACTCCTTGTTTTGTGTTATTTCGTGTGACTCATAAAAAATCTAAATTGACACCTTTTGAATTGTGGAAAGGTCACAAGCCTAGTTTGAGATATCTAAGAGTTTGGGGTTGTCTAGCATTTGTAAGGCTAATGGATCTCAATATTACAAAATTGGGTAAGAAAGTTACTACTTGTGCTTTTCTTGGTTATGCTTCAAATAGTACAACCTATAGATTTTTTAATATTGAAGAAAATATTACAATAGAATCTAGTGATCATGAAAATAAATTTCCATTTGATTCTAAAAATAGTGGGGGTCAAAGGATTGAAAAAATATTTAGTCACTATCTAGTCCTTCTTCTTCTACTTTGAAAAATAAAGAAATTGATGATTTTGAGTTAAGAAGAAGTAAAAGAGGTAGAGTAGAATAATATTTTGATCCAAAATTTTATGTGTTTATTGTTGGATATGAACCTCTTACTTTGAAAGAGTTATTATCTTCACATGGTTCTAATTTTTGTAAAGAGTTTATACATGATGAAATGAAATCTCTAATTTCTAATAAAACTTGAAAGTTAGTTGATTTACCACTGGGTTGTAAAATAATTGGTTGCAAATGGATCTTAAGAAAAAAATTGAAACCGGATTGATCTATTGATAAATATAAGGCTAGACTAGTTGCAACAACTTTTAAACAACTAGAAGACCTAGAATTTTTTGATACATTTACACCGGTAACAAAAATTACATCTATAAGACTTTTAATTGCTATGACTGAAATTTTTTGTTTGCAAATTCATCAAATGGATGTAAAAACTACTTTTTTTAATGGAGACCTAAATGAGGAAATTTATATGGATAAACACGAGTGTTTTGTCCAAGAAAGAAAAGTATGTAGACTTACTAAATCCCTATATGGCTGAAACAGGCACCAAAGCAATGACATTAAAAGTTTGATTCCTGCATGATTGAAAATGATTTTAAAACAAATGAGTGTGATAAGTGCATATATCATATGTCTTTTATTAATTCCTTGACATTATTTGCCTATATGTTGATGATTTGTTAATCTTTGGCTCTCACATGAATGTTATCGATGAAACTAGAAAAATTCTTAGAAGTCATTTTGATATGTAAGATCTAAGTGAGGCAAATTTTATTCTTAGAATAAAAATAACAAGAACATGTGATGGAAATTTCCATGACCAGTCACATTATGTTGAGAAAATTTTGAAAAAATATAACTTTCCTGATTGCAAGCATGTTGATACTCCTTTTGAATAAAGTGTTCACTTATTTCCCGTTGAAAGTGAAAATGCTGTAAAAAATCAAACGATTAGCTAGCATAATCGAAAGTTTGAGATATGTAAGTGATTGTACTGGGTCTGATATTTCATGTGCAGTTGGAGTACTTGGAGAGTTTACAAGCAAGTCAGGTAATAAACATTGATATGATATAACAAGAGTTATGATATATTTAATTGGAACAAAAAATTGTGGTTTGTCCTAAATAAAATATCTTGTTGTACTTGAAGAATTTTGTGATGCAAATTGGAACACTTTATTAGGTGATTCATGTTCTACCACAAGTTATGTCTTTACTTTAGGTGGTGGTCCTATAGGTTGGATATCAAAAAAAGCTAATTATACTTGCTAACTCTACCATGGAAGCTGAACTATATTGTCTTAGCTTAAACTAGTGAGGAAGTGAATCCGTAAAGAGTATTAGAACGCTATTATTGTTACTGCACTCCCCACATGTTGTTATTGCTTAGTGTTTTACTGCATAGGTTGTTAGATATGTATCCACCACTTTAGGAGTTTGTTTTCTTGTTTTTCGAGTTTGTTGGTTTAGTTTCCACAAAGGAAGGACTATCTATTAGATAGTCTATTATTTATTATTATTATTATACACACACACACACACACACACACACACATATATATATATATATATATATATATATATATATATATATATATATATACATATATATATATATGTATATGTATATATATATATCACTTCTTAATCTATTAATAAACATATCTTCCGATTCATCTTGATCAATTACTTATATGGTATCAAAGCTGACATCTTAACTCTCCCGAGTTATTTTTTCAATCCTCTGACGACCAACAGATTCGTACCATGTCTGATAGCCTAAGGATTGCAGACTCCACTTGAAGCACCTTTAACCTTGTTGTCCAGTTTAATCCCGTGTCACAGCTGCCGAAAAAGCTTTTTGGTGGCCACAACTTTTCCACCTAGAAAACACAAGTTTCCATGACTTATGTGTGGGCACAGTCTGTTCAGACATCTTGATAGTTCTGCTCCCTCTCTTTCTTGATCTGTAACAAAAACTAGTAGAGAAGTGGAGAACCTAGCCTACAAATCTTGGTTCCGCCAGGATCAATTGATCTAGAATGCCATAATGGCTTCTGTCGACCCGACAATTGCTTCAACCAAGGTTTCTGCCTCCATTGCTTGGGACTCCCTACACTTGGCTTATGCCAACAAGTCCCAAACACGAATATTTAGTCTTTGTGATCAGCTCGCACGCCTCTCAAAGAGATCCCTTCAAGTCACATATTATCTCCATCAAGTACTCTCTATCTACAATGAGCTTGCTACTGCCGGTGCTACAGTCCCCAATGATGAGTTGGTTTACTGAGTAGTCTTGGGTCAAATTTCATGAGATTTCCGCTGCAATTCGAGCAAGAGATTCCATCATCTCTTATCATGAGTTGTATGAGAAATTGATTAACTATGAACTCTTCCTTAAACATGAGGAATTGACGAAAGAACCTCTTGCAATAACTACTGCAATTGTTACTCACAATACATTCCCCAATTCCAACAACCGCACTGCTCGTCGACAACAATCCACTATCGCGTCCCAACAATCGTCAAAATGCTTGTGCAGAAAGGCCTTACACCAATAAGTATGTTCCTTGTCAGCTTTGAAACAGGCAAGGTCATACTACAAATGTTTGCAGGTCACATTCTCACAATCATTTATAGGAAAAAGCAAATTATGTTTTGGGTACCCACACTCGAGAAAACCAATGGATTGTAGACTCTGGCGCTACGCATCGTGTCACAATAGCCCAACCAATCTTGTTTTAGGATTTGAAACTTTAGAGAAAAAAGATAAGGTTCAGCAGAGGAAAAATTTAATTCATATTAAGATTTCAAAAGGCATACACATATATCTACATAGGCTTTTCCAAAGTAAGTAGAGGACCATGCATATTCAACCACTTTTGACTTTCTTACAAAACATATTCCATAAATGAAGGACTACCTTTCCTTTACATACTAAAACATAATATTTAAGAAGAACCATTAAACAAAAAACATCTAGTGATATCTCATTTTCTAACACTCCTCCTTGAGATTTTTCTTGGACACTCAAAACTTAGCCCTTAGAACTTCAAATTTCCCCTTAGGAGGAGCCTTTCTGTTGATCTGATCTGCAATGAACAAGTTTAACTTTGCCATCTTTCTCTGCTTGCCTGATACCGTGAAACTTCACATTTATATGCTACATGTTGCACTGGATTTTTGGCCATAGATATTGCTGACTTGTTTTCAACCTTAATAACAGTAGCTTCAATGTCATTTTGCTCCAGATCACGTATAATCTTTCTTAACCATAGATCCTAATTAGTTTCACCAGCAGCGGTGATGTATTCTGCTTCTGCAGAAGATTTAGCTACTACCTCTTGCATCTTTGAATTCCAAGAGAAGATGCCTCAACCAAGTGTAAAATCATATCAAGAAGTGCTTTTCATATCATCAACGCTTCTTGCCTAATCACTATCTGAGTAACCCATCAGTTGCCCTTGATCTTCCCTTTCAAACCACATACCATAATCAGCAGTTCCTTTGATATATCTCAACGTTTGTTTAGCAACACCAAAATGAACTTGACTTGGAGCTTGCATAAACCTCACCAGTAGACTTGCCTCAAACATGAGATCGGGTCTTCTTGTTGTCAAATACAACAAACAACCAATCAGACTTCTATAAACTTTTGGATCATCCCTACCACCTCTTTCAAACTTCCAAATCTTTTCATTGTGAACCAGTGGGTCGGTACAGTCTTGCACCTCTCCATCTTGAACCTTTTAAGAATATCCCATGCATATTTTATCTAAGAAATTAATATTCCATCAGTATCTTGTTGAAGATCCATTCCCAGAAAGTAACTCATTTCACCCAAACCTGACATTTCTATGTTGGTCTCCATTTCTTACATGAAGTGATTCACCATAGCTTCATTGCTTCCTGTAACCAGAAGATCATCAGCATAGAGTGATACCAGAAACACATCTCCTCCTTTAGCCTTCTTCACATATAAAGTGGCTTCATTTTTACTTCTCTTGAATCCACAATGAATGAGATGATCATCAGTCTTACTATACCATGCTCGAGGAGCTTGCTTTAATATATACAATGCCTTATGAGTCGATAGACTTTGTCCTCCATTCCTGCATCGTGAAAGCCTTCTTGTTGATCAACATAGATATCCTCCTTCAATAGTCCATTTAAGAATGCCGATTTCTTATCCAAATGATACAACTTCCAATTTGATTGAGCTGCCAAAGCAAATAGCAACATTATTGTATAATGTAGTGCAACAGGTGCAAACGTATCTCCATAATCCAAACCTGCAACTTGAACGTAACCTTTCACGACAAGCCTTACTTTGTATTTATAAATTGAGCTATCTGAATTATGTTTGGTTTTATAAACTCACTTCACCCCGATCACATTTCTGTTTTTGGGTTTATCAACCAACTAACAAGTATCATTCTTTTCTATCATACCGATCTCCTCTTTCATAGATTCAATCCAAATTTCATGTCTTGATGCTTCTTGATAGCTATTTGGTTGCGAGATTGCAACATTACATCTTTCATATATCTCGAAAAGGGACCTTGTTTTAAAAATTGGCGAATCAAGTGAGATTCCACGTTTGATTCTTCATCTACTTGAAGAGTTTACACCCAAATGATTTGATTTCAGATAGCGGACTCAAGTTTTGAAAAACACCATTATCTTTCTAAATTTGCTCCTTATCCCAGTTCCAATAAGCATGCTCATCCACGACTACATCTCTTCGGATTGAAATACTTTATGTTTGAAAGTTTAAAACTCTATATCCCTTGGCTTGTGATGAATAATCAATAAAGATCCCCAATTCACCTTTTGGTTCAAGTTTGCTTCTTTTCACAGAAGGAACAGAGAATAGCATATCGAACCAAAAACTTTAAGATGCTTGGCAGATGGTTGTATTAGACCCATGCCTCAATAGGAGTCTTTTCATCCACAACTTTTGTTGGCAGCCTATTAACAAATACACTAAAGTATGAATAGCTTCTGCCAAAAGCTTTGTGGCAGTTTCTTTTCCAGTAACAAACATCTTGACATTTCAACTATTGTTCTGTTCTTCCTCTGGAGATTCCATTTTGTTCGGGTGAATATCTTACTGTCAACTTGTGATCAATCCCCATATCTTCACAATACTTTTTGAAATTATTTGAAGTCTATTCGACACCATTGTCCGACCTCAACGCCATTAGCTTACAAAAACTTTGTCTTTCCGCAAAAGCTCTAAATTTCTTGAAAACTTAAAATACTTGAGACTTGTTACTCAGAAAATACACCCAAGTCATCCTGGTTAAGTCATCAATAAAGAGCACAAAATATCTATTGTGTCCCAAAGATAATGCCTGCATATGTCCACCTATATCAGTGTGAACTAGTTCATGTTTTTCAGTTGCCTTCCAGGTAGCACTTTTAGGAAATGATTTCTTGTGTACCTTACCTATATGACATGATTCACAAACTTCTTTAGACAATGAAATCTCAGGTAAATCCTTAGTCAAGCCCTTTTCATACATAGAATTTAAAGTTGAATAGTTAAAATGACCATATCTTTTTGTTCCACAACCATGACTCATCCTTACTTGCAAAATTTGCACTATCAAACCTCCCATCTAAAGGAAAGGTTTTATCCACCATTTCTACTCTAATAATCAAACTATCTTCAGAGTCAAAAATCAAACAATGTTTTTCCTTAAAACATAAGGAATATACTTTAGACATCATTTGATCCACACTTAACAAGTTACATTCTAAACAAGGAACATACAACACATCGTGAATTAACTTTGTACCGTGTGTAGTCTGAAAGGAAACTGAACTCTTACCATGTGCATCAACCATTTCACCATTTCCCATCCTAACCTTAGCTTTGAATGACTTGTCAAGTGTGTGAAACAAGAGCTCATTGTGTGATATATGACTCGTACATCCACTATCTATGAACCATGAGAATTCGTTGGATGTGTTTTCTACATGAGAGTCCCTAAACAAGCTTTCTTCTCCATTTTGGACTTTTCAACAAAATTTGCCTGTTTGACATGGTTTTGTTGTGGTTTATTCTGCCTGGCCCTGCAATTTTTCTCGATATGATCCATCTTTCTACATAATCTACACTGAATCGATGGATTTCCGTTGAACCAACATCCTTTTTCTTGATGATTTACGGTGGCTGCAAGGTCAAAACATCCTTTTCTTTGAAGATTCCTTCCATGGTTTTCCCTTTGCTACTTTATCTCCTTCCATCCTTCTGGTGTCCTTCATAGGTTGTTTGCCTTTATGTTGTGCCTGAAATGCCACTTCTTCTACTTCTACATCTCTTATACTTGATCTTTGTTCTTGGGCTTGAAAGTTACCGATCAGTTCAGCCACACATAAAATCACAAGATTCTTCTATTGCTGAAATCTTGGACTCAAACCTTGCTGGTAAGATTAATATCATCATCTCCACGACCTTTTAATCTGGAAAGGTTTCACCAAACAACCTTATTTTGTTAACAATCTCGACAAGTTTGGCTGAATACTCTTTCACAGTATCTCCTTCTTTCATCCTTAACATTGCAAATTCTCTTTTGAGAGTTAAGAATTTGACAGTCTTCAATCTCTCACTTACATTGAAATCCTCTTTTAGCTTCTCGATACTTCTTTAAGTGTTTCAAAATCCATTATTCTTGTGAAAATCACATCCGCTAGCGCTGAATGAAGACATGTGAGAGTCTTGGGTTTCCTTGACTTCGCATCTGTATAAATGTTCATTTGTACAACTGTTGGATTTGGTGCAAGTGGAAAATGGTCATCTTCACTTTCAATTGTTTCCCATAGACTAAGAGCTTTGAGATAAACCTTCATCTTTATCACCCATATGTGATAATTTTCTCCAATAAACATAGGAGGGCCTGCACCAAAGAAGCTCATGGATGCCATGTTACTGCTGCTCAGCTCTCACCTTAGAGGAACTTGAGAAAAAACCTTAGGTTTCTTGCCTTCATAGATCCTTCAAAAAGAAGGGCTCTTGATACCACTGTTACGATTGAACTTTAGAGAAAAAAAATAAGGTTCAGCAGAGGCAAATATTCGTTCATATCTAGATTTCAAAAGGCATACACATATATCTACATAGGCTATTCCAAAGTAAGTAGAGAACCATACATATCCAACATTTATTGAATTTCTTACAAAACATATTCCATAAATGAAGGACTACCTTTCCTTTACATACTAAACATAATATATGAAAATAACCATTAAACAAAAAAGATCTAAAAATATCTCATTTTCTAACATCTTGATGAATATACCAGTTCAAAAAGAATAGCTATTGGGGATGGTAAACGAATCTCAATTACTCGTCATTTTTCTACTTCATTAATTGCATAAAATAATGTTTTTAGACTAACTGATAATTTTTGTGTACCTACGATCCACCAAAATATTCATTATGTTTCAAACTTTGTAAAGATAATCTGACCTCCGTTGAATTTTCTCATTTTCTTTATCTGTGAAGTACTTGAAAACACGGGTTCCATTGGTATCTGATCGGAATAGGAACGGACTCTATGAATGGCTTCACGGTGAATAAGCCTACTATTTAAGTTGCCACCACAACAGTTTCTTGCCAAGTCTGGCACTGTGTCCTTGGTAATCCCGATTCAAGAATCTTGAGCTTTGTTTTGAATAAATATTCTCTCCCAGTTTCATAAACGCACAAGTTTTCCTTATGTAATTCTTGTTGTTCAAATAAAGTTCAACGTTTTCCATTCAATTGCGAGGAACACACTCTATGAATGGCCCAATTTCAAAGTGATTAAGGTTACTGTTCAAGTTACTACTACAACAGTTCGTCGCCATGTCTGGCACCGTTGCCTTGATCATTCCCATTCCACACTCTTGAGCTTTATTTTGCATAAATATTTTCTCCCAGTTTCATTAACGCCAAAAGTTTTCCTTTTGTAATTCTTTTTTTCCAAATGAAGTTCAAAGTTTTTCATTCAATTGCTTGTCTCTTTTTAGTATTGCTCCTTTACAAATACTTTTTATTGACTTGTCGGGTCATCACATTTCCTTTCCATTGATAAAAAGCGATATTATTGTGTTATCATTGATCAGTACAAAAAATATATTTTGTTGTAAACCATTATAAATAATGGTGAGGTTTGCGAGATTTTTTCCAAGTTTCATCCCTTAGTGAAAAATATTTTAAAAAGAAAATTGTCTCTCTTTATACTGTTGGTGGAGGTGAGTATAAAGGTATTGATCCGTATCTCCATTCTAATGGAATTGAAAACCTTGTCTGCCCTCCTCATACACCACAAAGAGTGGTCATCACAGAGCGTCCTCATCGGCACATTGTTGAAACTACCAAAACAAATTACATTAGGCATCCTTACCTTCACATTTTTTTTCATTTGCTTGTAATCATGACATCTATCTTACTAATCGATTGCCCACACAACTGTTAAATAATACATCATCTTATTAAAAAGTATTTGTTGTCAGACCCCGCTACAATGCGAGGCCAGCCCAATCCAACCATTGATATAAGTTGGGTTGGGCTTTTTTGGCCGATTTAGGAACGAGACATTTTAGCTCACCCCATTTGGCCCATATTATTTGTAGGCCCAGCCCGCAAGTCTCAGAGGCCAACCCGTGGGTTATTAATTTTTAAAAATATTTTTATACATATTTTCAATACTGTTTTATTTGTCACGATTTTATCAATAAATATTTTGAAAAAGAAAAAATCAAGTCCTTTGCAATATCATCTTGTATGGTGAATTGTAGATGAAGATGAACTTCTTAAGGAAACAATATCACATGTTTATTCAAATGTGATAGATGGTGGAAGAGGAAGCGGAAGGAAACTGAGTCGTAAAACATTAATCAATGGGTCATGTAATATTTAGTAATTTAGATTTATTAAGAATTTGGCTGCCTTGTATTGCTGGAAATCTTATAAATCAGCTAGTTTTTTTGGGAGAAATGGTGGAATGATCAGCATTTATCTGCTAAATCTTACGTTGGCTATTAGATATTTTTGTAAGTATTCACCAAAGTGTGTGATTTAAAAATGTATTTTTGTAACTATTCACTAAAGTGTGTGATTTATAAATGAAATTTTGTATGAATTGATGTCATGTTTATATACGTAGACGTTCGATACTCTTTCTAAGAGAGTAATATTGTTTATTTTTTGGTTGAAGGGCCAACCTGTCCCAACCCGTGGCCCGTTTAAGGATGGGTTGGAGTGCTATTTTATAGGTCATTTGATTAACAGGGTCAGCCTACCCCAACACATTTAACTCTCTAGGTCGTTTGGGTTGTGCCAACCCATTTTAACAACTCTACTTAGAACCTTTGGTTGTCTATGTTACCCATGGCTTAGGCCTTACCCCACCAATAAACTTGAGCCCCGGTCCACTCCTTCAGTCTATCTGGGCTTCTCTTTGTTCATTATGCACACCAATATTTTGAAAATATTTTCCCCTTTCACACACTATTTTCACATCTTCAAAATAAGTCTTTTAAGCTCACGTGGGTAGGTCTTGACTATCTCTGCACTTTCAATCCAGTTGTTAAGCCCATTACCAATCGTGTTTTAATCACTTGTAGTTCGACACTATTGGATTTTACATGAATTGATGTCAATAATGCCTTTTTACAAGGCATACTTGAAGAAGAGGTTTTTATGAAACAATCACCGTGATTTGAGGATGCCTCTCATCCTTCACATGCTTGACGTTTGCGTAAGGCTATTTACGTTCTCAAGCAAGTGCCTCGCGCTTGGTACAATGAACTGACATCCTATCTTTTTTTCATAGGAATTTCTGAAGTCTCACTCGGATCAGTCTATGTTTATTCTCTATGGTTCTAATTGTGTTGTGTATCTTTTGGTCTATGTAGATTACATAATTCTTACAGGAAACAATTCTTCAGCGGTTCATCAGGTTATCTCTACCTTAGCTTCCCAAGTTTGTTATTTCGATCCTCTGTCTACCAACACAGTCTTACCATGCCTGATAACGTACGGAATGCAGACTCCACTCGAAGCACCCCTAACCTTTTCGTTCAGTTTAATCCATTGTCACAGCTGCATATAAAGCTTGTTGGCAGCCACAACTTCTCCACCTGGAAAGCACAGGTTTCCATGCTTATGTGTGGGCACAATCTGTTCGGTGATCTTGATGGTTATTATCCCTCTCCTTCTTCAACTATAAAAGAAAATAGTAGAGAAGTGGAGAACCTAGATTACAACACTTGGTTCCTCTAAGATCAATTGATCCAGAATGCCATAATGGCTTCTGTCGACCCAACAATTGCTTCAACCGTGGTTGCTGCCTCCACTGCTCAACTTGCTTGGGACTCCCTGCACTTGGCTTATACCAACAAGACCCAAACACGAATATTTAGCCTTTGCGAACAGCTCGCACGCCTATCAAGGGGTTCCCTTCCAGTCACAGATTATCTCCATCAAGTAGGCTCTATCTGCAATGAGCTAGCCACTGCCGGTTCTATAGTCACCAACGATGAGTTGGATGTGAAAATACTGATGAGTGGTTTTGGGTCAGATTTTCATGAGATTTCCGCTACAATTCGAGCAAGAGATTCCATAATCTCGTATGACGAGTTGTATGCAAAACTTATTTACTATGAACACTTCCTAAAGCATGAGGAATTGAAGAAAGAACCTCTTGCAATAACTGCTGCAATGGTTAGTCACAACATATCTCCTAATTCAAAAAACCGCACTGCTTGCCGACCCAACAGCAACTCACAATTGCGTCCCAACAATCATCCAAATGCTCATGCACAAAGGCGTTACACCAATAACCATGTTCGCTGTCAGCTTTGCAACATACATGGTCATACTACAAATGTTTGCATGTCACAGTTTCACAATCATTTAGAAGTAAAAGCCAATATTTCTTGCGGGTAACCACGCTTAAGCAAACCAACAGATTGTAGTCTCCAGGGATACACATCATGTCACAACAGACCCTACCAATCTTGATGAATATACCAGTTAAGAAGGAATATCTATGGGTGATGGTAAACAAATCTCAATTACTCATCATGGTTCTACTTCATTAATTGCATCAAATATTGCTTTTAGACTAACTGATACTTTGTGTGCCTCCACTATCCACCAAAATATTCTGTGTATAAATATTTTGTCAATATAATCTACCCTCCATTAAATTTTTCCTGTATTATTTCTCCGTGAAGAACTTGGAAAAGCGGGTTCCGTTATAAGTAATTGAGCAACATGAATCAAAAGATATCTTTATTAATCTCTTAAGAAGTAATATATATATATATATATATATATATATATATAACAGAGCGTCTAATATAGAGTCTTTTCTTTTTGTGGAACTAAACCAACAAACTAGAAAAATAAGAAAACAACCAATGCAGTAAAACACTAAACAACAAGAATGTGTGTGGAGTGCAGTAACAGTAATAGCATTCTAATACCCCCCCCCCTCAAGCTGGATGGGTGCAACAACACCTAGCTTTGACAAATGGCGATGGAAGGAGCTCTTCGGAAGCGGCTTAGTCAGGGTGTCAGCCAACTAATAAGAACTAGAAATGTGCTTGAAGATACGACACTTATTGGAAACCTGTTGTCAAACGTAGTGAATGTCAACTGCTATATGCTTCATGCGGCTGTGAAGATTGTTGTTCTCGCATAAGTAGATGACGCCAAGGTTGTCAAAAAAGATTGTAGGGGTGTGGGGAGATGAACATGAAGTTCTTTGAGAAGATTTTTCACCCAAGTGGTCTCATCAACACCACTAGCAACAGCCCAATACTCTGCTTCAGTAGACGAGCGAGCAATGGTACATTGTTTTTTTGATGACGAGCTAATTGGACTAAGGCAAAGAAAAATTACATTACCTGTTGTGAAACTTGGATCAGTGAGGTTGACAGACCAGTAAGCATCAGAAAACACTGAGATATTAAGACTGGTGCTTGGAGCAATACGAAGGCCATAATTAGCAGTGCTTTCGAGATAGCGAATGAGGTGTTTAATAGCCTTCCAGTGAGCTTCAGATGGAGCATGCATAAAAGGAGACAATTATTTCACTGAGTAAGAAAGATCACTGAACAAATAGCTTGTCATAAGATAGGTTAGTTTTACCCTACTGATGACAGTCTCGCAATAATAATTAAACCTAGTATGAGAGGAACAATTGATTAACATAATATTTTCTACCAAAGAGACCATTCAATTATCTTTCCTTTTGCAATAATAGTCAAGACCTGGACAGTAAGTGAACCCTTTGCAATCAACCAAGCTTTGTACCGGTCAACTGAACCGTCAACTTTCATTTTGATCCTGTAAATCCACTTACAATCAACAACATTCATATTAGAATCCTGATGGACCAACTCCCATGTTTGATTCCGAATTGATGCATAAAATTCATCTTTCATTGCTAACCTCCACTATGGGTGCTTAAGAGCTTGTTTAAAGGTATAAGGGGTAACATGGTCAGGTAATTAGGCGAGATAATTGAATGGTTTCTTGGGGAAGAAAATACTATGTTAAACAATTGTTCCTCTCATACTAGGTTGAATTACTATTGCAACACTTTCATCACTAGGTTTAAACTAACTTGTCTCACGACAGTGTATTTGTTCACTGATGTTTCTTACTCAGTGAACAAATTGTCTCCATTTATGCATGCTCCATCTGAAGCTCACTAGAAGGATGTTAAACACCTCATTCGCTATCTCGAAAGTACTGCTACTTATGGCCTTTGAATTGCTCAAAGCACCGGTCTTAATCTCTCGGTGTTTTCTGATGCCTACTGGGTTGGCAACCTCACTGATCCAAGCTTCACAACAGGTTATGCAAATTTTCTTGGCTTACTCTGATTAGCTGGTCATGAAAAAAACAATGTAGCATTGCTCGCTCGTCTACTGAAACAGAGTGTCTAATAGAGAGTCCTTACAATTGTGGAACTAAACCAACAAACTAGGAAAATAAGAAAACAAGCTCCTAAAGTGGTTGATACATACCTAAGAACCTATGCAGTAAAACACTAAGCAGTAAGAATTGCTGTGGAGTGCAGTAACACTAATAGAGTTCTAATACACCCCCCTCTCAAGCTAGATGGGTGCAACAACACCTAGCTTTGACAAATGGTGATGGAAGGAGCTCTTCGGAAGCGGCTTTGTGAGAATGTCAGCCAACTGATCAAAATTAGATATCTGGCAACCTGTTGTCGAACGTAGTGAATATCAACAGCTATATTCTTCATGTGGCTGTGAAGATTGTTATTTAAGCATAATTAGGTGACACCAAGGTTGTCACAACAGATTGTAGGGGGTGTATTGAGATGAACATGAAGTTCTTTTAGAAGATTTTTCACCCAAGTGGTCTCATCAACAGCACTAGCAACAGCCCAATACTCTTCTTCAGTAGACGAGCGAGCAATGGTACATTGTTTTTTTTGATGACCAGCTAATTAAACTAAGGCAAAGAAAAATTACATAACCTGTTGTGAAACTTGGATCAGTGAGGTTGACAGCCCAGTAAGCATAAGAAAACACCGAGAGATTAAGACTGGTGCTTGGAGCAATACGAAGGCCATAATTAGCAGTGCTTTCGAGATAGCGAATGAGCTGTTTAACAGCCTTCCAGTGAGCTTCAGATTGAGCATGCATAAATGGAGACAATTTGTTCACTGAGTAAGAAACATCAGTGAACAAATAGACTGTCATAAGATAGGTTAGTTTTATCCTACTGATGACAGTCTCACAATAATAATTCGACCTAGTATGAGAGGAACAGTTGATTAACATAATATTTTCTATCCCAAGAAACCATTCAATTATCTTTCCTAATTACCTGACCATGTTACCCTATATACCTTTAAACAAGGTCTAAAGCACCCAGCGTGGAGGTTCGCAATGAAAGATGAATTTGATTCGCCAATTCAGAATCGAACATGGGATTTGGTTGCTAAGCATTCTAATAATAATGTTGTTGATTGTAAGTGGATTTACAGGATCAAAAAGAAAGTTGACGGTTCAGTTGACCGGTAAAAAGATCGGTTGATTGCAAAAGGGTTGACTCAACGCCCAGGTCTTGACTATCACTGCGCTTTCATTCCAGTTGTTTGTCAAGCCCACATCCAATCGTGTTTTCTCTCACTTTCAGTTTTACACGATTGGATGTTACATCGATTGGACGTCAATAATGCCTTTTTACAAGGCACACTTGAAAAAGATTTTTTTATGAAACAACCACCAGGATTTGAGGATGCCTCTCATCATTCACATGTTTGTCGTTTGCGTAAGGCTATTTATGGTCTCAAGCAAGCGCCTGGTGCTTGGTACAATGAACTTACATCCTATCATTTTTCTTTGTGATTTCTTAAGTCCCACTCAGATCCGTCTCTATTTATTTGCCATGGTTCTAATGGTGTCGTATATCTTTTGGTCTATGTAGAGTCCATCGTTGTTAGAGGAAACAATTCTTCAGTGGTTGATAAGGTTATATCTTCCTTAACTTCCTATTTTTCCCTAAAAGATCATGGCCCTTTATGATAGATTCTTGGGGTTGAGGTTCATCGAGATGGAAAAGGTCTTCGTCTCTCACAAGCAAAGTGTATTTCTGACCTTCTCCAAGATCTTCTGATGCAAGATTGCAATGGTTTTCCACTCCTATGAGTTCTTCTCAAAGTTTTCTACAAAATGATGTTACTCCATGTCATGATGCTACCAAATACAGGAAAGTCATTTTGTAAATTGTAGTATTTGTCTTTTAGTAGGCCTGATGTTTCTTACCCAGTGAATAAATTTTCTCAATTTGTGCACGCTCCATCTGAAGGTCACTAGAATGTTGTTAAACGCCTCCTTCGCTCTCTCAGAAGCACTGCTAATTCGAAAGAGGCTTAGCAACATTTGAGTGAGCTTCAGATGGAGCATTCATAAATTGAGACAATTTGTTCACTGTGTAAGGAACCTCAGGCCTACTAAAAGAAAAATATTGCAATTTACCAATGAGTTTCCAGTATTCAGTAGCATCATGAGATGGAATAACATCATTTTGTAGAAAACTTTGAGAAGAATCATAGAAGTTGACACACCATTGCAATCTTGCATCACAAGATCTTGGAGAAGGTATCAATTTGCCTATGAGAGCCGAAGACCTTTGCCATCTCGATGAACCTCAACCCCAACAAACTATGATAAAGGGCCAAGATCTTAAAGGGATAAAGAGGAAGCTATGGAAGAGAAAACTCGATGAACCACAGAAGAATTGTTTACTATAAAAACGATGGCATCTACATACACCAAAAGATATACAACACCATTAAAACCATGGAAAATAAATAGAGACGAATCCGAAAAGGACTTAAAAAATCCAAAAGAAATAAGATAGGATGTCAGTTTTTGTACCAAGCGCGAGGCGCTTGCTTGAGACCCTAAATAGCCTTACACAAACCACAAACATGTGAATGATAAGAGACATCCTCAAATCCTGGTGGTTGCTTCATAAAGACCTCTTCTTTAAGTGTGCCTTTAAAAAGGTTGTTGGGTTTAGCAAAGTGTGAATGGAAAAAGAAAAGAGAGAATATGGAAAAGTGAAATTATTGACGTCCAATTGATGTAACATCCAATCGTGTAATACTGCAAGTAAGAGAATAACACGAATGGTTGTGGGCTTGAAATACAACTGGACTGAAAGTGCAGTAATAGTCAAGACCTGGACACTAAGTGAACCTTTTTGCAATCAACGAAGCTTTGTACCGGTCAACTGAACCGTCAACTTTCATTTTGATCCTATAAATCCACTTACAATCAACAACATTCATATTAGAATCCCGATGGACCAACTCCCATGTTTGATTCCGAATTGATGGATAAAATTCATCTTTCATTGCTAACCTCCACTATGGGTGCTTTAGAGCTTGTTTAAAGGTATAAGGGGTAACATGGTCAGGTGATTAGGCAAGATAATTGAATTGTTTCTTGGGAAAGAAAATATTATGTTAATCAATTGTTCCTCTCATACTAGATTGAATTACTATTGCAACACTTTCATCGTAGGGTAAAACTAACCTGTCTCACGACAGTCTATTTGTTCACTGATGTTTCCTACTCAGTGAACAAATTGTCTCCATTTATGAATGCTCCATCTGAAGTGTTGGAATTCTGACCCCCAAATTCGCCTTAGGAACAGGTTTATTCTATATGTTCCTTTGAAAAATAATAGCAGTTGCGTTTTGTGAAGCAAATAAAATAATGACACAATATTTTATCGCGGAAAACCCCAACTCACAAGGGTAAAAACCACGACCTACACCTCTGTAGGATTTAACTCAACTTTATTAAACTTCAAGTCTCAACAAAAGATTACAAAGCTATGTAACCTAAGGAATTATAAACTCTAATTCCTAGCTAAGAAATTATAAACTCTAATTTCTAGCTACCCAAAGACACAAAAACCCCGGTTTTATATCTTCTAATGTTCTTCAAGTTCTACAACTTGTCGAACAAGTCCTACTCCCAAAACTCTGATTGTAAACAAGACTCTTGAATACATTCTTATAATTTCTCCTCACAAATTGCAACACCCCCAATAAATCTCAAAACTCTCTCAAACCTCTTGATTGTGTTTTGATCTTCTCTCTATGTAAGTGCGCAATTTTTTCTGATGCAAATAGCTCCCTATTTATAGATCAGAACTTCACCAACTCCTTGTATAATTCAAACTTGTATTTTCCTTCTACAAATCCTTGTTGACTTCTACTTGGACTGCTTTTCTACAGAATTTCCTTAAATAAATAAGAAAGCACAATTTCCTTAAATAAATAAGAAAACACAATTTCCTTAAATAAATAAGAAAACACAATTTCCTTAAATAGATTTCCTTAAATAGGAATTAGTTTTCCTTCTTTCACTTGGCTTTGAACTCCTTTATAAGAGGAAACTTTTTGTACTGGTTGCTTGTCGAAAAAACAATAATTTCACATCTTTATAACTTCTAATTCACGTGGTTGATGTTCTCCTTATCTAAGTCGGATTCGTTCTGTAAGGAACACGTCTATACAACCTGTTTCTTTCATCTGTTCCTGCATTTGTCAATTATCAAAATCTTTATCATTCTACCATGAAGCTTACTGGAAGGATGTTAAACACCTCATTCACTATCTCGAAATACTGCTACTTATGGCCTTTCAATTGCTCAAAGATCCGGTCTTAATCTCTCGGTGTTTTCTGATGCCTACTGAGCTGGCAACCTTACTGATTGAAGTTTCACAACAGGTTATGCAATTTTCCTTGCCTTACTCTAATTAGCTGGTCATCAAAAAAACAATGTTTCTTTGCTCGCTAGTCTACTGAAGTAGAGTATTGGGCTGTTGCTAGTGCTGTTGATGAGACCACTTGGGTGAAAAATCTTCTCAAAGAACTCCATGTTCATCTTCCCACACCCCCTACAATCTTTTGAGACAACATTGGTCTCACCTACTTATATGAGAACAACAATCTTCACAGTCGCATGAAGAATATAGTTGTTTACATTCACTACGTTCGACAACAGGTTGCCAAAAAGCGCCTTATATTCAAGAATACTCCTAGTTTTGATCAGTTGGATGACACTCTCACTAAGCCGCTTCCGAAGAGCTCCTTCCATCGCCATTTGTCAAAGCTAGGTGTTGTTGTACCCATTTAGCTTGAGGGGGGAGGTGTGTATTAGGACACTATTACAGTTATTGCACTCCACAGACATTCTTACTGCTTAGTGTTTACTGCATCGGTTGTTATATATGTATTTATCACTTTAGGAGTTTGTTTTCTTATTTTCCTAGTTTGTTTGTTTAGTTCCACGAAAGGAAGGGCGCTCTATTAGACTATATATATATGAGTCCTTAATCGATTAATAAACATATCTTTTGATTCATCTTGCTCAATTACTTATAAATAGATTTATTGTTTCAAATACCTTACTTTGAAAATCCAATTCCTCCTATTTTTAATTCATTGTGATATCAGTGTTGCGATTGGTAGAGTTCAAAACCGTTATTACAACGGTAAATTAAAACCTATAAAGAGGGAACACAGTAATGCAAGATCATATTTGATAAGTGGTACCATTAATGTGATTATATCAAATCTTGTGATAATCTTGGAGATCCTCTTACTAAGGCATTAACGAGAGAGAAGGTCTGGAGCACATCGAGGGGGATGAGATTGAAGCCTACAAATCCTTCAGTCATATATGAGGAAACCTAACTTGGGGACTAGAGAACCTCTAACCAGGTTCAAAGGGAAAAATTAATAATGTGATGACTTGTTGTGAAGAATGCACTATCTTTTTATTCCCTTCCTATGATGTGAGTGCATTGCTACGTGTAGTTTGTGAAAGTTGAGTTGATAAAACTCTTAATGAATATATGTATCCCGTATGAATGAGTGTAAATCTTATAAGAGCACTCTTGACAGATTTAACCTATGTGAGTGTGGAAGTAGGTCGGTTCAATTGAGAATTGAGCCTATTCTCAAAAGCACTCATGAAACCGGGATAGCACATGGTCATAACGTGTTGGCTTTAAAGCTCATGTCAACACCTTGATTATTATGTGTAAGCAGTGATATTTATTTCTCTTAAGAAGTCATTGTTCAAGTCTGAGACAACTACGACTCTAGAGTAAAAGTTATTGTTTCACTAAGTGGAGTTCAATGCAGAGCACACCTTTATTATGCATAGTAGTCTTCCTCCAATTGATAAGATTTCTTGATTAATATTAAAATGAGTGGGGAATTATTGGTTATTGAGCATTTTAATATTATTTTTTATATTAATTTTTCTCATTATTTTTGTGTCTTAATGCTACCTCATTATCCTCCATTTGGACATTGAATTTGTGGTCATATAATGTTGGAAGAGATGTTCCATTTAACGTTGGAAACTTGGGCAGCATGTTCATCAACCATTGATATCATTAGTTACCCCTCTGTTTATCTCATTCTTTATTCCTCCATTTTCTTTGTAACCTATGTAACATATGAAACTCCTAAGATCATTTATCTTCACTATTTACCATTCCATTATCTTCCTATTTAGTGGTTGCCTTCATTTGGTTTGTAACACACAATATACAAGAAAATATAGAGTGAAAGAGTTGGTCAAAAACAGTGTTCTTATTAGTTGAAGGGAGGTGTTCTTTTTGTGGAGCTTTGGACTCAACTGTTGTCCAGAGTTGTTGAGTTATACTTTGTGGAAGACTGTTTTATCCTGTAGGGGAAAAGTCAAGAAGGACTACAAGTGGACCGGTAAAAAAACATTTGTTGCACTGAGCTTAAATCTCCTTAAAGAGAGCTAGATGTCTGCGCCTCAGCCTGAAGATATTTATTTTCTTCATTTTATTTTCAATTGTAATCTTTTAATTCTAATTGCTTGTAATTTTTCACTAACACAATCTGATTGCTTGACTAGCTGAGAGGATGAATACATTAGTTTCTAGGTTGGAAGTTACAAATTGACTCATCTTATCGGACAAAGATGATTCCAACTTTCTGGGTCCAATTTTTTTTTCACTGCAGGTGAGATTACATCTTAATTTCATTCTTGATTACATGTCTACCACTATTAATCGTGTAACCAAACACATTCATAAATTGAACCAAAGGTTGCTTTTGATACTATTGAAACTCTGCAGAACTCCACTTTTTCTGGCATTATCCTACAATCATCTCACTAGGGAGTATGTTGCAGAGACATTACACTACAGAATCCTATATCTCTTGAGAAAATGAGGAATAGGGTGAATGTAATTCGAGTGTTTTAGCTAATTTTAAGAATTATTATGCTATGAACTCATGTGTAATGATTAATGTCTCCTAGTAGTATACGATTTAAGATTTAACTTCAATTTATTGGAGAAAAGGACTTATTGTTGATCTCTGCTAGTTTCAAGAATTCCCTGTCATAGGGTAGTAGGGCAAGTTAAAGAATATTTTGTTGTTTCTTTATCTCTTCCTGAATTTTTCTTTGATAATTTTAGCTTAAGTAAATTATTTCCTAAAATGTCAAAGAGGTAGCTGAATGTATTTGGACAATATCCTTTTATGCTTTTGTGACTGATTTTACTTTCAGTATCTGCTAACTTCATTGTAATTTGGTAGTTTATGTTGGGATTTGTGATAGGTATATTTATATTGAAACTAAAATGGGAAAACATGCAATGCCGGATATTCATCTTTAGTTAAAATCTTGCGAGTAAATCCATTTTTATAGCATAAAGTGTTTATAGTCAATTTTAAAATTTGCTAGTTACTATGTAATAGTTAGACATATTAGAGAAGTTTGAACTATAGTATTGTTGCCAGCAACAACTTCTTGTAAATTGGAAAGCATGTATCCTAAAAGTCAGAATTGAATTATCTCATTGGTCTTCCTTTGGGAGAACTTTATATGAGTTTAATAGTCTAGCTATAGATTTTAATTGAGTGTTAACACAAATCACCAATTCAAATAAGAGTTATCATTAGAAGGGAAAAAATAATATTTTGGAAGTATCTCATCCTTCCAAAAATATCATTTCATTTGTAATATGTTGTTTCTTTTATTCCAATTTTTGTTTTAATTGCCTAATGCGTAAAGTAAGGTGTAAATATTCTAATGATTGATTTGACTAGTTTAATTTTTCTAGGATTCTTCCCTTAAGATTATCTGAAGTGTAGAAATTGTTCCTAGGAGTGATCGATTTTTTTCTTGCTTTAGCTATTCCAAAGGCATACATTTTTACTACTTCATAAAGACTTCAGTTTGCTTAGACCTTGAACCTTCTACAACTTGAGATTTATTTGAATTCTTACCTAGATTTTTAGGTTTACATACGAATTTAATAGAGTTAAGCATGTGAAATAGAAATAGTAATGGTGTCTTGACACGCCAAGTGAACTTGTTAGATGGCGATTCCTACCTAAAACTCTATCTTTAACAATGATTACATGTAGTTTCTCTTTTAATTCATGTAATGTTTGATTATGATGTGAGAAATCCTACATTGGTTATCTTGTACTTAATAGTTAGTAGTTTTCATGAGTATGTTCATGGAATTTACACGGCTAAGTAGAGTAGATCATTTGTGAGTGTGATGATATAGTAAACTTGTTAGGGTAAAGCTTTCCGTTAAAAATTGGAGATTACTAATATATATTCTCCATTTTTACATTTTAGATATCTGAATTGATTTTCTTTTTAGAACAGATGCAGATTCAATTGGAATTAAAAAAATATAGTGGAAAGCTAGAAGAAAGGTCTTGCGAAATAAAATAGTACATGATTAAAAAAAAAAGATACCAAAGATCCAGTCGGTGAAGGGAGATCTTTACAACCAATTTCATCAACAAAGATAATAATATAGTTGGGAATAACAGATCAAAATTGTCATTTGTTCCATATAATTTGAACGAGCTCTCACAAGATAAAGGGAGAGACACAATTACCAAGTTCGGAAGTAATAAAATAGGAGAAAACTTAACACACAATAGGAAGCTCATGAGATTTCAATTGGCTGTATTCTTAGGATCGGGGGAAGACAAGATGATATGAACAACACAAGAGAACTACCAAGGAAGACATTATTTTTGTGTATAATATCTTATTTAAATTTTGGCTACAATGATTTGGGACTCTTTAAAGGGGATATGTATTTTAGGACACGACATAACTAAGAGGGAAAATTGTTGATTCGTGCTCAACTAGTTACTAACAAACTGGCTACAAAACATTGTACAATAATAAGAAAGTTTGAATGTGACGTTCTTTGATATTTTCCCTACAAACAGGAAGCAAACCTAAGCCAGACATTAAGTCTGGTGTGAAGAAATATTATTGAAATACCTACATTTCATTTTCATGAAATATACCTTACAAATATAATTTTATGGGTATATGGATCTGGAGACTAGCCATAATGTGAATCGCACATGCGGTGAATTTAGTTAAATCAAAAGTGGAAAGATTCTAAATTTAAAGTTTAATTAAAAAAAATGACCTTGAAGGACCATTCTTTACTACATTACTATTTCAATAAACATGTTTATAAGGAAAATAATAATTGTACATTGCAATTCCTAAAGGAATGAACGAAGAGTCAATTGCAATTCTTAGGGTAAAAAAAGATTATTTTTTTACCTTTCACCTGTTGATATAGCCTTTTCATTTTACCTTAATTACTTCATCTTCCAAATTTATTAAAATATATGGATATTTAAGAGAAACAAAAAGAAAATAAAAAACAAACATATAAAGAGCACTTCAAAGAACAAGAAAGCATACATTCACTTATTTGATATTAATGAATAAGAATTTGACATTATAATTTCAAGGCATCATAATAATTAAGTGGTACAAAAAATTGTGAATGTTCCAATTGTTTGGAATAGTTACAACAGGTCGATGATAGTGCTTGTTTATAAAATATCTTTATTATCTTAAATAGTATTAAGAATAATATTTGAAATCATTTATTATATATTATTACCTTAATAACTCAGCTTATTAATATTATATTAAGGTTTTAATTTGGTAGCCAGTCGTTTGATTTTCTTACTATTGTAATGGCTAATTGCCTTTATGACATTAACTATTTAATATCTTAATATGGGAGTTACAAATATGGAATATTTGATTGACAACTATTATTGATAGTATTTTATAGTATTAATGACATATTGACAGTTAGAAAAGGTTTTTGTTGCACACGGCTGAAGAGGTATAAATTTACCATATATCTATATATCAATATATAGTACTTTGTTGTGTTAAAAAATAGTATGAGACATTACATTAAAATAGTTTTCGTCCTTATTAATTTATTGGGTTTTCTTAAGTAAAATATATTCTTTCTTAAATTCTGACTCCTAGTTTTATTACTAGAAGATCTTGTTAAATCCTTGGTGATACACCTTTATCGGTAAAATATCTTTAAGGTTAGTGCCATAGGCACGCCTAAAACTACGTGATTTTCGTGATTTCCAATAATTTTACAACAATCAGAAGGATATTTCGGTTAATATGGTTCACAGAAATGAATTACCTGCTTTGTTTACTAATAATACGACAATTGATGCTCAAACATCTCATGGTGTTGTCCCTAGTGTGCCTTCGCACAACTTTACTAAATACTTCCCTGATGTTTCAAAAGTAGACGTTTTTGGTTGACATAATTTTAAGAGGTGACATGAACGAATTTTCTCTACTCTTGACATGTATGGAGTGACGTCTGGCTAACAGAATCGAAACCGGAGGAATCTTCTTCTGAGCAACTAAATCAATGGATTTATGCAAATAAGGTATGTAAGCACACAATATTAAATACTCTTTCTAATGAAATGTTCGATGCAGATTGTTCTAATAGGGAAGCAAAGGAGATTTGGGAATCGGTACTTGCTAAATATAATGTTGAAGATGCTGCCAAACACACATTTGTTATTGGTAATTTTTACAAATGGGAGATGACTGAGGAGAAAGATGTAAAGGTACAAATAAATAAGTTTCACAAACTAGTTGAAGATCTTATGTTAGAGAAAATTATTTTACCAAAGCAGTTTGTGACTGGTATATTGATTGAAAAACTACCAGAATCTTGAAATGATTACAAAAAAAAAATTGAAGCCCAACAAAAGCTATTATCTCTTGAAGCTTTGGTGAAACACGTCATTATTGAGGATTCCAAAAAATTGCAATCATATTTTGCCAAAGTAAAAGAGATCGCTACAAAAGCCAATCTTGTGGAAGACAATTGCATTAATGATAAGAGGTATGGAAAAGAACTTGATTATAAGCTCAGGTCAACAATCAAAATTTCAAGATAAAAGGTAATTGTTTTGTGTGTGGCAAACCAGGCTACCATGCAGGTCAATGTAAAAATAGAGCTCGGAAAAAATGACAATCCTGCTAAGCCAAGAGTAAATCAGGCTGAAGCAGATGATATCATAGTGACAATCATTTCTCAACCTAATCTTATGGTCGATGTGAGTGACTGGTGTTAGATTCAGGTGCTACTAGGCACATTTATCCCAACTAAAGAGATTTTGAGTCTTACACCCAAGTCAATGAAGGAGAAGAAGTTGTGTATCGTGATGATTCTTCAATCAGTCAAGTCATTGGGAATTGAAACGTTCTACTCAAACTCACATCTAGAAAAACCTTGGCATTCACTAAAGTGTTGCATCTTCCTAGCATCCGAACCAATTTGACTTCCGTGGGATTATTTGGAAAGGTGTGTGTGAAAGTTACATTTGAATCTGGTAAGGTAGTGATAATTAAGAATAATGTGTTTGTGGGTAAAATGTATTGTAATCATGACTTATTTGTTCTCAATGTTTTAAGTCATGAAAGAAGAAGGTAGTACTTAATTGTTTACTTTTGACATTCTAAATTGGAACTAGTTGAAAAAAAAATTGTTTTTTGATAATAGAATTTTCTCCTATGTTAATGTTGTTTTCAAAAGGTTAAGGATTCGAAAAATACATATTGTTCTTTTAATGATGCAATTTGATTCTATAATTTAATTTTTTTCTTGTGACCAGTAGATGAATGATGATATATAGTGTTTAATTGAAGTTATATTTTTATCTTATTATGATGAAATGCTCATTTGAAAAATTGGTTAAAGTTTTTATTTAGAAATACTAGTTGGGGGTAACATACTTTATGTGATCTTGTTATTCAAAATCGAATATGTGTTCATCTATTGTGTTGATTATTTAAATCGGCTAAATATAATGGAGTTAGCTGATAATGATGTTAAGTGGTTAAGTAACCTCAATTCCATGAATTGTGTGAAGTCATAAGTGAATTTGGCAAATTCTATGACTCAAAATGGGGGTGGGGGTGGGGGGATAATAAATAAAGCATCAACGAGAATGGGACTATTGTCAAGTTGTATATAAAACATGATGGTAATACAACTTATGTGATTGAAGATTCCATAAATTAGTTTCATATGGGTAATAACAAATCATCGTTTGATCTTATGCACTATAATTTTTGTCCTGATCTATTATGATGTGCATATAGTCCAAATTTGCAAGGAAAGCGAGGTTAAGTTGTAAATCCATAACCATATCCTTTATAGGTGGTGTATTGCTCTGGAGAATACACTTGATGGGTGGACCTATATGAGTATGGAGTGGTTCCATTTCTATGAAATTGTGATGGATTTCTAAAGAATTCATGATTACCAGGACACATTCATGGCCTCTTAGCGCACAAACTTTTTGGTTCATAGAAGTTTTAAACTTCACCATTTGTTCCGTATGTTTAATATTACTTTATCTAGGTTTGATTCATAGTCTTCGAGAAATCAGATTCGACGCAATATTCTTTCTTTTGAAAATCCAGCATAATTAACTTTTATACTTTTAAAATATTATATTATATACTTATATTATTTTTTATATATATGAGGGGTGGTTAATAAATATCTTTATTATCTAAAAAAGTATTAAGAACAATATTTGAAATAATTTATTATATATTAATACATTAATAACTTAGCTTATTAATATTATATTTAGGTATTAATTTGGTATCCAGCCGTTTGATTTTCTTACTACGGAAATGGCTAATTGCCTTTATGCCATTAATTATTTTGTATTTAATTTGGGAGTTATAAACATGGAATATTTGATTGACAACTATCATTGATAGTATTTTATAGTATTAATGGTATATTTACAGTTACAAAAGGTTTTTTGTGCACAGGGCTGAAGAGGTGTGAAACTTACCATATATCTATATATCAATATATAATATTTTGGTGTGTTAAAAGGATCGTATGAGATATTAAATTTAAATAGTTTTCTTTCTTATCTATTTTCCGGGTTTTCATAAGTAAAATACATTATTTGTTAGATTTTTGCTCCTAATTTTAGTACTAGAAGAGCTTGTTTAATCCTGGGGATACACCTTAACCGATGAAATATCCTTAAGGACAGTTCCATTGGCACGCCTTAAGCTACGTGATTTCCAATAATTTTACAACTGTGCATTGAGAGGATAATTGTCATATTTATTTTGATTGTGTCGAAGAAGATAATTTCCAAACCCATGGTTTGTATTAGGTACAAATATTTAAGAGTTCATTCTAAATTTTCTATTGAAATGGAACTTTTATAGATCTTCTCTATATCTTGCATGAAACGGTATGATGGCACAAAAAGATACTAAATATTTGGAACTCTTAATGGATAATAGATGGGCATATAATATATCTATGGAACAGTGAGTCATTGTTTAGCTATTAGTTCTTTACATGTTATTTTTTGTTTGAGCTTTATTCTTGTGATAAATCTTCATTGTATTTATTATTGAACTTAATTCGGATAGTCTATTGGCGTAACAATCTAAGGTAGACAACAATGATGGAATATGTTGTTCATAATTGTTTTAGTATTTCTGGATTATTTGTTACTATATAAATGGTCATATTTTTTTATGATAAATTCTAATCATGTGAGTCATCATTTATTAAATAATCATTACATGCATATTTTGTGAAAATATAAATCATTCTAATGAATCTAACAAAAAATTCACGTGCAACACAGGTGCCCAGTGACTAGTCAATTAAAATGCAAAAACATTGATGTATCATAAAGGAATTCTTCACAATGACACCAAGGGTTAACTCTTTTTACAAACACTAACCTGAATAGGGAATACCTTGTTTTTCCAGAAAATCAAGAATGGAAACGTTTGAATTCTTGAAACTGTAAAAACAGAATATAAAGAGTGATGAGTTTGAATAACTTGAATGCATAGACGAAATTATATATAGAACGATATAGAGAAAAAGAACAAAAGAAACTTGAATTTAAATGAGTATTTTTTGTGAGAGAAAATAGTGAAAAGAGAGGGAAAATAAAAAAGGCTATGTAATGTTTGTGCTATAAGACAGATAGTAGAAGATATCAATCACAATCTTCAAGAAAAACAATAAAATCTACCACATAATGACGCAAGGGAAACAACTAGTAGACTACGTAGCAAACATTACTATTGACAATGGAAACTACATATTTTTGGATTTAAACAACTTGGATACAACAAAGAGAAGGATTATAAACAGTAACAAACTAAATTGCTCATATTTGAGAGTATCACAAACTAGTAGATACTACGAATGGGAAGGCCACAACATCATAAGTTTTTCACATCGACATCATTTACAAAACATCACTAGTCTAACAAAATATGAAGATCTGTGTGACCTAGTCTACTTCAGCCAGCAAAAAGGGACTCAGCAAAAGGGAGGAATTGGAGTCAGATGGGAGCTCTTAACCTGGAAGGAGTCTTTATCACTAGTTTGAAGAGGTGGACTGAAGCTACTCATGCATTATGATCAATCACCATCTACAGAAATATGGGAATTAGATGTGATAAAAGGAAGAACAAAAGACAAAGGTGAGCAAGAACCTGGACATGAGGTATCATTTCGGAAGACAAACAAGATAGAAAAAGCAACACACATGAGGAAAGACCCACCATAGAATAGAAGGTAGCTGCAAAGACGAAGAGAGGCATTTTAAGCACGAATAAAAAACATACAGAATTAAGCAGGATGAAGTATACTTGTTCTTGTTATATCAAGAAAGGAAGACACAAACACATGGTCATGAATGTTGAGGATCCATAAATTGAGGAGGTGAAACTTCTTTTTGATCCAAAGTAAGAGCCTTTTTTGGGTGTGGGGGTGGAGTTAGGTTGAAAGAGAGAGGCGGATTATGAAATGGGGAACCCTAGTATTAGGGAAATCTTATTGGCAGTATGTCGCAGGCCATCCAGATGGGCTACCATTTATTTGTTTTGTTTATTAATTGATATGGGCACTAGGCCCATATGAGTATTGTAATGTTTTTAGATTCATTTTAATGAAAGCCCAAAAGTTGTTCTAAAAAAGTGTGCATTAAGTGAAATAATTAGAAGCTTTCCCACGAACCAAGATGATATAATGTATGAAGATTAAATCATCAATCTGTGTAAAATAAATTTACACTCAAAATTTCTAGATTTGAAATGTGAAATTTTTATTTAACATATTAAATCAGAAATAATAGTATGTGTATATTCTTTTATTGTATAAGAATTAACATGCATAGGTACTTTCGGAAAAAGCTAATTTTTTTTCTTCAATTAAATTTGTCTATAAATTCTTGAAATTGTTTTTCCTATTTTAGCTATGCCGGTTAGTTTTAATTCATATACTTTAGCTATAGCTTTATTATTTTGAAAGTTGGTGTTCTTATTAATTCATATACTTTAGTTATAGTTTTATTACTTTGAAAGTTTGTGTTCTTTGTGTAAATTTTGTAATTACTTTGAGTAAAAATAATAATTGTCGATGAAGTATAATAATTTAATTATAGACATCTTAATAGGCCTCATACATTAACAATGAAGTTATTTTTAAAAACAATGAAATTATTTTTAAAAAAAGGCTCTGCTCAGATTAGTTACAAGGGGTTTTCAAATTTTTGCAGAACCCATTATAAAGGTGATTGAGTTAATATAGAGAATCATAGGCCATGTATTGATTTTACTTGACAATTTCTTCATAGTCAAGTTCGTCACATATCTTCAAGCAATTGGGTCAAAAGTTTCATCATAGTCTATCTCTTTCTAATGGTTGTATCCTTGAACTACTAAAATGGTTGTCTTCCTTGTGATATGCCCTTGGTCATCAAGCTTGTTTCCATACACCTTACTAGTTCCTATGAAAGTTCTGTTATAATTTGATGTTTGGAGACAAGGTTCCACAGTTCACTTTGCTCACTAATTTAACCATATAGCAATGCCACCTTGATATCTTTTGGCTCTATGTGTGAAGGATATGTTTGGAAGGCGCATATATTCCTTATATTGGATCTAGTATGTATTCCTACATCAATCGGTGTTAGGATGTTCTTAACCGGATGTGAGATTTTATATTTCCAGTTGCTTCATTGGACATTCTTGTAACATCCCAAAATATTTTAAAATATATTTGAGCCATTGATTATTTGGGAATAAGATTTCACCGATTGATTCTACTTTTTCTTACATGTTAATGTCACTAAAATTCCTTAGGATAAAATTGAGTTGAAAACTTTCCTTCCAATTGACTTTCACTATAAGAGTTTTCTTCGGTCAGCTTTAAATGGCGATATCACTTAGAATATAAAGATCCACGTGACCCATTACCTATTTAATTAAAGGTATTTGAATCTTTTTTCCAATGCCACAAATTTCGCGTCGATAAGAGTTTTGAGTAAAACGTTATAACTATTTTAGTAATTTGATACAGTGCATTAACGAATTAGCCGACGGAAAAATATTTAAAAATGGTCGTTATTTTCTTTTTACCTCAAAGAAACCCTAAACGAGTTTCTGGACTAATTAAAGGCTCAAAAAATCAGATTTGCATTTCTTAATCCCCCATTCTCTCCTCTGTCAAAACCCTAAAGAACAATTAAAGTAGAAGACTCTATTCAAGATTCTATCAAATCTTTTTCAAGATTCTTCTTCAAGGTCCCTTTTTCTCGAAAAATTTCATTCCTTCCAACTCAGATTCCTCCATACAATTATGAATTACTAATGAAAATCATAATTCTTCGTCATAGAGATTTCAAGAAACTAATTCAAGAATCTCAAGAAAGGGTTTCTTAATTGTTCTCCTTATAGCTAGGGTTTCAAGGCTTATATTCATGTATTTTCAAGATTCTTTACGAATCTTGTTCTTTAAGTTATTTAAGGCTATCATAGTGTTGGAATAGTTTCTCCTTACGCCCTACATCTACTTCAAATCTAAAAGAAGAGGAATCTAGAATTCTATCCCTAGATGTAAGTATTCTTGAGATGAGTTGGTTTTGAGTTCTTGATTCTTTTGAAATTTTATTCCTATTTATTGAATTGATATATGTTATGCATTAAGATTCTTGAGTTGATTCGTTCATGTCTATATTTCAACAGGAACCCTACAGATTTAGTATTCTTGAGATGGGTAGTATCGTTTGAGTTCCAAGTTTCTAGTTCTTGAGTTCTTGCATTTCAAGTACTGAGTTTCCATATTGTTGTTAAGACCTATGAGTTGAGTCATTCATGTCTATAATCCTGCATGAACCCGATAAATTAAGCTAAAAGTTCCGAGAATCCTTTTAAAGCCAACATTTGAGTTTTAACCTGAGTTTTTGAGAATGTAAAAATGAGTTTTGAGAAAGACATTTTAAAATATACAGTATACCATGCCATCAATATTCGAGAAGTATGGTATCTAGATATACCATCAATGTTTATGCAGTATGACTTCACGAGTCATCAATGTTCATATCACAATATGATTTTGATACAATTTTGAGAAAGAGATTTCAAGTATGAATTGAGTATAAAGGAACAAGGTGTTCCCAAAGGTATCAATTTAATATTGATAAAAGAGAAACTTTGATTTCTAAATGAGCTATGAGTTCAAAGATATTTCAAGATCACTTACCTTTTTAAGAGGATGGTTTGAGCAATAATCTCAAACCAGAGGAAGAATATGTTTTTAAACATTGAGAATGAGTACATATTATTGGGAATAATACTGAGGACCAATATGAGATGAGTTTATACAACTCACATTCCATATAAACCATGTATGTCAACATGGGTACGATATCATACTTTTTAGATGAATCCTAAGTTTCGTTGGGTAGGGCTTAGTGGATCCACTTAGTTTTGGTGTTCTATACCCCGCCAAGATATATGACAGTTCTTGCAGCATGGGATAGACGTTGTATCATGACGTAGCTGATAATGATGATTGTCGGTTAGAGAATCTCCCAAATAGAGTTAAAAGTGTATTCTTTTTATTATATCACTTAATATGTTTATTTCAGAGATGAGTAAATATTTTGTGAAGTTTTAATTATTTCACTTCTTTATTTCTTTGAATCTAGTTGAGCATATATCAATATAAATTGCAATCCTTTCATTAGCTAATTGTTATTCAACTATATTACAAACTCGTACATTTCAATGTACTAATGTATTCGCTCTTTTAATGATACACATACATGTTCTTAGGATCCTCAACAAGTGTCTATTGATATCACTTCATCTACTCTCTAGCTTTTGAGTAAGACGTCCTTGCTTGTGGAGGACTCCCTTTCTATGAGTTGTTAGTAGTAGTTCCCTTGAGGAGTCGTATTTCTTGTCCCGACACTCATCTTTGTATAGTAGAGGCTTATGAGATAGACAATTTGTGAGATTCGTTGAGTTTTCAGATGTTTTATTTAAACTTATGATTCATACTTAATATGTTCAGCAAAGTTTTAAGATTTAGTAAGCTACTTTTAAACGCTTCTTCAATTTATGTTTATGTATGCTTGAGTTATTCTTATGCTTGTAGTCAGACATGATGAAATTTTTCTTGGTGACCAACAATGATTCTCGAGTGTCGACCACGTCGAGGGTGTAGGCTTGGATCGTGAAAAAATTGGTATCAGAGCACATAATTCAAGTGTCCTAGGGTATCTAGTCGTGTCAGTATGATCTTATTTATGGTTATGAGGGCCCCACTTCTATAAATAAGGGACTACAAAAATTTAAGCAATGTTTCCCTTCTTTCATACTCTAAATTGTGTAGTAGAATTGTGTCATAAGGAATTTATTCTAACTCGTTCATTTCTCATATAAATTAGACTACCCATCATACTCAAGATAGTTGAAGACCAAAGTTAGATCCTTATTGATGAGTTACTGTCAGCAAAAATCTTGAGAAAGTGATGAGACTGCAGAGGGGCTTGAGAGAAGCCCGTGAGTGAGATTAAGTGTTGAGATTTGAACGAACGCACTCTTTTTCATATGAATCGTGCATTTGAGCTTGAGCGAGATGCAATCCGAGACTTGTTTTTCTAAACCGTGTTTAAGCTGAGGTCCTTATGAGGAAGTGTGTTTTAGAGCAGGGATAGTATTTTCACCCAAAAGATAGTGTGAGTTATGATACGTATACCAGGGGCTATGTTTTCCATGAATCCCAATTATCATCACGCTTTTCATGGTTGACAGACTGATAAAGACTTTATCACCTAAAAAACCTTTAAAGGTCGCCACCGACGGCCAACATAACTCATCTGCCTACTTTGAGATATCTGAAGTCTATCTTGAATCACCTTTGCATGGTCTAAAGCCTCGTGAGGACAGAAACAAACAAACCACAGAGAGACACCTACCATATAAGGCTTCTAATTGGGCTATCTATATGCTAGAATGATAGTTGTTTTTGTATACAAAATCTGCCAAAGGTAAGAAGTTGTACCACTAAACTCCAAACTCTAAAGCACAAGTCCCAAACATATGTTCAAGAAATTTAAATGGTACACTCTAATTGACCATTATTATGTGGGTGGAACGATGTGCTAAGGTCTACACGAGTGCGCAACTCGTCTTGAAAAAGTCCGCCAAAAGCTAGAAGTAAACCGAATACCCCGATATGACATAATAGTGACCGACATACCCTATAGATAACTTCCTCATGATTGTAGATATGGGTCGATCATTTGGCGTTCAATGAAGACTGAAAAGGGAGTAAGTGTGCTGACATGGTCAATAAATTAAAGATGACCCTAATACTATCAACACCTGTAGAAGTCCAATGCAATCTTTCCAAAAAAATCCATGGTCATGCGTTCTGACTTCCACTCCGAAATGGGTAATCTCTAAAAATCTCCACCAGGCCTCAAATGCCCTGCCTTCCCCTACTGTAACTAATACAATGGGATAAATATACTGTAATATCTCTCCTCATGCGGCCCATCCAATAATTCTTTCTCAAGTCACAATGCTTTAGGGTGCCTATATGGATATATTATCTAGAATCATGGGCCTCACGAGTATTAGCTTTACAAAAACGCCAACTCACTAGAAAGAAAATACGAAATGAAAATCTCAAAACTCTTTCTACATATAAGGTAATTAACAAACATCACTCGCTAACACATGCTCTTGAAGTTCTACCGAATCCACATCCTCAAACTGACGACTGCGGATCTAGTCAAGTAGATATGGTTGAACGCCCACAGGCTAAAGCACACCTATCATTTGATACATCCAACTGAACCATTTGATTAATTAAGGATTGAGTGTACAAAATCTAAAGGTTGATCCACCATAGATATGAAGTCTAGACTACATTTACTTACTTCCTTTCGACTCAAAGACATTTGCCTTACCAAGATGGTAGAAAATAGAGAGTTCATACTCCTTTAGAATCTCAATTCGGTGATGCTGCCTCGATTTAAGCTCCCTGTAAATTATGATGTATTGAAGACTTATGTGATCAGTGTAGATCTGATAACAAACATCATACATGTAACGCCTCCAAATCTCTACCGCAAAACTTTCGCCGCCAACTCAATATCGTTGGTGTGGTAGTTGCACTCATGTAAACTAGTTGTCTCAGCACATAGGCAATAATTCATCCTCGTTGCATCAATACACAACCCAAGCCAATGTTTGTTGCATCACAATAGACCATAAAGCCCTCACCATCAACTTGAGGAGTCAATATAGAAGCAATAGTTAACACCTCATTAAGCTTCAGAAAGCTCTACTCACACTCCTCAAAACCACTCAAAAGAACATCAAGGAGAGTTATATAGGTCAAAGGTGCTACAATTATTGATAATCCTTCTATAAACCATTTGTAGTAGTTTGGTTATTCGACTAAGCTTCTTAGTAACTCATTGGCCTAGCCCAATCACGAATAGTCTCAATCTTCTCTACGTATACAATGATGCCATCTTCGGGCACCACATGCCCCAAAAATCCATCAGACAGAAGTGACTTACATTTTGAGAACTTGTCATAAACCCACTGATCTCTTAAAGTTAGGAGAACGATCCCCATATCCTTCTCATGACCACTCATGCTCTGTGATTATACTAGGATGTCATCCATGAAAAGAATGACTGATAAATCAACATACCGTCTAAACACCCGCGCCATCAAGTCCATGACGCTGGCTGGGCATGAGTCAACCTAAATACATTAGCAGGAAATCATAGTGGTTATATCGAGTATGAAATGCAATCTTAGGGATGTCAGCTTCTCTATTCCTCAATTGATGGTAAATTGACCTTAGATCAATCTTCGAGAACACTGTGGCACCCTGATGTTGGTCGAATAGAACATTAATCCTAGGCATGAGGTAATGGTTCTTTACCATCACCTTATTCAAGTACTTATAATTAATATACATGTGTATCTTATAATCCTTCTTCTTTAGAAACAGGATGGAGCGTCCCAAGGCCATGGTATAGGCCTGATGAATGAATTACCTAAGAAATCTTGAAGATGAACACTTATTATTTCTAAACTTCATCTCTACTCCACTGGGTGAACAATTAATATTAATTAGCTAACCCAAGAACTACACATTTAAAGATACGAAAGAACGTTTTAAATGCAAGTATCAAATAGAATTCCCATAAACTCCAAAAGTCTAACAATCATTACTAAAACATTGCATAACTATTCCCTAGAACCTGAAATTCAATGTACCAAATCTCTAATGTTTAAAAAGTTTAAAGGGAATAGGTACAACCCAATTAAACATAGAAATATCTAACTAGAAAGTGTGAGTCCGAAAGAGTGGACTAATACATAATAAACTCATGGCAGTCTGGAAGGACTGGCTCACCCTTGAATTAGATTGATCACAGATTTCCTAGAATGAGGTATGTCAGAAGCCGCCTGCAGATGCCATGTACTCTAGAAGAAAGAGAAAGTGTAGTATCAATACACAACCACAATGTACATAGGTAGGATCGCACGTCTATTCAAGTAAGCACAACATATACAAGCCGTTACAACATAGTAAACATGACATGTTTAGAGATGATATTCACATTGGTGATCATTTCAAGAGAAATGTAAAATTCCACATTCACAATACAAGTAGATATAACAATTCAATTGTCCTCTCATGGAACCCATACAAAAATTATACGTGTAACGAAACGTGGTACCCAATCCCAATTAATGTGTCGGATGTGACACTCAATCCAATATATGTACGAGAATGTGGCACCCAATCTAATATATGTGCTAAAACGTGTAACTCGATCCCAATTGGTGTATGGGAACGTGAATTTCGGTTCATTTATCATACCACAATCACAATGTACATTCTCAAAATCATACAATCAAGCGTTGAGTCATGTGATAAGATCTTTTATTCATACTGATTTACATTAGGTTTGATCAATAGTGCTACATTCACATACACATGCATTACAATGAAGCAAATACCAAAATACATCACACAAACACGAAAACATACCATCAACTACCTCAAACAAAAACTTGAATCCCCTAAGGCACTTGAATCTTCCCTTTACGGATTTTTCTACTTGTTCTAGGTCTACAAACAATTAATATACGCAAAGATCTATAATAAAAGTTCTAACCATCCGAATTATAACAAACTCAATAAACCAAGACCTAACCCATGATCCTAGGTGAAAATAGGACTTTTTCCCACAATCGAATTTAGTCCACCCCCAATACTAAATAACAAAGAATCTAAGTTCTACAGATAGAAAAATAAATTAGGGGAGTAAAATCCTTACTTTTTGCACCAAATTTTGTGGAACACTTTCAAGAATTGCATAGGGTCGTTTCTTATCTCTAAAAAATATAACATGTAGAAAAATAATGTTTTGGGGTTTAATTCCGACTTAAATCGTGAATGTCTCCCATCCCACAACAGTAGCCCTGTTCTGGTGGAAATAATCCCTCCCTAGTGTCTTTTACGGCACGTGTGTATAGTATGTATAGTATACGATGATTGTCATAGAATTACTTGTATTTTGAGATCAAAATGATCAGATATTATTGAAACATTTCAAAATACATTCAAAGTTCAAATATGGGGAGAAAGTGACATTTTTTTAGTAGTATTATTATATATTTACTTCACTCAACTTTGTAAACAAATCTAACCAACAAAATTTGAAAATAATATCAATACAAAAAATGTCACCAATAGTCGTTCCTCTTGAGACTATGAACATAAATGATTGACACCATTTAAGTATAATTTTTTTCGTAAATATTCATACCTAAAATATAGTATGTGCATGAAATTAATAAGAATTACCATAAATATTTCAATATTTTATCTTTATACTTAATCTATCTTTTATCAATTAATATTTGAGTAAGTCTATCGAGAGGTAATTCTAAACAGAAAAGGTATTTTATTGTTATAACGAATGATGGTTAAACTGAGGTTTGAGTGTATGCCACATATGTAGCTCGACCAATTCTTTGTTTTAAATATACATATATATTTCCGTGTCATAATTTAATTTTAATATATGAACAACATCACATTTGGTGAAAAATATTTCATTTCTTTAATTTCTACCTTATCTTTGTAGAACTATAGTATTCTCCTTTTTCCTGCCGCATACATATCATATAGTGGTTGACTAATGAAAGTATCTAAAATCTTATAGAAGTTTTATCGTGCTATAGTATATTAAACTTTTTCAATAATAAAAATTAATTAGATGAATAAAATTTAAAGTATTGTTTATAGAATCTTTAATTTGAATTAAGATTATTTTTTGGTCAATCACTATATTCGTATCTATTTTTATATAGCTAACAAGAGTGTATCTTGTGACATAAAATTTTCTCAAATTCAGATGAACACAAAATATACGGAAAAAAAATATATGGAACAATACATAGTCAATGAAGAAGGAAGACAAAAATATATTTTCATGCTATATTCACTATATCTTTTGTTCCATTTGATTAAATCTCTTGTCACCAACATTTACTTTCGTCATTCATTTTGACTAACATATCTATTAAATCTAATTATTGTCATGTCTATATTATCATATTATAAGTAGAAGTGAAAATCTATTTTTGAAATAGTGGATTTAACATCAAAATTAATGATTCAATGGACAATGTTGATGCCCGTTTTATCAAAATCAGAAAGAATCTCCTTCATTTGAGGGTAAAAACTAAAGAAGAAATATCTTACCTAAATCATGTAACTTTTTTCATATTTGTTTATTATTATTGTCTTTCCCACAAGTTTTTGTCACTGTTAACTCATGGAAATGATAAAAAAAGTGTGGGTGTGAATTTATGAATTTGCTATAATTTATTCACCGACTCTTTCTTATGTGGTACCTCAAATTGCGTTGGATTTTGAACTTAATCAATTGTTGCAAATAACCCTTAGAGTTTATAGAAAGAAGAAGAGTAGAAAGCGTTCAAAACGTATTTTAAAAGTGAGAAGAAACACTTTATTTATAGCCAAAAAATCGTAGTATCAATAGGTGCTAATTGTTCCATATCAGAAAAGTTACAACCTTTCAAAAAGTCACTACTAATTTAAAAAGGCACAACCCTTCGGAAAAGTCACAACCCTTCAAAAAAAGTCATCACTCATCGGAAAAGGCACAACCCTTTGAAAAAATCACAACCCTTCGGTAAAGTCACAACTTATCAAAAATGCCAACGTCAAAAAAGTCGTAACCCTTTGAAATAGTCACATCTCTTTGAGAAAATCACAACCCTTAATATGAAATGATATCTATATTTAACATAATACAAATAATTAAATTAATAAATAAAATAATTTGGGTACTTTTAGTTGAGGGTATTATAGTAGTTCAACATTCAATTTAGGAGTTCATGCTTTTAAGGTAGTATGGATATAGATATAGAAGATAGATGGGGTCAAACTATTTTTACTGCTTGTTATGTGTTATTTCGTGTGACTCATAAAAAATCTAAATTGTTACCTTTTGAATTGTGGAAAGGTTACAAGCCTAGTTTGGGATATCTAAGAGTTTGGGGCTGTCTATCATTTGTAAAACTAATGGATCTCAATATTACAAAATTGGGTAAGAAAGTTACTGTTGTTCATCTTGTATTCCTAACATACTTAGAACAAAACTTTGAAAAACTTGGTAAGACAACAAAGTGTAAGAACATTTTCACAACTAGAAAATTAAAACTAGTAGAGAAACTAGAATCAGAAACAGATTAAAAAAATATATGAAATATTTTTCTTAAAGAAGAATTGTTGTTAATCTGTGTTTAATGAATCTTACTGATTCCAACAAACTTTGCAGAAACACGAAGTTACCAAAGTTTAATGAACCAGTGAAGAACAAAAGAATAGAAATTAATTCACAAATCTAAAATCTGTAACACATACCAGAATTTGGAAAAACAGAAAGAAGATCAAGCTCACTGAATGCACAGTGTCTCCTTAAGGAAATTATTCCCCTCTAGTATCCGAGGTTTGATTTGGAATATGTGCTCCCAGGATAGAATGATCTCAATCACTAATGTATTGATACCCAAAACGCTGGTGTCAGCGAGCCACTCAACGGCAGTAAAGTACACTTAGAATCTAGATTTAGAAGTAGTAGAAGAAGTCCTGAAATTATATTTTTAAAATGAAAGGAAATCCCTCAATTTATTGAAAATAAAGGGTAGTGCGAAAAGGTTCTTATTGTGCCTTATCTGAAAGGTCACAAACCTTTGGAAAAGTCACAATCTTTCGGAAAGGTCGTCACCTTTCATAAAAGTCACAACTTTCCATAAAAGACATAATTTTTCATAAAAGTCGTAACTTTTAATACAAGTCACAACTTTTCATAAAAGTCGCAACCTTTCATTAAAGTCACAACTCTTCATAAAAGTATCAACTCTTCATTTTCCATTCACAACTTTTAAAATCTAACAATTCAAGTACCTTTTCACTGCAATGAGACCGTGCAAATGCTAAACGTTATGGAGTTTTAAGGATTCTTATATCTAAGATCGCATCAGCAACTCCAATTTTTTCATTCCAAACTTGCTTTCTAGCATAAGTTTAGTAGCATTTATGTCATAATTGTCTCTATTGATGATCAACATATCACCAATATACAAACAAACAATGACCTTATTATTTTAATGTGAACACATTTATCACTTCAATCATTCTTAAATCCATTTTCCAACATGGTTTGGTCAAATTTCTTATGTCATTGTTTGGGTGCTTGTTTTAGTCCATAATGTGACTTAACAAGTTCGCACACTTTCTTTTATTTACCAGGAACCACAAATCCCTCGGGTTGTTCCATGTAAATTTCTTCCTCCAATTCTACATTTACGAAAATTCTTTTCACATCCATTTGATGAATTTGGAGGTCATATACCATAACTAATAATTTTAGCATCCGAACGGATGTAATTCTAGTTACTAACGAATATATATATAGACAAGATCAAAACCTTGTTTTTGTCTAAAGCCTTTGACACAAAGTCTTGCTTTACATTTTTCAACAGTTCCATCAACTGTTATTTTCCTTCTAAAGATTCACTTTGAACCAAAGGTTTATTTTCTGGAAGAAGATTAATTAACTTCCAATATGGTTGCTCAAGATTGCATCAATCTCACTATTGACACCATCTTTCCAAAGGATGAGTCTACAGAAGACACAAGAAATGTTACAAAATCATATTCGAAGGAAGTAAATGTCCTTTGACATTTACTAAGCCTCTGTATCTCTTTCTTAAGTACATTATCCTTTTTTGTTTCCTAGGACTTTTAGACCCTTCTCTAGATTACTCAAGTCTAATTTTACAGTCCACAGTCATAGGTCCTATTTTAATTCTTTTAGGAATAGGAATGGGCTTTGGATAGACACCCCCACACTTTGAAATATTTCAAGTTGTATTTCCTTCCTTTCCATTTCTCATATGGAAAAGATTGTATCCTGAACAAACAAAATCACTTTCTTTCTAAAAAGACAAAACTTTTTGTTGTTCCCTTTTGCAGTAAGGATAGTTCCTCCACACAATTTTTGTGGTAACCCGAACTTATAATGCATCCATCATTTCTTTCGACGTTCAGTTTTTCATTAGATTGAGGTGAATAGGACAGTAGTTTGATGGATAATTTCACTTTTCAAACATATTTCTGCAAAATGAGATTTATACTCTCCATCCCTATCACTTCTATCTTTTCCCAACTGATTTTCAACTTCAATATTATATTGTCTAGACGTTTCTATTGCTTCATCCTTATCATTCAACAAATAGATATAGTCGTTTCTAATGCAATTGTCAATAAAAGTAACAAGATACTTTTTCCTACCATGAGATGGTGTTGACTTCATATCACAAATGTCAGTGTAAATCAATTCTAAGGGATTAGAATTCCTTTCAACAGATTTATAAGAAAGCTCCGCATACTTAGATTCCACACAAACTTGACATTTTTATTTATTGCATACAAAGTTAGAAAAAACTTTTAAGTTGATCAGTTTTCCTTACAAAGTTTTGTAATTGACATGCCCCAAGTGTTCATGTCACAAACATTGACTCAAGCAAGTAAGAACAAATAAAAATATTGAGTTTGAAAAGCTCTTTGCGATGTAGCTTTTCCTCACTAATATTTTGTTCCTATTTCTTACAATTTTGTGTAATACAAACATTGTTTAGAGTCATAACCTTGTCAAATGTCCTTTTCAGAAGTACCTTTCTATAACTTTCCATTTGATTGTTATAGAACTACTCATGAACCAAGTTTCATCGGGTCCAATAAAGGCAATATAGTTCAAATGTTTCTTTTACAAAAACATAACAAATGATTATTCACCAATATTCATGTCTATGCAAATACTTTTATTATAATAGACATATCTTTTCATGAAAAATCACATAATTTTAAGTGACATTTCTCCATAAAAGAACACAATTATTTTGAACAAGTATATATATAATTTGGTAGTTTCATACTAGTCACACTATATACTAGTAATAGAGAAACTCAACAACTACAATACCAAATATACTCCAAGAATTTTGTGGGTCTGACATAATACAAAAGTATCATTGAATTTCATATCTTTTGCTCCAAGGTTAAATTAGACACCACGTCTAATGATATGCAAAGAACCCCCACATTTTAAATGTGATCTCAAAAGTATTTTTCAAGTATTTGAAAATAGTTTTTTCACATATTTTTCCAGACTCTCAAAATGTCATTGGTAGTATGAAACCTCTTTTGAAAATATTATTCTACGAAAGAATTATACAGTTCAATTCTCTTTGACAATCTTTACATAGTGTCAAAGTTCATTCCATAGAGGCACAAACACACCAACTCTAAGTCGCTGGTCTTTCTCGTCTATCAAAAATAGACATACCACTTAGTATTTATAATACTAACAATAAAGACAAAAATTTGTACATTTTTTTCTATTTAACAATGAAGTTTATAGAACATAAAAAGTACAACACTGACTTATCATGTGAAGTTTTCATATTCTTCAAAGAAATTGCAAAGTCCAATTTTTTCAGAGTAGAAAACTACAAAAGTTTTTTAGTCTACAACAATCTGACATAATCAAATAGACAGGGATTACAAAACTACAAAAGTTTTTTTTAATTCAAACAAAATAAAACATATTCTTAGATTATCACATAGAATTATTTTTTTTTTCATTTCAAATAGTCTTCCAACTACAAAATTTTGACATACTATTTTATTAAACAAAAATATGCATGTCTCACTCAGCAAACTAGTGAATTTTAAAGGCAACACTATTTGCTAAGAAATTTCATTCGAAAACCATATGATTTGCAGAACTTTTTCCAAAGGCATACATGATAAATATTAAAATTGTTAACCTTTAGAAACTGTTTTCCTCCTTAAATGAATAATAATAAGGTTACATCTTTAATAGGAATACCAAAAAAAAAAATTTCTGTTACATTCTCACTTCGTCCTTGCTAAACAAAGCAACAAATTATGGAGAAGTAATGCATTTATCTTCTACTTCCATGATCAGATTCAATTAATCAGTAGAATACAAAAAATACTAACAGTATAATAATTTCCTTAAGATTGTTGTTCATCTTGTATTCCTAACATACTTAGAACAAAACTTTGAAGAAATTGGTAAGACAACAAAGTTTAAGAACATTTTCACAACTAGAAAATTAAAACTAGTAGAGAAACTAGAATCAGAAACAGATTAAAAAAATATATGAAATATTTTTCTTAAAGAAGAATTGTTGTTAATCTGTGTTTAATGAATCTTACTGATTCCAACAAACTTTGCAGAAACACGAAGTTACCAAAGTTTAATGAACTAGTGAAGAACAGAAGAATAGAAATTAACTCACAAATCTAAAATCTGTAACACATACCAGAATTTGGAAAAACAGAAAGAAGATCAAGCCCACTGAATGCACAGTGTCTCCTTAAGGAAGTTATTCCCCTCTAGTATCCGAGCTTTGATTTTGAATATGTGCTCCCAGGATAGAATGATCTCAATCACTAATGTATTGATACCCAAAACGCTGGTGTCAGCGAGCCACTCAACGACAGTAAAGTACACTTAGAATCTAGATTTAGAAGTAGTAGAAGAAGTCCTGAAATTATATTTTTAAAATGAAAGGAAATCCCTCAATTTATAGAAAATAAAGGGTAGTGCGAAAAGGTTCTTATTGTGCCTTATCTGAAAGGTCACAAACCTTTGGAAAAGTCATAATCTTTCGGAAAGGTCGTCACCTTTCATAAAAGTCACAACTTTCCATAAAAGACATAATTTTTCATAAAAGTCGTAACTTTTCATACAAGTCACAACTTTTCATAAAAGTCGCAACCTTTCATTAAAGTCACAACTGTTCATAAAAGTATCAACTCTTCATTTTCCATTCACAACTTTTAAAATCTAACAATTCAAGTACCTTTTCACTGCAATGAGACCGTGCAAATGCTAAACGTTACGGAGTTTTAAGGATTCTTATATCTAAGATTGCATCAGCAACTCCAATTTTTTCATTCCAAACTTGCTTTCTAGCATAAGTTCAGTAGCATTATGTCATTATTGTCTCTATTGATGATCAACATATCACTAATATACAAACAAACAATGACCTTATTATTTTAATGTGAACACATTTATCACTTCAATTATTCTTAAATCCATTTTCCAACATGGTTTGGTCAAATTTTTTATGTCATTGTTTGGGTGCTTGTTTTAGTCCATAATGTGACTTAACAATGATTCTTTTCCCCATAAAAGTTACTACTTGTACTTTTCTTGGTTATGCTTCAAATAGTACAACCTATAGATTTTTTTAATCTTGAAGATAATATTACAATAAAATCAGGTGATCATGAAAATAAATTTCCGTTTGATTCTAAAAATAGTGGGGGTCAAAGGACTAAAAAAATATTTTTTCACTACCTATTCCTTCTTCTTCAAATTTAAAAAATAAAGAAATTGATGGTTTTGAGTTAAGAAGAAGTAAAAAAGGTAGAGTAGAAAAATATTTTGATCCAGAATTTTATGTGTTTAATGTTGGATATGAACCTCTCACTTTGAAAGAATTATTATCTTCACATGGTTCTATTTTTTGTAAAGAGTTTGTACATGATGAAATGAAATCTCTAATTTCTAATAAATATTTAAAGTTAGTTGATTTACCACTGGGTTGTAAAATAATTGGTTGCAAATGGATCTTAAGAAAAAAATTGAAATCGGATGGATTTATTGATAAATATAAGGCCAGACTAGTTGCAACAACTTTTAAACAACTAGAAGACCTATAATTTTTCGATACATTTTTACCAGTAACAAAAATTACATCTATATGACTTTTAATTGCTAAGACTGCAATTTTGTGTTTGCAAATTCATCAAATGGATGTAAAAACTATTTTTTTTTAATGGAGACCTAAATGAGGAAATTTATATGGATAAACCCGAGTGTTTTGTTGAAGAATGCAAAGAAAGAAAAGTATGTAGACTTACTAAATCCCTATATGGCTGAAACAGGCACCTAAGCAATGGCATGAAAAGTTTGATTCCTCCATGATTGAAAATGATTTTAAAACAAATGAGTGTGATAAGTGCATATATCATATGTCTTGTATTAATTCCATGAGATTATTTGCCTATATGTTGATGATTTGTTAATCTTTGACTCTAAGATAAATGTTACCGATGAAACTAGAAAAATTCTTAGAAGTCATTTTGATATGTAAGATCTTGGTGAGACAAATTTTATTCTTAGAATAAAAATAACAAGAACATGTGATGGAATTTTCCATGACCAATCACATTATGTTGAGAAAATTTTGAAAAAATATAACTTTCTTGATTGCAAGCATGTTGATACTCCTTTTGAATAAAGTGTTTACTTATTTCCCGTTGAAAGTGAAAATGATGTAAAAAATCAAACGATTAGCTAGCATAATCGAAAGTTTGAGATATGTAAGTGATTGTACTGGGTCTGATATTTCATGTGCAGTAGGAATACTTGGAGGGTTTACAAGCAAGTCAGGTAATAAACATTGATATGATATAACAAGAGTTATGATATATTTAATTGGAACAAAAAGTTGTAGTTTGTTCTAAATAAAATATCCTGTTCTACTTGAAGAATTTTGTGATGCAAATTGGAACACTTTATTAGGTGATTCATGTTCTACCACAAGTTATGTCTTTACTTTAGGTGGTGGTCCTATATGTTGGATATCAAAAAAAGCAAATTATACTTGCTAACTCTACCATGGAAGCTGAACTATATTGTCTTAGCTTAAACTAGTGAGGAAGTGAATCGGTAAAGAGTATCAGAACGGTATTATTGATACTGCACTCCACACATGTTGTTATTTCTTAGTGTTTAACTGCATAGGTTGTTATATATGTATCCACCACTTTAGGAGTTTGTTTTCTTGTTATCCTAGTTTGTTGGTTTAGTTTCCACAAAGGAAGGACTATCTATTAGATAGTCTGTTATTTATTATTAATTATATATATATATATATATATATATATATATATATATATCACTTCTTAATCGATTAATGAACATATCTTCCGATTCATCTTGATCAATTACTTATATGGTATAAAATCTCACATCTTAACTCTCCCAAGTTATTTTTTCAATCCTCTGAAGACCAACAGATTCGTACCATGTCTGATAACGTAAGAAATGCACACTCCACTTGAAGCACCTTTAACCTTGTTGTCCAGTTCAATCCCGTGTCACAGCTGCCGAAAAAGCTTTTTGGTGGCCAGAACTTTTCCACCTAGAAAACACAAGTATCCATGCTTATGTGTGGGCACATTCTGTTCGGACATCTTGATAGTTCTGCTCCCGCTCTTTCTTCATCTGTAACAGAAACTAGTAGAGAAGTGGCGAACCTAGCCTACAAATCTTGGTTCCGCCAGGATCAATTGATCTAGAATGCCATAATGGCTTCTGTCGACACGATAATTGCTTCAACCAAGGTTTCTGCCTCCATTGCTTGGGACTCCCTACACTTGGATTATGCCAACAAGTCCCAAACACGAATATTTAGCCTTTGTGATCAGCTCGCACGCGTCTCAAAGGGATCCCTTTCAGTCACATATTATCTCCATCAAGTACTCTCTATCTACAATGAGCTCGCTACTGCTGGTGATACAGTCCCCAATGATGAGTTGGTTTACTGAGTAGTATTGGGTCAAATTTTCATGAGATTTCCGATGCAATTCGAGCAAGAGATTCCATCACCTCGTATCATGAGTTGTATGCAAAATTGATTAACTATGAACTCTTCCTTAAACATTAGGAATTGAAGAAAGAACCTCTTGCAATAACTACTGCAGTGGTTACTCACAATACATCCCCCAATTCCAACAACCGCACTGCTCTTCAATAACAACTCATTATCACATCCCAACAATCGTCCAAATGCTCGTGCAGAAAGGCCTTACACCAATAAGTATGTTCCTTGTCAGATTTGCAACATGCAAGGTCATACTACAAATGTTTGCAGGTCACATTCTCACAATCATTTATAGGCAAAAGCAAATTATCTTTTGGGTACCCACACTCGAGAAAACCAATGAATTGTAGACTCCGGCGCTACGCATCTTGTCACAATAGCCCAACCAATCTTGTGTTAGGATTTGAAACTTTAGATAAAAAAGATAAGGTTCAGCAGAGGCAAATTTTAATTCATATTAAGATTTCAAAAGGCATACACATATATCTACATGGGCTTTTCCAAAGTAAGTAGAGGACCATACATATTCAACCACTATTGACTTTCTTACAAAACATATTCCACAAATGAAGGACTACCTTTCCTTTACATACTAAAACATAATATTTAAGAAGAATCATTAAACAAAAAGCATCTAGTGATATCTCATTTTCTAACACTCCTCCTAGAGATTTTTCTTGGACACTCAAAACTTAGCCCTTAGAACTTCAATTTTCCCGTTAGGAGGAGCCTTTCTGTTGATCTGAGCTGCAATGAACAAGTTTAACTTCGCCATCCTTCTTTGCTTGCCTGATACCGAGAAACTTCACATTTATATGTTTTCTACGACCATGTTGCACTGGATTTTTGGCCATAGATATTGCTGACTTGTTTTCAACCTTAATAAAAGTAGCTTCAATGTCATTTTTCTCCAGATCACGTAGAATCTTTCTCAACCATAGAGCCTAATTAGTTGCACCAGTAGCGGTGATGAATTCTACTTCTGCAAAAGATTGAGCTACCACCTCTTGCATCTTTGAATTCCAAGAGAAGATGCCTCAACCAAGTTTAAAAGCATATCCAGAAGTGCTTTTCATATCATCAACGCTTCCTGCCTAATCACTATCTGAGTAACCCATCAGTTGCCCTTGCTCTTCCTTTTCAAACCATATACCATAATCAGCAGTTCCTTTGATATATCTCAACGTTCGTTTAGCAACACCAAAATGAACTTGACTTGGAGCTTGCATAAACCTCACCAGTAGACTTGCCTCAAACATGAGATCGGGTCTTGTTGTTGTCAAATACAACAAACTACAAATCAGACTTCTATAAACTGTTGGATCATCCCTACCACCTCTTTCAAACTTCAAAATCTTTTCATTGTGAACCAGTGGGTCGGTACAAGCTTGCACCTCTCCATCTTTAACCTTTTAAGAATATCCCATGCATATTTTATCTAAGAAATGAAGATTCCATCAGTATCTTGTTGAAGATTCATTCCCAGAAAGTAACTCATTTCACCCAAACTCGACATTTCTATGTTGGTCTCCATTTCTTGCATGAAGTGATTCATCATAGCTTCATTGCTTCCTGTAACCAGAAGATCATCAGCATAGAGTGATACCAGAAACACATATCCTTCTTTAGCCTTCTTCACATGTAAAGTGGCTTCATTTTCACTTTTCTTGAAGCCATAATGAATGATATAATCATCAGTCTTACTATACTATGCTCGAGGAGCCTGCTTTAATACATACAATGCCTTATGAAGTCGATAGACTTTATTCTCCATTGCTGCAACTTGAAAGCCTTCTTGTTGATCAACATAGATCTCCTCCTTCAACAATCCATTTAATAATGCCGATTTCATATCCAAATGATACAACTTCCAATTTGATTGAGCTGCCAAAGCAAATAGCAACATTATTGTATCATGTAGTGCAACAGGTGCAAACGTGTCTCCATAATCCAAACCTGCAACTTGAACATAACCTTTCACAACAAGCCTTACTTTGTATTTATGAATTGAGATATCTGGATTAAGTTTGGTTCTATAAACTCACTTCACCCCGATCACATTTCTATTTTTGGGTTTATCAACCAACTAACAAGTATCATTGTTTTCTATCATACCGATCTCCTCTTTCATAGATTCAATCCAAACTTCATGTCTTGATGCTTCTTGATAGCTATTTGGTTGCGAGATTGCAACATTACATCTTTTATATATCTCGGAAAGGGACCTTGTTTTAAAAATTGGCGAATCAAGTGAGGATTCCCCGTCTGATTCTTCATCTTCTTCAAGGGTTTTACACCCAAATGATTTGATTTCAGATAGCGGACTCAAGTTTTGAAAAACTGCATTATCTTTCTAAATTTGCTCCTTATCCCAGTTCAAATAAGCATGCTCATCCACTACTACATCTCTTCGGATTGAAGTACTTTATGTTTGAAAGTGTAAAACTCTATAACCCTTGGCTTGTGATGAATAATCAATACAGATCCCCAATTCACCTTTTGGTTCAAGTTTGCTTCTTTTCACAAAAGGAACATGAGAAAAGCATATCGAACCAAAAACTTTAAGATGCTTGGCAGATGGTTGTGTTCGACTCCACATCTCAATAGGAGTCTTTTCATCCACAACTTTTGTTGTCAGCCTATTTAACAAATACACTAAAGTATGAATAGCTTCTGCCCAAAAGCTTTGTGGCAGTTTCTTTTCCAGTAACAAACATCTTACCATTTTAACTATTGTTCTGTTCTTCCTCTGGAGACTCCATTTTGTTCGGCCGAATATCATACTGTCAACTTGTGATCAATCCCCATATCCTCACAATACTTTTTGAACTCATTTGAAGTCTATTCGCCACCATTGTCCGACCTCAAAGCCATTAGCTTACCACCACTTTGTCTTTCCGCAAAAGCTCTAAATTTCTTAAAAACTGAAAATACTTGAGACTTGTTACTCAGAAAATACACCCAAGTCATCCTTGTTAAGTCATCAATAAAGAGCACAAAATATCTATTGTGTCCCAAATATAATGCCTTCATAGGTCCACCCATATCAGTGTGAACTAGTTCATGTTTTTCAGTTGCCCTCCAGGTAGCACTTTTAGGAAATGATTTCTTGTGTACCTTACCTATATGACATGATTCACAAACTTCTTCAGATAATGAAATCTCAGGCAAATCCTTATTCAAGCCCTTTTCATACATAGAATTTAAAGTAGAAGAGTTAAAATGACCATATCTTTTGTGCCACAACCACGACTCATCCTTACTTGCAAAATTTGCACTATCAAACCTTCCATCTAAAGGAAAAGTTTTATCCACCATTTCTACTTTAATAATCAAACTATCTTCAGAGTCAAAAATCAAACAATGTTTTCCTTAAAACATAAGGAATATAGTTTAGACATCATTTGATCCACACTTAACAAGTTACATTCTAAACAAGGAACATACAACACATCGTGAATTTACTTTGTACCGTGTGTAGTCTGAAAGGAAACTGAACTCTTACCATGTGCATCAACCATTTCCCCATTTCCCATCCTAACCTTAGATTTGAATGACTTGTCAAGTGTGTGAAACAAGAGCTCATTGTGTGACATATGACTCGTACATCCACTATCTATGAACCATGAGAATTTGTTGGTTGTGTTTTCTACATGAGAATCCATAAACAAGCTTTCTTCTCCATTTTGGACTTTTCAACAAAATTTGCCTGTTTCACATGGTTTTGTTGTGGTTGATTCTGCCTGGCCCTGCAATTTTTCTCGATATGACCCATATTTCTACAGAATCTACATTTAATCGATGGCTTTCCGTTGAACCAACATCCTTTTTCTTGATGATTGGTTCTTTTACGGTGGCTGCAAGGTCGAAACTTCCTTTTCTTTGAAGATTCCTTCCATGGTTTTTCCTTTGCTAATTTATCACCTTCCATCCTTCTAGTGTCCTTCATAGGTTGTTTGCCTTTATGTTGTGCCTGAAATGCCACTTCTTCTACTTCTGCATCTCTTATACCTGATCTTTGTTCTTGGGCTTGAAACTTACCGATCAATGGTCTCAGAACCCCCCAAAGTCTCAGCCCAGGAAAAATTTGGTTAAGTCCTGATAGACAGACGGACCTACGGTCCGTAGGTCAGACTAAAGTACGTAGTCTATGATCGTCCATCGACACCCCATTCACCCACTCTCTGACAAGAACCACGGTTGACCAGCACGGTCCGTATGTGGACCCACGGTCCGTAGGTGGGAATTAGCAGACAGTTAGGGGGGAAATGCAGTTGGGTCAACTGCAAATGATCATAACTCTTAGCAAAAAATAAATTTGGTGTCCCATGACATACGAAAAGATAGATAATTGAATTAGCTTTCCATAGCCACTGACCTTGCTAAAGTCAGAGCTCTGAGCAAATAGTTATGCCCGTTTTAGTAAAGGCATGTCGAACAGACCCAATCTATGGACCAAACGATGGACCGTCGATTGAACGGCGGACTGTCTGTCCAGGTCGTCGTTTGGTCCGACACCAACTTACCTAGGGGTCTTTTGGTCTTTTCCCACTTCGTTTAAACTCTAAGATACTTCATTTTGACCCTAAATCATCAGATTTTACTCACTTTAAGCCTAGAAACATAACTAAAACTTACCTAAGTCAAATCATTAATCAAGACTTAGAAAAATTAGAAGTAAGAAAGGAGAAAAAGGTCAAGAACCCTAGTTCAAGAACGCAACAAGGTTCCAACAGTTCCGCCACGAAATCTAAGTGTTTATCCGTGAATTTCATCACCAGGTATGTGGGATTTCACTAGTGGGTTACTTTCACCCATTAGACCCCTATTTTTCAGTTAGATTCTTGATTCCTATATCATGATTAGACCTAGGGTTTCTAGAACTTCTACAGAACTTCATGAATTTATTAGTTATATGTTCTAAATAAGATTTTCATGTTATTATTCAGTTTATCGCATGAATTTCAGAACCCTAGCTATGTATTTCATTAGTTTTTGAATTAAACATGCTAGTTCAGATATTTCAGTTACTTCAGATATACAGGCCTCAGTTATAAATGCATAATTACTAGATTAATTATTGCATTCTCAGTATGCATGTTTAGTATCAAGTATTTACAGAAACTGAATCATAATCAATTAATTACATAATTAATTGGGAGTAGCATAATACCGAGTTGGACTAGGGTTCAGCGTACCCAATTAGTCGTAGAACTACTAGCCAAGTAGGCTGTAAGTCCCCTCTTTGGGCAATCAGTTTTGTGATCACGACAGCATGCCTTTATATCTCTGGCAGGGAATATTGGGTCCTCTCATGGGGCGTATACACCGGACTCCACATTTAGCTCATGTGGTTTTATTGTCGGTTATTAGTAGCTCTCACAGTTCAGCCAGACTCTATTACATTGACCATTTATCAGTATATTCAGTATTCAGTTCCAGCATATTGTAAATTGGTCATCGCATCCAGTTAGCTCAGATTTCAGTATATCATGTACAGATTATTATACTTCCTTTTATGCTTGTTCAGTTATGTTTTATTTAAGCTTTACTCTATCCTACATGCTCATTACCTTCAAGTACTGATGCATACATGCGCTACATCTTCTCGTGATGTAGGTTCAGGTTCTCAGCATCCAGATCACGCATAGATTGATTTCTGATTTCCAGTTCAGCAGATTCAGTGGTGAGTCCTCATTCTCCGAGGACAACAGTCATGAGTTTTATTTCAGTCTTTTAGTCATTTAGTTTCAGTTTTTGCTAGATTTAGCTGGGGCTTGTCCCAGTATTTCTAGTCTAGTTTAGAGGCTATTTTCAGACATAGTTAATTTCAACTTAGTATTGAGTTAACATTTCCTTTGTATTAAACTCATTGTTTTCAAATATCTCAGTTATTGAATATGGGTATTCCCCATCTTTTCAGCTTAAATTATGATCTAGCTTCCACATTCAGTTTATTATCTTTAGTATGCTCATGATCATGCCAGCAGGGTTAGCTTGGGATCACTTGTGGTCCTAGGTTCTGTGTCCGTGTCTCGGGGGTAGCTCGGGGTGTGACAAAACTTGGTATCAGAGCACTAGGTTTAAGAGTCCTAGGATGTTTGAAAAGCCGCACTAAGTAGAGTCCTTTTCATGGGCGTGAAGTGTACCACATCTAATGAGAGGGAGGCTATGAAGTGTTTTTGGAAAACTTCACTTTGTTGTTACTCTTATCGTGCGTAAGGTATGATCTTATTCCATTCTAACTTGATGTTCTACGTTTCAGATCATGCCTCCTCGTAGAGCTAACGCTAGGAATGCAAATTCCAGGAATGTGCAGCTCCTGCAGACCCAGATCAGGAAGTCTCCAATGTTGAGTTTCGAAATGCTATACAGATGTTTTCTCAGAGTATGACCAACCAGAACAATCGGGTTCATGCTCCTATGAATGAAAATGGTGGATCAGCAGCAACAAGGGTCCATGACTTTGTTAGGATGATCTGCCTGAGTTCTTAGGATCATAGACAAATGAGGATACTCAAAATTTCTTAGATAAGATCAAGAAGATCTTTGAGGTAATGCAAGTCACTGGGAATGATCGGGTTGAGTTGGTATCATATCAGTTGAAGGATGTTGCTCATATCTGGTACACTTAGTGGAAGGAGCATAGGGGTGCAAATGCAGCTCCTATCACTTGGGATTGTTTTAGTGAGACTTTTCTCGACAGTTTTTTCCCAAAAGAATTGAGAGAGGCAAAGGCTCAGGAATTCATGAACTTGAGGCAGGGTAACATGACGGTCCAAGAGTATGGGCTAAAGTTTAACCAACTCTCCAGGTATGCTCCTCACATGGTTGCTGACTCCAGGGCTCAGATGAATAAGTTTTTGTATGGAGTGTTAGATTTGGTGAAAACTGAGTGCAGAAATACTATGTTACTTGGAGATATGAACATCTCTAGGCTTATGACTCATGCTCAGCAGGTTGAGTGTGATAAGCTTAGGGAACAGGCTAAGGAAAATAAGAAGGCTAGGACTGGGAACTATGACTATTCTCAGCAGAAATTGGGCGGTGGAAATCGCTCGCAGCGTCAGCAAAAGTTTTCAGCTCCAGCCCCTTCACCAGCTAGTGTTCCATCCTCCAAGAACATGTATGACTAGAAGGGTAGAGCATCAGGCTCTAAGTCTCAGGGAAGTGTTTCAGGCACCAAGAGTTACCCCACTTGCCCTAAGTGTTGTAAGAACCATTTGGGCGAGTGTATTGCAGGAAAAGAAGGATGCTTTGGGTGCGGTCAGTATGGTCATAGGTTGAGGGAGTGTCCTTCTAGACAGGGTCAAGGAGGTAGTAATGGTAGAGCTCAGTTTACAACTTTAGCAACACCAGCAAGTCGCCTGACTCAGAAGGGTAACTCATCTGGTACAGGTGGCGGTCAGCGCCAGAACAGGTTGTATGCTCTTCAGGCACATTAGGATCAGGAAGGTTCTCCTGATGTAGTCACTGCTACGTTACGAGTCTTTGACCTTGATGTTTATGCATTGTTAGATCCAGGGGCTACTCTTTCTTTTGTAACTTCTTACATAGCAGTCCAATTCAGCGTCAGTCCAGAAATTCTCTCAGAACCTTTCTCAGTCTCTACTCCAGTCGGTGCCCTAGTTATAGCTAGATGGGTATACAAAAATTGCCCTGTCACAGTCTCTCAGAAAGTCACCTCAGCAGATCTTGTAGAGTTAGCTTCCGCATTCAGTTTATTATCTTTAGTATGCTCATGATCATGACAGCAGTGTTAGCTTGGGATCACTTGTGGTCCTAGGTTCCGTGTCCGCGTCGCGGGGGTAGCTCGGGGCGTGACAATACCAGTGTTACGATTGAACTTTAGAGAAAAAAGATAATGTTCAGCAGAGACAAATTTTCATTCATATCAAAATTTCAAAAGGCATACAAACGTATATCGAAATAGGCTTTTCCAAAGTAAATAGAGGACCATACATATCCAACAACTATTGACTTTCTTACAAAACATATTCCATAAATCAAGGACTACATTTCCTTTAAATACTAAACATAATATTTAAAAATAGCCATTAAACAAAAAAGATCTAAAAAAGTCTCATTTTCTAACATCATGATGAATATACCAGTTCAAAAATAATAGTTATTGGGGATGGTAAACGAATCTCAATTACTCATCATGGTTATACTTCATTAATTGCATAAAATAATGTTTTTAGACTACTGATAATTTGTGTGTACCTACGATCCACCAAAATATTCATTATGTTTCAAAACTTTGTAAAGATAATCTGACCCACGTTGAATTTTTCTCATTTTTCTTATCTGTGAAGGACTTGAAAACACGGGTTCCATTGGTATCTGATCGGAATAGGAACGGACTCTATGAATGTCTTCACGGTGAATAAGCCTACTATTTAAGTTGCCACTACAACAGTTTCTTGCCAAGTCTGGTACTATGTCCTTGGCAATCCCGATTCAAGAATCTTCAGCTTTGTTTTGAATAAATATTCTCTCCCAGTTTCATAAACGCACAAGTTTTCCTTATGTAATTCTTGTTATTCAAATAAAGTTCAACGTTTTCCATTCAATTGCGAGGAACAGACTCTATGAATGGCCCAATTTCAAAGTGAATAAGGTTACTGTTCAAGTTACTACTACAACAATTCGTCGCCATGTCTGGAACCGTCGCCTTGGTCATTCCCATTCCACACTCTTGAGCTATGTTTTGGATAAATATTTTCTCCCAGTTTCATTAACACCAAAGTTTTCCTTTTGTAATTCATTTTGTTCAAATGAAGTTCAACTTTTTTCATCAATTGCTTGTCTCTTTTTAGTATTGCTCCTTTAAAAATACTTTTTATTGACTTTTCGGGTCCATCACATTTCCTTTCCATTGATAAAAAGCGATATTATTGTGTTCTCATTGATCAGTACAAAAAATATATTTTGTTGTAAACCATTATAAATAAAGGTGAGGTTCGCGACATTTTTTCCAAGTTTCATCCGTTAGTGAAAAAATATTTTAAAAAGAAAATTGTCTCTCTTTATAGTGTTAGTGGAGGTGAGCATAAAGGTCCTGATCCGTATCTCCATTCTAATGGAATTGAAAACCTTGTCAGCCCTCCTCATTCACCACAAAAAGTGGTCATCGCAGAGCGTCTCATTGGCACATTGTTGAAACTGCGAAAACAATTTTACATTAGGCATCCTTACCTTCACATTTTTTTTCATTTGCTTGTCACCATGACATATATATTACTAATTGATTGCCCACACCACTATTAAATTATACATCATCTTATTAAAATTTATTTGGTGTCAGACCCCGCTATAATGCGAGGCCAACCCAATCCAACCATTGATATAAGTTGGGTTGGACTTTTTTGGCCCATTTAGGAACGAGACATTTTAGCTCACCCCATTTGGCCTGTTTTCTTTGTAGGCCCAGCCCGCAAGCCTCAACGGCCAAATCGTGGCTATTAATTTTTAAAAATATTTTTATACATATTTTCAATACTGTTTTATTTGTCATGATTATATCAATAAGTATTTTGAAAAACAAAAAATTAAGTCTTTTGCAATATCATCTTGTATGGTGAACTGTAGATGAAGATGAACTTCTTAAGGAAACAATATCACATGTTTATTCAAATGTGATAGATGGTGGAAGAGGAAGCGGAAGAGAAACTGAGTCGTAAAACTTTAATCAATGGATCATGTAATATTTATTAATTTAGATTTATTAAGTATTTGGGCTGCCTTGTGTTGCTGCAAATCTTATAAATCAGCTAGTTTTTTTGGGAGAAATGGTGAAATGATAAGCATTTATCCGCTAAATCTTACGTTGGCTATTAGATATTTTTGTAAGTATTCACCGAAGTGTGTGATTCAAAAATGTATTTTTGTAACTATTCACTAAATTCTGTGATTTATAAATGAATTTTTGTGTGAATTGATGTCATGTTTATATACGTAGACGTTCGATACTCTTTCTAAGAGAGTAATATTGTTTATGTTTTTGTTGAAGGGCCAACCCGTCCCAATTCGTGGCCCGTTTAGGGCTAGGTTGGAGTGCTATTTTATAGGCCATTTGATTAAAAGGGTCAGCCTACCCCAACCCATTTAACTCTTTAGCTCGTTTGGGTTGTGCCAACCCATTTTAATAGCTCTACTTAGAACCTTTGGTTGTCTATGTTACCCATGGCTTAGGCCTTACCCCACCTATAAACTTAAGCCCCGGTCCACTCCTTCTGTCTATCTGGGCTTCTCTCTGTTCATTATGCACACCAATATTTTGACTCCATTCACTCTAAATTTTATATCTCATGTAATGTAAAGTTTTAAAATATTTTCCCCTTTCACACACTATTCTCACATCTTCAAAATAAGTCTTTTAAGCTCACGTGGGTAGTTGTTGACACTCCTTCAGCCACTCAAACTGTTGCCCCTGATATTTTTTCACTTCCTTTGCCTCTTCAAGTACGTGAGACTTCTACTGGTGGTCTATCTTGTGAGTCCATCTCTTCTGGCCAGAATCATACGCATCCCACAAGCTCAGGTAATTTACTTTCTCTTCTTTCTTCTTCCCCTACTTCTTTGCAAAAACCTCACTACTTTGTCCCTTCACATAATCATCCCCCAGTATCATCACCTATCGTCGCTGACTCTAAACACAACCTTTGACACAACCTTCCACTCCGTTTGCTGCACAACCAGAAAGTTTTCTCCCAACTCCTCTACCCCCACCTACTCCTCCAACTCGTTGTCCACCATCGCCTCCTCCACCAACCCACCCAATGAGCTGATCAAAACATAATATTTATTGCCCCAAGAAACCATTCAAATATCTTTCCCAATTACCTAACCATCTTACCCCGTATACCTTTAAACAAGCTCTAAAACACCCAGAGTGGCGGTTAACAATAAAAGCTAAATTTGATGCGTTAATTTGGTATCAGACATGGGAGTTGGTTCCTTAGGATTCTAATAAGAATGTTGTTTACTGTAAGTGGATTTACAGGATCAAAAAGAAAGTTGACGGTTCAGTTGACCAGTACAAAGCTCATGTTGTTGCAAAAGGGTTCACTCAGTATCCAGGTCTTGACTATCTCTGCACTTTCAATTCAGTTATGAATAATGCCTTTTTACAAGTCATACTTGAAGAAGAGTTTTTTATGAAACAATCATCGTGATTTGAGGATGCCTCTCATCCTTCACATGTTTGAAGTTTGCGTAAGGATATTTATGGTCTCAAGCAAATGCCTCGCCATTGGTACAATGAACTGACATCCTGTCTTTTTTTCTTAGGAATTTCTGAAGTTTCACTCGGATCCGACTCTGTTTATTCTCTGTGGTTCTAATTGTGTTGTGTATCTTTTCGTCTATGTAGATTACATAATTATTACAGGAAACAATTCTTCAGCGGTTCATCAGGTTATCTCTACCTTAGCTTCCCAAGTTTTTTTTTTTCGATCCTCTGTCTACCAACACAGTCTTACCATGCCTGATAACGTCGGAATGCAGACTCCACTTGAAGCACCCCTAACCTTTTCGTTCAGTTTAATACAGTGTCATATCTGCATATAAAGCTTGTTGGCAGCCACAACTTCTCCACCTAGAAAGCACATGTTTCCATCTTATGTGTGGGCACAATCTGTTCGGCGATCTTAATGGTTATTATCCCTGTCCTGCTTCAACTATAAAAGAAAATAGTAGAGAAGTGGCGAACCTAGCTTACAACACTTGGTTCCTCAAATATCAATTGATCCAGAATGCCATAATGGCTTCTGTCGACCCAACAATTGTTTCAACCGTGGTTGATTCCTCCACTTCTCAACTTGCTTGGGACTCCCTACACTTGGCTTATGCCAACAAGACCCAAACACGAATATTTAGCCTTTGCGAACAGCTCGCACGCCTATCAAGCGGTTCCCTTCCAGTCTTAGATTATTTTTATCAAGTACACTCTATCTGCAATGAGCTCGCCACTGCCGGTTCTACAGTCACCAACAAAGAGTTGGTTGTGAAAATACAATTGAGTGGTTTTGGGTCAGATTTTCATGAGATTCCCGCTACAATTCGAGCAAGAGATTCCATAATCTCGTATGACGAGTTGTATGCAAAACTTATTTACTATGAACACTTCCTCAAGCATGAGGAATTAAAGAAAGAACCTCTTGCAATAACTGTTGCAATGGTTACTCACAACAGATCTCCTAATTCAAAAAACCGCACTGCTTGTCGACCCAACAACTCACAATTGTGTCCCAACAATCGTCCAAATGCTCATGCACAAAGGCGTCACACCAATAACCATGTTCGCTGTCAGCTTTGTAACATACATGGTCATACTGCAAATGTTTGCAGGTCACAGTCACACAATCATTTAGAAGTAAAAGCCAATATTTCTTGCGGGTAACCACGCTCAAGCAAACCAACGGATTGTAGACTCCAGGGATACACGTCATGTCACAAAAGACCCTACCAATCTTGATGAATATACCAGTTAAGGAGGAATATCTATGGGCAGTGGTAAACAAATCTTAATTACTCATCATGGTTCTACTTCATTAATTGAATCAAATAATGCTTTTAGACTACCTGATACTTTGTGTTCCCCCACTATCCACCAAAATATTCTTTGTGTATAAAAATATTGCCAATATAATATACCCTCCATTAAATTTTTCCCGTTTTATTTCTCCGTGAAGAACTTGGAAACTCGGGTTGTGTTTTAAGTAATTGAGCAACATGAATCAAAAGATATCTTTATTAATCTCTTAAGAGGTAATATATATATATATATATATATATATATATATATATATATATATATATATATATATATATATATATATATAACAGAGCGTGTAATATAGAGTCTTTTCTTTTTGTGGAACTAAACCAACATACTAGATAAATAAGAAAACAAAGTCCTAAAGTGGTGGATACATATCTAACAACCAATGCAGTAAAACACTAAGCAACATGAATGTGTGTGGAGTGTAGTAACAGTAATAGTGTTCTAATACCCCCCCCCCCTCAAGCTAGATGGGTGGAACAACAGCTAGCTTTGACAAATGGTGATGGAAGGAGCTCTTCAGAAGCGGTTTAGTGAGGGTGTCAGCCAACTAATAAGAACTAGAAATGTGCTTGAAGATAAAGAACTTATTGGAAACCTGTTGTCGAACGTAGTGAAGGTCAACTGCAATATGCTTCATGCGGCTGTGAAGATTGTTGTTCTCGCATAAGTAGGTGACACTAAGGTTTTCACAAAATATTGTAGGGGGTGTGGGGAGATGAACATGAAGTTCTTTGAGAAGATTTTTGTAACACCCCGTAGCCAAAATAGAACAAAAATCAGTTTTTCAAAAAAATTTGCAGGTGCAACCGACGTGACCATCGACGGACCGTAGCCTGACCCACGGTCCATCCTGCACAACCGTTGATTGGATCAGAGACTACCAAAAACGCAGCCGGGAAAATTGGCCAAGTCTTGATCGACGGACGGACCTATGGTCCATAGGTCAGACGACGGTCCATAGTCCGTCACCGTCGATCGAGACCCACTTCAGCCACTCTATGACAAGGACCACGGGTGACCAGCACGGTCCGTAAGTGGACCCATGGTCCGTATGTCTGACCGTAGGTGGGAACTAGTAGACAGTTAGGGGGAAAATACAGTTGGGTCAACTTCAAATGACCATAACTCTTAGCACAAAATTAATTAGGTGTCCCCCTACATACCAAAAGATATATAACTAAATTAGCTTTTCATACCCACCGACCTTGATAAAATCAGAGCTCCGAGTAAAAAGTTATGCTTGTTTTAGTAAAGGCATGTCGAACAGGCCCAACCTACGGACCCAACGATGGACAGTCGATCAAACGACGGACCGTCTGTCCAGGTCGTCGTTTGGTCCGACAACAACTTACCGAGAGGGCTTTTTTTCTTTTCCCACTTCGTTTAAACTCTAAGATACGTCGTTTTGACCCTAAATCATTAGATTTTAGTCAGTTTAAGCCTAGAAACATAACTAAAACTTACCTAAGTCAAATCATTAATCAAAACTTAGAAAAATTAGAAGCAAGAAAGGAGAAAAAGGTCAAGAACCCTAGTTCAAGAACGCAGAAAGGTTCCAACAGTTCCAGCCACGACATCTAAGTGTTTCTCAGTAAATTTTATCACCAGGTATGTGGGATTTCACTAGTGGGTTCCTTTCACCCAATAGATCCCTAGTTTTGAGTCAGATTCTTGATTCACATATCATGATTAGACCTAGGGTTTCTAGAAATTCAACAGAACTTCATGAATTTATTAGTTTTATATTCCAAATCAGATTATCATGTTATTATTCAATTTATCGCATGAATTTCAGAACCCTAGCTATGTATTTCTTTAGTTTTTGAATTACACATGCTAGGTCAGATATTTCAGTTACTTGAGATATACATGCCTTAGTTATAAATGCATAATTACCAGATTAATTATTGTATTCTCAGTTTGCATGTATAGTTTTGAGCTATCCAGTATTTACAGAAACTCAGTCATAATTAGTTAATTACATAATTCATTGGGAGTAGCATAATACCGAGTTGGACTAGGGTTCAGCGTACCCAATTAGTCCCACAACTACTAGCCAAGTAGGTTGTAAGTCCCCTCTGTGGGCAATCAGTTTAGTGATCACGCCAGCATGCCTTTATACCTCTGACAGGGTATATTGAGTCCTCTCGATTGGGCATATACATCGGACTCCTCATTTAGCTCATGTGGTTTTATTGTCGGTTATTAGTAGCTACCACAGTTCAGTCAGACTCTATTGCATTGACCATTTATTAGTATATTCAGTATTCAGTTCCAGCATGTTATAAATTGGTCATTGCATCCAGTTAGCTCAGAATTCAGTATGTCATGTACAAATTATTATACTTGCTTTTGTGCTTGTTAAGTTATGTTTTATTTCAGCTTTACTCTATCCTACATGCTCAGTACCTTCAAGTAGTGACGCATACCTGCTCTACATCTTCTCGTGATGTAGGTTCAGGTTCTCAGCATCCAGAACACACATAGATCGATTCCCGATCTCCAGTTCAGCAGATTCAGTGGTGAGTCCTCATTCTCCGAGGACAACAGTCATGAATTTAATTTCAGTTCTCAGTCATGTAGTTTCATTTTTTGCTAGATTTAGCTGGGGCTTGTCCGAGTATTTCTAGTCCAGTTTAGTGGCTTATTTCAGACATAGTTAGTTTCAGCTTAGCGTTGAGTTAATATTTTCTTTGTATTAAAATCATCATTTTTCATATATGTCAGATTTAGCATATGGGTATTTCCCATATTTTCATTTTAAGTATGAATTAGTTTCTGCAACAATTTATTATTCTTTAGTATGCTCATGATCATACAGCAGGGTTAGCTTGGGATCACTTGTGGTCCTAGGTTCCGTGTCCGCGTCTTGGGGGTAGATCGGGGCATGACAAACTTGGTATCAGAGCACTAGGTTTAAGAGTCCTAGGATGTCTGAAAAGCCGCACTAAGTAGAGTCCTTTTCATAGGTGTGAAGTGCACCACATCTAATGATAGGGAGGCTATTAATTGTTTTAGGAAAACTTCACTTTGTTGTTACTCTTATCGTGCATAAGGTATGATCTTATTCCATTCTAACTTCACGTTCTACATTTCAGATCATGCCTCCTCATAGAGGTAACACTAGGAATGCAAATGCAGATCTTCCAGTCCCAGATAAGGAAGTCTCCAATGTCGAGTTCAGAAATGATATACAGATGTTGGCTGAGAGTATGACCAACCAGAACAATCGGGTTCATGCTTCTGTGAATGAAAATGGTGGATTGGCAACAGCAAGGGTCCGTGACTTTGTTAGGATGAATCCGCCTGAGTTTTTAGGATCACAGACTAATGAGGATCCTCAGAGTTTCTTGGATGAGATCAAGAAGATCTTTAAGGTAATGCAAGTAACTGGGAATGATCGGGTTGAGTTGGCATCATATCAGTTAAAGAATGTTGCTCATATCTGGTACACTCAGTGGAAGGAAAATAGGGGTACAAATGCAACTCATATCACTTGGCATTGTTTTAGTGAGACTTTTCTCGACAGGTTTTTTCCAATAGAGTTGAGAGAAGCAGAGGTTCAAGAATTCATGAACTTGAGGCAAGGAAACATGACGGTCCAAGAGTATGGGCTGAAGTTTAACCAACTCTCCAGGTATGCTCCTCACATAGTTGCTGACTCTAGGGCTCAGATGAATAAGTTTTTGTATGGAGTGTCAGATTTGGTGAAAACTGTGTGCAAAAATGCTATGTTACTTAGAGATATGAATATCTCTAGGCTTATAACTCATGCTCAGCAGGTTGAGGGCGATAAGCTTAGGGAACAGACTAAGGAAAATAAGAAGGCTAGGACTGGGAACTATGACTATTCTCAGCAGAAATCGGGTGGTGGAAATCGCTCGCAGTGCCAACAGAAGTTTTCAGCTCCAGCCCCTTCATCAGCTAGTGTTCCATCCTCCAAGAATAGGTATGACTAGAAGGGTAGAGCATCTTGCTCTAAGTCTCAGGGAAGTGTTTCAAGCACAAAGACTTACCCCACTTGCCTTAAGTGTGGTAAGAACCATACGGGCGAGTGTTTTGCAGGAAAAGAAGGATGTTTTGGGTGCGGTCAGTCTGGTCACAGGTTGAGGGAGTGTCCTTCTAGACAGGGTCAAGGAGGTAGTAATAATAGAGCTCAGTTTACAACTTCAGCAGCACCAGCAAGTCGCCCGACTCAGCAGGGTAACTCATTTGGTACAGGTGGTGGTTAGCGCCAGAACAGGTTGTATGCTCTTCAGGCACGCCAGGATCAGGAAGGTTCTCCTGATGTAGTTACTGGTACGTTACGAGTCTTTGACCTTGTTATTTATGCATTGTTAGATCTAGGGGCTACTTTTTCTTTTGTAACTTCTTACATAGCAGTCCAATTCAGCGTCAATCCAGAAACTCTCTCAGAACCTTTCTAAGTCTCTACTCCAGTCGATGACCCAGTTATAGCTAGACGGGTATACAGAAATTGCCCTGTCACAGTCTCTCAGAAAGTCACCTCAGCAGATCTTGTAGAGTTAAAATGGTAGACTTCGATGTCATTCTAGGCATGGATTGGTTACATTCATGTTATGCCTCAGGCAATTGTAGAACTAGGATTGTTCGTTTTCAGTTTCCACACAAACCAATCTTAGAATGGAAGGGTAGTAGCTTAGCGCCTATAAGTCGATTTATTTCTTACCTTAAGGCCAGAAAGATGGTCTCTAAGGGTTATCTCTATCATCTAGTTCGGGTTAAGGACTCTAGCTCCGAAACTCCAACTCTTGAGTCAGTTCCAGTAGTAAGTGAGTTTCTCAAAGTATTTCTAGAAGATCTTCCCGGAGTTTCTCCCGAAAGGGAAATCAACTTTGCAATTGATCTCCTTCCAGATACCCAGCCTATTTCTATTCCTCCTTACAAAATGTCTCCAGCAGAGCTTAAGGAATTGAAAGAGCAGTTGAAAGACCTTCTAGATAAGGGTTTTATCAGATCTACTATTTCCCCATGGGTTGCACAAGTGTTGTTCATAAAGAAGAAAGATGGTTCCCTCAGAATGTGCATTGACTATAGACAGTTGAACAAGGTCACAATAAAGAATAAGTATCCCATCCCCAGGATTGATGACTTGTTTGACCAACTTCAGGGTGCTAGTTATTTCTCAAAGATAGACCTCAGATCGGGTTATCATCAGCTCAGAGTCAGAGATAGTGACATTCTAAAAACGTACTTCAGAACTCGGTATGGTTATTATGAATTTGTAGTTATGTATTTTGGACTAACCAATACTCCTGCAGCTTTCATGGATTTGATGAACATGGTGTTCAAACAGTACTTGGACTTGTTCGTTATCGTCTTTGTTGATGATATCCTCATTTACTCTAGGAATAAGGAAGAACATGCAAGTCATTTGAGAGTTGTTCTACAGACTCTCAAAGATCGCTAGTTATTCGCTAAGTTTAGCAAATGTGAGTTCTGGTTGCAGTCTGTTGCTTTCCTTGGTCACATTGTATCTAGCGAAGGGATTCACAGAATATAGAAGCGGTGAAACAATAGACCAGACCTACCTCTGCTACAGATATCAGATGTTTTTTGGCCCTAGCAGGTTATTACAGAAGGTTTGTGGAAGGATTTTCATCCATAGCCGCACCATTGACTAGGTTGACTCAGAAGATGGTCAAGTTCCAATGGTCAGATGATTGTGAGAAATGCTTCGCAAAATTTAAAACTAGATTGACTACAACTCCTATCTTGAATCTGCCAGAGGGTTGAGATGGTTATGTGATCTATTGCGATGCATCCACAGTTGGCCTTGGTTGTGTGTTGATGCAACGATATAAGGTTATAGCTTATGCTTCTAGACAACTTAAGGTGCATGAGAAGAACTATCCAACTCATGACCTTGAGCTTGCACCAGCGGTGTTTCCACTCAAGATATGGAGACACTACATGTATGGTGTTCATGTAGATGTGTTCACTGATCATAAGAGCCTTCAGTATGTGTTCACCCAGAAAGAGTTGAATGTTCGCCAGAGATGATGGCTTGAGTTCCTTAAGGATTATGATATTAGTGTGCATTACCATCCTGATAAGGCGAATGTAGTAGCAGATACTCTTAGCAGACTATCTGTGGGTAGTGCAGCCCATGTTGAGGAAGAAAGGAAAGAGCTAGTGAAGGATGTTCATAGGCCTGCTCGCTTAGGAGTTCGCCTTTATGAGCATATCATACAATGGTGTAACAGTTTAGAATGGGGCAGAATCTTCTTTGGTATTGGAGGTTAAGGAAAATCAAGACAGTGATCCAATCCTGCTTGAACTTAAAGGTTCAGTCCACAATCAGAGAGTGGAGGTTTTCTCCCAGGGGGAGATGGTGTACTTCGCTACTAGGGTAGATTGTGTATTCCTGATGTGGGCGAGTTGAGACAATATATTCTTTCAGAAGCCCATAAATCCAGGTATTCTATTCATCTAGGTGCCACTAATATGTACCGCGATATGCGGGAAGTTTATTGGTGGAATAGCATGAAGAGGGATATAGTAGATTCTGTGAGTAAGTGCCCCAATTGCCAGCAAGTCAAGGTAGAACATCAGAAACCAGGTATGACTCAAGAGATCGACATTCATACTTGGAAGTGGGAAGTGATCAATATGGATTTCATCACAGGGTTACCGCGTACTCGTAGACAGCATGACTCCATTTGAGTGATAGTCGATAGGATGACCAAGTCTTCTCACTTTTTGTCCGTCAAGACTACAGATTCGGCAGAGGACTATGCCAAGCTTTACATTAATGAGATTGTGACGTTACATAGGGTTTCTTTGTCTATCATCTCAGATAGAGGTCCTCAGTTTACCTCTCATTTATGAAGTCATTTCAGAAGGGTCTTGGTACTCAAGTTACCCTTAGCACAACATTTCATCCGCTGACGGATGGACAGGAAGAGCGTATCATTAAGACCCTAGAGGATATGTTGAGAGCTTGTGTGATGGATTTCAAGGGTAGTTGGGACGATCACCTTCCTCTTATTGAGTTTGCCTACAACAATAGCTACCATTCCAGCATTCATATGGCCCCTTATGAAGCTTTGTATGGGCGCAGATGTAGATCTCACGTTGGTTGGTTAGAAGTAGGTGAAGTAGCCTTGGTAGGGCCAGATTTAGTCCTTTATGCTATGGAGAAAGTGCAACTCATTAGACAGAGACTTAAGATAGACCAAAGTCATCAGAAATCTTATGCAGAGGTAAGGAGAAGGGAACTAGAGTTCCAAGTTGATGATTGGGTTTTTCTGAAAGTCTCACCTATCAAAGGGGTGATGCGATTTGCCAAGAAAGGGAAGCTCAGTCCTAGATATGTAGGCCCTTACAAGATCTTGAAAAGGGTTGGCAAGGTGTCATATGAGTTATAGTTATCAGCAGACTTAGCAGCAGTGCATCCGGTCTTTCACATCTCACTCTTGAAGAAGTTTGTGGGTGACCGAGCCTCTATAGTGCCATTAGAGAGTGTGGCGGTAAAGGATAGTTTTTCTTATGAGGATGTACCAGTTTAGATTCTTGACCGTCAGGTTAAAAGGTTGTGAAATAAAGAAGTCGCTTCAGTCAAGGTTTTGTGGAGGAGTCAGTCTGTATAGGAAGCTACTTGAGAAGCAGAAGCAGCCATAAAAGCCAAGTATCCTCACCTCTTTCCTTCCGATTCCAATCCAGCTTGAGGTAATAGTTCCTCTTCAGTTTTCCAGTCATTCATGCATAAATTCAGTCTTAGAATCATGTTCCCTCAGTTTGTACTTGCATTTTCAGCGTATTTGCATGTTCTTGGAACTCAATTAAGTCAGAAACTCAGTTCTTAGTGTTTAGTACTAGGGTTTGCAGCTCTCTCCCTCTATTTCATCTAGTTTAATCTTCATTCGAGGACAAATGTTCCCAAGGGGGAGATAATGTAACACCCCGTAGCCAAAACAGACCAAAAATCAGGTTTTCAGAAAAAATCTGCAGGTGAAACCGACGTGACCATCGACGGACCGTAGCATGACTCACGGTCCATCCTGCACAACCGTCAATGGGATCAGAGACTCCCAAGAACTCAGCCGGAAAAATTGGCTAAGTCTTGATCGACGGACAAACCTACGTTCTGTAGGTTAAATGACGGTCGCTAGTCCATGACCGTCTATCGAAACCCCCTTCATCCACTCTGTGCCAAGGACCATGGGTGACCAGCATGGTCCGTAAGTGGACCCACGGTCCGTAAGTCTGACCATAGTTGGGAACTAGCAGACAGTAAGGAGGGAAATTCAGTTGGGTCAACTTCAAATGATCATAACTCTTAGCACAAAATGAATTAGGTGTCCCACAACATACCAAAAGATAGATAATTGAATTAGGTTTCCATACCCACCAACCTTGCTAAAAGCAGAGCTCCGACTAAAAAATTATGCCGATTTTAGAAAAGGCATGTCGAACAGGCCCAACCTACGGACCCAACGACGGATAGTCGATCGAACGACGGAGCATCTGTCCAGGTCGTCGTTTGGTCTGACAGCAACTTACCCAGGGGTCTTTTGGTCTTTTACCACTTTGTTTAAACTCTACGATATGTCATTTTGACCCTAAATCATCATATTTTAGTCAGTTTAAGCCTAAAAATATAACTAATATTTATCTATGTCAAATCATTAATCAAAACTTAGAAAAATTAGAAACAAGAAAGGAGAGAAAGGTCAAAAACCCTAGTTCAAGAACGCAACAAGGTTCCAACAGTTCCAGCCATGAAATCTAAGTGTTTCTCCGTGAATTTTATCACCGGGTATGTGGGATTTCACTAGTGGGTTCCTTTCACCCATTAGATCCCTAGTTTTCAGTCGGATTCTTGATTCACATATCATGATTAGACCTAGGGTTTCTATATATGTTCCAAATTAGATTATCATGTTATTATTCAGTTTATCGAATGAATTTCAGAACCCTAGCTATGTATTTCTTTAGTTCTTGAATTACACATGTTAGGTCAGATATTTCAATTACTTCAGATAAACATGCCTCAGTTATAAATGCATAATTACCAAAATAATTGTTGCATTCTCAGTTTGCATGTTTGGTTTTGAGCTTCCAGTATTTACAGAAACTCAGTCATAATCAGTTAATTACTTAATTCATTGGGAGTAGAATAATACCGAGTTGGACTAGGGTTCAGCGTACCCAATTAGTACCAGAACTACTAGCCAAGTAGGTTGTAAGTCCCCTATGTGGGCAATCAGGTTAGTGATCACGCCAGCATGCCTTTATACCTCTGGCAGGGTATATTGGGTCCTCTCGATAGGGCGTATACATCGAACTCCACATTTAGCTCATGTGGTTTTATTTCGATTATTAGTAGCTCCCATAGTTCAGTCAGACTCTATTGCATTGACCATTTATCAGTATATTCAATATTCAGTATTCAGTTCCAGCATATTATAAATTGATCATTGCATCCAGTTAGCTCAGAATTTAGTATATCATGTACAAATTATTATACTTGCTTTTGTGCTTGTTTAGTTATGTTTTATTTCAGTTTAATCTATCTTACATGCTCAGTACCTTCAAGTAGTGACGTATACGTGCGCTACATCTTCTTGTGATGTAGGTTCAGGTTCTCAGCATCCTGAACACACATAGATTGATTCCCAATCTCCAGTTCAGCAGATTCAGTGGTGAGTCCTCATCTCTGAGGACAAAAGTCATGAGTTTAATTTCAGTCCTCAGTCATTTAGTTTCAGTTTTTGCTAGATTTAGTTGGGGCTTGTCCCAGTATTTCTAGTCCACTTTAGAGGCTTATTTCAGACATAGTTAGTTTCAGCTTAGCATTGAGTTAATATTTTATTTATATTAAAATCATCATTTTTCATATATGTCAGATTTAGCATATGGGCATTCCCCATCTTTTCATTTAAAGTATTAATTAGCTTCCGCAACAGTTTATTATTCTTTAGTATGCTCATGATCATTCCAGCAGGGTTAGCTTGGGATCACTTGCGGTCCTAGGTTCCGTTTTTGGTTCTCGGGGGTAGCTCGAGGCGTGACAATTTTTCACCCAAGTGGTCTCATCAACAACACTAGCAACAGCCCAATACTCTGCCTCAGTAGATGAGCGAGCAATGGTACATTGTTTTTTTGATAACCAGTTAATTGGACTAAGGCAAAGAAAAATTTCATTACCTGTTGTGAAACTTGTATCAGTGAGGTTGACATCCCATTAAGCATCAGAAAATACCGAGAGATTAAGACTGGTTCTTGGAGAAATACGAAGGCCATATTTAAGTGCTTTCGTGATTGAGAATGAGGTGTTTAATAGCCTTCTAGTGAGCTTCAGATGGAGCATGCATAAATGGAGACAATTTGTTCACTGAGTAAGAAACATCACTGAACAAATAGACTGTCATAACATAGGTTAGTTTTACCCTACCGATGACAGTCTCGCAATAATAATTCAACATAGTATGAGAGGAAAAGTTGATTAACATAATATTTTCTACCCCAAGAAACCATTCAATTATCTTTCTTAATTACCTGACCATGTTACCCTTTATACCTTTAAACAAGGTCTAAAACACCCAGCATGGAGGTTTGCAATGAAAGATGAATTTGATTCGTCAATTCAGAATCGAACATAGGAGTTGGTTGCTAAGCATTCTAATAATAATGTTGTTGATTGTAAGTGGATTTACACGATAAAAAAGAAAGTTGACGGTTTAGTTGACCGGTAAAAAGCTCGATTGGTTGCAAAAGGGTTCACTTAACGCCCAGGTCTTGACTATCACTGCGCATTCCAGTTGTATGTCAATCCCACATCCATTCGTGTTTTTCTCTCATTTTCATTTTTACACGATTGGATGTTACACCGATTGGACGCCAATAAAGCATTTTTACAAGGCACACTTGAAAAAGAGGTTTTTATGAAATAACCACCAGGATTTGAGAATTCCTCTAATCATTCACATGTTTGTCATTTGCGTAAGGCTATTTATGGTCTCAAGCAAGCGCCTCGTGCTTGGTACAATGAAATTACATTCTATCATTTTTCTTTGGGATTTATTAAGTCTCACTCAGATCTGTCTCTATTTAATTTCCATGGTTCTAATGGTGTTCTATATCTTTTGGTCTATGTAGATGCCATCGTTGTTACAGGAAATAACTTCAGTGGTTGATCAGTTTATATCTTCCTTAGCTTCCTGTTTTTCCCTAAAAGATCATGGCCGTTTATGATAGATTCTTGGGGTTGAGGTTCATCGAGATGTAAAAGGTCTTCGGCTCTCACAAACAAAGTATCTTTTTGACCTTGTCCAAGATCTTCTAATGCAAGATTCCAATGGTTTTCCACTCCTATGAGTTCTTCTCAAAGTTTTTTTACAAAATGATGTTACTCCATGTCATGATGCTACCAAACAAAGGAAAATCATTTGTAAATTGTAGTATTTGCCTTTTAGTAGGCCTGATGTTTCTTACCCAGTGAACAAATTGTCTCAATTTGTGCATGCTCCATCTGAAGGTCACTAGAATTTTGTTAAACGCCTCTTTCGATCTCTCAAAAGCACTGCTAATTCAAAAGCGTCTTAACAACATTCGAGTGAGCTTTAGATGGAGCACTCATAAATTGAGACAATTTCTTCACTGTGTAAGAAACATCAAGCCTACTAAAAGAAAAATATTGCAATTTACCAATAAGTTTCTTGTATTCAGTAGCATCATGAGATGGAATAACATCATTTTGTAGAAAACTTTGAGAAGAATAGTAGGAGTGGACACACCATTGCAATCTTGCATCAGAAGATCTTGGAGAAGGTATCAATTTGCCTGTGAGAGCCGAAGACCTTTGCCATCTCGATGAACCTCAACCCCAAGAAACTATGATAAAGGGCCAAGATCTTAAAGGGATAAAGAGGAAGCTAAGGAAGAGAAAACCCGATGAACCAATGAAGAATTGTTTACTATAAGAACGATGGCTTCTCATACACCAAAATATATATAACACCATTAGAACCATGGAAAATAAATAGATACAAATCCGAAAGAGACTTATGAAATCCCAAAGAAATAAGATAGGATGTCAGTTTATTGTACCAAGCGCGAGGCGCTTGCGTGAGACCATAAATAGCCTTACGTAGATGACAAACATGTGATAAATGAGAGGCATCCTCAAATCCTGGTGCTTGTTTCATAAAAACCTCTTCTTAAAAGTGTGCCTTGTAAAAAGGCATTATTGACGTCTAATTCATGTAACATCCAATCATGTCAAACTGCAAGTGAGAGAAAAACACGAATGGTTGTGGGATGGTCATAAAACATGACTTAAAGTGCAGTGCTAGTCAAGACCTGGACGTTGAGTGAACCCTTTTGCAATAAACCTAGCTTTGTACAGGTCAACTAAGCCGTCAACTTTCTTTTAGATCCTGTAAATCCACTTATAATCAACAACATTCATATTAGAATCATGTGGAATCAACTCCCATATTTGATTTCGAATTGACGCATCAAATTCATCTTTCATTGCTAACGTCCACTCTGGGTGGTTTAGAGCTTGTTTAAAGGTATAAGGGGTAACATGGTCAGGTAATTAGGCAAGATAATTGAATGGTTTCTTGGGGAAGAAAATATTATGTTAATCAATTGTTACTCTCATACTAGGTTGAATTACTTATGCGACATTGTCATCAGTAGGGTAAAACTAACCTGTCTCAAGAGAGTCTATTTTTTCACTAATATTTGTTACTCAATGAACAAATTGTTTCCATTTGTGCATGATCCATATGAAGCTCACTGAAAGGATGTTAAACACCTCATTCGCTATCTCAAAAGCACAACTACTTATTGTCTTCGAATTTCTCCAAGCACCAGTTTTAATCTCTTGGTGTTTTATGATGCTTTGTTGTCTGGAAACCTCACTAATCGAAGTTTTACAACAGGTCATGCAATTTTGTCTGGCCTTACTCCAATTAGATGGTCATAAAAAAAACAAATGTACCATTGCTCGCTCGTCTACTGAAGCAGAGTATTGGGCTGTTGCTAGTGTTGTTGATGAGACCACTTGGGTGAAAATCTTCTCAAAGAACTCCATGTTCATCTCAATACACCCCTTACAATCTTTTGTGACATCTTTGGTGTCACCTACTTATGCATAAATAACAATCTTCACAGCCACATGAATAATATAGTTGTTGACATTCACTACGTTCGACAACAGGTTTCCAGTAAGCGTCTTATATTAAAGGAGATTTCTAGTTTTGATCAGTTGGCTGACACTCTCACTAAGCCGCTTCCGAAGAGCTCCTTCCATCGACATTTGTCAAAGCTAGGTGTTGTTGCACCCATCTAGCTTGAAGGGGGAGGGGTGTATTAGAACACTATTACACATACTACACTCCACGCACATTCTTACTGTTTAGTGCGTGGAGTGCAGTATGAGTAATAGTGTTCTAATACACCCCTCCCCCCTCAAGCTAGATGGGTGCAACAAAACCTAGCTTTGACAAATGGCGATGGAAGGAGCTCTTCGGAAGGGGCTTAGTGAGAGAGTCATCCAACTGATCAAAACTAGGAGTGTTCTTGAAGATAAGGCGCTTATTGGCAACCTGTTGTCGAACATAGTTAATGTCAACAACTATATTCTTCATGCGACTGTGAAGATTGTTGTTCTCGCATAAGTAGGTGACACCAACGTTGTCTCAAAAGATTGTAGGGGGTGTGGGGAGATGAACATGGAGTTCTTTGAGAAGATTTTTCACCCAAGTGGTCTCATCAACAGCACTAACAACAACCCAATACTCTGCTTCAGTAGACTAGCGAGCAATGCTACATTGTTTTTTTGATGACCAGCTAATTAGAGTAAGGCCAAGAAAAATTGCATGACCTGTTATGAAACTTCGATCAGTAAGGTTTCCAGCCAGTAGGCATTAGAAAACACCGAGAGATTCAGACCGGTGCTTTGAGCAATTCAAAGGCCATAAGTAGCAGTGCTTTCGAAATAGCGAATGAGGTGTTTAACATCCTTCGAGTGAGCTTCATATGGAGCATGCATAAATGGAAACAATTTGTTCACTGAGTAAGAAACATCAGTGAAGAAATAGACTATCGTGAGACATGTTAGTTTTACCCTACTGATGACAATGTCGCAATAGTAATTCAACCTAGTATGAGAGGAATAATTGGTTAACACAATATTTTCTTCCCAAAGAACCCATTCAATTATGTTGTCTATTTACCTGACCATGTTACCCCTTATAGCTTTAAATATGCTCTAAAGAACCCAGAGTGGAGGTTAGCAATGAAAGATGAATTTGATGCGTCAATTTGGAATCAAACATGGGAGTTGGTTCCTCAGGATTATAATAAGAATGTTGTTGATTGTAAGTCGATTTACAGGATCAAAAAGAAAGTTGACGGTTTAGTTGACCAGTACAAAGATCGGTTGATTGAAAGAGGGTTCACTCAACGCCCATGTCTTGACTATCACTGCACTTTCAGTCCAGTTGTATGTCAAGTCCACAACCATTCCTGTTTTTCACTCAATTGCAGTTTACACGATTGAATGTTACATCAATTAGACGTCAATAACGCCTTTTTACAAGGCACACTTGAAAAATAGGTTTTATGAAACCATCACCAATATTTGAGGATGCCTCTCATCATTCACATGTTTGTCGTTTGCGTAAGTCTATTTATGGTCTCAGGCAAGCACCTCACGCTTGGTATAATGAAATTACGTCCTATCTTTTTTCTTTGTTATTTCTGAAGTCTCACTCAGATACATCTCTATTCATTTGTCATGGTTCTAATGGTGTTGTATATCTTTTGGTGTATGTAGATGCCATCTTTCATACTGGAAACAATTCTTCAGTGCTTCAGCATGTTATCTCTTCCTTAGCTTCCTTTTTTTGTGTTAGAATCTGTGCGTCCACTATCAGTCAATGGACCAGGTCCCTTGACACACAATCGTAAATATATCAGACAATAAATGCAGTAAAAAGACAGAGGAGTTTTTCGTGGAAACCTCCTTGCTCAAGGGAGTAAAACCACGACCTGTCTCACAAGATTTCCAAATAATTTCACTAATATTCACAAGCAAAAGAAAACCGGTTACAAAAATGTGAGAAAAAGTTTTTAATCTCACTATCAAGCAATAGCACTATTGCTTGATGAGCCTAAGTAGATATTACTCTACCCACTAAGCTATCACCCTAGACAACTTAGAATTTTCTAAGCAATCTCACAGATTGCCCACTAAATCACTAACCTAATAATGATTTAGAATTTCAGATCAAACCACACTGATTCCTTTATAGATTTAGGATCAGTTTACAATGTAAGATCGAAAGAATATATTCTCAAACAACTACACAATGTACGCCTGAGTTTTGATTGTTCTTGAAAGATTCTTCTTCTTGATTTTCCTCAGCCTTTGCAAGATTTCTTGAATGTGCTTTTTCATGTTGCAAAAACTAAGGAGCAATGTAAGGAAAGATGACATTGTATAGAAAAGTCACTTTCCTTAAACCCATGCCATTGGTTAGAAAGGTCTGACGTTTCTGACGCAGTTGGGAACTGTGCACCAAATTTTTGTACTTTCTCCAGCTGGCAGCCAGAAAGCATATTGAGCCAAGAACCAGGTCCCTTTCATAGGGTCCCTGAGTTTGTCAAATCATCAAAACTACAAATAACATTTTCCCCCTTTTCGATGATGACAAACCATACACCAAAGCCTGCATTTCTTCCCCCTGTCGAGTAGACACACTCTTTAACTTCCCATGTACCTTTACAAGGTCCCTGTGGTTTTGTCAAATCATCAAAACTTCAAATAACATTTTCCCCCTTTTTGATAATGACAAACTATACTTCAGACTTCAAGACAAGATCACAAAATATTGCAAAGTTTATTGTTCCCCCTAAATCAGTTATCCACATACCTGCAGTGAACAAGAAAATATACAAGAACCATAAACCAGGCCCAGAAATATTTCCTGCTTCCCCCTGAATTACATCTCCCATCTCTGAAGTACAACATTCTCACATTTTTCACATTTTTCCTTTAAACCAGTCCCAGAAATATTTCCTACTTCCCCCTGAATTACATCTCCCATCTCTGAAGTACAACATTCTCACATTTTTCACATTTTTCCTTTAAAGTACATCTCCCATTCTTACATAAAAATTTCCCATTTTGGCATCATTAAAAAGAGACACAGTAAACCAATATTATCAATAATGCAATCAAGTAAGATCATAGCCTTTTGGCAATCAGACATAAAGAAGTACAAAACACGTTAAATAATTTGCCAGAACAAAACAGGAATAGGATTAATAGCAGTTCAGAGGAATCATTCAATACATTAAAATTAAACTAGAGTACAACAGACTGGGTAGATAAGCCACATACAAGAACCATAAAGGGGAAGAAGATTGAAAATCGACTATGAAGGAGGAGGCTGATGGGAAAGGGACTGAATGATAAGAGTAAGTCGAGCATTAGCATCATCATTGTCTTTTATTGCTTTCTCTTGTAAAGCAACTATTTTGGCCCTCAGCTCTGCATTTTCTTGCTTCAGCTCTTGAATAAACGAGGTACCAGGTCCCATAGTCTGTGCCTTAAGTAGTTCTACCTTAAGAATAGCAATTTCAGCATCTCTACTACTCAACCTCATAGTCAATTCTTCCAACTCATGCTTCAATTGATCCTGGTTCTCCACAAGTTGAGCCACTTTGCTCTTGGGATTTGCTTTTCCTTCTATGCATTCACATTCAACCAGAGTGGACTCTGAGAAGGTTTGCTTCACTGTACCAACTTTTCCAACACCAAGAGGAATATTAAAGTGTTTGAATACTTTAGTTAAAAAGTATCCATAACCCATACCATGCTTTCCCTTTCTCTCTATGACAGTTTTGTACATGTGTTCAAGCATAAGACCTGGAAGATCCAGAGGTTCAAATTTGCACAACAGCTCCATGACAAACAGATCAGTCGAAGTTGCTGAAGTTCTCTTTTCAGTTCTTGGAAGGAGTATTTTGTTAACAAACTCAAAAACCAACTGAAATTCACTCTTCATTAGTTTCTTAAATAACCCTGCACACCTGGTAGTTGGGAGTTTAGAACAAGTCGTGACAAATTCCATCGAACAACTTTTTCCAACCACAGACCTGATACCTCCTCGAGGTACTCTAAGAATCTTTCCCAACAGGTCTTCATCAAGATGAACAACTATGTTTTTCACTCTGGTATTTATACTGCCATCTTCTCCAAAAGTAATATTGTAGTAAAATTCATGGACCTCTTCCTCATGAAGGACAGCAGACTTAAAATCGAATAAATGCATCCATGATTGAATTTCTACAATATCATAAAGAAAGTCCATACCTGGATGATGAACAATATTCATGTCGAATACCCATCCAGCCAAAACAGATTGTTTACTCAAGTAATCAACAATTTCTTATTTGTTGATGATATCTTCATCCACGTGCACTTCAGGACCAGGTCCCTGCTCAGACTTTTCAGTTTTTGTTGCAAAAGTTTTTCTCTTCCTTTTTCCTTTCAGTACCGCCTTTGTGGATTTTGTTGTGTTGGACTGCTTTTGGACATTTTGTTTCACTTTTCTTGAACTTTTCTTACAAGACCCTCCATCAGACTCTTCTCCAAAAACATCCACCACATCAGTCATAGGCATTTGGAATTTTGACACTTTGAAGGTTCTTTCACTTCGATTTCTTGCTGCAGATTTGGCACTATCTTTCATAGCATCGGATAGCATTTTCTTAGAGTCAGATCTAGTAACTGGCCGTCGTTTAGGTTTACCCTCTACAACCTTTTCTTTCCCCTTTTTAGAGACATTTTCTTTTCTCTTCTGCAGTGACCACTGAATAGGACGATTAACATCTTCTTCATCAGAAGAATCAGACGAAGGATATCTCCCAAAATCCGGAGTTTTATAAAAAATAGGTTGTGTGTCTCTGATATCGTCATTCATGGGGTTTTCACATTCCTCCAATCTTGCTTCTTCTCTCATCATTGTGAGGCTCTCAATGACCAGTCCTTCACTAGCAGCCAAGATGTTGGACTCAGATGTTTTGCTCTCTGGTAAGTTACCCTCAAAAAGGGTATCTGAAAGCATTTCTATAGAAGGACCAGGTACCAGGGGAAGACTAGGACTGTTTAGATCTATAGACTGAATGGGGACGATGGAGTTATCTAAAGGAGGACTGACTTCAGAGGTTGTTGGAACTATTGATTTCGATCCTGAGGGAGATGGGGTATAGAAAGAAAATGGATCGATTTCACCTAAGGATGCAAGCATCTTCCTTGATGAGGATGAGGGTTCCGACATTATTATATTTTTTAAAAAAAAACAGCAAAGAGAAGAGAGAAGATTTGGTATTTTAGGGTTTTTCAGAACAAAGAGAGAGAATTAAGAGATTTAGAAACGAGAAGGTTGAATATAAAGAGGAGAAGCGGTGCCAGGTCCCTTGATTTGACGTGTCGCTTGGAGTTTCAAGCGATGGGACTAACGGTCAGAATGACGAATGACTGGCACGTGGCAATAACAACGGTCTATTTAGACTAGTTTAAGATTAATGTAAAGAAAGCTAACCTTAGGAGAGACCAGGTCCCGTACTGCAATTTAAGCACCATTCCTGAATAGTTCTGACTATGTTTTTTTCTTTTGCACATCATTTATGAATATATACCTGCAATAGGTACAACATTGATCTTACAAGACATATTATTATTAATAGAAAGGATACCTGCACTACAGATTTCTGCCACGAAGGAAATTTCATGCTTGAATAATACTAGAATTACTTCAAGTTCATCATACCCAACTTCAACCTGTTGCTTTCAGACTGATCTTTGCTTAGAACCTTGGTAAAGATGTCTGCAATTTGTTCCTCTTTTGGGCAATAAGTTAGCACAAAATTCCCTTTTTCAACATTATCTCTTAGGAAGTGATGTCTCACATCAACGTGCTTGGTTCTTTTATGGTGAACAAGATTCTTTCCCATACTGACAGCACTTGTATTTAGCACACATAAAAGGAATGGTGTTGATGTGGACTCCAAAATTCCCAAGACATTGCTTTATCCGAAGAAGTTGGGCAATCTGGAGGCAGCAGCTACACACTCATCCTCAGCTGCTGGATAAAACAGGACCAGGTCCCCTGTTTTCTTTGGATACTCAGGATTCTCTTAGCTTCCTTTAGAGGAGATTCACTGGGACATGTTTGGAACTGTGTATACATTCCCATGCTGAATACCATGTCCGACCTAATTGCATATGAAAGTTCTTTAACAGCTCTTTTGTATGCTTCCTTTGACAGATTAAGATGCCACTGGAGGTTTGCTTAATCTGCAAACCAAAGGAGAAGTTCAGCTCTCCTATCATACTCATCTCAAATTCGTTTCCCATGAGAGTAGAAAATTCTTCAACAGATATTCAGAAGTTCAAAAATAATTATATCATCCAAATGCACTTGAATGATGAGCAATTCTTGATCAATTTTTACAAAGCACAATGTATTGTCAATTTTCCCCCTCTTGAAGCCATTCTTCAGTAACCACTTTGACAACCTTTCATACCAGACTCTAGGTGCCTGCTTCAGCCCATACACATATTTGTTGAGTTTGAACACAAATGCTATGAGGATTCTAATAGCCTTCATTCTCATCCAGCTTGTTTCTGAACACCCACCTGGTCCCAATAATGGTTATGTCAGCAATTCTTAGGACCAGGTGCCATACCTTGCTTCTTTCAAGATGATGTAGTGCTTCATGCATTGAGTTAACCCAGTCTGCATCACACAAGGCCTCTTTTACATTCTTAGGCTCAATTGATGAGATAAAAGCTGAAAATGCAACTAGATTTCTTGTTTTTGATTTTAGTATGGATTCCAGAATTCAGAGGTGAAATAAGATTATCAAGCGGATGAGATAAACTATGTTTCCATGCTGGCCTTGATGTCAACGGATGCAACTGATCATTGTTCTACTCTTCAAATGAACACCTGTTTCAGTTTTACTTCTTTCACTTTGCTTTGAACTTTTAAAGGTTCACACAGATCCCTGTGCAACAGCTCTAATACTCTTGACGTGGTCACTTTCTTCTTTGACTTGAAGGAAATTCTTATCTATTTTCCTTTTACACACACTTCACAAATTTTATTTTCACAAAATCTCAGTTTTGGCAGACCTAGTACCATGTCCTTAGGAACCAGCTTAATCAACAAAGATGAGCTCACATGACCTAGTCTCTGATGCTACCGATCAGCATTTTCATTCTAAGCACTTAGACATGTTAGATCATCTCCATGAGATATTTCTAAGTTTGCCAAATACATGCTTTTACATCTTTCAGTAGTGTGAAACACCTTCTTTGTAGTTAAATTAACCACAGTACACTTCTCAGATGTAAACTTTTCTTCATTTCTATTGACACAAATTTGAGACATACTCAGAAAACTGTACTTCAAAGTACTAACATGATACACATTATCAATGGATTCTTGAAGAGTTTTTCAACTTTTCCAGCACTTAAAATATACCTTTTTTTTTTTAAAAAAAAAAAGAGACACCTCCACCTTGAAGTGCCTTGAGCGAGAGGAAGTTTATTTATTTATTTTTTTGTATCTCAGTCATATGTTTGGAGCATCCACTATCCATGTACCAACATTTTACTGCTACTCCTCTCACTCACCTGCAGCAAGAATCACTTAGTAGACTTGGGAACCCATTTCAATTTGAGTTCCCAGAAGATAGATAAAGGAGTAATCAAGGTATTTCTTGCCCAGTGAGGTACATTTAAACTCTTTGTAATCAAGGGTTTTTGAATAGGACCAGGTCCATCTTTTGAACTTATTTTATTTTCTGTGAAATTTGAGAATCTTTCATGCGACTCTCTCTAGGCTGTACATTCACTTTTTAAGTGCTCATTTCTACCACAGTGAACACAAAGCAAGTTATCTGAAACAAAGACATATTTGCTGTGAGGATTGAAAGGAGGAGTAATATTCAAACTTCCCAGACCCCTTTTGTTGTAGTTGCTTTGATTTGTCACATTTGAAAGCAGCTTAGAAGATTTTGTCCATTTAAGGGAATTTGCAAGGTCATCCTTAAGTTTGACAATATCTTTCTCTAAGCTTTTGTTCTTTTACAAGGTGAAAACAAGGTTAATCTCTGAGTTTTTTAGTTTTTCTTCCAGCTCAACATGTAGACTGGCAGACTTTTCTTTTAGTTTTTCAGACTTCTCATTCATCAGATACAATTGATTTTTTAGTTCTAGTTTTTCAGATTCTAGAACAATTATTTTGCATTCAATTTGAACCATTTTCTCACCACTTTTATCTCTGTTTTCACTTAGACTTTCAAATTCAGCATTCGTGGAGTCTCTTTCAGAAGTTAATTCAATCACAGAATCAATCATCACATTTGCTAATTTTCTCAGTCTTTTAAAAAAATAAGTATTCAGATTTTGCTTAATATCAAGAAGTGTTACCTGATCCTCAACATCTTCATCATCTGACTGAGCCATTAAAGCACACATTTCATCGAATATATTATTCTCATCATCAATTACCACCATTGATGCATTATTTGGTTCATCAAGGTCTTCTGACTCACTGAAAGAGTCTCCCCATGCAGCAAGAGCTTTTATGACCACATGATCAGCTGCAGCTTTTCGATCACATTTATCAAGTACCAGGTCCCTGCGTTTTTCTTTCTCACCTCTTGGTCTTTGATTGTCCTTGTTTTCAGCTTTGAGTAATAGACAATCTCTTATAAAATGTCCAGCCTTTCCACATTTGTGACACGTATCATTTGGAGTTGCAGTTCGAGGACCATTTGCACCCTTTCTGAATCCCTTGTTTTTTCTCACAATCTTCCGAAACCTTTTAATAAGGTAAGCCATATCATCATCTTCACTGGAGTCTTCCTCAGACCTGTGTTTCAGCATTAAGGACTTAGCCTTCTTGACTTCTTTCTTTGACAAATCATAACTTCGATTCATCTTATGAGTTTTGAGATTTCCAATAAGAGCATCCATTGTCAACACTTTTAGATCTTTTGCTTCAGTGATTGCATCCACCTTGCTCTCCCAGGACTTGGGAAGGATTCAAAGAACTTTTCTGACCTGCTTGCGCATACTAATGGATTCCCCTAGACTTTTTAACTCATTTGTGATTGATGAAAGCTTTGTGAGCATCTATTGAATGGTTTCACCTTCTCTTATTTTGAAATTTTCATACTGAAAGGTGAGCATATCAATCTTTGACTCTTTTACTTGTTTAGTTCCTTCATGGGCTGTTTTTAGGCAATCCCAGATCTCCTTTGCAGATTCACAAGTTGAGACACGATTGAACTCATCAGGTCCTACACCACAGACAAGAAGCTTCTTTACTTTGTATCCCTTTTCAATCTTCTTCCTATCAGTTTCATCATATTTGCGTCTAGGCTTTGGAACAAGTCTAGTATTTTCACCATCTTTCTCTTCAATCATGGGAATGAAGGGTCCATCTAAGACAATGTCCCACAGTTCACTATATTCAGCCATAAGAAAGTCGTGCATTCTAACTTTCCACCAGCAATAGAAGTGGCCATTGAAACGAGGAGGTCTAGTTGAAGAATGACCCTCTTCCTGATTAAGTCGAGCAGCCATTCTAGAACAGGAATCACTCTCTTGGTGTTAACCAGATAGAGAGTACCTGCTCTGATACCACTTGTTAGAATCTGTGCGTCCACTATCAGTCAATGGACCAAGTCCCTTGACACACAATCGTAAATATATCAAATAGTAAATGCAGTAAAAATACACAGGAGTTTTACATGGAAACCTCCTTGCTCAAGGGAGTAAAACCATGACCTGTCTCACAGGATTTCCAAAAATAGTTTCACTAATTTTCACAAGCAAAAGGAAACCTGTTACAAAAATGTGAGAAAAAGTTTTTAATCTCACTATCAAGCAATAGCACTATTGCTTGATGAGCCTAAGTAGATATTACTCTACCCACTAAGCTATCACCCTAGACAACTTAGAATTTTCTAAGCAATCTCACAGATTGCCCACTAAATCACTAACCTAATAATGATTTAGAATTTCAGATCAAACCACACTGATTCCTTTATAGATTTAGGATCAGTTTACAATGTAACATTGAAAGAATATATTATCAAACAACTACACAATGTACGCCTTAGTTTCGGTTGTTCTTGAAAGATTCTTCTTCTTGATTTTCCTCAGCCTTTGCAAGAGTTCTTGAATGTATTTTTTCAAGTTGCAAAAACTAAGGAGCAATGTAAGAAAAGATGACATTGTATAGAAAAGTCACTTTCCTTAAACCCATGTCATTGGTTGAAAAGGTCTGACGTTTCTAACGCAGTTGGGAACTGTGCACCAACTTTTTGTACTTTCTCTAGCTGGCAGCCAGAAATTATATTGAGCCAAGAACCAGGTTCCTTTCATAGGGTCCCTGAGTTTGTCAAATCATCAAAACTACAAATAATATTTTCCCCCTTTTTGATGATGACAAACCATACACCAAAGCCTACATTTCTTCCCCCTGTCGAGTAGACACACTCTTTAATTTCCCAGGTACCTTTACAAGGTCCCTGTGGTTTTGTCAAATCATCAAAACTTCAAATAACATTTTCCCCCTTTTTGATGATGACAAACTATACTTCAGACTTCAAGACAAGATCACAAAATATTGCAAAGTTTATTGTTTCCCTTAAATCAGTTATCCACACACCTGCAGTGAACAAGAAAATTTACAAGAACCATAAACCAGGCCCGGAAATATTTCCTGCTTCCCCCTGAATTACATCTCCCATCTCTGAAGTACAATATTCTCACATTTTTCACATTTTTCCTTTAAACCAGTCCCAGAAATATTTCCTGCTTCCCCCTGCATTACATCTCCCATCTCTGAAGTACAACATTCTCACATTTTTCACATTTTTCCTTTAAAGTACATCTCCCATTCTTACATAAAAATTTCCCCTTTTGGCATCATTAAAAAGAGACACAGTAAACCAATATTATCAATAATGCAATCAAGTAAGATCATAACCTTTTGGCAATCAGACATAAAGGAGTATAAAACACGTTAAACAATTTGCCAGAACAAAACAGGAATAGGATTAATAGCAGTTCAGAGGAATCATTCAATACATTAAAATTAAACAAGAGTACAACAGACTGGGTAGATAAGCCACATACAAGAGCCATAAAGGGGAAGAAGATTGAAAATCGACTATGAAGGAGGAGGCTGATGGGAAAGGGACTGAATGATAAGAGTAAGTCGAGCATTAGCATCATCATTGTCTTTTATTGCTTTCTATTGTAAAGCAACAATTTTGGCCCTCAGCTCTGTATTTTCTTGCTTCAGCTCTTGAATAAACGAGGTACCAGGTCCCATAGTCTGTGCCTTAAGTAGTTCTACCTTAAGAATAGCAATTTCAGCATCTCTACTACTCAACCTCATAGTCAATTCTTCCAACTCATGCTTCAATTGATCCTGGTTCTCCACAAGTTGAGCCACTTTGCTCTTGGGATTTGCTTTTCCTTCTATGCATTCACATTCAACCAGAGTGGACTCTGAGAAGGTTTGCTTCACTGTACCAACTTTTCCAACACTAAGAGGAATATTAAAGTGTTTGAATACTTTAGTTAAAAAGTATCCATAACCCATACCATGCTTTCCCTTTCTCTCTATGACAGTTTTGTACATGTGTTCAAGCATAAGACCTGGAAGATCAAGAGGTTCAAATTTGCACAACAGCTCCATGACAAACAAATCAGCCGAAGTTGCTGAAGTTCTCTTTTCAATTCTTGGAAGGAGTATATTGTTAACAAACTCAAAAACCAACTGTAATTCACTCTTTATTAGTTTCTTAAATAACCCTGCACACCTGGTAGTTGGGAGTTTAGAACAAGTCGTGACAAATTCCACCGAAGAACTTTTTCCAACCACAGACCTGATACCTCCTCGAGGTACTCCAAGAATCTTTCCCAACAGGTCTTCATCAAGATGAACAACTATGTTTTTCGCTCTGGTATTTATACTTCCATCTTCTCCAAAATTAATATTGTAGTAAATTTCACGGACCTCTACCTCATGAAGGACAGGAGACTTAAAATCGAATAAATGCATCCATGATTGAATTTCTACAATATCATGAAGAAAGACCATACCTGGCTGATGAACAATATTCATGTCGAATACCCTTCCAGCCAAAACAGATTGTTTACTCAAGTAATCAACAATTTCTTATTTGTTGATGACATCTTCATCCACGTGCACTTCAGGACCAGGTCCCTGCTCAGACTTTTCAGTTTTAGTTGCAGAAGTTTTTCTCTTCCTTTTTCCTTTCACTACCGCCTTTGTGGATTTTGTTGTGTTGGACTGCTTTTGGACATTTTGTTTCACTTTTCTTGAACTCTTCTTACAAGACCCTTCATCATACTCTTCTCCAGAAACTTCCACCACATCAGTCGGAGGCATTTGGAATTTTGACACTTTGAAGGTTCTTTCACTTCGATTTCTCACTGTAGATTTGGCACTGGCTTTCATAGCATCGAATAGCATTTTCTTAGAGTTAGATCTTGTAACTGGCCGTCGTTTAGGTTTACCCTCTACAACCTTTTCTTTTCCCTTTTTAGAGACATTTTCCTTTCTCTTCTGCAGTGACCACTGAATAGGACGATTAACATCTTCTTCATCAGAAGAATCAGACGAAGGATATCCCAAAATCCGGAGTTTTATCAAAAATAGGTTGTGTGTCGCTGATATTGTCATTCATGGGGTTTTCACATTCCTCCAATCTTGCTTCTTCTCTCATCATTGTGAGGCTCTCAATGACCAGTCCTTCACTAGCAGCCAAGATGTTGGACTCAGATGTTTTGCTCTTTCATAAGTTACCCTCAAAAAGGGTATCTGAAAGCATTTGTATAGAAGGACCAGGTACCAGGGGAAGACTAGGACTGTTTAGATCTATAGACTGAATGGGGACGATGGAGTTATCTAAAGGAGGACTGACTTCAGAGGTTGTTGGAACTATTGATTTTGATCCTGAGGGAGATGGGGTATAGAAAAAAACTGGATCGATTTCACTCAAGGATGCAAGCATCTTCCTTGATGAGGATGAGGGTTCCGACATTTTAAAAAAAAAAAAGCAAAGAGAAGAGAGTAGATTTGGTATTTTAGGGTTTTTCAGAACAAAGAGAGAGAATGAAGAGATTTAGAAATGAGAAGGTTGAATATAAAGAGGAGAAGCGGTGCCAGGTCCCTTGATTTGATGTGTCGCTTGGAGTTTCAAGCGATGGGACTAACGGTCAGAATAACGAATGACTGGCACGTGGCAATAGGTACAACATTGATCTTACAAGACATATTATTATTAATAGAAAGGATACCTGCACTACAGATTTCTGCCACCAAGGAAATTTCATGCTTGAATAATACTGGGATTACTTCAAGTTCATCATACCCAACTTCAACTGTTGCTCTCAGACTGATCTTTGCTTAGAACCTTGGTAAAGATGTCTGCAATTTGTTCCTCTGTTGGGCAATAAGTTAGCACAAAATTCCCTTTTTCAACATTATCTCTTAGGAAGTGATGTCTCACATCAACGTGCTTGGTTCTTTTATGGTGAACAGGATTCTTTCCCATACTGACAGCACTTGTATTTAGCACACATAAAAGGAATGGTGTTGATGTGGACTCCAAAATTCCCAAGACATTGATTTATCCGAAGAAGTTGGGCAATCTGGAGGCAGCAGCTACACACTCATCCTCAGCTGCAGGATAAAATAGGACCAGGTCCCCTGTTTTTGGATACTCAGGATTCTCTTAGCTGCCTTTAGAGGAGATACTCTGGGACATGTTCGGAACTGTGTATACATTCCCATGCTTAATACCATGTCCGACCTGATTGCATATGAAAGTTCTTTAACAGCTCCTTTGTATGCTTCCTTTGACAGATTAAGATGCCACTGGAGGTTTGCTTAATCTGCAGACCAAAGGAGAAGTTCAGCACTCCTATCATACTCATCTCAAATTCGTTTCCCATGAGAGTAGAAAATTCTTCAACAGATATTCAGAAGTTCAAAAAAAATGATATCATCCAAATACACTTGAATGATGAGCAATTCTTGATCAATATTACAAAGCACAATGTATTGTCAATTTTCCCCCTCTTGAAGCCATTCTTCAGTAACCACTTTGACAACCTTTCATACCAGACTCTAGGTGCCTGCTTCAGCCCATACACATATTTGTTGAGTTTGAACACAAATGCTATGAGGATTCTGATAGCCTTCATTATCATCCAGCTTGTTTCTGAACAGCCACCTGGTCCCAATAATGGTTATGTCAGCAATTCTTAGGACCAGGTGTCATACATTGCTTCTTTCAAGATGATGTAGTGCTTCTTGCATTGAGTTAACCCATATTGCATCACACAAGGCCTGTTTTACATTCTTAGGCTCAATTGATGAGATAAAAGCTGAAAATGCAACTAGATTTCTTATTTTTGATTTTAGTATGGATTCCAGAATTCAGAGGTAAAATAAGATTATCAAGCGGATGAGATGAACTATGTTTCCATTCTGGCCTTGATGTCAACGGATGCAACTGATCATTGTTCTACTCTTCAAATGAACACCTATTTCAGCTTTACCTCTTTCACTTTGCTTTGAACTTGTAGAGGTTCACACAGATCCCTGTGCAGCAGGTCTAATACTCTTGACGAGGTCACTTTCTTCTTTGACTTGAAGGAAATTTTGATCTGTTTTCCTTTTACACACACTTCTCAAATTATATTTTCACAAAATCTCAGTTTTGGCAGACCTAGTACCAGGTCCTTAGGAACCAGCTTAATCATCAAAGATGAGCTCACATGACCTAGTCTCTGATGCTACCGATCAACATTTTCATTCTGAACACTTACACATGTTAGATCATCTCCATGAGATATATCTAAGTTTGCCAAATACATGCTTTTACATCTTTCAGTAGTGTGAAACACCTTTTTTGTAGTTAAATTAACCACAGTACACTTCTCAGATGTAAACTTTTCTTCATTTCTATTGACACAGATTTGAGACATACTCAAAAAACTACACTTCAAAGCACTAACATGATACACATTATCAATGGATTCTTGAAGAGTTTTTCAACTTTTCCAACACTTAAAATATACCTTTTTTTAAAAAAAAATGAAGAAAAGAGACACCTCCACCTTGAAGTGCCTTGAGCGAGAGGAAGTTTATTTATTTATTTTTTTTGTATCTCAGTCATATGTTTGAGCATCCACTATCCATGTACCAATATTTGACTGCTACTCCTCTCACTCACCTGCAGCAAAAATCACTTATTAGACTTGGGAACCTATTTCAATTTGAGTTCCCAGAAGACAGATAAAGGAGTAATCAAGGTATTTCTTGCCCAGTGAGGTACATTTAAACTCTTTTTAATCAAGGGTTTTTGAACAGGACCAGGTCCCCCTTTTAAACTTCTTTTCTTTTCTGTGAAATTTGAGAATCTTTCATGCGACTCTCTCCAGGCTGTACATTCACTTTTTAAGTGCCCATTTCTACCACAGTGAACACAAAGCAAGTTATCTGAAACAAAGACATATTTTCTCTGAGGATTGAAAGGAGGAGTAATATTCAAACTTCCCAGACCCCTTTTGTTGTAGTTGCTTTGATTTGTCACATTTGAAAGCAGCTTAGAAGATTTTGTCCATTTAAGGGAATTTGCAAGGTCATCCTTAAGTTTGACAATATCTTTCTCTAAGCTTTTGTTCTTTCCCAAGGTGAAAACAAGGTTAATCTCTGAGTTTTTCAGTTTTTCTTCCAGCTCAACATGTAGACTGGCAGACTTTCCTTTTAGTTTTTCAGACTTCTCATTCATCAGATATAGTTGATTTTTGAGTTCTAGTTTTTCAGATTCTAGAACAATTATTTTACATTCAATTTGAACCATTTTCTCACCAATTTTATCTCTGTTTTCACTTAGACTTTCAAATTCAGCATTCATGGAGTCTGTTTCAGAAGTTAATTCAATCACAGAATCAATCATCACATTTGCTAATTTTCTCAGTCTTTTAAAAGAATAAGTATTCAGATTTTTCTTAATATCAAGAAGTGTTATGTGATCCTCAGCATCTTCATCATCTGATTGAGCCATTAAAGCAAACATTTCACTGAATATATTATTCTCATCATGAATTACCACCATTGATGCATTATTTGGTTCATCAAGGTCTTCTGACTCACTGAAAGAGTCTCCCCATGCAGCAAGTTCTTTCTTGACCACATGATCAGCTGCAGGTTTTCGATCACATTTATCAAGTACCAGGTCCCTGCGTTTTTCTTTCTCACCTCTTGGTCCTTGATAGTCCTTGTTTTCAGCTTTGAGTGATGGACAATCTCTTATAAAATGTACAGCCTTTCCACATTTGTGACATGTATCATTTGGAGTTGCAGTTCGAGGACCATTTGCACCCTTTCTGAATCCCTGGTTTTTTCTCACAATCTTTCGAAACCTTTTAATAAGGTAAGCCATATCATCATCTTCACTGGAGTCTTTCTCAGACCTGTGTTTCAGCATTAAGGACTTATACTTCTTGACTTCTTTCTTTGATAAATCATAACTTCGATTCATCTCATGAGTTTTGAGATTTGCAATAAGAGCATCCATTGTCAATACTTTTAGATCTTTTGCTTCAGTGATTGCATCCACCTTGCTCTCCCAGGACTTGGGAAGGATTCGGAGCACTTTCCTGACCTGCTTGCTCATACTAATGGGTTCCCCTAGACTTTTAACTCATTTATGATTGATGAAAGCTTTGTGAACATCTATTGAATGGTTTCACCTTCTCTTATTTTGAAATTTTCATACTGAGAGGTGAGCATATCAATCTTTGACTCTTTACTTGTTCAGTTCCTTCATGGGCTGTTTTTAGGCAATCCCAGATCTCCTTTGCAGATTCACAAGCTGAGACACGATTGAACTCATCAGGTCCTATACCACAGACAAGAAGATTCTTTACTTTGTATCCCTTATCAATCTTCTTCCTATCAGTTTAATCATATTTGCGTCTAGGCTTTGGAACAAGTCTAGTAGTTTTCACCATCTTTCTCTTCAATCATGGGAATGAAGGGTCCATCTAAGACAATGTCCCACAGTTCACTATCTTTAGCCATAAGAAAGTTGTGCATTCTAACTTTCCATCAGCTATAGAAGTGGCCATTGAAACGAGGAGGTCTAGTTGAAGACTGACCCTCTTCCAGATTAAGTGGAGCAGCCATTCCAGAACAGGAATCACTCTCTTGGTGTTAAACCAGATAGAGAGTACATGCTCTGATACCACTTGTTAGAATCTGTGCGTCCACTATCAGTCAATGGACCAGGTCCCTTGACACACAATCGTAAATATATCAGATAGTAAATGCAGTAAAAAGACATAGGAGTTTAACGTGGAAACCTCCTTGCTCAAGGGAGTAAAACCACGACCTGTCTCACAGGATTTCCAAAAACAGTTTCACTAATCTTCACAAGCAAAAAAAAACCGGTTACAAAAATGTGAGAAAAAGAGTTTAATCTCACTATCAAGCAATAGCACTATTGCTTGATGAGCCTAAGTAGATATACCCACTAAGCTATCACCCTAGACAACTTAGAATTTTCTAAGCAATCTCACAGATTGCCCACTAAATCACTAACCTAATAATGATTTAGAATTTCAGATCAAACCACACTGATTCCTTTATAGATTTAGGATCAGTTTACAATGTAAGATCGAAAGAATATATTCTTAAACAACTACACAATGTATGCCTGAGTTTTGGTTGTTCTTGAAAGATTCTTTTTCTTGATTTTCCTCAGCCTTTGCAAGAGTTCTTGAATGTGCTTTTTCAAGTTGCAAAAACTAAGGAGCAATGTAAGGAAAGATGATATTGTATAGAAAAGTCACTTTCCTTAAACCCATGCCATTTGTTGGAAAGGTCTGACGTTTTTGATGCAGTTGGGAACTGTGCACTAACTTTTTGTACTTTCTCCAGCTGGCAGCCAGAAAGCATATTGAGCCAAGAACCAGGTCCCTTTCATAGGGTCCCTGAGTTTGTCAAATCATCGAAACTACAAATAATATTTTCCCCTTTTTTGATGATGACAAACCATACACCAAAGCCTGCATTTCTTCCCCCTGTCGAGTAGACACACTCTTTAATTTCCCAGGTACCTTTACAAGGTCCCTGTGGTTTTGTCAAATCATCAAAACTTCAAGTAACATTTTCCCTTAAAGATCTTGGCCCTTTATCATAGTTTCTTGGGGTTGAGGTTCATCGAGATGGAAATGGTCTTCGGCTCTCACAGGCAAATTGATACCTTCTCCAAGATCTTCTGATGCAAGGTTAGAATGGTGTTTCCACTCCTACGATTTCTTCTCAAAGATTTCTACAAAATGATGTTACTCCATCTCATTATGGTACCGAATACCGGAAAGTCATTGGTAAATTGCAATGTTTGTCTTTTAGTAGGCCTGATGTTTCTTACCTAGTGAACAAATTGTCTCAATTTATGCATGCTCCATTTGAAGCTCATTGGAATGTTGTTAAATGCGTCCTTCGCTATCTCAAACACTGCTACTTCGGAAGAGGCTTATCAACATTCCAGTGAGCTTCAAATGGAGCATGCGTTAATTGAGACAATTTGTTCACTAGGTATGAGACATCAGGCCTACTAAAAGATAAATATTTCAATTTACCAATGACTTTCCTGTATTCGGTAGCATCATGAGATGGAGTAACAAACTTTTGTAGAAAACTTTAAGAAGAACTCATAGGAATGGACACACCATTGCAATCTTGCATCAGAAGATCTTAGAGAAGGTCTATAATTTGCTTGTCAAAGCTGAAGAGCTTTGCCATCTCAATGAAGCTCAACCCCAAGAAACTATGATAAAGGGCTAAGATCTTTAAGGGGAAAAGAGGAAGCTAAGGAAGATATAACCTGATGAACCACAGAAGAATTGTTTACTGTAAGAACTATGGCATCTACACACACCAAAATATATACAACACCATTTGAACCATGGCAACTAAATAGAGACGGATCCGAGTGAAACTTAAGAAATCCTTAAGAAAAAAGACAGGATGTCAGTTCATTATACCAAGCGCGAGGCGCTTGCTTGAGACCATAAATATCCTTACACAAACCACAAACATGTGAATGATAAGAGACATCCTCAAATCCTGGTGGTTGTTTCATAAAGACCTCTTCTTTAAGTGTGCCTTTAAAAAGGCTGTTGGGTTTAACAAAGTGTGAATGGGAAAAGAAAATAGAGAATATGGAAAAGTGAGATTATTGACGTCCAATTGATGTAACATCCAATCGTGTAATACTTCAAGTGAGAGAATAACACGAATGGTTGTGGGCTTGAAATACAACTGAACTGAAAGTGCAGTAATAGTCAAGACCTGGACACTAAGTGAACCCTTTTGCAATCAACCAAGCTTTATACCGGTCAACTGAACCGTCAACTTTCATTTTGATCCGATAAATCCACTTACAATCAACAACATTCATATTAGAATCCAGATGGACCAACTCCCATGTTTGATTCCGAATTGATGCATAAAATTTATCTTTCATTGCTAACCTCCACTATGGGTGCTTTAGAGCTTGTTTAAAGGTATAAGGGGTAACATGGTCAGGTAATCAGGCAAGATAATTGAATGGTTTCTTGGGGAAGAAAATATTATGTTAATCAATTGTTCCTCTCATACTAGGTTGAATTACTATTGCAACACTTTCATCAGTAGGGTAAAACTAAGTTGTCTCACGACAGTCTATTTATTTAGTGATGCTTCTTACTCAGTGAACAAATTGTCTCCATTTATGCATGCTCCATCTGAAGCTCACTGGAAGGATATTAAACACCTCATTCGCTATCTCGAAAGTACTACTACTTATGGTCTTTGAATTGCTCAAAGCACCGGTCTTAATCTCTCAGTGTTTTCTGATGCCTACTGGGCTGGCAACCTTACTGATCGAAGTTTCACAACAGGTTATGCAATTTTTCTTTGCTTTACTCTAATTAGTTGGTCATCAAAAAAACAATGTAGCATTGCTCGCTAGTCTACTGAAGCAGAGTATTGGGTTGTTGCTAGTGTTGTTGATGAGACCACTTGGGTGAAAAATCTTCTCAAAGAACTCCATGTTCATCTCCCCACACCCCCTACAATCTTTTGAGACAACGTTGGTGTCACCTACTTATGCGAGAACAACAATCTTCACAGTCGCAAGAAGAATATATTTGTTGACATTCACTATGTTCGACAATAGGTTGCCAATAAGCACCTTATCTTCAAGAACACTCCTAGGTTTGATCAGTTGGATAACACTCTCACTAAGCCCCTTCCGAAGAGCTCCTTCCATCGCCATTTGTCAAAGCTAGGTGTTGTTTCACCCATTTAGCTTGAGGGGGGAGGCGTGTATTAGAACACTATTACAGTTACTGCACTCCACGCACATTCTTACTACTTAGTGTTTACTGAATAGGTTTTTATATATGTATCCATCACTTTAGGAGTTTGTTTTCTTATTTTCCTAGTTTGTTGGTTTAGTTCCACGAAAGGAAGGGCTCTCTATTAGAATATATATATATGAGTCCTTAATCGATTAATAAACATATCTTTTGATTCATCTTTCTCAATTACTTATAAAGAGATTTATTGTTTCAAATACCTTACTTTGAAAATCCAATTCCTCCTATTTTTAATTAATTGTGATATCAGTGTTGCAATTGGTAGAGTTCAAAATATTTATTACAACAGTAAATCAAGACCTATAAGGAGGGAAAAAAGTAATGCAAGATCATATTTGACAAGTGGTACCATTAATGTGATTATATCAAATCTTGTGATAATCATGGAGATCCTCTTACTAAGGCATTAACGAGAGAAAAGGTCTGGATCTCATCGAGGGGGATGGGATTGAAGCCTACAAATCCTTCAGTCATATATGAGGAAACCTAACTTGGGGACTAGAGAACCTCTAAGCAGGTTCAAAGAGAAAAATTAATCATGTGATGACTTATCGTGAAGAATGCACTATCATTTTATTCCCTTCCTATGATGTGAGTGCATTGTTACGTGTAGTTTGTGAAGGTTGAGTTGATAAAACTCTTAATGAATATATGTAGCCCGTATGAAGGAGTGTAAATCTTATAGGAGCACTATCGACAGATTTCACCTACGTGACTGTGGAAGTAGGTCGGTTCCAATGAGATCGAATTGGGCTTATTCTCAAAAGCACTCATGAAACCGGGATAGCACATGATCATAACGTGCTGGCTTTAAAGCTCATGTCAACACCTTGATTATTATGTGTAAGCAGTGATATTTATTTCTCTTAAGTAGTCATAGTTCAAGTCTGAGACAACTACAACTCTAGAGTAAAAGTTATTGTTTCACTAAGTGGAGGTTCAATGTAGAGCACACCTTCATTATGCATAGTAGTCTTCCTCCAGCTGATAAGATTTCTTGATTAATATTAAAATGAGTGTGGAATTGTTGGTTATTGAGAATTTTAATATTATTTCTTATATTAATTTTTCTCATTATATTTGTGTCTTAATGTTTCCTGATTATCCTCCATTTGGACATTGAATTTGTTGTCATATAATGTTGGCAGAAATGTTCCTTTTAATGTTGGAAACTTGGGCAGCATGTTCATCAACCATAGATAGCATTAGTTATCCATCTCTTTATCTCATTCTTTATTCCTCCATTTTTTTTGTAATCTATGTAACATATGAAACTCCTAAGACTATTTATCTTCACTATTTACCATTTCATTATCTTCCTATTTAGTGGTTGCCTTCATTTGGTTTGTAACACACAATATACAAGAAAATATAGAGTGAAAGAGTTAGTCAAAAAGAGTGTTCTTATTAGTTGAAGGGAGGTGTTATTTTTGTGGAGCTTTGGACTCAACTGTTGTCCAGAGTTGTTGAGTTTTACTTTGTGGAAGACTGTTTTATCCTGGAGGGGAAAAGTCAAGAAGGACTAGAAGTGGACCGGTAAAAAACATTAGCAGCAGTGAGCTTAAATCTCCTTAAAGAGAGCTAGATGTCTGCGCCTCAGCCTGAAGAGATTTATTTTCTTCATTTTATTTTCAATTTTAATCTTTAATTCTAATTGCTTGTAATTTTTCACTAACACAATCTGATTGCTTGACTAGGTGAGAGGATGAATACATTAGTTTCTATGTTGAAAGTTACAAATTGACTCATCTTATCGGACAAATATGATTCCAACTTTCTGGGTCCAATTATTTTTTCATTGCTCTATCAGCTAATTAATTATTATATATTTACCATAACTGATGAGGTGAGATTATCTGTTAATTTGGTTCGTGATTACATGTCTACGACTATTAATGGTGTAATCAAACACTTTCATAAATTGAACCAAAGGTTGCTTTTGATACTATTGAAACTCTACACAACTCCACTTTTTCTGACATTATCCTACAATCATCACACTAGGGAGTATGTTCCAGGGACATTACACTACAGAATCCTATATCTCTTGAGAAAATGAGGAATAAGGTAAACATAATTCGAGTGTTTAGACAATTTTAAGAATTATTATGCTATGAACTCATGTGTAATGATTAATGTCTCCTAGTAGCATACGATTTAAGAATTAACTTCAATTTATTGGAGAAAAGGACTTATTGTTGATCTCTGCTAGTGTCAAGAATTCCCTGTCATAGGGTAGTAGGGCAAGTTAAAGAATATTTTGTTGTTTCTTTATCTCTTCCTGAATTTCTCTTTGATAATTTTAGTTTAAGTAAATTATTTCCTAAAATGTCAAAGAGGTAGCTGAATGTATTTGGACAATATCCTTTTATGCTTTTGTGACTGATTTTACTTTCAGTATCTGCTAACTTCATTGTAATTTGGTAGTTTATGTTGGGACTTGTGATAGGTATATTTATATTGAAACTAAAATGGGAAAACATGCAATGCCGGCTATTCATCTTTAGTTAAAATCTTGCGAGTAAATCCATTTTTATAGCATAAAGTGTTTATAGTTAATTTTAAAATTTGCTAGTTACTATGTAATAGTTAGCCATATTAGAGAAGTTTTAACTATAGTATTTTTGCCAGCAACAACTTCTTGTTAATTGGAAAGCATGTATCCTAAAAGTCAGATCAATAGTGTCATTGGTCTTCCTTTGAGAGCACTTTATATGAGATTAATAGTCTAGCTATAGATTGTAATTGAGTGTTAACACAAATCACCAATTCAAATAAGAGTTATCATTAGAAGGGAAAAAATAATATTTTTGAAGTATCTCATCCTTCCAAAAATATCATTTCATTTGGAATACGTTGTTTCTTTTATTCCATTTTTTGTTTTAATTGCCTAATGCGTAAAGTAGGGTGTAAATATTCTGATTGATTTGACTAGTTTAATTTTTTTAGGATTCTTCCCTTAAGGTTATCTGAAGTGTAGAAATTGTTCCTAGGAGTGATCGATTTTTTTTCTTGTTTTAGCTATTCCAAAGGCATACATTTTGACCTCTTCATAAAGACATCAGTTTTCTTAGACCTTGAGCCTTCTAAAACATGAGATTTATTTGAACTCTTACCTAGATCTTTAGGTTTACATACGAATTTAATGGAGTTATGCATGTGAAATAGAAATAGTAAAGGTGTCTTGACACGCCTAGTGAACTTGTTAAATGGCGATTCCTACCTAAAACTCTATCTTTAACAATGATTACATGTAGTTTCTCTTATAATTCATGTCATGTTTGATTCAGATGTGAGAAATCCTACATAGGTTATCTTGTACTTAATAGTTAGTAGTTTCATGAATATGTTCATGGAATTTACACGGCAAAGTAGAGTAGATCATTTGTGAGTGTGATGATATAGTAAACTTGTTAGGGTAAAGCTTTTCGTTAGAAATTAGAGATTACTAATATAGATTCTCCATTTTCACATTTTAGATATCTGAATTGATTTTCTTTTTAGAACAGATGCAGATTCAATTGGAATTAAAAAAATATAGTGGAAAGCTAGAAGAAAGGTCTTGCGAAATAAAATAGTCCATGAAAAAAAAATACCTAAGATCCAGTCGGTGAAGGGAGATATTTACAACCAATTTCATCAACAAAGATAATAATATAGTTTTGAATAACATATCAAAATTGTTATTTGTTCCAAATAATTTGAACGAGCTCTCACAAGATAAAGGGAGAGACACAATTACCAAGTTCGGAAGTAATAAAATAGGAGAAAACTTAACACACAATAGGAAGCTCATGAGAGTTCAATTGGCTGTATTCTTAGGCTCGGGGGAAGACAAGATGATATGAACAACAAAAGAGAACTACCAAGGAAGACATTATTTTTGTGTATCATATGTAATTTAAAGTTTGGCTATAATGATTTGGGACTCTTTAAAGGGGACATGTATTTTAGGACACGACATAACTAAGAGGGTAAATTGTTGATTCGTGCTCAACTAGTTACTAACAAACTGGCTACATGTGTACGCCTACAAAATATTGTACAATAATAAGAAAGTTTGAATGAGACGTTCTTGGATATCTTCCCTACAAACAGGAATCAAACCTAAGCCAGACATTAAGTCTGGTGTGAAGAAATATTATTGAAATACCTATATTTCATTTTCATGAAATATACCTTACAAATATAATTTTATGTGTATATGGATCTGGGGACTAGCCATAATTTGAACAGCACATGCGGTGAATCTAGTTAAATCAAAAGTGGAAAGATTCTAAATTTAAAATTTAATAACAAAAATGACCTTGAAGGACCATTCTTTACTACAATACTATTTCAATAAACATGTTTATAAGAAAAAAAATTGTACATTGCAATTCCTAAAGGAATGAACGAAGAGTCAATTGCAAATCTTAGGGTAAAAAAAGATTATTGTTTGACTATCAACTGTTGATATAGACTTTTCAATTTACCTTAATTGCTTCATCTTCCAAATTTTTTAAAATATATGGATATTTAAGAGAAACAAAAAGAAAATAAAAAATAAACATATCAAGAGCACTTCAAAGAACAAGAAATCATACGTTCACTTATTTGATATTAATGAATAAGAATTTGACAATCTAATTCAAGGCATCATAATAATTAAGTGGTACAATTTTTTTTGAATATTTCAATTGTTTTGTCACGACTGGAATCTAGATCCCAGACGAGACCGGCGTCGTTGACCTCTCAGAGGTCGCAGACAAGCCTACTTACGTCATTCATACTTCATCTAGGTTAATTTTAGGGAAAATTTTGAACCTTATTGTTTCCTTAACATACTTATTAAACATTCTGTTCATTTCATAATTGTTCACCATCAACCATCTAACATTATAAGATAAGTAACTGAAAGAAATAAATCAATAAGTATTAAGTGTATAACTGCCGAAATGGCATCAATACAAAGTCTGAATAAAAACAGGAAAGAAACGCTAGCGGAACATGATCCACTAGCTCAACTCTAAAACTACGCTAGAATGTAAAACAGTAGCATCCTCAAAAGCATGAGGACCTACCAAACTCCGGATGAATGCTGACGTCCGGATATCTTCAACGACGATCCTGTAGCCCTATCGTCCACCTGTGCCTGTACCTAAAATAGTAAAGTTTGTAGGGGTTAGTACACACTTGTACTAAGTATGGGTATATGCAAGCACACACCACGGACATGCATGAGAAAGAATAGCTCTTTCCTAACAACATGATTTTTGGAAGTCAAGTCAGTAGACTTGCCAATTTTAGATTAGGAAAGTTAGTGAACTTTCCAAATTGAGTTAGTAAGGTCATGCCATGAGAGTAACATGCATCATATTAAATATCGTATTGCACACAGTACATATCATCTTCATATAGCACATATCATAGCACATAACACATAACACATAGCTTCTATCGTATCATTCATTCATATGCCATGAGACCTTAGAATCATGGACATAACAATAAGACTTTCCAAAATGAGGGCTCAACATATGGGACTTCAACTAGGGAGTCTTCATTAGCAAACACAGAGTCTGCTTCATTCATTCATACGTACTTCATTGCATTTCACTCATAGGCCAGTGTGAACACCAGCTATACCTAGGGTGTAGTTTAAGACTTTCATCGGGTTTGCTGTGCAATGAGCAGGAATAACCTAATGTCATTACCTGAGTCTAGCTCACCTCTTTATTATCCTATCCTAACACCTTCGGTATGATTCATTTCTTTATGTGCTTCATTTGAGGCTGGCCTCATTCATTCATTGGGAACTTTAACTTTAACCGACATAGATCATGTGAGCATCATGAAATCCATGTCTCCCCCACACCGAAAAGAGGTGGAATCACCGGCCAAAGTGACCCAATAAACATGCTAGCGTACATGGGAATTTAACCCCGCGAGATCCCTATATTGGCAGTATAGGTTCAAAGACTACGAGATATAAGGAGACCCATACCCGGCAAGCCGAAAAGTATCATCTCATGAGAGTTATGTGAACCTCCGTCCTTCTCGAAAGAAGGCATCACCGCTCATAGCTAGTCTATCGGTGCTCAGTATAAAGTTCCTTTACATTCAACTCATACGTCATGGCAGCTGGCTTCTAGTATGAGGACATCATAGCTCAATAGATGATTTCTCATCTCATCATTAGTATTAAGTGTGTTTTTCTCAATACTTTCAGTAGAGTGTTCATAGAGACTGGTCTCTTCATTAACTTTACACTCTCATAGGTGAGTACGTTTTGGTAACAATTACTTAGGCTCATTTGAAATTGTTCTCATCTTTTACATTAGCCTCATATCATGTTGTCACCACATTCTTCATTATTAGCACCTTTGCTTTTCATAGTTAATCACCTCTTATTATGTGAAGGTTCATTTGATCATATACTAATGCATTAGGTCTTTTAGTGTATCTTACACTCATACTTAACCCTCCTAGGGTTCGTCATTTCATTACATACATCTTATGTTCACTTACTTTTGAACGTATGTTAGACTTATGTGTCTATACATACAAGCCATGGGGCTTCATTCATAATTCGCTAAGTGATTCTTACTTTCCTAAGATTATGTAGTACAAAACTTATGTATCTTGTATATATGCCAAGATCTTAATTTTTTATCTAAGTAGATGGCGTTATTTTGGATATTTTACTCACGTATGACTTATGCGTCAATACGAAGTTTTGGGCAAGGGAACCCAAATTTTGAATAACTTGAATATCATTTATATTTTTTTTTCATTAATTTTATTTCTAATATTCATAACATTAGATTCTAAATTAAATCTCAACATTTATATTGAAGGATTAATTTTCTACTTTAATTTCACTCTTAATTAACCAAAGGGTTGGGGGTTCGAGCCCCCACAACCTCTTTAATTTTAATTTTAATAAAATTCACTGCAATGGGGAGGTTGTGGGTTCGAACCCCCACAGCCCCCCTCATTTTTGTATTAAATTCGCTGAGGAGGCTGTGAGGTGGTGGGTTCGAACCCCCACAGCCCCTCTATTTTATTTCAATTAAATGGGGCTATTGGCAGTGAGGTTGTGGGATCAAATCCCCACAGCCTCACTTTATTTCCTTTTATTTTTCGCTTCTCCCTCCAGGTCTGAGGTCGTGGGTTCGATCCCCCACGCCTCACATTTGTTTTTTGTTTTTTTTTTATTTCTTCTCACGCGTACTGGGAGGTCGTGGGTTCGAATCCCATGCCTCCCCTTTAATTTTTCTTTTCTTTTCGCGAGGGCAGGAGCTGGGTCGCGAGTTCGATTCCCCAGCCCCCCTTTATTTTTCTCTTCTTTCCTTGCGAGATTGGGAGCTGGGTCGCAAGTTCGATTACCCCCAGCCCCATTTCCCTTTTTTTCGCGAATGCAGAGCTGGGATCGAATCCCCTTAGCCCCCATTTCCCTTTTCCCTTTTTGCCTCTCGACCAGTAGCTAAGGGGTTCGATTCCCCTTAGCTCCCCACGATTTTTTTTTTCTTTTTCAGCCATCTCAACCTGTGAGGTCTTGGGTTCAATTCCCATTGACCTCACTTATTTAATTTCCCTTTTTAAAACCCGGAATTTGACACTTTTGAAGGGTACAAAAATCTGGAAATTTTAGTCCTTCTCCAATCATTTTTAGGTGCATTTTTTTCATAAGTTTAGATAGCTATAAGATGGTTATTCAATTCACAATACTTCATTACATTGAACATCACATTGTACACCCATTACACATATAAAATACACAGTAAATACACAACTTATACACCCCAAAATAGTGACTAAAACACTGCCCTATACACACCTACACATCAACTTTTCCGGTCATGTTTTGATGATAATTATCGTGATTTCCCGCACATAAACACGTTCGTATTTAATTTAAACACATCATTCATGCTAAAATCTAACAGCACAACATACCCATCGTACAAATTCGTTTGGGAGCTAAGGACAAGGACATACGAAGGGGAACAACCTTAGTTTCAAGAGTTTAAGAAGCGTTCGAAAGAAAGTACTCTTGGAGAAAGAATTTCATGAGAGAAACCCATACCTTTGGACGTTATTCAAGCGTGAAGCTGCTGCCCGGAAACTCCTCCAAACCACGCCCAATTTACTTCAACGTACACCCTACTCGATGAACCTCTCTTAGCCTTGACGTTTTGATTACTTTGTCTTTTACTTAAAAATTCTTGTGAGTTCTTCAAGTGTGAAGAACTCTTGATGAATTTTTTTCTGGTTTTTGATGTGTTTTGCAGAACAACGTGAGAGAGAGATTGAGAATGTGAGAGAGAGTTGAGAAACGTGAGGGAGGGTGTTGTTTTAGGATTAGGAGACTAAACTTAAGAGTGAAATTAAAATCAACTTAATAATTATTAATTAATTAAATTAATTTATCAACCTTAAATAAAAGTAATTTAAATCATTGCTTCCACCTAGGTTCGAACCCGGGTGGAGCAAGACTCTACTACAAGAGTTAAATTTTGGCTCTCTCTCCCAAAATTGCCTCTCCGTCTTATTAAATAATTAATTAATTATATATTTAGGGTAATTACGATATCACCCTTAGTCTGGTAAAAGACCATTTTACCCCTAGACCTTCAAAACTTAAGATTTCTTCTTTTAAGTCCGGTAAAGACTCCTTCGATTAAATCTTAGTTTTCGAGAGCCTTACATGGTTGGTCCCAACCTTTCCAACCTCAACTAACTCCCCAAGTTAGTTGACTTGGTCGTAGTAAGGGTTCTAAGGTCTGGTTCTACGCGTATCAGTCCGTGTGAACTTTGGTTTAATCGCAAGCATTCTTGACACCCTAAGTCTTGATCCTATTCATTTTTAGGGTTGTTACATGTTTGGAATAGTTACAACAGGTCGATGATAGTGCTTGTTTATAAAATATCTTTATCATCTTAAATAGTACTAAGAATAATATTTGAAATCATTTATTATATATTATTACCTTAAGAACTCAGCTTATTAATATTATATAAAGGTTTTAATTTGGTAGCCAGTCGTTTGATTTTCTTACTATTGTAATGGCTAATTGCCTTTATGACATTAATTATTCAATATCTTAATATGCGAGTTACAAATATGGAATATTTGATTGGCAACTATTATTGATAGTATTTTATAGTATTAATGACATATTGACAGTTAGAAAAGGTTTTCGGTGCACACGGCTGAAGGGGTATAAAATTTACCATATATCTATATATCAATATATAGTACTTTGTTGTGTTAAAAAATAGTATGAGACATTACAGTAAAATAGTTTCCGTCCTTATTAATTTGCTGGGTTTTCTTAAGTAAAATATATTCTTTCTTAAATTCTGACTCCTAGTTTTATTACTAGAAGAGCTTGTTAAATTCTTGGCGATACACCTTAATTAGTGAAATATCCTTAATGTTAGTGCAATAGGCACGCCTCAAGCTACGTGATTTTTGTGATTTTAAATAATTTAACAATAATCAAAAGGATATTACGGTTAATATGGTTCACAAAAGTGAATTACCTGCTTTGTTTACTAATAATACCACAATTGATGTTCAAACATCTCATGGTGTTGTCCCTACTGTGCCTTCGTACAACTTTACCAAATACTTCCCTGATGTTTTAAAAGTGGAAGTTTTTGGTTGAAATAATTTTAAGAGGTGAAATGAACGAATTTTCTCTACTCTTGACATGTATGGAGGGACGTCTGGCTAATAGAATCGAAATCGGAGGAATTTTCTTTTGAGCAACTAAATCAATGGTCCATATGCAAATAAGGTATGTAAGCACCCAATATTAAATACTCTTTCTAATGAACTGTTCGATGTATATTGTTCTAATAAGGAAGCAAAGGAGATTTGGGAATCGTTACTTGCTAAATATACTGGTGATTTTTATAAATGGGAGATGACTGAGGAGAAAGATGTAAAGGTACAAATAAACAAGTTTCACAAACTAGTTGAAGATCTTATGTTAGAGAAAATTATTTTACCAAAGCAGTTTGTGGCTGGTATATTGATTGAAAAACTACCACAATCTTGATATGATTACTAAAAAAAATTGAAGCACAAACAAAAGCTATTATCTCTTGAAGCTTTGGTGAAACACGTCATTATTAAGGATTCCAAAAAATTGCAATCATATTTTGCCAAAACAAAAGAGATTGCTACAAAATCCAATCTTGTGGAAGACAATTGCAATAAAGATAAGAGGTATGAAAAAGAACTTGATTATAAACTCAGGGTCAACAATCAAAATTTCAAGATAAAAGGTAATTGTTTTGTGTGTGGCAAACCAGGCCACCATGCAGGTCAATGTAAAAACAGAGCAGGGTAAATGATAATCCTGCTAAGCCAAAAGTAAATCTGGCTGAAGCAGATGATATCATAGTGACAGTCATTTCTCAACCTAATCTTATGGTCGATCTGAGTGACTGGGTGTTAGATTCAGGTGCTACTAGGCACATTTATGCCAATTAAACGATTTTGTGTCTTACACCCAAGTCAATGAAGGAGAGAAGTTGTGTATCGTGGTGATTCTTCAACCAGTCAAGTCCTTGGAAATGGAAACGTTCTACTCAAACTGACATCTAGAAAAAACTTGGAATTCACTAAAGTGTTGCATGTTCCTAGTATCCGAACCAATCTGACATCCGTGGGATTATTTGGAAAGGTGTGTGTGAAAGTTACATTTGAATCTTTTAAGGTAGTGATAATTAAGAATAATGTGTTTGTGGGTAAAAGTTATTGTAATCATGACTTATTTGTTCTCAATGTTGTAAGTCATGAAAGAAGAAGCTAGTACTTAATTATTTACTTTTGACATTCTAAATTGGAACCAGTTGAAAAAAATAGATTGTGTTTTGATAATAAAAGTTTCTCCTATGTTAATGTTGTTTTCAAAAGGTTAAGGATTCGAAAAATACATATTGTTCTTTTAATGATGCAATTTGATTCTATAATTTAATTTTTTTCTTGTGACCACTAGATGAATGATGATATATAGTGTTTAATTGAAGTTATATTTTTAGTTATTATGATGAAATGCCCATTTGAAAAATTGGTTAAAGTTTTTATTTAGAAATACTAGTTGGGGGTAACATATTTTATGTGATCTTGTTATTCAAAATCGAATATGTTCATCTATTGTGTTGATTATTTAAAATCAGCTAAATATAATGGAGTTAGTTGATAATGATGTTAAGTTGTTAAGTAACCTAAATATGGTGGTTGCATAAGTTTGAGACAATGAGTAATAGAACATTGTTAAGAGATGGAAATATATCCATGAATTGTGTGAAGTCATAAGTGAATTTGGCAAATTTTCTGACTCAACGAGAATGGGATTATTGTCAAGTTGTATATAAAACATGATGGTAATACAACCTATGTGATTGAAGATTCCATGAATTAGGTTCATATGGGTAATAACAAATCATCGTTTGATCTTATGCACTATAATTTTTGTCCTGATCTATTATGATGTGCATATAGTCCCAATTTGCAAGGAAAGCGAGGTTGAGTTGTGAACTCTTAATCCATAACCATATCCTTTATAGGTGGTGTATTCTTCTACATAATACACTTGATGGGTGGACCTATATGAGTATGGAGTTGTTCCATTTCTTTGAAATTGTGATGGATTCCTAAAGAATTTATGATTACCAGGACACACTCATGGCCTCTTAGCGCAAAACCGCGATAACGACAAAGATTGGGAAAGTATAATATGATAGAATCAGACTCTACACTTAAAACAAACTTTTTGTTTCATAGAAGTTTTAAACTTCACCATTTGTTCCGTATGTTTAATATTATTTTATCTAAGTTTGGTTCATAGTCTTCGAGACACCAGATTCGACGCAATATTCTTTCTTTTGAAAATCCAGCGATAATTATCTTTATACATTTAAAATATTATATTATATCTTTATATTCTTTTTATTTATATTGGGGGTTGTTAATAAAATATCTTTATTATCTAAAAAAGTATTAAGAACAATATTTAATATAATTTATTATATATTAATACATTAATAACTTAGCTTATTAATATTATGTTTAGGTTTTAATTTGGTAGTCAGCCGTTTGATTTTCTTACTACGGAAATGGCAATTGCCTTTATGCCATTAATTATTTTATATTTTAATTTTGGAGTTACAAGCATGGAATATTTGATTGACAACTATTATTGATAGTAATTTATAGTATTAATGGTATATTGACAGTTACAAAAGGTTTTTGGTGCACAGGGCTGAAGAGGTATGAAACTTACCATATATATATATATATATATATATATATATATATATATATATATATATATATATATATATATATATATATATATATATATATATATATATATATATATATATATATATATATATATATATCAATATATAATATTTTTGTGTGTTAAAAGGGTAGTGAGATATTAAATTTAAATAGTTTTCTTTCTTATCAATTTTCCGGGTTTTCATAAGTATAATACATTATTTGTTAGATTTTGACTCCTAATTTTAGTACTAGAAGAGCTTGTTTAATCTTGGGGGATACACCTTAACCGATGAAATATCCTTAAGGATAGTTTCATTTGCACGCCTTAAGCTACGTGATTTCCAATAATTTTACAACTGTGCGTTGATAGGATAATTTTCGTATTTATTTTAATTGTGTCGAAGAAGATAATTTCCAAACCCATGGAGTGTATTAGGTACAAATATTTAAGATTTCATTTTAAATTTCTCTTGTAATGGAACTTTTCTAGATCTTCTCTAATATCTTGCATGAAACGGTATGATGGCACAGAAAGATACTAAATATTTGTAACTCTTAATGGATAATAGATGGGCATACAATATATCTATGGAACAGTGAGTCATAGTTTAGCTATTAGTTCTTTACATGTTATTTTTTGTTTGAGTTTTATTGTTGTGATAAATCTTCATTGTATTTATTAGTGAACTGAATTCGGATAGTTTGTTGGCGTAACAATCCAAGGTAGACAACAATGATGGGATATGTTGTTCATAATTGTTTTAGTATTTTTGGATTATTTGTTACTATATAAATGGTCATATTTTTTATGATAAATTCTAATCATGTGAGTCATCATTTATTAAATAATCATTACATGCTAATTTTGTGACAATATAAATCATTCTAATGAATCTAACAAAAAATTCACGTGCAACTCAGGTGACCAGAGACTAGTCAATTAAAATGCAAAAACATTGATGTATCATAAAGAAATTCTTCACATTGACACCAAGGCTTAACTCTTTTTACAAACACAAACCTTAATAGCGAATACCTTGTTTTGCTAGAAAAACAGAAATGGAAACGTTTGAGTTCTCAAAACTGTAAAAACAGAGTAACAAAGAGTGATGAGTTTAAATAAATTGAATGCATAGACGAAATTATATATAGAACGATATAGAGAAACTTGAATTTAAATGAGTATTTTTTGTGAGAGAAAATAGTTAAAAGAGAGGGATAATAAAAAAAGTTATGTAATATTTGTGCTATAAGACAGATAGTAGAAGATATCAATCATAATCTTCAAGAAAAACAATAAAATCTACCACATATTGACGCAAGGGAAACAACTAGTAAAGTACGTAGCAAACATTACTATTGACAATGGAAACTACATATTTTTGGATTTAAACAACATGGATACAGCAAAGAGAAGGATTATAAACAGTAACAAACTAAATTGCTCATATTTAAGAGTATCAAACTAGTAGATACTAGGAATGGAAAGGCCACAACATCATAAGTTTTTCACATAGACATCATTTACAAAACATCATTTGGAAAGGTGTGTGTGAAAGTTACATTTGAATCTTGTAAGGTAGTGATAATTAAGAATAATGTGTTTGTGGGTAAAAGTTATTGTAATCATGACTTTTTGTTCTCAATGTTGTAAGTCATGAAAGAAGAAGCTAGTACTTAATTATTTACTTTTGACATTCTAAATTGGAACCAGTTGAAAAAAAATAGATTGTGTTTTGATAATAAAATTTTCTCCTATGTTAATGTTGTTTTCAAAAGGTTAAGGATTCGAAAAATACATATTGTTCTTTTAATGATGCAATTTGATTCTATAATTTAATTTTTTTCTTGTGACCACTAGATGAATGATGATATATAGTGTTTAATTGAAGTTATATTTTTAGTTATTATGATGAAATGCTCATTTGAAAAATTGGTTAAAGTTTTTATTTAGAAATACTATTTGGGGGTAACATATTTTATGTTATCTTGTTATTCAAAATCGAATATGTTCATCTATTGTGTTGATTATTTAAAATCAGCTAAATATAATGGAGTTAGTTGATAATGATGTTAAGTTGTTAAGTAACCTAAATATGGTGGTTGCATAAGTTTGAGACAATGAGTAATAGAACATTGTTAAGAGATGGAACTATATCCATGAATTGTGTGAAGTCATAAGTGAATTTGGCAAATTTTCCGACTCAACGAGAATGGGACTATTGTCAAGTTGTATATAAAACATGATGGTAATACAACCTATGTGATTGAAGATTCCATGAATTAGGTTCATATAGGTAATAACAAATCATCGTTTGATCTTGTGCACCATAAGTTTTTTGTCCTGATCTATTATGATGTGCATATAGTGCAAATTTGCAAGGAAAGCGAGGTTGAGTTGTGAACTCTTAATCCATAACCATATCCTTTATAGGTGGTGTATTGCTTTGCAGAATACACTTGATGGGTAGAACTATATGAGTATGGAGTGGTTCCATTTCTATGAAATTATGATGGATTTCTAAAGAATTCATGATTACCAGGACACGCTCATGGCCTCTTAGCGTAAAACCGCGATAACGACAAAGATTAGGCATGTATAATATGATAGAATAAGACTCTACACTTCAACAAACTTTTTGATTCATAGAAGCTTTAAACTTCACCATTCGTTCCGTATGTTTAATATTATTTTATCTAGGTTTGGTTCATAGTCTTTGAGAAACCAGATTCGACGCAATATTCTTTCTTTTGAAAATCCATGGATAATTATCTTTTATACTTTTAACATATTATATTATATCTTTATATTTTTTTTATATATATGGCGGTTGTTAATAAAATATCTTTATTATCTAAAAAAAGTATTAAGAACAATATTTGAAATAATTTATTATATATTAATACATTAATAACTTAGCTTATTAATATTATATTTTGGTTTTAATTTGGTAGTCAGCCGTTTGATTTTCTTACTACGGAAATGGCTAATTGCCTTTATGCCATTAATTATTTTATATTTTAATTTGGGAGTTACAAACATGGAATATTTGATTGACAACTGTTATTGATAGTATTTTATACTATTAATGGTATATTGACAGTTACAAAATGTTTTTGGTGCACAGGGCTGAAGAGGTAGGAAACTTACCATATATCTATATATCAATATATAATATTTTGGTGTGTTAAAAGAATAGTATGAGATATTAAATTTAAATAGTTTTCTTTCTTATCAATTTTCCGGGTTTTCATATGTAAAATACATTATTTGTTAGATTTCTGCTCCTAATTTTAGTACTAGAAGAGCTTGTTTAATCCTTGAGGATACGCCTTAACCGATGAAATATCCTTAAGGACCGTTCCATTGGCACACCTTAAGCTACGTGATTTCCAATAATTTTACAACTGTGCGTTGATAGGATAATTGTCATATTTATTTTGATTGTGTCGAAGAAGATAATTTCAAAACCCATGGACTGTATTAGGAACAAATATTTAAGAGTTCATTCTAAATTTTCTCTTGAAATGGAACTTTTCTAGATCTTCCTTAATATCTTGCATAAAACGGTATGATGGCACAGAAAGATACTAAATATTTGTAACTCTTAATGGATAATAGATGGGCATCCAATATATCTATGGAACAGTGAGTCATAGTTTAGCTATTAGTTCTTTACATGTTATTTTTTGTTTGAGTTTTATTCTTATGATAAATCTTCATTGTATTTATTAGTGAACTGAATTTAGATAGTCTGTTGGCGTAACAATCTAAGGTAGACAACAATGATGGGATATGTTGTTCATAATTGTTTTAGTATTTCTGGATTATTTGTTACTATATAAATGGTCATATTTTTTATGATAAATTCTAATCATGTGAGTCATCATTTATTAAATAATCATTACATGCATATTTTGTGAAAATATAAATCGTTCTAATGAATCTAACAAAAAATTCACGTGCAACACAGCTGCCCAGAGAGTAGTTAATTAACATGCAAAAACATTGATGTATCATAAAGGAATTCTTCACAATGACACCAAGGCTTAACTCTTTTTACAAACACTAACCTGAATAGCGAATTCCTTGTTTTGCCAGAAAATCGAGAATGGAAACGTTTGAGTTCTCGAAACTGTAAAAATAGAGTAATAAAGAGTGATTTGAATAAGTTGAATGCATAGACGAAATTATATATAGAACGATATAGAGAAACATAGCAAAAGAAACTTGAATTTAAATGAGTCTTTTTTATGAGAGAAATTAGTGAAAAGAGAGGGACAATAAAAAAAAGTTATGTAATGTTTGTGCTATAAGACAGATAGTAGAAGATATCAATCACAATCTTCAAAAAAAACAATAAAATCTACCACATAATGACGCAAGGGAAACAACTAGTAGACTACGTAGCAAACACTACTACTTATCTTCTTGTACTTATGAAAATAAGTCATTTTTATAAGTATGTTAAGAAACAAAAAGTTTCAAATTTTCCGCTAAAATTAACCTAGATGAAGTAAGAATGACGTAAGTAGGCTTGTCTGCAACCTCTGAGAGGTCAACGACGCCGGTCTCGTCTGGGGTCCAGATTCTAGTCGTGACAAAGTTGGTATCAGAGCACTAGGTTAAATTACGAAAATAATAAGTTCACACCAACCACATTGAGTAGTTTCTAAGTCATGGTAGTGAAGTGCACCACTATCCTGAATTAGAGACTGCATGATGCGTAGGAAAGTTTCCCTTCTTCTGTTCTTATCGTGCTTTTCCTAATGTCTGATTTTCTTGGTGTTATGAGCGTGTCTAACATCAACTCTTGAAGTTTCTGAAAGATCAATACAAGGAGAAAAGCAGGCGGAGGTATTGGAGAAGCAGCTGCTGGGGTAATCCAAGTTTTCCCCCAGGATCCAGCTGCTAGAATAGAGATGCCTGTTAACCCAGATGGGTTGATAGAATATGAAGTAAGAACAACGTTGGTATAAATGTCCCAAGCTAGCACTTTACAAGCTCAGGCTGTTGGGTTTGATTGATGTGAAGAAGTCTGAGTTGACATCCTACCAGCTAAAGGATGTAGCTCAATCCTGGTATAAGGTGTGACAGGATAGCAAGGCCTTAGGAGGAGGTCCTATTACTTGGAATCTTTTCAAGATGGCTACTCTAGAGCAGTTCTTTCCCAGATAAATGAAGGAGACTAAGGTTGAGATTCATCAACCTTAAACAGGGCTCGATATCAGTCAGGGATTACTCCCTGAAGTTCGTAAGACTTTACAGCCCAGGAGAGGCCACCTAATAGGAAGTGTGGCATAATGCATGGAGGATAATGTATGATGGACCCTAATGATGTTATAGTTGTGGCAAATCGGGTCACATTATGAAGGATTGTCCGAACGGGAGGAAATGTAGGAGCTGATAGAGTATACAAGGAGATTGCCACAGTGAAGGTATTGTGGAGGAATCATCTTGTTGAGGGTGCTACGTGGGAGGCCGAGGCCGACATGAGATCCCGCTACCCTCATCTATTCAGCCCTTGAGGCTAGACTTTCTACTCTTAAGTCTAAGGTTCCGTATCTCTCCATTCTTTGTTGCTATTGCTTGATTGTGTATAGTAACTATGTTATGATCTGACTGGCATTACGCTAGATAGTTAGTAGTGTCATTCGGGGACGAATGTTCCTAAGGGGGGAATAATGTAACAACCCTGAAAATGGATAAGATAAGAAATGCTTAGTGTCTCAAGAATGCCTATGATTAGACCAGGGTTCACACGGCTTGATGCGCGTAGAACCAGACCTCGGAACCCTTGCTACAACCAAGCCAACTAACTTGGGGAGTTAATTGAGCTTGGAAAGGTTGGGACCAACCATGTAGGGCTCTCGAATACGAAGATATACTCGAATGAGTCTTTACCGGACTTAAAGAGAGGAAAGCTTAAGTTTTGAGGGTCTAGGGGTAAAATGGGCTTTTGCCAGGCTAAGGCTAATATCATAATTACCCTAAATACATATGTAATTATTTAATTAATAAAGTGGAGAGGCAATTTGGGGAGAGAGAGCCGAAATTGAGCTCTTGAAGTGAAGTCTTGCTCCACCCGGGTTCGAACCTAGGTGGAAGCAATGATTTAACTTGTTTTTATTTAAATGGATAAATTAATTTAATTAATTAATTAATAAATATTAGCTGATTTAAGAAAAAGAAAAATCAGATTTTTTATTTAAAGGTTTAACAAAGAGTCCTAGTTTGACTAATTCCCAAACTAAAACTCCTAATTTTAAGCCACTCTCTCTCACTATCTCTCTCTCTCACGTTTCACTATCTCTCTCACGTTTTCTCTCTGCCAAAACAAGTTCAAAAACAGAAAAATATTGAAGTTCTTTAAGCAAAGGGGAGGAATCTTCCGTCGATTGGTGTTGAAGTGTTGAACTTGGACTGATTTTGGAGAGGATTTTGGGCAGAAATTTCGTAGTTGAACAAGAAAAATAAAGGTATGGGTCTTCTTACTCTTGGTCCCTTTCCCAAGAGACCCTTAGGATTCAGAATATTCAATCCGAAAACTAGGGTTGTTCCCCGTTGCATGTCCCTGTCATTAGCTCCCATCAAATCATAGGTTGGTATGTTTGCTGGTAGAAATTAGGTGTTGCAATGTATTTTCGTGATGAATATGTTCATGAACATGTATTTGGAATCATATGAATGACAAGCCTTGTTGCCGAAAATATGTGTGTGTATGTGAAAAAGTTTACTGTAAACTTACTGTAAATGAGTTTTGATTTATAGCTTCAAGTTTGATATGGTTTTTGTTGTCATTTTAAGTGTATAAACTTATGTAAATGATGATGTTCAATTAAGTGTAATGTGGCTGAATTAAATGATAAATTCTTGGCCAAATATGTCCATGAAAACGCACCTAAAGTACTCACTAAACACTACTCCAAATGCATGAACTTTTAACGTTAAAGAGTGGAGAAAATAGGCTGCAAAAAGGGAATCAAAATTTCCAGCTTGTGATGTTGATTTCGGGCAGCTTCTGGAAATTTTGAAGGAGTTTTAAAAGTGATTAAAATAGGTGAGGTCAAGGGGAATCGAACCCAAGACCTCACATGACCTCAAGGTTGAGAATTTTAAAAAAAAAATGTGTTGGGGCTAAGGGGATTCGAACCCCTTAGCTGCTGCCCACGAAATGAATTAAAAAAAAATGGGGATGGGGGGAATCGAACACATGACTTATGGGCAGCAAAGAAGAGGGAGAAATAAGGAAAAATAAAAGATGTGAGGCGTGGGAATCGAACCCACGACCTCAAGGCTGGAATAAAGGAGGCGAAAATAAGTTTAAAAAAATAGGTGAGGCCGTGGGGGTTCGATCCCACGACCTCACTGTCCATGCTCTAAACTTGGAGAAAAATATTAAAAATATATATATGGGGCTGTGGGGGTTCGAACCCACCACCTCACAGCCCCTTAGCGAAAATTAATTAAAAGTAAGGAGGCTGTGGGGGTTCGAACCCACAACCTCCCTACTTGGGCGAAATTAAGAGTAAAATAAAAGAGGCTGTGGGGGTTTGATCCCACAACCTCTTGGTTTAAGAAAAAATGGGAGAATATCATGTTAATGAAAAATGAAAATGGGGTTGTGGGGGCTCGAACCCACAACCCATCGGCCAAATTCAAGAAAAGGTTAAGTAGAAAATTAATCCTTCAATGTTAGTATTGTGATTTAACTTAGGGTTAAAATGTTATGAATATTAGAATAAAATCAATTAAAAATATAAATGATATCAAATTGATTCAAGACTTGGGTTTCCTTGCCCAAACTTCCGTTTGATACATAAGTCATACGTGAACAAATCATCCAAGAATATTGCCATCTACTTAGATCGAAATCAAGATCTTGGCGTATATACAAGATACATAAATCTTGTACTATATAATCTTAGGAATGTATGAATCACTTAATGAATTATGAATGAAGTCTCATGGCTTGTGTGTATAGACTGATAAGTCTAACATACGTTCAAAAGTAAGTGAACCTAAGATGTATGAAATGAAATGATGAACCCTAGAAGGGTTAAGTATGAGTGTAAATACACTAAATGGCCAAGTGCATTGGCATATGATGAGATGAACAATGAAATGATGAAATGAACAATGGAATAATGAAACCCTAGAAGGGTTAAGTAAGGGTGTAAAGCACACCAAATGGCGAAGTGCATTGGCATATGATGAAATGAACATTCACGTAATAAGAGGTGAATAACTATGAAAAGCAAAGACGCTAATGATGATGAATGTGGTGACAACATGATAAGAGGCTAATGTAAATGATGAGAGCAATCTCAAATGAGCCTAAGTAAATGTTACCAATATGTACTCACCTATGAGAGTGTAAGATAATGAAGAGACCAGTCTCTATGAACACTCTAATGAGAGTATTGAGCTTAACACACCTAATACGAATGATGAGATGAGAAATCATCTAATGAGCTATGATGTCCTCATACTAGAAGCCAGCTTCCATGACGTATGAGATGAATGTAATGGAACTTTATACTGAGCACCGATAGACTAGCTATGAGCGGTGATGCCTTCTTTCGGGAAGGGCAGAGGTTCACGTAACTCTTATGAGATGAGACTGTCCGGCATGCCGGGTATGGGTCTCCTTATATCTCCTAGTCTTCGAACCTATACTGCCAATATAGGGATCTGGCGGGGTTAAATTCCCATGTACGCTAGCATGTTATTGGACCACTTTGCCCGGTGATTCCACCTCTTTTCGGTGTGGGGGAGACACTGGATTTCATGATGCTCACATGATCTATGTCGGTTAAAGTTAAAGTTCCCAATAAATGAATGAGGCCAGCCTCAAATGATGCACATAATGAAATGAATGATACCAAAGGTGTTAGGATAGGATAATCAAAAGGTGAGTTAGATTTAAGTAATGACATTAGGTCATTCTTGGTCATTGCACAACGAACCTAATGAAAGTCTTAAACTACAGCCTAGGTATAACTGGTGTTTACACTGGTCTATGAATGAAATTAACTGGAGTACGTATGAATGAACAAAGCAGACTCTGTGTTTGCTAATGAAGACTCCCTAGTTGAGGTCCCATATGTTGAGCCCTCATTTTGGAAAGTCTTAATGTCAAGTCCATGATTCCAAGGTCTCATGGCATATGAATGAATGATATGAAAGAAGCTATGTTTATGTGTTATGTGCTATGATATATGCTATATGGAGATGTTATGTGCTGTGTGCAATACGATAATTATAATGATGCATGTTACTCTCATGGCATAACTTTTCAATTCCGAATCTGGAAAGCTTACTGACTTTCCTAATCCAAATTTGGAAAGCTCATTGACTTTCCTAATCCAAATTTGGAAACTTTCCTAATCTCAATTTGGCAAGTCCACTGACTTGACTTCCAAAAATCATGTTGTTAGGAAAGAGCTATTCTTTCTCATGCATGTCCTTGGTGTGTGCTTGCATATACCCATACTTAGTACAAGTGTGTACTAACCCTATACAAACTCTACTATTTTAGGTGCAGGCACAGGTGGACGATAAAGCTACAGGATCATCGTTGCTGTTATCCGGACGTCCAGCATTCATCCGGAGTTGGTAGGTCCTCATGCTTTCGAGGATGCTACTGTTTTTATGTTCTAGCTTAGTTTTAGAGTTGAGCTAGTGGAGCATGTTCCACTAGCGTTTCTTTCCTATTTTATTAAGACTATGTATTGGTGCCATTTTGGCAATTATACACTTAATAAGAATCGAACTATTTCTTTCAGTTGCTTATCTCTTAATGTTAGATGGTTGATGGTGAACAGTTACGTATTAATGAGAATCTTTTTATAAGTATGTTAAGAAATAAAAATTTTCAAATTTTCCGCTAAAATTAACCTAGATGAAGTAAGAATGACGTAAGTAGGCTTGTCTGCGACCTCTGAGAGGTCAACGACGCCCGTCTCGTCTGGGCTCTAGATTCCAGTCGTGACACTTTCATACTTAAATTTTGCAGTAGAAATGTGTCATAAGGAATTTATTCTAACTCGTTCATTTCTCATATAAATTAGACTATCCATCATACTCAAGGTAGTTGAAGACCAAAGTTAGATCCTTATTGATGAGTTACTGTCAGCAAAAATCTTGAGAAAGTCATTGTCACGACCCAAAATCGAGCCGCGAGTGGCACCCACACTTATCCTACTACGTGAGCGAACCAACCAATCTAAAACCCCAACATATTGAACAAAATACAAAGCGGAAGACTTAAAACTCATTATCCCCAAAATCTAGAAGTCATCATCACAAGAACATCTATCCTCAAGTTACAAATCTAAAAGTATCTAAGAAGCTAAAATAAATAAAAGGCTAGTCCATGCCGGAAGTTCAAGGCATCAAGACATTGAAGAGAAGATCCAGTCCAAGCTAGAAGCATTAGCTCACCCTGAAATCCGGTGTAGTGAAGACTGGCTAGAATTGCTGCTGAGTTGAAGACGACGGTACGTTTGCTGCATTCCCCAAATAACAAAGAAAGAAACAACAAGTAGGGGGTCAGTACAAAACACAAGTACTGAGTAGGTATCATCGGCCAACTCAAAATAGAAAACAGTATATATCAGTTCATATCATAAATCAACTACAATACTCAACATGTAGCAACAAGTACTATAATCATCAATAAGTACTACCAAGTTCATCCATGAGGGCTCAAGCCTCAATACCACACTCATTTGGGAAATTAGGTTCATTACATTGAGTATATTAACATCTCTTAAGATTCATTATCTTTCTTCCTCTTGTGTCGGTACGTGACACTCCGATCCCCTACTACTATGTGTCGGAATGTGACACTCCGATCCCCTAATTCTATGTGTCGGAACGTGACACTCCGATCCCCTACTTCTACGTGTCGGTTCGTGACACCCGATCCCCTAATACTATGTGTCGGAATGTGACACTCCGATCCCCTACTTCTACGTGTCGGTTTGTGACACCCGATCCCCTAATACTATGTGTCGGAAC